>CAWUFW010010684.1:0-674758 GCA_963921515.1 Calotriton arnoldi
CACAGGGTACCCCCACTTTTTGCTGATACTTCACTGGTTTTCGACATTAGTCTGGCTGGGGCCCTGCTATTCAGAACCCCAGCCTAGCTGTTTCCTCTTTAAAAGGGTCTCCATGTGCCTTAGGCACATCACTGATTGGGATCTGGAGTGCCCTTGTAAGTCCCTAGTATATGGTATACTATGTACCAAGGGCATAGGTACCTCAGAGGCCTGCCAGGGGCTGCAGCATGTATTATGCCACCCCTGGTAGGCCATCCAAACTGACACCACAGGTCTGCTACTGCAGCCTGGGTAAGGTGGTGCATGCACCCCTTGCTGTGGTATAGGTTACCTATATCACTAAAAAGCATACACACATATAAACCTATAAGTCACTCCTAAGGCAGGCCTTATCAATCCTAAAGGCAGAGTGCATGGTTCCTATGTGAGAGGGTGCCCCTGCATGAGCAGGGCCCCTCTGCAGCGTTCGGAGACCATCTCTGATGCTGTTTGTAGTGCAGCCTGACCATATACTCTTAAACGCATTATATCCTCGCGGTAAAATGCTAACTATGGAATGGCTGCACCTAAACATGTCGTGTTTGGTGTCAAACATCTTGGAATACTACCCCCCGCCAATCCTGGCGGCGGGGGTAGCATTCCACCCTTCTAGAGGGAAAGGCATGTTAACTCTGACGAGTCCGGTAACTTCTTTCCAGAGCCCTGGCATCACAAAATGGATGCTGCTGCCACAGACACGAGTCTGGCCTCCTGCTGCTGGACGAAACTCCGGCAGGGGAGGCCTGGACAATAGGTTTCCTGTCCCAGGGAGGTGTGACCACCTCCCCAGACAGGACAATGTGTATTGGGGCTGGGCGGGAGCACTTTCGGGTGCTTTGAAGTCCTGCACTGGGGGCACATTTGGTGTCCCTGTGCATACCCCAGTTCAAACCGGATCAGGGGCTTGCAGCCCCTGCTTTGGCGCGAACTGGACAAAGGGAAAGGGTGTAGCCACCCCTCTGCCCTGACCCACCCATAGGTGGGGCCACAGAGTAGTCCATCCCCTATTTTTAGAATAAAGGTAGGAACCCAGTCCTTAGGACTTTAGATTATACCTGGACGAAACTCTGAAACAGAATCCTGGACCTTCGACGCTCTACTCACGATTAGAGGACTGAAGAATCTCCCTTGGGGTCAAGGAGTGACTCCCCTGCTTGGCAGGCACCAAAGAAGCATCTGTCCGGTTCGCATCACTGAAGCTCCCGTCGGACGCCGAAGTCATCGCATCACCAGAGGTGGATTCTCAGACTTCCCCGAGGCTACCCTGAGTCCCCAGCAAAGCTGAGGCCCGTGGCTATCGTGGGTGACTTGAGACCGTGACCCCTGGACACCGAGCACACTTGCAAGTGCACCATCTTCTGGGTCTCCCAAGAAGTCGTGCTTTGGGCTCCGAGTAGCCCTAGCCTCCAGCACCACCTGCACCGAAGATCACTGGCCCCCACTCCACGAGTGTCCTGTAAGCCAGCTCCACGTGCGGCGTCACGAGGCTCCTTCGCGGTCGCTAGCCCGTTGGCTAGTAGCCCTTAACGAAGGCCAATCTTTTCTTCACTTGGCAGTCTGGTTGCTCCAGGCCTGCCCTCACTTACCCTCGCTGGGTGAGTTCCCCAGACCTTGCTGGTCTGCATCATCGACGATCTACATCTTACTCGAGACTTGCCGTTGCCAAGGCTTGTTGGGTCCAATCTGGTCGCCGACACCTCTGCACTCGACAGACATCGAGCAACAGCCCGAATCCTGCTCCTGGTCGCCGACAACGCCTCCCGGACCTCGTGGCTGAAGAGTCAAGACGACCGTCATCGAACCTGAAGCACTCGACATCGGTGGGCATCTGTCCATCACCTCCCTGGTCACTGGCTAGTGACCCAGACTCTGTCCCCTCTGCTTTCAGGTTCTTCAGAACTCCGATCCACTCTTGGATCCACCCGGACACTTTTCTCCTGGTCGCCAGCAGCACTTTGCAGCAGATCGCCATAAGAACCGACGACGAAACCCGACCCCGAAAGGCACCTATGCACCCGGCTTCCCTGGGTGAGGTAACACGAGTACTCCGGTGCTCCCGTGGGTAGAGACTCTTCAAAGTCCTAGATCTCAAGGGGTTTTGTCCTAGTCCTCTTTTAAGTGTCCCTTTCCTCTATTTTCCCGATCCCGACTTTCTCCATAGAAGTTAACGGCGTATCGCGGTTGTGTATTTACACTGCACGCGTCTCCCGTGGGTCCCCTGTGTCACTACCTTGGGTGGTTCCTTGTGGTCCAAGCACTTCTAGAGGCTCTAGGCCTAGTGTCTAGTTCAGTCGTGGTTCGCATACCACTTTATTGGTATATGGTTTGGTACGCCCCTAGGGCCCAAACGTGTATTTGTGCTATTACTGTGATTTAAGATCTTATAACCTATGTACTTCGAACTCTAGCCTCATAAAGAGACTAGAGGGGTGTGTTTAGTAATAAATACATATATTTTGAATATATACCTGGTGTGGTGCTCTTTCATTTGGTCACTCAAGAGATTATAGACTGGTAAAACAAGCTGCTTTACATTCCTTCAAGACTTAGCCTGAAGGCTGCTCTCCATAGCTACCACTAGGATAGCTTTCAATAAGGTTGTCTTTAACCTACCTACCATAAGAGTCGATTTGGACTGGTGCACGGTGCCCACTATAATTAGTGGACAGCATATGCCAGGCCAACTTCTCACATTGGTGTGCAGCGTGTGGGATTCCAGCTTGCTATTGTTTTACCAGATAATCTCAATTGAATTGATCAACTGAAAACCACTAAAGGTACCTAAGGTACATATAATTTAAGCTTAGAATATCAGTAAGTTCTACTGAACTTAGAGTTGTGTGTTAAGGGATAGCACAACCCTTTCTACAACTCAAGAGAGTTTAGTAGGCCACACTAGAGTAGGTAGTGCATACACCACACCACACTAGTAATGTCTTTAAAAGCAGGATCCAAAGATGCCCTGCAGGAAGCCATTGAGCTTCCCCCTCCAAGTATGACACACTCCCATTCTTGGAACTGAGAGCTTTGTGTAACGTGAGGAAATTAAGGACAGGCCAAAGTCCCACCACCCAACACCTCCAGGAGTTGTTGGTGGCTTATGATCTTAGTAAGTCTTCAGAGACTGAAGGGGTAGGAGCAGAGGGTGGGCCAGCAGATGAGGAAGGGGCCAGGGGTACCACTACCCCCAGCCCCCTCTGAAACTGACCAGGAGGGTGACAATGACCCTGACCTGGAAAACCCAATCCCTTCTGGGGAAGATGAAGATGAGGATCTGGAGAACCACACCTTTGTCCCCCCAGGAAGGATTATGAGTGTGCTCAGAAAGTCTAGGTCTCCTTCTCAGGAGTCTAACCACTCTGGCACCTCCATAGGGAGCTCTGTTTCTTCTCACAGGAGGGAATCCTCTCATGAGAGAAGAAAGAGGCTGGTCCAGTATGAGGAAACTCAACTGGAGATCAGGAAGAAGCAATTGGCTTTAGATAGAGAATCCCTAGATCTCCTTAAAGAGAGAAGAAAGTTGGGACTAGAGTCCCATGGTGGCAGCCATGTCCCTAGAGATAGGGAAAGGTCCTATGACCATAGGAACCTGAGCAAGATTGTCCCTCCCTACCAGAGTGGGGATGATATCCACAAATGGATAACTGCTTTAGAGAGGGCCTGTAAAGTACAGAAGGTCCCTCAGGAGCAGTGGGCAGCAATCTTGTGGCTCTCCTTTGCTGACAAAGGTAGAGACAAGCTCCTCACTGTTAGAGAGGAGGATGCTGACAATTACAAGGTCTTGAAGAGTGCTCTTATTGATGGGTTTGGCCTAACCACTGAACAGTACAGGTTGAAGTTCAGAGACACCCAAAAAGCACAGACTCAAGACTGGGTAGACTATGTGGATTGTTCTGCCAAGGCTCTGGAAGGCTGGTTGATGGGCAGTAAGGTGTGTGACTTCTCAGGATTGTATAATCTGATAATGAGGGAGCAGATTCTTAATAACTGTCAAAACCAGCTGTTGCATCAGTACCTGGTTGACTCTGATCTGACCTCTCCCCAAGAATTGGGAAAGAAGGCAGACAAATGGGTCAGAACCAGGGTGAAGCAGAAGGTACAGAACCAAGGTGGGGAAACCAAGAAGCAAGATGCTAAGAACTCTGACAAGGGTGGGGAGAAGGGTAAAGATCAAAAGTCTTCATCAGGCCCCCAAAAATCTTCTTCTGGTGGGGATTCCCAGTCTACCAAGGGTAAAGGCCAAAGAAAACCATGGTGCAAGGTCTGTAAGCAAAAGACCCACTGGACCAGTGATTGCACCAAGTCCAAAGACTCCAGTCCAGCACCCACCAATGCCCCTAAGGCACCTGTTCCCCCTAGTACAGTTGGTGGAAGTGCTCCAGCAAAGGGTTTAGTAGGGTTCACCCTGGGAACTGAGTTGGGCTCTGACCTAGTTAGAGAACTGACTCAGGCTGTGTTAGTCTGTGATGGAGGCATGGATGTGCCCTCCTCTATGAGTCCCAGTAATCTGGGCAAGTACAGACAACAGCCTTTAATCAATGGACGAGAGGCTTTGGCATTTAGGGACACAGGGGCAAGTGTCACCATGGTGACACAAGACCTTGTGCTACCTGGGCAAGTTATGCTTGGTGAAATGTACCAAGTGACCAATGCTAGCAATGTCAGAACAGACCATACTCTGGCAGTTGTTAACTTCTCCTGGGGAGGGGTAACTGGCCTTAAGAAGGTTGTGGTAAGTGCAAACCTACCAGTCGAATGCTTGCTTGGCAATGACTTAGAGACTTCTGCTTGGGCAGAAGTGGAGCTCAGGACCCATGCAGAAATGCTGGGGATCCCTGCAGATGTGTTTGCTGTGACCAGGTCACAAGCCAAAATGTCTAGCACTGAACAGGCCTTGGATTCTGGAAGAAAGGACCAAGTGCCTTCCAAGAGGAGGAGTAGTAGGGTTAAGGCAGTGCCTTCCCCTTGGCTCAGGAGGAAGATCAGTCCCTTGAGGGGGATGATCTCAGCCCTGAAGAAGGAACTGTCCCAGAGGAACTTGAACCTGACCAGGTTGAGTTCTTGGGGACAGGGGGACCTTCTAGGGCAGATCTGAGCCAGGAGCAGCAGAGCTGCCCCTCCCTTGAACCCCTCAGACAGCAAGCTGCTGCTGAGGCTGCTGGGAAAGCTAGTGGTCCCCATACAGTGTATTGGGATGATGGACTCCTGTACTCAGAGAGTAGAGACCCCAAGCCTGGTGCTACCAGGAGGTTGGTAATACCTTTGAAGTTCAGGGGCTTCCTATTGACCCTAGCCCATGATATTCCCTTAGCAGGACACCTGGGCCAGAACAAGACTTGGGACAGAATTGTCCCTCACTTTCACTGGCCCCACATGTCTGAAGACAGTAAGGAGTTTTGTCGCTCCTGTGTAACCTGCCAAGCCAGTGGCAAAGCAGGTGGCACTACAAAGGCCCCCCTGATACCACTACCTGTGGTGGGGGTGCCCTTTGAGAGGGTAGGGATTGACATTGTTGGTCCCATGGATCCCCAAACAGCATCTGGGCACAGATTTATACTGGTGGTAGTGGATCATGCCACCAGGTATCCAGAGGCTATACCCCTTAGGACCACTACAGCACCTGTGGTGGCAAGGGCCCTCCTGGGAATTTTCTCAAGAGTGGGCTTTCCTAAGGAGGTGGTATCAGACAGGGGTGCAAACTTCATGTCTGGGTACTTAAAGGCAATGTGGAAGGAGTGTGGAGTTACTTATAAGTTCACCACACCCTATCACCCACAATGCAATGGTTTAGTTGAGAGATTCAACAAAACCTTAAAGGGCATGATTAAAGGGCTCCCAGAAAAGCTTAGGCGTAGATGGGACATACTCTTGCCCTGCCTTTTATTCGCATATAGGGAGGTGCCTCAGAAGGGGGTTGGGTACAGCCCTTTTGAACTTCTGTTTGGCCACCCTGTGAGGGGTCCACTGTGCTTGGTGAAGGAAGGATGGGAGTTACCTCTCAAGCCCCCAAAGCAAGATATAGTGGACTATGTACTTGGTCTCCGCTCCAGGATGGCTGAGTACATGAAAAAGGCAACCAAAAACCTTGAGGCTAGCCAGGAACTTCAGAAGGCCTGGCATGACCAAAAGGCTGTTCTGACTGTTTACCAGCCAGGACAGAAGGTGTGGGTGTTGGAGCCAGTGGCCCCAGCAGCTCTCCAAGACAAATGGAGTGGACCCCACACTATTGTTGAGCAGAAGGGTGAGGTCACTTACTTAGTGGACCTAGGAACACCCAGGAGTCCCCACAGGGTTCTCCATGTCAACAGACTTAAGCCATATGTGGACAGGGCAGACATGGGCTTGCTCATGGCTACTGATGAAGGGCAGGAGGAAGAGAGTGACCCACTCCCTGACCTGCTCTCACAGAACCCTGACGATGGGTCAGTTGATGGTGTAGCCTTGGCAGGCAGCCTCACTACCCAGCAACAAACTGATTGCAGGCAAGTCCTCAATCAGTTTAGACATATGTTTTCACTGACACCCAGTCAGACCACCTGGTGCACTCATGAAGTGGACACTGGGGACAGTCTGCCTATTAAAAACAAGATTTATAGGCAACCTGACCATGTCAGGGACTGTATCAGGACTGAAGTCCAGAAGATGTTGGAATTGGGAGTGATTGAGCCCTCAGATAGCCCTTGGGCTAGTCCAGTAGTCCTAGTACCTAAACCTCACACCAGTGGTGGGAAAAGAGAGATGAGGTTTTGTGTAGACTACAGGGGCCTCAATGCAGTCACTAGGACTGATGCCCATCCAATACCCAGGGCAGATGAGCTCATAGATACTTTGGCCTCTGCCAAATATCTCAGCACATTTGACCTAACAGCTGGCTACTGGCAGATCAGACTAGCTGATACTGCAAAGCCCAAAACAGCATTTTCAACCCCTAGTGGGCATTATCAATTTGTGGTAATGCCCTTTGGTCTGAAAAATGCACCTGCCACTTTCCAGAGGTTGGTGAACACAGTTCTCACAGGACTGGAGGCCTATAGTGCAGCTTATCTAGATGATATTGCTGTCTTTAGCTCCACCTGGGAGGATCACCTGGTCCACCTCAGGAATGTTTTACAGGCCCTGCAAAAGGCAGGCCTGACTATCAAGGCCACTAAGTGCCAGATAGGGCAGAGTCAGGTTGTGTACCTGGGCCACCTTGTGGGTGGAGGCCAGGTTCAACCTTTGCAGAGCAAGATCCAGACCATCATGGACTGGACTGCTCCCACTACCCAGACTCAGGTGAGAGCCTTCTTAGGCCTGACTGGGTACTATAGGAGATTTGTCAAGGGGTATGGATCAATAGTGACACCCTTGAATGACTTAACTTCTAAGAAAATGCCCAAAAAGGTTCAGTGGACAGCTAGCTGTCAAAAGGCATTTGATGACCTCAAGCAGGCCATGTGCACTGCTCCAATTCTGCAGAGTCCTGATTACTCCAAGAAGTTCATTGTTCAAACTGATGCATCTGAATTGGGGGTAGGGGCTGTACTGTCACAATTGAATGAAGAAGGTCAGGATCAGCCAGTAGCTTTTATTAGCAGAAGGCTGACCCCTAGAGAGAAACGTTGGTCAGCCATAGAGAGGGAGGCCTTTGCTGTGGTCTGGGCTCTGAAGAAGTTGAGGCCATACTTGTTTGGTACACACTTCCTGGTTCAGACAGACCATAAGCCCCTCTTATGGCTAAAACAAATGAAGGGTGAAAACCCCAAACTGCTTAGGTGGTCCATTTCCCTACAGGGGATGGACTTTACAGTGGAACATAGGCCTGGGAGTAACCATGCGAATGCAGATGGACTCTCTAGGTATTTCCACTTAGAACATGAAGACTTAACTGGGCAAGGTTAGTTTAATGTCCCTACGTTTGGGGGGGTTGTGTAGGAGAGTAGGATCTGCTTCACAGGGGTACCCCCACTTTTGCTGATACTTCACTGGTTTTCGACATTAGTCTGGCTGGGGCCCTGCTATTCAGAACCCCAGCCTAGCTGTTTCCTCTTTAAAAGGGTCTCCATGTGCCTTAGGCACATCACTGATTGGGATCTGGAGTGCCCTTGTAAGTCCCTAGTATATGGTATACTATGTACCAAGGGCATAGGTACCTCAGAGGCCTGCCAGGGGCTGCAGCATGTATTATGCCACCCCTGGTAGGCCATCCAAACTGACACCACAGGTCTGCTACTGCAGCCTGGGTAAGGTGGTGCATGCACCCCTTGCTGTGGTATAGGTTACCTATATCACTAAAAGCATACACACATATAAACCTATAAGTCACTCCTAAGGCAGGCCTTATCAATCCTAAAGGCAGAGTGCATGGTTCCTATGTGAGAGGGTGCCCCTGCATGAGCAGGGCCCCTCTGCAGCGTTCGGAGACCATCTCTGATGCTGTTTGTAGTGCAGCCTGACCATATACTCTTAAACGCATTATATCCTCGCGGTAAAATGCTAACTATGGAATGGCTGCACCTAAACATGTCGTGTTTGGTGTCAAACATCTTGGAATACTACCCCCCGCCAATCCTGGCGGCGGGGGTAGCATTCCACCCTTCTAGAGGAAAGGCATGTTAACTCTGACGAGTCCGGTAACTTCTTTCCAGAGCCCTGGCATCACAAAATGGATGCTGCTGCCACAGACACGAGTCTGGCCTCCTGCTGCTGGACGAAACTCCGGCAGGGGAGGCCTGGACAATAGGTTTCCTGTCCCAGGGAGGTGTGACCACCTCCCCAGACAGGACAATGTGTATTGGGGCTGGGCGGGAGCACTTTCGGGTGCTTTGAAGTCCTGCACTGGGGGCACATTTGGTGTCCCTGTGCATACCCCAGTTCAAACCGGATCAGGGGCTTGCAGCCCCTGCTTTGGCGCGAACTGGACAAAGGGAAAGGGGTGTAGCCACCCCTCTGCCCTGACCCACCCATAGGTGGGGCCACAGAGTAGTCCATCCCCTATTTTTAGAATAAAGGTAGGAACCCAGTCCTTAGGACTTTAGATTATACCTGGACGAAACTCTGAAACAGAATCCTGGACCTTCGACGCTCTACTCACGATTAGAGGACTGAAGAATCTCCCTTGGGGTCAAGGAGTGACTCCCCTGCTTGGCAGGCACCAAAGAAGCATCTGTCCGGTTCGCATCACTGAAGCTCCCGTCGGACGCCGAAGTCATCGCATCACCAGAGGTGGATTCTCAGACTTCCCCGAGGCTACCCTGAGTCCCCAGCAAAGCTGAGGCCCGTGGCTATCGTGGGTGACTTGAGACCGTGACCCCTGGACACCGAGCACATTTGCAAGTGCACCATCTTCTGGGTCTCCCAAGAAGTCGTGCTTTGGGCTCCGAGTAGCCCTAGCCTCCAGCACCACCTGCACCGAAGATCACTGGCCCCCACTCCACGAGTGTCCTGTAAGCCAGCTCCACGTGCGGCGTCACGAGGCTCCTTCGCGGTCGCTAGCCCGTTGGCTAGTAGCCCTTAACGAAGGCCAATCTTTTCTTCACTTGGCAGTCTGGTTGCTCCAGGCCTGCCCTCACTTACCCTCGCTGGGTGAGTTCCCCAGACCTTGCTGGTCTGCATCATCGACGATCTACATCTTACTCGAGACTTGCCGTTGCCAAGGCTTGTTGGGTCCAATCTGGTCGCCGACACCTCTGCACTCGACAGACATCGAGCAACAGCCCGAATCCTGCTCCTGGTCGCCGACAACGCCTCCCGGACCTCGTGGCTGAAGAGTCAAGACGACCGTCATCGAACCTGAAGCACTCGACATCGGTGGGCATCTGTCCATCACCTCCCTGGTCACTGGCTAGTGACCCAGACTCTGTCCCCTCTGCTTTCAGGTTCTTCAGAACTCCGATCCACTCTTGGATCCACCCGGACACTTTTCTCCTGGTCGCCAGCAGCACTTTGCAGCAGATCGCCATAAGAACCGACGACGAAACCCGACCCCGAAAGGCACCTATGCACCCGGCTTCCCTGGGTGAGGTAACACGAGTACTCCGGTGCTCCCGTGGGTAGAGACTCTTCAAAGTCCTAGATCTCAAGGGGTTTTGTCCTAGTCCTCTTTTAAGTGTCCCTTTCCTCTATTTTCCCGATCCCGACTTTCTCCATAGAAGTTAACGGCGTATCGCGGTTGTGTATTTACACTGCACGCGTCTCCCGTGGGTCCCCTGTGTCACTACCTTGGGTGGTTCCTTGTGGTCCAAGCACTTCTAGAGGCTCTAGGCCTAGTGTCTAGTTCAGTCGTGGTTCGCATACCACTTTATTGGTATATGGTTTGGTACGCCCCTAGGGCCCAAACGTGTATTTGTGCTATTACTGTGATTTAAGATCTTATAACCTATGTACTTCGAACTCTAGCCTCATAAAGAGACTAGAGGGGTGTGTTTAGTAATAAATACATATATTTTGAATATATACCTGGTGTGGTGCTCTTTCATTTGGTCACTCAAGAGATTATAGACTGGTAAAACAAGCTGCTTTACATTCCTTCAAGACTTAGCCTGAAGGCTGCTCTCCATAGCTACCACTAGGATAGCTTTCAATAAGGTTGTCTTTAACCTACCTACCATAAGAGTCGATTTGGACTGGTGCACGGTGCCCACTATAATTAGTGGACAGCATATGCCAGGCCAACTTCTCACACTATCCTGTCTGGGGAGGTGGTTACACCTCCCTGTGACAGGAAACCTATTGTCCAGGCCTCCCCTGCTGGAGTTTCAGTCAGCAGCAGGAGGCCAGACTTGTGTCTGTGGCAGCAGCATCCATTTTGTGATGCCAGGGCTCTGGAAAGAAGTTACCGGGTAGACCAGTGGGAACATGTCTCTCCCTCTAGAAGGGTGAAATGCTACCCCCACCGCCAGGACTGGCGGGGGGGGGTAGTATTCCAAGATGTTTGACACCAAACACGACATGTTTTGATGCAGTCATTCCGAAGTTAGCATTCTACCGCGAGGATATAATGCACTTAAGAGTATATGGTTTAACCGCATTTACAAACAGCACCAGAGAATGGACTCTGAGAACTGCAGAGGGGCCCTGCTCATGCAGGGGCACCTTCTCACATAAGAACCAAGCACTTTGCCTTCAGGATTGATAAGGCCTGCCATAGGAGTGACTTATAGGTTTATATGTGTGTATGTATGTAATGATATAGGTAGCCCATATCATAGTAAGGGGTGCAGGCACCACCTTACCCAGGCTGCAGTAGCAGACCTGTGGTGTCCTTTTGGGTGGCCTTCCAGGGGTGGCACAATACATGCTGCAGCCCCTGTAGGCCTCTGAGGTACCTATGCCCTTGGTACATAGTATACCATATACTAGGGACTTATAAGGGCACTCCAGATTCCAATCAGAGATGTGCCTAGTGCACATGGAAACCATTTTAGAGAGGAAGCAGCTAGGCTGGGGTTCTGATTAGCAGGGCCCCAGCCAGACTAAAGTCGAAAAACAGTGAAGCATCAGCAAAAAGTGGCGGTACCCATGTGAAGCAGATCCTACTCTCCTACAGTGAGTAGCTACGTGAGTGTGTATATCAGTTATTGATTGGTTGCTTGATAATTTGTATGGGAGACAGTGTGTGTGTGGGTGGGTGGGAGGTATGTGACTGTGCATAGATGTGTCAGTGGTTGATTCACTGGGTATATGGGTTCAAGAGTACATGTGGAAACAGCTGTATGGATGGGTGAGTGTGTGTATGGGTGTGGGTGAGTTAATGGATGTCTCAGTGGTACATGTCCAAGTAACTACATAGGGAAAAGGCAGTGTATGTGAGAGTTGGAGTATAAATGACTATACGTGAGAGTCAGTGATTGTGAGAGTGGCTGTATGGATGAGTGTGTACTTGTATCAGTGATTATATAAGAGAGTAAGTATGCGTTAGTATCTGTATAGGTGAGTAAATGGGAGTGTGATTGATTATTTGCATGACTGACTAGGTGTGTGAGTAACTCCATGGATGAGTGGCGGTGTGTGAGTGTCTGTATAGGTGTATGAGTGCATATGATAGTGTTGTATTGACGAGTGTCTGCATGTATGAGTGATTGTATGGGTGAATGAGTGGATGTGTGTGTAGACCTAGGAATCAGTGAGTGCACATGTAGTAACTGGTATTGGTGTGTCGATGGTTTCGAAAATGGTAGTCTGTATTTTACAGTGGGTGTATCAAAAGTTATTTTAGAGTGTGAGGAGGTGCATCAGATTTTCACGTGGATGATGTCATCAGTGATGTCATCAGTGATGTAATTTGAGATGTCATCAGTGATGTCACTGACCATGTCATGAATGATGTAATATGTGACGTCATCAGCAGTGCATTGCGGGGGCGCGAGTTTTGGGGCCTGATTCACAGAACTAACTTACGTCAAAAACGTAAAGTTAGTACTTTTTGGTATTCACAGAATACACTTACTCATTTTGGTATTCACAGAATGAATTTACTCATTTCGGTATTCACAGAAGTTAGTAGTCCTAACTTAAGGACTCCTAAATGCCTTCTGTGAATACCGAAAGTCTTAAAGTTAGGATTTTTCTCAGTTTATGAGTAGTAAAGTTAGGACTCCTAACTTTAGGACTCCTAAATGCCTTCTGTGAATACCGAAAGTCTTAAAGTTAGGATTTTTCTCAGTTTAGGAGTAACTTTACTACTCCCAAACTGAGAAAAATCCTAACTTTAAGACTTTCGGTATTCACAGAAGGCACACAGGTATATTTTTTTGGAAAAAAAGAAGCCCCGGGGCTGCGGGGGGCCGTGTGCCCCCGCAAATAATTAATGAAAGCCCCGGGGGGTGGCGGTTCCCAGGGCTTGGGAGGGCCTTGGAGGCCCCCCACACATTTAAAATTTTGCCCCGGGGGGTGGTGGTCCCCTGGGCTTCGGGGGGGGGCTGCGTGCCCCCCCGCAACTCTTTAATCAAGCCCCGGGGAGGTGGCGGTCCCCGGGGCAGTGTGGGGGGGATTGGGGCCCCCCACACATTTTTTCAGTGCCCCCGGGACCTGGCCCACCCGGGGGCTAAATAATAATGAAGCGTGGGAGTCCGCGCTTCGTTTTGTTTTTATTTTCGGCCTAAATTCGCGCTGGGTGCGTTAATCTTGCCGCTTTTTTGGGCCCTGGGGGTCCTTGTGGGACCCCCTGAGCAGGCCTAGTGGGTCAGGGTATTTCTACCCTGCCCCCTTTTCTTGTTTTTTGCATTTGTTTTTCTCTTTTCTTGTGCCTTGGTTACCGAGTCACAAGATGGCTGCCAACACTTCCTGGTTTGGAGTGTTCAGCAGTTCAAGCTGTAACCGTGTCTAAACTTTCCTATGGGAAATGCATTTTTCGACCTCTATTTTTTGAATTTCTCAGGAACTACTGAACGGATTTACACCATTTAATAAAAAGGTCTCTTTCGTAACCAAGGGCTACCTTTTTGCCAAGTTTGGTGTAATTCCGTTCAGCAATTCGGGCTGTAGCTTTGTCTAAAGTTTCCTACGGGAATTAACATGGAGAAAACACGTTTTGGGACCCCCCTTTTTACTCGGCCCCCGCTTGCCGAATCACCCCGAAACTTTCAAGACAGGAGATGACCGGAGATGGCTACGAGTTTTGAAAATTTCGCGAAGATTCGTCAACCGGATCCAAAGATATTGAGAAAACAAAAAATGAGTTTCCTATGGAAACTAGATCCTAACTATAACTATCTACTGGCGGTCGCCAGTAGATAGTTATAGTTAGGACCTATTTTCCATAGGAAATCCGCAACATTCTATTTGCAATAACGTTGGCGCCGGTTGACGAATCTTCGTGAAAGTTTCCAACTTGTTGGGGCGCTCCGGTCCGCTCCTATCCTGAAAGTCTCGGGGTGATTCATCAAGCGGGGGCCGAGAAAAAAGGGGGGTCCCAAAACGCGTTTTCCCTATTCATTTTTCCATAGGGACCTTTCATCGCAGCTACAGCAACGAACTGCTGAACGGAATTACACCAAATTTGGCAAAGAGGTAGCCCTTGGTTCAGAGTCGTGCCTTTTGCTTAAATGGTGTAAATCCGTTCAGTAGTTTCTGACAAAATCACAAGTAAAATCACATATATATCTATGGCCGCATCGGATCCGCGCACCCTGAGTGCACCCTGCGCGCACCGTCCCGATCATGAGCTGCATGCTAATTGGCTGTCAAGTGGCTGTCAACACTCCAAATCAGGAAGTGTTGGCAGCCATTTTGTCCCTCGGTAGAACCGAGGGACAGAAACAAGTGCACAAAGCGCAAAAAGGGGGCAGGGTAGAAACACCCTGACCCCCTAGGTCTGCTCAGGGGGTCCCACAAGGACCCCTAGGCAGAAAAAAGCTTCTTTTTTTTTTTTTTAATTCGGCGGGATGCGCTTAGGGTGCCCGAATCCCACCCAAAAAAAACAAACAAAGCGCGGTCTCCCGCGCTTCATTGTTAATTGGCCCCTGGGTAGGCCAAGTCCAGGGGGCATGTGGGGGGTTATGATTTTAATGAATGGGGGGCCTCTAAGGCCCCCCAAACCCCGGGGACGCCACCCCCGGGGCTTTAAAAACAAATGGTGCAGGAGGGCTCTCTGGCCCTCCCGCAGCCCCGGGGACCGCCACCCGCCGGGGCTTCTTTTTTTATTTAAAAAGTACCTGTGTGGGGGGGCTCCAGCCCCCCCACATGCCCCGGGGACCGCCACCTCCCCAGGGCACTAAAGAGTTAAATATGGGGGTCCGTTACGGACCCCCAGAGCCCCGGGGACCACCACCTCCCCGGGGCTTTGAACATGGAGGGAGGGGGGCCGCGTGGCCCCCCTCCTGAAGCCCTTGATGGCCCTGGGGATCACCACCCCCCAGGGCCAGGTCCTGCAGTGTCCCTGGGTGCCTACCCCCGGGACACTGTAGTTTGCTATGACAGGACGGGAGCCTCGCGGCTCCCGCCCTGCCATAGCAAGCGGCTTTGGTTTTGGAAGAGAGAGCAGGAAACCTGCTCTCTCTTCCAAAAACCAAAGACGATCCTTTCCACATGGAGAGCTGCATCTTAGCAGCTCCCCATGTGGAAAAGCAATGCCGGCTCCCAAGGACGCGGGGAGCCGGCAGGGTCCTTGGGGGAGTTGGGGTCCCCCCACGGACCCCAAATGATAGGGCCAGCCCCGGGGGATGGGGTCCCCGGGGCAAGTAGTGGCCCGGGAGGGGGGCCACACGGCCCCCCTCCCCAAAAATAATAAAAAAATAAAAAATAAGGGATGGGGTCCCCGGGGCCTAAGGAGGCCTTAGGAGGGGGGCCACGCAGCCCCCCTCCATGAAAATTTTTAAAAAAGGTGGCAATGACCCAGGGGATGGGGTCCCCGGGTCGAAATTAACCACCGGAGGGGGGCCCACGCGGTCCCCTTCCCCGTACCTTTTAAAAAAATTAAAATAAAAGGGGTCATTGCGCCGGAGGCACGCCCCCTCCTTGTCAGCACTCTGCAAGCGCCCCTGGCGCGTTTGCAGAGGAGAACGAATTCCCCTTGACTACTGGGGGTCCCTGGGGGCCAACTAGCCCACCAGGAACCTCCAGTATGCGTCAGGGGCTGCGTTGCAGAGAGGTGTTCTGAGGCCACGCCCTTTTTACACCTCTCTGCAACGCAGCTCTATGGCGATTAATGGAGGTAGCTGGTGGGCTAGTTGCACCCCAGGGACCCTCAGGATTCAAGGGGAGTTAATCCCCCGACTTAAAACACGCCACGGTGCGCGTTTGCACAGTGGTGAAGGGAGGGGGCGGGGCCTGAGGTGACGTGTGCAAACAGGCCCCGTGGCGCATTTTAAGATGGGGAATTAAATCCCCTTCAATCCTGAGGGTCCCTGGGGGCCAACTAGCCCACCAGGTACCTCCAGTAAGCGCCACGGAGCTGCGTTGCAGAGTGTTGTAAAAAGGGGCGTGGCCTCTGAACACCTCTCTGCAACACAGCTGTCTGGGGCATACTAGAGGTATCTGGTGGGCTAGTTGGCCCCTAGGGACCCTCGTGATTGAGGAGGAATTAATTCTCCAACTTAAAACGCGCCACTGGGTGTGTTTGCAGACATGTCACCTCAGGCCCCACCCCCTTCCTTCACCATTGTGCATATATTCCTCTAAAATCAGCCAAACTACAAATTCCGATTTACTCACCTGTTATCAGGAGAGACCTCAGTGCTGCATCTTTCAGCCCAGTACTGATCCTGAAAAGTAATTTTAACCGTACTTACCAGTAACTTGAATTTCCTTCCATAGGCTAACATTGACTGGTTTCACTTGGAAATTCTTCAAAGTGTGGAGTTTTGGAACTTTATAATATTCCTCTAAAATCAGCCGAAATACGAATTCCGATTTACTCACCTGTTATCAGGAGAGACCTCAGTGCTGCATCTTTCAGCCCAGTACTGATCCTGAAAAGTAATTTTAACCGTACTTACCAGTAACTTGTATTTCCTTCCATAGGAATCCATTGTCTGGTTTTCAGCAGAAAAGTTTCAGTGTCGATTTTCACAAACTACAAATATTCCTTAAAAATCGCCTGTATGACTTAAACGCATTCTTTCAACTGTTTACAGGAGATGCACCAGTGCTGGATCCAGGATCCACCACTGAGTAAGAAAAAGTAACGATAACACTACTTACCTGCTAAGTGAATTTCCTCCTATAGGATAACAGTGGTGATTCTATGTGAAAAATTTTCTGTCAACTTTTAAAATACAATAATATTCCTTAAAAATCACTACTGTAACCAAAACGCTTTTACTCAACTGTTTACAGGAGATGTTGCAGGACTGAATCTAGGATCCAGTCCTGTGGTTAGAAAAAGTAATCCATAAAGTAACTAATTGCATTTAACTTGAAATTCACATTGAGCTCAATGTTGCATTGTGTTTGAAATTGTGTTGCCCATTGCAACAACTGTAACTACTGTACTTAAAAGTCTATTGCCTATTTGCAAAGTATTTAAACTAAAGTAATTCATTCTGAGAAAGTATATTTTGTAATGTAATGTATAATGTATTTACAATGTATTTTGAAAAATTAAAATTTCTAAAAATAAATAGTTTAAAAAAATGTAGTAAATCAGTATCAAAAAAATAAATATAACAATTAATACATTAAAAATTGTCATTTACAAAACCTTTGAAATTCACTGAAAAAAACCTTAGGTTTCAGACATGTTATAGTTAGGAATTAGCATTTAAAAAACCTTTGAAATTCACTGAAAAAACCATAGCTTTCAGGCACGTTATAGTTAGAAATTAGCATTTAAAAAACCTTACAAATTCACTGAAAAAACCATAGGTTTTAGGGACAGTTATAGTTAGTTGGACATTGCACTCGTACAAAACCCGTGAAATTCCCCCGTTATAGTTAGTTCAGGTAACTATAACTCGCGCCCCCACAATGCACTGCTGTTGACGTCACATATTACATCACTCATGACATGGTCAGTGACATCACTGATGAGATCACTGATGACATCTCAAATGACATCACTGATGACATCACTGATGACATCATCCATGTGATAATTTGATGCATCTTCTCACACCCTAATATAACTTTTGATACAGCCACTGTAAATTACAGACTCCCATTGTCAAAACCATAGACACTCCAACACCAATTACTATATACACACTCACTTATTCTTAGGTCTACACACACACATCTACTCACTCACCCGTACAGTCACTCATACTTATAGTCACTCAGTACAGGACTATTATATGCACCCATACACCTATATAAACACTCACACACCGCCACTCATCCATAGAGGTACTCCCACACCTAGTCAGTCATGCAAAAAATTAAGCACACACCCATTTACTCACCTATACAGTTATACACACACCAGCTCACTTACTCATACAAATACTAGCACATTCTTATGCTCTTATACAATCTCTGATACAAGCACACACTCATCCATACAGTCACTCTCACAATCACACACTCTAGATCATAGCTATTTATATACTCCAACACACATATATACTGCCTTTCACATATGTAGTTACTCACACATGTACCACTGGGACATACATTCACTCACTAACACACTCTTACACACACTTACCCACCCATACAGTCTATCACAGATGCACTCCATCCACCCAGTGAATCACCCACTCACACATCTATGCACAGAGTCGCACAAACCCCACCCACACAAACACTCAGGCACCCATACAGATACTCAGACAACCAATCAATAACTCATATAGACACTCATGTAGCTATTCACAAACCCATGCAGCCACTTACACAGCAACAGACAGACGGATACAGACATTCACCCAGTTTAGTCACTAACCCATGCATTCAGTAAGATATGTTTAATCACTCACTTATAGAGTTAGTCACGCACCTACTAAATCATCCATACAGACACTTATACACCCACTCATTCTTCAATACGCCTTTCCCTATATATATTAAAAATATTTAAACTTTACAGAAACACACAGTCACTGGATGATGTCATCAGTGATGTCATTTGAGATGTCATCAGTGATGTCATTTGAGATGTCATCAGTGATGTCATCAGTGATGTCACTGACCATGTCATGAGTGATGTAATATGTGACGTCATCAGCAGTGCATTGCGGGGCGCGAGTTATAGTTACCTGAACTAACTATAACGGGGAATTTCACGGGTTTTGTACGAGTGCAATGTCCAACTAACTATAACTGTCCCTAAAACCTATGGTTTTTTCAGTGAATATATATATATGTAACATTTCATCTTCCACTCATAGCGAATTCTCTCAGGATACTCTTGTGAAAAGATGTGTTGTTCAACAGCAAGTAAATGTTGGGCTCACTTTGGTGTTTAAAGAACATATAAATGTTTGATTTGGAACAAATCTGTGTTTGCTGTGTAGTGCGTCTGCAATAAAACAGGCTGAGCATCTGACTCACAGGATCATTTAACTTGCTCAATTGTAACATTTATAGTTAAGTTCATTTTAGGATAGCTGTCTTCTGGCAGACCCTGCAGGTCCTTGGAGCAATAACAACGCGCCATCGTGACATCATCCAGAGACCAAACACAAGCTGAGGTGTTGCCTGGAGCTCTGTGCCATGTGACATGAATTAATGAAACAATGCTCTAGTGCCTCGTGGGTCAGAAGGTACCTTGAGAACAGCCTGTGTCTGTCACCTGACCTTCACAATGGTGGGTGATGCAAGATCAACCACCCTTCCACCAGTACAGTACTTCCACCAGGACACCCCCAACAATTCTCTAATTTAGGAAAGGGTTGAAGACATATGTATTTAAAGAGCATTGCATCGCAATGCAGCAACAGTATATTTATACTCCCAGAATATAGCTTTCCTTCCTGCCACTGGTTGACAGTTTGCTTGGCTTTGACCCTGTACAGTGTCCTGCTGCCTTTTGGCTAGGTTTATGATGTACAAATACCACATACACACATACATGCATGGTCTTCTGAGGCAGCTCCCAGTACCTCACTTTTTGGATTGAGTGGGTTAATGTCAGAGGAACGTGGGGATATCAGTGGACAGGGTAAGGGTCTCCACACTCCATCTTTAGTAGACATAAGGCTTATTTTCGAACCCCTTGTGCCGCATTTTAATGATGCTTCGGCGGTGCAGAGAGCAGACACAAATCTATGAGGTCACACAAAGCCACTTTGCAAGGCTATTCATGGCCTCGGAGATATGGTGTAAGGCAATGCAGGGCAAGTCACTGCATTGCCTTGCACTGCATCAGGGAAGCGTTCCCTCGACAACCCCAGCGACCCCAACTCCACCAACCTACGGGACAACCTCACCAACATCGGACTCAACCAACTCGTCACCACACATACACACATATCAGGACACAACCTCGACCCCATCTTTGCTGCAAGTAACAGCGTTCACTTCAGCCACACAATGAAACCACCATGGACCGACCACCACTGCATTCACTTCACCGTTGACAAACCCAAGGCACCAAAACCACCCCCCGCCCACCACAAAGGAACTGGAGCAAGGTTACTGACGAGCAACTAAACTCCACCCTCACCCGAGACAACCCCACCTGGACATCCGATGCATATCGCAGCCAGAGGACTCCACACTTGGATCTCAAACTGCGCAGACAAGCTCGCCCCGCTACGCAACCCAGGCAAACAGTGCCCCAGGAAAGCCGCCTGGTTCACCACCGATCTCCAAGAAGCCAGGTGCACCTGCAGATGCCTGGAGAAGAACTGGAGGAAGACCAAGACAACCGACAGCTACTCCACCTACAAGGACGCCATGGCAGACTACCACAACCAAATCAGAACAACCAAAAGGATCTTCATCCACAACAAAATCCTCGGCAACTCTGCCAACTCCAAGGAACTCTTCAGTGTCATTCAGGAATTCACCAACCCATGCAGCGAAGCCACAGACATCAGCTCATCCCAAGACCTCTGCAACAAGCTTGGAACCTACTTCCAGCTCAAGATCAGAACACTCTACGAAAACTTCGTTGACCGCCCACAAGACACCACAGCCGGCCCTCCGCCCCCCCAGAGACACCAGCCAACCCAGCATCTCTAACTGGACACCAATCACGACTGAGGACACTGCCACAACCATGAAAGGCGTCCCTCGGGCCCCCACCAACCCCTGCCCCCCTCACATCTACCACAGGGCCACAGACACCATCGCACCTGAACTGCAACAGACCATCAACACCACCTTCACAACAGGCACTTTCCCAGACAACTGGAAGCGCGCAGAAGTCAGGCCCCTGCTCAAGAAGCCCATGGGCGACCCTACTGACCTCAAAAACTACCGGCCCATCTCGCTCCTCCCCTTCGCAGCCAAAGTAGCAGAGAAAGCAGTCAACAGGGAACTGACACGATTCATCAAAGAGAACGCCGTACTCGACCCGTCCAAATCCGGATTCTGAAGCAACCACAGCACCGAGACCACCCTACTCACCGCCACAGACGACATCCCTCCTGGACCAAGGCCCCTCTGCAGCCCTCATCCTCCTTGACCTGTCTGCAGCCTTTGACACCGCCTCTCACCGCACACTAGTCGACAGACTACACGACGCCGGCATACAAGGAACTGCCCTGGGCTGGATCCGATCGTTCCTCACCGGAAGAAGCCAAATGATCAGACTACCATCCTTCCTCTCCGCCCCCACGGAAATCATCTGCGGAGTCCCACTGGGGACATCACTAAGCCCGACCCTCTTCAACATCTACATGGCACCCCCTCGCAGCCATTTTCCGACAACACGGCCTCAACATCGTATCCTACGCCAACGACACTCAGCTCATCCTCTCCCTCACCAGAGACCCCACCACCGCAAAACTCAACTTCCAGAGAGGGATGCAAGACGTCACAGTCTGGATGACCAACAGCTGCCTAAAACTCAACGCCGAAAAGACAGAGGTCCTTGTCCTTGGAACCACCCTCTCAGCATGGAACACCTGGTGGCTCACCGCCCTCAGAAGCCCACCTACCCCCTCAGACCATGCCAAAAACCTCAGCATCGTACTCGATTCATCACTCGCCATGAACCGACAGGTCAACGCCGTCAACTCCAGCTGCTTCAACACCCTCCGCATCCTTCGAAAGACATTGAAATGGATCCCCCCGGAGTCAAGGAAGACAGTCACCCACGCACTCATCACCAGCAGACTGGACTATAGAAACGCTCTCTATGCCGGCATCAACAAGTCCCTACTCCGCAAACTACAGACAATACAGAACACCGCGGCCAGACTTGTCCTCTGCATCCCCAGCTATGAACACATCAGCCAACACCTGCAGTGAGTCCACTGGCTCCCCGTGGAGAAGAGAGTCACCTTCAAAATCCTCACTCACGCCTACAAATGCCTAGACAACAACGGACCTAAATACCTCAACGACAGAATAAACTTTCACGTACCCAAAAGAAACCTCCAAACTGCCAACCTTGCACTAGATGAAACCCCATGCATCCACAGAGCCAGAGCAGGCAGTAGATCGTTCTTTCACATTGCAGCCAAGACCTGGAACGAGCTACTGACAGACATCAGATGCGCCCCCTCCCTGAACACCTTCAGGAAGGCTCTCAAGACCTGGCTCTGCAGCTGAACGGATCTGCATACCCCCTCTCAGCGCCTTGAGACCCTCATGGGTGAGTAGCGCGCTTACAATTCCCTGGTTGATTGATTGATTGTGGCAGGTGTAGGAGCTGTAAACCTTGAAAAGCATCAAAACTGTCCGCCTCCCCAGGGCAGAGATATATCTTTATTTCTCCTTGTTTTTTCCTCTTTGTATGTGTGCTGCATTCTGCAGCACACATAGAAAGAGGAAAACACCTCCATGGATTGTTTTTGTGCAGGAAGGCATCCCTGCCTGCACAAAAACAATCTTGCCAACAATGCAGACAACCTTGTACCTTGGTGCAAGGGTGCCTGTGTTGGTGCTAGGCACCAAATTGTTTGCTGGTGCTGGCTGAAGGACATGAATCAACCATATCTCAGAAATATGGTGCACTCCTGCCCTTTTGATTTTGCATAGGGCAGCGGAACAAAAAGGCTTGCGGCACTGCCCTATGCCAAATCTTTGTAAATGAAGACTATAGTGCTCAATGTATTGTTTTCAGAACAGAGAGGAAAACTGTTTACAACGGTGTGGCTTCAGTCACTGAGTACAGTGATCACATCTAGCTATGTCATGCATACACGGAAACCAATGAATCGCAGCATAGAAAAGGCTTGGTTATATTTTGATCATATTTAAAAGCTGTTACAATTTTATTTAGATGGATCCAGATTTGAAGAAGCATAAGTTTCGGTAATTGATAGACAGTGATGAGACAATCAACATGTGTAGCAGTGAGTGCAGACAATAGACTGTGCTCACAAGACTTAGGTTTAGAGTTTGAGGGTTCAAGACAGAGCAGGTATTTGGTGTGAGCCTGTTTGTGGCGAAGGTGCTGTGGCAGTGAGGGTTCTATCTTCTTGTTTGTTGGGTGTGACTAGAAGGCAAAATATAGCGTATTTTGGGCCGTGAAGTCTGGTAGGTACATGTGTTTTTTTTACTAAGTACCAAATCATCAGCTCACAGCAGTGTAAATTGCCACTCAAAAGCAACTGGTGGACTCCAGCTGCAGCAGTGTGAGTTGAAACGTTTTCCCCATTTTGATGTTTTGGTGCAATGTTGCTCGTTGGCCATGTTTGGGGTGGACCTGTGGGAGTGAAAACACCAGTCATGCCCAATCTGGCTTAAAGCTACATACACCGACTGCTCCTTGTGCTCTACCTCCTCCATCATCACCGATACTTAAAGAAGCCCCAGAGTATTTTACTTCCATGTATCAGTCTACCACATTTATGAATAAGAACAATCCTCACTAAGCGCACTTCCTACATCACAATCTTGGACAGTCATCACTGAACAGGAGCATTCTAGTGATATCACCTTCAAGAACACTCATCACCGAGCTATTGACTTGCATCACATTGACGAACAGTGGCCATAGAGGGGTCTACCTACAACATGTTCATGAATAGAAACAGTGTTATGAAACACTTTACCTACATGATATTCATGAGCAGTAGTTGTTGAGACCTTTATGAACACTAGAGGTAGTCAGGATCCCATATCTTAATCCAACCCCATGCTGCGGCCAGGCTCTGTGGCCAACCCTGCCTGCAGCCAACCCCACACCGCACACGGCCTTCGGCCATGCACTTTGGTTGTTGGCCACAGGGCCTGGCCTACAGCATGGCCTAGGGCCTATGTATTTGGCCCTGGGAACCCCATCACCTGGGGCCCGCAGCTGTATTTATGTGGGAGGGGGCACTCAGCCTCCCTCATCAGGCTGATTTTGGCCCTGGGGACCCAATTTACTGGGGCCCAGCCATATTGTAAATGGGGAGAAGGGTACGCAGGCCCCTTCTCTGGGCCGATAATTGCAAGGGTCTCCAGGGGCCCTTGCAATTAATAATGGTGGAAGTGCTCCCTTGTCTGATTTTGGCCCTGTGGAAACCACCCCCCGTGGTCTGGGCAATGATTAATGGGGGAGGTGGGCATGTGTCCCCCTCCCAGGCCATTTTCAACCCGGGGGCCCCATCCTTCGGGGCCTGCCCCCCTTTTTTAAAAAAGTATTTATTGTCACATTTCCACTTTGTGCCGTCTACCGCTGTTCACTTGTCACCTGCACCGTCCACCTATAAGTCTCGCGAGCACTTGTGTTCACATAGTTCATCGGGTTACTCACGTATTTATTGCTTACAGTGCTGCAATAACTGTTCCCAATTTGTCCGTACCTTGTTAATTTCTTGTTCTCTCTTGAATTTATCCAATATATGATGCCTTTGACACATTTAACTAAACCATGAGTCTCCCTACCTTCCTTTCTTGCAATGTTTCGTGCATGCTTACCTACTAGTCTTGTAAATAATACCAGTTGAGATTTTGTTGTTCAGATACTCTGATCCCACCCAGGGTACCCACTTTGCAAAGGTTGGGGACCTCAGTGGAAGCCTCAAGGCCCCCACAGACCCTGACAGTCCCCACGTCCTGTGGGAGCTACCATTGCTTTTACACATAGGGAACTACAAACATGCAGTTCCCTGTGGGTAAAAGCAATTCTGCTCTACTTCAAGTAAGCAAGAGCATTTTCTGTCAGGCATATTAAGTATGGAGAGGGGACTGCGTGCCCCCCCTCCCTGGGCTGATTTAAACTCCGGGGACCCCATCCCCTGGGTCCAGGCATTTCTTTTTCTAAAATAAAGAAAGGGGGGCTACATGGCCCCCCTTCTTTGGGCCGTTTTCAGCACTGGAGATGTCACCCCATTGGGCCCAGCCATTAAAAAAAAAAAAATTATATATAAAGGGAAGGGGGCAGAGCGGGCAGTCAGTCACACACCCACTGAATCATCCAAACAGGCACTCATACACCCACTGATTCACCAATACACCTTGAAATATATATTTAATACTCATAAACTTTTTTAAAACACTCACACTCACTGGATGATGTCATCATTGATGTCATTTGAGATGTCATCAATAATGTCACTGACCTTGTCATAAGTGATGTAATAAGTTAGGTCATAAGCAGTGCATTGCAGGGCGCAAGTTATAGTTAGCTCAGCTAACTATAACTGCTGAATTTCTCTGGTTTTGTATGAGTGAAACCTGAGCCTAACTATAGCGCCTCTGTAACCTTTGCTTTGTTTTTTTCAGTGAATATGTATATATATGTATATGTGTGTGTTTGTGTGTGTATATTACGTACTGGCAGTCGCCAGTTGGTAGCTAAAGTAACTATAGTTAGGACCAAGCTTTCCATAGGAAAAACATTTATTTCTTTGCCAAATAACTTTGATGCCACTTGACGAATCTTCACAAACTTTCCCTTTTTTGGTCAGCTGCTGTGTTGATAGTTTTGGGGTGATCTGTCAAGCGGGGGCCGAGAAACAAGGGTGGTCCCAAAACATGTTTTCCCCATGTTATGTCTATGGAGATTTTTTATATTTTGACCATGGCTCCAGCCTGAACCTCTAAACAGAATTACACCATATTTGGAAAAAACTAGATGTTGGTCCAGAAAGCATGTTTTGGTGTAAATCAGTTCAGTAGTTTTAAATATATTCCAGTTTAAAAAATATAGATATCCGGTGTTGGCAGGCATCTTGGGGTTCAGGTTGAAACTGAGTCCCACAAAAAGAAAAGAAAAGAGGGCAAGGTAGGAACACCCTGACCCCCAGATATGGTGGGGTGTAAAAGCATGTTTTTAATGTTGTGCGATCGCGGGTGGATCTGCAGATTCACAGCAACATTTTTAAAAAAAGATCATGGGCTCCCACCTGTATTTTGAAAGAAGCACCCGGGAGGGCCTAATCCCATGGGCAGGTTTATGAAAAAAATGCTGGGGTGCACATGCGGCACCACCTGTGCCCTGGGGCTGTCATAAGTTAGTGGGGGGAGGCCTGTATGGCCTCCACTGCAGCCTCAGGTACCACAACCTCGCTGAGGCTTTAAGTATTATTGAATGCGGGGGGCTGCATGGACCCTCTCAAAGCCTCAGGGGCCACCACCTCCCTTGGGCTTTACATTTAAAAAATGCGGGGGCACGCGGCCCCCCACAGCCCCGGGAACCATCACCTCCCCATTTATTACAATATATGCAGGGGTTGCCCTGGGCAATCCCCTCAGCTCTGTGGACTGCCACCTCCTGGGACTAAATAAGAAATTAATTAGGGGGGCACGTGCCCCCCAGAGCCACTAGGACCACCACCACTATGGGGTAAATAAGAAAATAGTGTGGGGGCATGCCCCCCCTTGCAGCTCTGGGGACTGCCACCTCCCTGGGGCAATCAGTAATAGAAATGCAGGGAGGCCTGCCAGGTCCCCCCACAGGCCCAGGAACCACCATCTCCCCAGGGCTCAAATATTATATATGCAGGGGGTCCATTGCGGACCCCCAGACCAGGGGACCACCACCTTCCCAGGGAAAATTTGAACAAAGGCGGGAGGGCACACAACCCCCCTCTTGAGCCCTAGATAGCCCTGGAGACCACCACCTCCCATGGCCAGCTCCAGTGGGGTGTCCCCCCGGGACATTTCAGTTTGCTATGGCTTGGCAGGAGCACTGCTCTCGCAAGCCATGGCAAACTCTGCTTTGCTTCATGCAACAGGGAGCAGGTAAAATGCTCTAGCGGAGCAGAATTGCTTTTGGAAAGAGGACGTTAGCAGCTCCCTCTGTCCAAAAGAAGTGCCGTTTCCTCCAGGGCACGGAGAGCCGGCAGGGACTGCAGGGGCCTTCAGGCTCCCCCATGGTCCCAAACTTGAAAAACTGTGTGCCCTGGGTGGGGCCAGGTCACCCAGTATTAGGGCCTGGTCCCAGGGGATTGCTCACTGGTACCCAAACCAGCCATGGAGGGGGGCTGCACGGCCCCCTCCTTGAGTCCTAGATAGCCTAGGGGATCACCACCCCCCCATGGCAGCTCCAGCAATGCCTGAGGTAATTAAATAAATAAATAAAGGGCAGGCCCCAGGGGATGAGGTCCCCGGGGACAAAATCGGCCCAGGGAAGTGGGCACATGCGGCCCTCCTTCCTTTAATTAAAACATTTTATTTAGAAAGAAATGTCGGGCCCCAGAGGATGGGGTCCCCGGGGCTGTAATCAGCCCTCTCCCCATTCTAAAAATGCATGGCCCCGGGGGATGGAGGCAACGGGGCCAAACATGGCCCAGGGAAGGGGGGAACATGCCCCCCCTAACTTTATAATAACAAAAAAATGCTACTGGCACGATGCCGGAGGCCCCGATTCCCTTCTGCAACACTCTGCAATTGCACATCCTGGCATGCTGCTGGCTGGGGGCTTCAGTCCCCTTGGCTGCTGAGGGTTTTTAGGGGCCAACAAAACCTTCTGTTACTGCCAGTAAGTCCAACACAGGAGGATTGCTTGGTTTATTTGCTCAAAAGAGTGGAAGACACAACGCATTGCAGTGTCTGAACACCTTGGTCACGACGCTGATCGCAATGCATGAAAGGTCATTTAAACAAATGTTGTGCTCCGCTTTTGGCACTGACATAAACATCGGACTATGAAATTCAAGTTAAACATCAACTCCATCTTGGCGTGTATAATTTTTTTTCAATACATTTCTTCTTTTCCTTTTTCAATATTTCCAGAAGTTCAATCACAGTAGACATTCTGACATTTATCTTTATAGTTTTGTGATAATATATTTGTTAATCTCATTTTCACCTTTTAGCGCTTATTCATTAACATTTTTTATTAAGCATTGACTGTATTTGCTCTCTGTGACTGCCAAAAGCCAGCTTCCTTTCTTGCATTCCTATAAAAGAACAAAATTATATGAAAATAAAATCTTTTCTTAAAAACTCCTTTCTCTGCGATCTTCATGAGCTAAATGCAAGAAGTAGATATAAAAAAAACTAAAAAACCTACAAAACAGTAAGGTTATAGGTGTACAAAGAACTCTTCATCCATATTTAATCCATTCGGTTCGTACTGTCCATTTCAAATGTTTATCTAGATTCTAGTCGTCTGAGATCTCTGATGCATTTTCTCAAAGTGTCTCGCCTCTGGATATGTGTTAGCTACATTTTGTATAGCTCCTAGATGTTGAAGAAGGCGTTTGTGTGCCTGTAATTTAGTACTGCCAATGTACCATTTTGAGCAAGGGCACAATAACGCATATATTACATATTCAGTTTTGCATGTGAGTTTTTTCTTTATCTTGATTCTTTTCCCTAAGGGGTGACTAGCTCAGACATATTTTTTCCATTTGCACCTGCTTTGCACCTAGTGCATTTTTTAAAACCTGGAATTGGTTGTAACCATGTTTGGGGGCTGGTTGTTACATTACTGTTGACTAAGACATCTCTCATCGATCTGGATCTCTTAAATGCTATTTGTGGTTTAGCTGTCATTTCCTTTCCAATTATAGGATCATTTCTAAGAAGGTGGCAGTGCTTATTTAATGTTTTTCTTAAGTGTAAATGCTTACTATGGAAAGTAGTAATAAACCTAACTGTTTGCTCCTTCTTGGGATCTTTAGTGATTGTATGTTTTTCAAAGAGTAGATCTTCCCTTTTGGCTGCCCTCACTCTTTTTAGTGCTTTCTTTAACATTTCCTCCATGTACCCTCTTTCTTTGAGTTTCGATATCATATCAGTCTGTGTTTGCTTGAACAGATCTTCCCCACTGCAAATGCTGATGTGTCTTCCGCTCTTTTGAGCAAATAAACCAAGTGGATTATACACAGCATTGGAGTGCCGTTGTTTTGTTGAAGTGAGCAAACCGACTAAGTGATTGTAATTGCAGCTCGCGGCGATGAGCTGTCAACGCGCACTATCGGCGATCTGGAATCGCAGTAGTCAACATGTCGAATCCTGAAAGTATTGTTTTGAGCCACCAGGCCCTGGCGTAAGGAAATTGACATCGGGTAAGCCTGGAGTGTGGATAACGAACAGCGAGTGTTGTGAAGGAAAATTTCACTCACACAATGGCGGAAAAGGGAGAGGAAATAGGTGCAAGGACGAAAGCAGCTGAAACTCTGTTTGCAGGCAGCGAACAGAAAGCAGAACCGAATGGGAGCAACACTGTCAACCAGAGAGGGGAAGGACATTTACAAAGTAAGCTTTATAAACTAGAACATTTAACAATAGTGCAAATTTCAAAGTGATGGGATGCAATATCCTTGAAAAAGTATATAGAAGCAAGGAGAATCCCCAGGGGTTTAAGGATCATGATTACCCCAAGCTATGAACACCCACCCCCGGATCAAATTAAAGAATGGGTGGAATCAAATAACCAAAGCTCCCATAACATGATGAAGATACTAATCAAGTATGCAGAATTGGAAAAGGGAATGCTACTAGACCAGATAAAGGAATTAAATTAATCAATCGATGAAGAAGAAAATAAAGAAAAAATACAGAAGTTTAAGAGGACACGAAAGCGCGGATGAGAAAACAAGAAGATAGAGTTAAAGAAAATCACACAAGTTCGTGATAGACAAACTTGTTTATCAAAGAGGAGAGATATTCACCTTTGCAAGACACATAGAAACAATGAGGAGACAACACTGCAATGAAATAAATCCGATAAGGAACGAAGTCTCCCTAAGTGATTTCAGTTCGAACACCGAGTCAGAATGGGAATCAGATAGACCTGGTATTGGAGGGAGCAAAAATGCAGGAACATCCTTGCAAGAGGAGTTTTATTTTTTATGCAAGGATCAGAGGACAAACCACAAACCCCGGAAAACAAGACCACCAAAAGGAGCAGGAAACTCAGACGAGGGAAAAGGAACGGAAAACAAAGGAAGATTGACACGCAGCAGCAAGAAATAATACAGCAACATAATACAGTAATTAACATTTCTAACATTCCCTTAACAAAAACAGTGGAAGAAATCCTAACTCTTGGCCTCTCCATTTGTCCTCTCTCGGGTGTTGACTATTCCCAAGCTAGGGTAGATTTGTTTAAATTTGTATGTAAACTAAGACTAAAAAGTTTTTTTTTAACAGATCAAACCCCAGACAGGTAAGGACAAATGAGACTAGCAACCATGAAACATTACAAGTTTCCGATGTTGATTGTCCAATAAACTCGGTGACTCTTGAAGACATAGAGACTGATGCAGAAGTTAACAATACCCAAATACTTGATTTTGCAGGCATAAGTACAAATGAAGGGGGAATATGGAATATAAAAGCAAAATCTAAATGTGTCTCACCTACCACACGTGACAGTACTGAAATGTTCTCGCATTTAATGATTGTGGAGTTGAAAAAAATGCAATTTGTCAATGACACAAAAATAAGGAAAACCTTTAAATGCAATGAAGTGTATAAACAAGTAGTGAAAAAGTGGAGTGAGAATGAGAGTTGTGTAGTGAGAGGATCGGATAAAGGAGGTATGAATGAATGAATTGTTCCTTTATTGCTTGATTAACAAAATCATTGCAATTAAAACTTTAAAAACAAAGCAGTATATAAAAGACACTATCCAGTTTCTTTAAAAAATAAGCGCCTGTACAAAAGAACATATCTATGGTTGCATGCCATACCGGAACTTTGAAATCACTTGTAAGCTTCTATTTAAAACAGCCACAATACTATCCATTAACAATTTATAGTTACATTCAGGAATATACATTAAAAACAATTATCCTTATAAAACATTGTACAAATAAGCTATAACATCCATAAGGACATAAGTTGGGACAGCAGTAATTTACCCGCAGCATCAGACCGGGAGCCGTGAGGGAAACGGCTGGGCACTTTTCTCCTCTCCTCTACGCCGTGAGGGAAACGGCCAGCGTGAGCTGAGGCATCCACAATTCCCAGCAGCCTCTGGGGACCCAAGGCGCACCTGTGACGCCTCAGTCTGTGCCCGGAGGCGCTATTAATTTGCCGAGCGCCTACCGCAGCGCGGGACGCGCGCGGGCGGCGCCCGGGCGAAGCCTGGGCCAAGGGTGGGCCCGTCCTAGCCCGTCATAGCCAGGTAGAGGCAGGGCAGGGCCCCCCCCTAACAACCTGGACCTTAACCGGAATATAGAACCAACAGATAGGTACTGTGCCTAATAGTCGTGCTCTTATATTGAACTATGAGCAATTGGAGATACAGAATATCGTCTTAGACCTCTCTTAATTTTGGTGCCCGTCACTCCAAACTGACTCCCTGTACTTTAATATTTTTCTGCTGCCATTGTCCTTGGTTTTCATTAATATTTTAATATTTCCTAGGTTTTAATTCCCTATTTTAATATTGTACTGTATGTGTGATACTGTGGGATTTTATACAATTATGCGATATATCAATTTTGTTTAGCACATGTCACTTTAAGGATTACTCATTTTGCACTTTATTACTAACGGACTATTTAAACATCAAGTTCCAGCATAGTGAGTACACTTGTGTGGTAGATAAATTTACGTCCTGTAGTATGTATCATTCTTAAAATCAACTCACACTGCATTTATTTCAATGGTGAGTTTTTAATGATGACATATTAACAAACTGTTTGTACTGACTTTGTGGGTTTCTGAATTGCAGCACATTGTCGGACCGTTTTCTTTTAGTACATGCCATTTTATCTAAGGTTTATCTATCTTACACTTTACTAAAATTGGAGAATTGTTTAAGAATACCCTGGCTTAACTATATTATTTATTGGTTTAAATTTTTATTCAATTGTGATATCCGATTGGATCCTGGGTGTACTGTCTCTGTTGCTAGAGCCGAGATAAAACTAACCTTGCTAGCAAATAAAATAGAGGCTCGTTCACGTGTTACTAAGAATCAATCAACTCTCCTCTTCTATTTGCAATTGGACCTTAAACAGGGTTTCCAAACTTATCTGTCAGTCGTGACAAGAGCTTTGCATCGATTTGTGCTGACACGCTTAAGATTGGGTATTGTACACCATCTTGTTAATTTTCCAATTATGAACCAGTGCTCTGTTCACGCATGCCCATGTGATGGAGTTTCACGACAAAGCTGCTGCCATATGTTATTATTTTGCATATTTTATTCTCATCTTAGGAAATGTTATTTAAAACCTTTTTTTCTACAATATAATATAAGATCCACTACAGATGCCATGAACTTGCTCTTCAGATTGGATGACCCACGATTGTGCTTTTATTTAGCTACATTTCTTCTGAAATCTATTAGTATTAGGAAATCTATGATTATTGACATTTGATTGTATGTTTTAAGGGTATCATGTAATCATATGCATTTGCACTTTTGAATTAGGACAATATATGATCCAGTAAATGCTTGGACCCTCATGTGAATCATGCACTTGCACTTTTGTATCTGTACTAATATGTTTACAAACTTTGAAGTATTTGCACTTTCCATCCCACTGTTTCATACTTTTTTTTAATTTAATTGTAGATTGTGCTTTTTTATGATTGTATTGCTTATATGGTTGATATATTTAACCGAATAAAAGCTTTCAAATCGAATCGACATAAGTTGGATCTTTACGTTTCAAAGTGCAAATGTGCGGTAAAAGTGTCTCAATATTACCTATGGTTGTTCGTATGCATAGAATTGATACGCAATGAGTTCCGTTAGGTGCATCAGTGTTTTCATAATTTCTATTAAATTACTATAACAGCATAGGCACTAAATAATTCAGAATGTCTGTAATGTGCAAATAAGCTGTGAGAGAGCATCAGTGTTTTCATAATTTCTCTTAGGACCAATTGACATAGCAACATAAGCACTAAGTCGTACACAATGTCATTGACCGTAAATCAACCTCATTAAATCATGGTTAATTTAGTAACCCTTAAATAGCTGATACCAAGATCTTTTCAGCAATAGCTAAACACTTAGTCAATTGACATAGTAGTGGAATCAACTCGCCTGATAAACATAAAATAAGGGACTGACAAGTGATCTTACCCTGGCCTTGAGAAATAGGGGATTTAAAAGTGTGCTGGGTATTTTAAGCAGTTTAGGACACACAAATATTATGTGCAATAGGGTTTCACATGGCCACTCACACAGTCTACAATTAGTACTTGGCCACTGCTGAATCCAGGTCAGCGTGCCCTCCTTAGTTGGGTATATACCCAATCTAATTTTTAGAAATGTTCTTTTTATTTGGGCAGAGAAATGGGCATTCAGGTATGGCTGTATTCGCAGAGACTGATGTGAATAAATCATAAACCATGCATGCGTTTTTGCCGCTAAAGCTGTTTTATCTGCATTGAACTAGTTGACTTTAATTTGTTTTTTTTAATAAATAAAAAATTAGGCATTGTCAATTCGGTGAGCCCAATCTGCAGAGCAATATTATAAAGGCAAGATGAAATATAGGATCGCCAGGTAGCAGTATAAGCAGATTTGGTTATTTCAAGCCAACAGATGTTCGCTAAGGAAACAGGGTCAGATGAAAACATAGAGTACATGCATTTCAAAAATGACCCTTGCCACACCATAGACTGTCTTTGGAGACCAAACTCTGGTGACATGTGAGCCATATGTAATAGTTGGCTGTAGCTTTGCTCTCATAACTTTAAGAAGATGATCATATGATTGGCAACTCAACAATTTATACAGACATTTAAAGGCATGGATTAGGGTTACTGGTTTTGCCCCTAGATGTTTAAAATTATTTTTAAACAAAACTCGATTATCAAATGATATCCCTAGTTATTTATTTGTTTTTACCACTTCAATTGGCCCGCCTCTGGACCTCCATGAATTGGTCTTTGATTTTACCAGACCGATTTTCATGATTTTAGTTTTTTAACATTCAGTTCCAAGCCATTCATTGAGATATAAACCTCAAAAGCATTTATCAATCGTTGAAAGCGTATAGGGGTTTGGCTCAACAGAACAGTATAGTCTGCAGATTGAAGATAGCTAAGTTGAACCTCATTTAATCTTGGGGGATGGGCGTTGACGGATTCCAAATGCTGTAGGAGATCTGACCGAAATAGATTAAAAAGGCAAGGAGCATGGACACAACCTTGCTTTAGGACATTATAGGTTTTAATTTTGTGTGAAATGGTATCACCGACACCAAGCCTGACCTGGACGCATGTATTGGTGTAAAGAAGGATTATAGCATCTATCAAATTGGGTGGAATGGCCCAACCAAACAGTTTTTTCCATAATAGAGCTTGAGGAACTGAATCAAAGGCTACCTTTAAATCTATAAAAGCAATATATAGATTTTGTTTACAACTGCCTGCTCTGCTAATAAAGTGTGGGCCAACAGGTTAGTAATAGTAGATTTGCGCTCGCAGAGTGGAATTATACCTTGCATTGCAGCCTATTTTTCCAGGTCAATCAGTGGACGTGAGGCAAAAACCTTAGCGTCGACATCAGTTAAGGCGATTAACTGATAATTAGCAGGGTTGTCAACTGGGCCGCTTTTATAGATAGGCTGCAAGATGCAAGATGCTACCTTGCCATGATACAAGGGCAATTTTCGATACCAGTACCTCGTTAAACAATGGAGTCAATACTTCAGCCCACATATCTATATTGGCACTTAACAAGGCATCAGGAAGCCCATTAGGGCCAGGAGCAGCCTTTTGACCAAAGGTGAGCAAAGAGGATGGCTATTTCATTCATACTTATACGATCCAGATCATTCTTCAAATCAGGGCTGCTGTCTTGCTCTTTATATCACTCGCTGGATTTCACAATATTATTTGTACCAGGCTCATGCCACTCACTATCTCTGTATTTGGTTTACAAATGTTTTCACAATTAAAACACTTCTTGCTTTTTCAGAACTGGATCGCCCATGCCATACAGGTTGGTAACAAAGTTTACCCGTTCAACTTCCATAATATTAACACCCTGTTGCCTCCCCTTTCAAGTGTGTTAATTATTTCCCAAATTTCTTTACATTGTTTTGTCTGGAGGTATGAAGTAGTCCGTACCATAGCCCCGATTGGTAACATGATTTAGCCACCCACACTTCTCGTCTATAAGATCTTCTTAGAGCAGTCATTTTGTCCTCATAAACATAGGCAGATTGCTGGTATCTATGAGAGTAGGCATCCCGTTCAGCTCTGTTGAGTGATTGTTTTAATTTGAATAACTTAAAAGTGCACCATTTGTTCGGGGAGATTGTTGTTAGGTTTATTTTCTTACGATTTCATACTGGAAATTTTCCCACCAGGGATGATGTTATATAATTCCATTTATCGATCACGGAACCTACCCCCACCTGGCACTGGTCATTAATATTATTATTATTGCTTCAGCGGCCTGTATTAGATCTTCATGTTCATCCGAGTGCCATACCAGTCTCTTCAGGTTGTAAGAAGAATGGAAAGTATTGAGAATCTCTTTGGATCTGGGATTACAATTTATTGGCAATTGAAATATAACTGTCTGAGGGTTGTGGTCGCTCTCGAGTCGAGAGGTCACACTATAGTCAATCAATTTTGGGCTTAAATTCTCTTAAATAAAGGTGTAATCAGTAATTGAGCTATACATAGAGAGTTTAGAAGATGGAGCAGACCTAGATTTTTCTTTTAACAGGGTAAACCCAAGCTGGTATATTTTGTCACAACATTCTTTTGCGATACAATTACTCTTTCCATTTACGGGGTTTCAAGCGACCAGGTGTAAGTTAAAATTCACAGAGACAATAAAACCGGAATCTGGGTGCCGAATTATTAATGAGCTTAAGATATCCCATAAGATATACAACTGGGTCATCTTGTTTTACATCGCACTTAAATAGACATTGAGTATTATCATACCAATGCATTTGTACTGTAATAAAAGGCATTGTAACCAATGCAATTGCATGTCATCTACTTCTACTATTAGCCGCAATATGCGGGATCCACTGCAACTACACAAACAACATTAATTGTTCCAGAGTTTGCAGGACTGGAACAGCACTGCATAAAGTTCAAGAAACTTCTTTGTGCAGGCGAACATTCTGTTGCAGCATTTGTTGTTGCTGCAAAAAACCATAAATGTTAATTTTTGTTTTTGTTTTTGGAATGACATTCTAATTGCAAAATCTTTTGAAAAGTTTTTGCAGTTCATTGTCTTGTTTCTTTCAATCTTTTTTTTTAAAAACACCAAAAAAAAAATAAAAGAGTTAAAAAAACACAAAACAATTTAAAAACAAAAAAAGAAGAAAAAATGGTTCTTTTTAGAACCGCCTATTTGGTTAAAGATAGACAAACATGTATGTGTTGTATGAATTACTGCAAGGGTAATGTCTGAGTCATTGTATGAGTGCATAACATATGTATTTGTAAAGCGCACGTTCACCCCATGAGGTGTCTTGGCGCTGAATAACTGATGTTTATTGTTACCCAACTCATTGGTACTTATTTTATCAGCCTCAGATGGATGAAAGGCTGAGTGGACCCGCCGTGATTTTAACCTGTGTCCATGCAGTCAAACACAGGCCCCTGCAGTGGGTGCATAAGTCCATTGAGCCACCAGACCCGGGTGAGTATTGCCTGAGTGAATGAATGAGTGCAACGGTAATGCCTGGGTAATGGATGAGTGCATGGGTAGTGCCTGAGAGAAAGGATTAGTGCATGGGTAGTGCCTGAGTGAATGGTTGAGTAAAACAGTAGTACCTGAGTGATAGCATGAGTGCATGGGTAGCACCAGGGTGATTGAATGAGTACAGCGCTACTGCCTGGGTGATTAGATGAGCACATGAGTAGTGCTGAGTGAAAGGATGAGTGCAAGAGTAGTCCTTGGGTGATTGGATGAGTGGATACATACTGCTTGAGTGTAAGAATGAGTAAAACAGTAATGCCTGGGTCACTGGATGAGTGTATGGGTAGTGCCTGAGATAATGGATGAGTGCATGGGTAGTGCCTGAGTGAATGTTTGAGTGCAAGAGTAGTGCCTGAGTGATTACATAACTACATAGGTAGTGTGTGAGTGATAGCATGAGTGCAGGGATAGTGGCTGGATGATTGGATGAGTGTATGAGAAGTACCTGAGCAAAGGTATGACTGCAAGAGTAATGTCTGGGTAATTGAATGAGTGTATTGGTAGTGCCTGAGTGAATGGATGAGTGCAGGAGTAGTCCTTGGGTGATTGGATGAGTGGATACATACTGCCTGAGTGAAAGAATGAGTACAACAGGAATGCCTGGGTTACTGGATGAGTGCATGGGTAGTGCCTGAGAGAATGGATTTGTGCATGGGTAGTGCCTGAGTGAATGTTTGAGTGCAAGAGTAGTGCCTGAGTGATTATATAACTACATGGGTAATGTGGGAGTGACAGAAGGAGTGCAGGGATAGTGGCTGGATGATTGGATGAGTGTATAAGAAGTACCTGAGCAAAAGTATGACTGCAAGAGTAATGTCTGGGTAATTGGATGAGTGTATTGGTACTGCCTGAGTGAATGGATGAGTGCATGAGTAGTGCATGAGTGGAAGGTTTGGTTTAAGGGTAATGCCTGGGTCATTTGATGAGTGCAAGTATGAGTGCAAGAGGAATGCCTGGGTCATTAGATGAGTGCATGGATAGTGCCTGAGTGAATGGAGGAGTACATGGGTACTGCTTGACTGAATGCTAGAGTACAAGAGTAGTGCCTATCTGATTCCATGAGTGCATGGGTAGCGCCTCAGTGATTGGATGAATGTATGGGTAATGCCTGACTGGAAGAATGGGTGCAAGGTTAATGCATGGGTCATTGGATGAGTGCATGGTTAGTGCCTCAGTGAATGGTTGAGTGGAAGAATAATGCCTGAGTGATTGTATAAGTACATGAGCCATACCTGGGTGATTGCATAAGTGCAGGGGTACTGTCTGAAGGATAGGATGAGTGCATGGATAGTCCCTGAGTGACTTTATGAGTGCAAGGGTAATGTCTGGGTGCTTAGATAAGTACACGGGTAGTGCCTGAGTAAAGGATGACTGTAACAGAAATGTCTGGGTCATTGGATGAGGGCATGGGTATTGTCTCACTGAATGAATGAGTGCAGAAGTAGTATTAGAGGGAATGCATGAGTTCAACAGTAGTGCCTGAGAGATTGCATGAGGGTATGGATAGTGCTATGGTGATTGCATGGGTGCAGGGGTACTGCCTGAGTGATTGGAAGAGTGCATGGGTACAGCATGAGTAAAAGGATGACTACATGAGTAATGCCTGGGTCATTTGAAGAGTGCATGGGCAGTGCCTGAGAGAATGGATGAATGCATGGGTAGTGCCTGAGTGGTTGCATGATGAGTACATTGGTATGGGTAGTGCCTGGGTGACTGAATGAGCGCAGGGGTGGTGCTTGGGTCATTGCATGAGTGCAGGGGTACTGTCTGGGTGATTGGAGGAGTGAATGGGTAGTGCCTGAGTAAATGCATTGATGCAAGGATAAAGCCTAAGTTATTGGATGAGTGCATGAGTAGTGCCTGAGTGAATAGTTGAGTTCAACACTAGTGCCTTAGTGATTGCGTGAGTACATGCATACTGGGTGGGTGATTCCATGAGTCCAGGAGTAGTGCCTGGGTGATTGAATGAGTGAATGGGAAGTACCTGAGTGAAAGTATGAGTGCAAGGGTAATGTATTGGTCATTGGATGAGTGCATGGGTAGTATTTGAGGGAATGGATGAGTGTATGGGTGGTGCCTGAGTGAATGGATGAGTGTATGAGTAGTGTCTGGGTGATTATAAGAGTACATGGGTAGTGCATTGGTGATTGTATAACTTCAGGGGTAGTGTCTTGATGATTGCATGAGTGCATGGGTTTTGCCTCTGTGAAATGAAAAATACAAGGATAATGCCTTGGTTATCCTATTAGTGCCAAAGTTGTGCTACAGAAATTAGATGACAGCATGGATAGTGTTTGTGTGAAAGGATGACTACCTGGCGGATGACATCAGCAACATAATGAAAGTTTTTAAATAGTGTAAAGGATCAACATTATTTTTATTAGACATAAATAATATATAAATGAACTTTCAACATTGTTTCACGTTATCATGCATATTATGTTATGTATTCTTACCTTTTTAAGTAATTTAGATACATAACTCTGTTGAACTTTAGAGTAGTATTGTCGTAAACAGCATTAAAACTCTTTTCAAACTTTACCATTACCTAGTGTAATCAAGAAGAAGAAAAACTGTTATGTAATGTAATGTATTACAGACATTATAATATTATATTTTTAAGAACACAACATACTTTTCAAATTACATACCATTTTCAATTTCCTTTTTTGCTGTTCTCAGGTTCTACTGAACTTCACCATACAGAGTGATTTCAACGTAGTATCATCATTGAACAGCAGGGAAAAAACAATCAACAAGACTGTACAAAAAAAAATCAGTGAAGAGCATTATTGTCAATGCATGTAGCTATGTGTTTACATATCTACAATTTCTTAATTATGTCCTTCTTGTACATTAAGTACATTATTTCTCTCAAATACATTTGCTGAAATGTACACTCATTCACATCTGGTACAATATAGACAACAAATATATAAACTATTTGCTTTTAAACACAATTTTCCAAATGCATTATCAATTAGCATGAATAATAATCCAAACACTAATTATAAATAGTAAAAGGTCTTCCTGAAATATATATTTTACTTGCAACAAAGTTTTTAATTTTCATTTCCAATTTTCTTCCATTTGCTTTACAACGTTGAAACATTAAAATGAGATATTTTCCAAATCTTTCTATATGTAATGTAGGCAACCTTTCTGATATACAATGTGAACATTTCAAGTCCTGATTGGCTGTTTTAATCAATTTGTTAAAAGATACTGATTTGCAGTCTGGTATCGTCAAGTATATGAATCTTTCTGTTTGTATTTCAGTGATGGTAGTAAATGAACACTCTTCACATTTATGATCCCATCTGTAATTTAGTCCAAATAAGTTTTCAATCTTTATTCCTTCATGTTCTAACACTCCAAGCATAAGCATTAGAAATTCTTGTACTTCTTGTTGTACATTAAGAGTAAATGTCAATCAACCAGTACATATATCCAAAAGATGCCAAACGCCAGAAGCAGTGTGGATTTTACTTCTGTCAGGAACCAACTGTTGAAATACATGATGTAATAAAGAACAGAATCTTTTTTCATGATTTCCCATGATTTCACAACAAAGCTCTTCTAGTTAAAACACAACATTCAGAATCACATTAGCATAGCAGTTGATACCTGAACTACTTTCCAATTAGTATTCTACAATCTCATCAACAGTTTCCATTTTATTTTTCTTTACACCTTCAAGTTTCTCTTCATTTCTTTTCTTTATTTTAACCTCAATTCCATCTTTGACATATTTCCATTTTGGAAAGACTATACATTTCTCATATATGGAATATTCAACTAAATCAGGAGCATAAAGTCTTCTTAAATGATTATACTCTCTTATACAATTTGCATCAGCACTAAACTTTTTCTCATTGAAATCTATCAAATACAAACCACACAATGTTTTTACTCAAGATAATGCAACATATGCCATTCCCTCTTTGAACACTGTACTTCCGATATTTACAAAGCACTGTCTATATTTAAACCTTGAGATGTATGAATAGTTACTGCATATGCTAAAGACAGAGGAAACTGTTTTCTGCGAACATACAAGTCTTTTACAAGCAAACGTACAACACCACGCCCAATCTGTCTTACCTCTTTAATCTGATCAAATTTTATCTTCAAAAATGTTATTCCATCTTTGTTCTGAAAATTACAAAATCAACAACTTTTCCCATTGCTCCATTTACTAAACCTTCTTCTACATTCAACTTATGCCGTAAAATTACCTGACAGTTTATACATACATGTAAAGTCTTTTCTAAGCCTGCAGTTTTAGATACAGACTTTCCAAAGAATCCAATTTAGACTGTAGTTTTTCTGTGAGAAGAATAGTCACTCCTTGGTGTTCAATTTTATCAATAGCTTCAATTTCCACTATTTGCTGTTTTTCCAGTTTTAAAACTTCTCGATTAAATGTAGAACACTGTTGCAGTGTAGGCATTAGGCAAACTATAGACTTCTTTTCTTCAAGCTTATTGTACATTATTTCAGCCACTGTGTTTCCAGTTGTAAACAAGTTCCTTACTAGTCGACTTTCTAAAGCTTGTTTACCATGTTTTGTCAATACACCAGTTCTTATATCCTGAAGAAAATTTCCATAATATTCATCACTTGATTGTCTCATATTCTTAATAAGTTCTTTATATTCAAAATGCGACCAAATGTTTACATTTCCAATACTTCCCGAAGATTTCCTAGTGTCTTCGTGGTCAAGAATTTTAAAAACAAATTGTCCTTTTACAGGAGTAACTTGTAGTAGATCTCCAAATACAATTAAATGTTTTCCTCCAAACAGAACATTGCAATCTGTTTTTAAAATCTGTTGCATTCTCAAGTGTACAAAGGGAAGCATTAAGTTTGAGACCATGCTCACCTCATCAATGATTAGAAGTTTCATTTTCTTCAGTACTCTTGACACTTCATGACAAGCTTCACTAGATAGCTTCTGATATTCTAATTTATTATCATGTTCAACTGGTAGCATAAGTAATCAATGTAAAGTAATCCCTTTAATGTTGTGTGCAGCTTATCCAATTGGAGCTGTTACAACACAAGATAAATGTGATTCTGTAGTTTTGTATAGATAACTGGCCAAAACTTTAGTTAAGAAACTTTTTCCTGTTCCAGCTTGACCACTAATGTACATTAGAAATAGAATAGGCTTAAATGATGAACATTGGCATTCTTTTTTTTGTGCAGCAAACCATGTTGTATCTGTTGTGTCACTGGTTGATATATTTATTTTTGTTCAATATTCAGTTGTTCTTCTAACTTTTCCAACTGGATAATATCCTGTTGTGCTTGTTGCATTGCAGTTTTTACTTCATTCATGGCTATTGCTGCTTCATTTCCAATAATTGGCTGTCCTAGTGGATCTTGACTCAGTGAAGCCAAATTTTGACTATCTTGAGAAATGTCTCTAGCTATTTCAGCTACAATAGAAGTTTCTTGTTGAATTTCATCATTTAACATTTGTAGATAAGTTGGGAAAATTGTGCATTGAATACTATCTTTACATGCATTAAAAGAATCTTCATAGCAGTCGAAATCTCCATATAATTCCGTTTCACTACGCCAAGGCTTGAACAGTTGCAGAAGTGCTAAATAGAAAAATTCACTCTTATCTGGACATTTGCAACACAGTTTTCTGTGGTTAATAATATTTCCATTGGCATGTTTTACCAAACATCCGTCACATCCAATTACTGCATATTTTTCTTCATTTATATTTTCTGTAACGTTTCTTTTAAAAGTGCAATGCTGAAGTAGTTCATAGAGACATAGGTTTTCCAGATGTGGACTCCTTTTGGATGGTATGTATCCAACATATTAGTTTTAACAATATCTGTACTTTCTGGTTCATTCAGTGCTAAGTATTCAATTTCTTGTAATGTTTTCAATACTGTATTTCGTGTGCAGGCAACACCCAAACTTACCCAAATAATTCCTCCTGACTTTGAATATAAACTGGCAGAGCTCAACAGATCCGAACATTCATAGGATCCAATCTCTCTGTGGGAAAGCATTTCCAAGTTAAAGCTGTACAATTTCTTGCTAAAACTATTTTCCTGTGGAATTTCTTCCCACATTTCTTTCACCTCTGTCTTTTCAGATTTGGTTAAATATGATGTAACATAGCGAGCAACAGCAATTGAATTATCGGCAACATATTGAATATCCATGTTTGCATTCCACATTGTCAAAATCACTGGATTGTAGTCATTAATATACTTTGAATCTTTGTTTTTTTTTTAAGTTGTATGTATTCTTCAGAGATTTCTGACTTATTGTATGTCTTACTGCTGACATAAACCTATTTACTCTTCCTTTTGAAATTATTGGATGTGGGAATCCAAAACGACACTTTGTATAAAATTTTCCCTTAGACTTGTATTTTTGTCAACAGCATTTTCCACATCGATGAATTTGAAACCGTAAAACTTGTGGTCTCAAGCTGTTTTCTCCTCCTTTTCTTGGAATGGCACGGGTAACATACTGTTCAATGAAAGACAAAACACTTTCATCACTATTAGTTCAAAATTTTGGAACATTCTTGATCCATAATAGCATGTGTATTTGAGGAGCACCTCTGGCTTGGTACTCTTTTCGCCAAAAGAAATGAGTTACTTCTCCAAGAGGAGGAATATTTTTATTGCAGATAAATGACATCATACTTTGAAAACTATGGTTAAAATATCTGCAATCATTTACAGGAACAAGGAACATAGTTCTCCTGGTGTCTTCAATTCAATATTATTTTCATTTGAATTTGCTTCTTGTAGAAATTCAAGTAAATCATCCCACGCATATTCAGCACCGCTAAGTGTTACAAACCATGTAGGCATACCTACGTTTCTTAACATAGATTTAAGTTCTCTGTGACGATGAAACCAATATTCATTGGTACCACATTCACATGCCATCAAATTAATTAACTGAGATTATACATTTTTATCTCTTTTTTTAACTTTGTCCATGAATTCTTTTGCAGAAACCTGTTGAAAATGAACTCCTGTTTTTAATATGTGGTTCGCTGCATATAAAAGTGCAAACAAATCACTTTCAAAGAAAAGATTAAATATATATGGAATACACTGTCAAAATCTTGGATCTTCTGAGTACAATCTTGTTGAGAGGTATTCTGAAGCTGGAATCCATACTGCTCGTTCATCATATCGTCCACCTTCTCCAGTGAGGAACAGCTGTGAAAAAAACAGCGTGCTTCTAAACTTTTTTCCCATATACTTATTGGAGTTCCCTTTGCTTTCTTCATTTGAAATAATTCAATACTGTTTCTTATCACTTCTTTTGAATGTAGAGGGTGTATACTGTAATGTTAATAAATCTCTTCACTCCTGGACTTGTCCACTTTTTCTATTCGGCCACTTGAAATTTCTGTTTCATCTTCTAAACATATTTCCTGTTCATCAAAATTTACATTCTTATAATAAATATTATTCTGTACCTGATATAGTGTAGCCTTTTGAAGTTTGTTAACATCTACAAACTCTTGCCATATTTTTTGACTCTTTGTTGGTACACCATCATCTAGAATAAATACAGGCTCACTTTCCTCCCTGTCTATACCAACAGTTTCAATATTTTTCTTAAAAGCTAAAGGTAAGTTCACAACTCTTCCTTTCAGACCTCTTTGTAAATCTGTTAGAAGCAGCTTACCTGTTTTAGGCTCCATACGAACTATAGCCTGAAATGGGTGAACAGATTGAATAAGAATGGACTCATATGCATTCAAATCTGCCAGTTCCGGAGGAATAGCTACCAACTCTAAGTTGTTATGTAAGGCTGTAGATGGCATTTTGTTCTCTTCTAATTTGTTGTAACAATATTTACAAATACGTTGATCAGTAGCCAACTGAAACCGACCTTCTACCAACAAATAGGCACCAAATTGCTCCCACTTATCATTGTTTTCCTTTTCACTTTTTAAATATAGATCAACATTCCTAGTTTGACTTCTATAGTAAGTACGTCGACAACAAATACAAACATAGGGGCTTATTTACAAGCCCCTTGCGCGACTTTTGCATCATTTTTAACATGGGAAAAGTAACGTACTGTTGGCGCAAGGGGCTTGTAAATAAACCCCATAGTTTGGTTTTTCAGATGAAACTATCTTAAACTTTGTAATTTCTTCTGCAACTTGTCAGTACTAATATCTTCCACCTGTTCTTTAACATCTACGCTTATCAAGCTCTCACGTTCTCTAAACTCCTCTTGTGAACCAAAGAAACAAAACTGTTTATCATCACAAACTTTTCTTACATCTGATACTGAAACATGCAAAAGAGCTGTGGTCATTTCACTTAAAGATAATGCAGGACTTTTTACATAGTAGAGTCTCCTTACTAACTTCCGCATTTGTGAGTGGTGTACTGCTAACGTTCTTAAATGATGAAAAGTACTTTGACACACTTATCTTGAAAGACAAGCTAGAGAATGATCCTGCAAGTTAGTATATTTCTTACTTTACATGATCTAGTCCTTGTAACATCTTAATCTTCTGTTTAAGACTTTTTGGACATATCCTCGTATAAAAATTCATAATATGTCAATAGATTCCTGTTGAATACTACAAATACTGCTACAATCCCACTTATACACCGGAGCTTGTGGAGGCCTCCCTTGAACTTCTTCAGGTATTACTTCTTCCACATTCCTAGGAATCATCTTTTCTTTTGGAATGAGACAACCATCTTTTATCTCATAGCATCGACCACTAGTATCAGATGCATGAACTAATGTGTTCTGTTGAAAGTAACTTTCTTCATTAAAGAAAGGCTCAGTACTAGAAGTATGCTTCCATTCACCAGTGAAAATTTTACAAAAGTTACTTCTTTTAACCAGTCTTTTTCTTTTGCTTTTCTCTTTCATAAACATCATTGTTTTATCCAATGTTTTCATTCTCTTCAATATTAATATAAATAATGTTCTTTTTATTTCAAAAGCTTTTTATACTACACTTTCAATTTGTTGCTTTTTCTTATACACTACTGGTCTCTTTTCATATTTTTTACAATCTTTCAATAAATGTTGTAGTACTCTACTTCTATACATTCTCTTCCTTATGTCTTTATATTCTTTCAGACTTCTTCCAACATGGATTGTTTTCCCATAACATGATTTTCTATTATTATGTCCTTTTTTCGTTTCCTTCCAATTTGTTGTTGAACTTTCCTTTCTCTTCCACATTTTGAAAATTCTTTAAATTCTTTAAAAGTCTTTTAACAAACTCTTTAGTTGTCTTACCAGAAGTATTTTTCTTCAGTGTCGCATTTTGCACTTCATCTAATTTCTGCTTTTCTCTTTCCTTTAAATAGAACTGTTTTTTTCTTGTCTTCTCTTTTGATCTTTTCTTGCCATACTCAATCTTTCTTTCCAATAAATGTATATATCTGATAAAAAGAAAAGTTTAGTTTCTAAAAATAATTTTAATCTTTTGAAATAATTATATACAAATATTCATATCAATAAATAAACAAATACTTTCAATTACATTGAAATGTCACCATAACAAGCAAATTTTTAGAATATTATACTTGACATATTATCAAACCAATGATAAGAAAACACATGTTTAAACAGTAACATCTCAGAGTGCATGCTATCTAAATTTGAGTTAAAAAAAGTGTATGTATTCATTTCTGCTCATAAAATATGGCACCTGGGTATTGAACAGGCTATCTCAGACACTGCACAACTCCTTCATTCAGAAGACATCACAACCTCTGCAACAGAAAGACAGAGAAGAACTAAAGAATGTCTCTACTAGTACCCAAACCAACCTGGTTCAGATGCATAATTCATGCGATGTATGTCAAGTGTACCTTTCCAGAGACTCATACAAAGTAGCCTAATCACTAATTCCTCTGCCAACATGTCTTAAACCTCACTTGTGTGCTGCAGCTTCTACTACTACTCAGGGCGTTGGGCCTAGCCAAATACAAAGCAGCAACCCTTCACATATCTCTGTTATAAGTGTCACCATATTCCTGAAAGCATGCATGCATCTGTCTGTACCTTTTGCTACTGACACCATATATAGAAGAAACATACAAATAGATGTATACCTGTGTTCTATACATCTAGCATCTTCAAATGCATAATTCATAGGAGAATAGATGTGCAAGTATACACATACCTCAGTCACAAGACCATGCAGACCTTAAGACTTGACAGACTACACTTCCCATTTCAAACAGACACAGAAAATTATGCGGTGTATTTCAAGTGTACCTTTCCACACACTCATACAAAGTAGCCTAATCACTAACTCATCTACCAACATGTCTTAAACCTCACTTTTGTGCTGCTGCTTCACCATTCTACTACTACTCAGGTTGTTGAGCCTAGCCAAATACAAAGCAGCAACCCTTCACATGTCTCTATTATAGGTCTCACCATATTCCTGAAAGCATGCATGCATATGTCTGTACTTTTTGCTAGTGACACCATATATAGAAGAAACATACAAATAGACGTATACCTGTGTTTTATATGTAAAGCATCTTCAAAAGCATAACACATATGAGAATAAATCTCCAAGTAGAGACATACCTCAATCAGAAGACTATGCAGACCTGATATCTTCACAGAACGCACTTCCCATTTCAAGCACACACCAAAAAGTATGCAGCATATTTTAAGTGTACCTCGCTAGAGACTTATACAAAGTAGCCAAATCACTAATCCCTCATGTCAACATGCCTTAAACCTCACTTTTGTGCTGCAGCTTCACCATTCTAGTATTACTCACAGTGTTGGGCCTAGCAAAATACAAAGCAGCATCACCTGCCTTTTATACATCTTGCATCTTCAAATTCATAAGATGTATGAAAATACATGTACAAGTAGAGACATACCTCAGTCACAAGCCCATGCACGCCTTAAAACTTGACAGACTACACTTCCAATTTGAAAGCGACACCTAAAAGTATGCGGCATACTTCAATTGTACATTCCCACACACTAATACATACTACCATAATCGCTAATCCATCTACCAATGTACACATATTACTATGTACAATCTATTTCAATCATCATTTCAGTACAATAAAACAAACTACAATATATATCTCTACATTTCATAACATATTTCAAACATCACAGTTCTCAAATAATTTCAAAAGTTTGAAAATAAAGCTTTTCAAATATAAAAATATCACTACAAAGAGTAAAGCACTACTACATAATACATAATACACCTCACAAATGTGTAAATCACCTTTCAAATAGTATTGCAGAATATGAAATATCAGAAACTCATAAAAGATTTTCTTTTGCACACAATAAGTGTAATGCACCACTCTCAACAAGGTAAAATCAGTAATGGCAAACTTTCCCTCTCTTTCTGCACACAAATAAATGTAAGTAACAAATCAAATTGCTTTCTACATCATTTCAAATTGTGAAACACATTTCTATCGATTAGACATATTAACCCTTTCTAACTGTCTTCTAAAAGTGCCCAGACTGGTTCTGTAATTTTCTGGAGTCACGACTCCACTGCAGTGCCACAGCGTAGCATCGCGATAGAGCCGTGAATCCATACGGGAGTTCAAAAACCTACTTTTAATAATACTAGTATTTTATTTTTAACAACAGACTACTTTTACACATACAACTGATTTAGAAAAACTTAGTTTAGTAATATATCACTTATATAAGTTACCATTTCACATTTAAATCCACAGTTAACTTTCAACCCTTCCCCCATTCTGCTTAATCCCAGTTTCCATAGTAACAGATTCTGCAATGTTGAACTGTAATGGCAGGTCACAAGTTCACCATATTTTCAAGTTCAGCACAGTAGCTTACAAATGCATATAGCAGGTGTGGTTGAGTTTTTCAAAATATCACCTTATCGTATCTACCGTACCTTTAAAAAAAAAATTAATAACCAATCAGAAACATGCATCTTCAGGAAAGTAATATGCATCCTATTTTTGAGTGCACAATGTTAATGAACAGCCAATCACTTATCGGCTTTTTCAAAAACAGCATCTTCTCCACCATTTTAGATACCTCTCATTCTACCAACTGAATACCTCATTTACAGGAGAGAGAGGCCCCTCTCCGAGGTTGACTGACTACCTTTTGACACCATTAGCAGAGTCCCCTCTCATGTAACCACTCCAGTGAACGTTGCAGGATTATATCCACAACACATAGAATTGACAGCTTGCACCCAGGGTGACGTTCCCATTATAGTCATTTCTCAAGATTGTTGTGTCCCTGATGGACAGTTATAGGTCATTTCAAGGAATATTGCAGGCATTCATAGTAAATTGATTGACCCATCATGGGAAGCTTACTTGACACTTTTCATGTATGCTTCTTTCAAGAGACATGGACCCAGGAGCCCCTGCACAGATCAGATTTCATAACATTTGCTGTAGACGCTCTCACCTCTTCGTCTGGTCGTCCTGCCGCGGGTCTTCTGATTTGGGCAAAAGTATCTCTCGGGTGTGATATTAAGCAATTGAGTCATCTGACATATTAAGGGGCCGATTCCGATCTCGGCCGGTAGTGCTCCGAATCGGATTCGGCTTTACCGGATCCGATTCGGAGCCCTATTTCCCGACCGAGTCGGACGTGCGTCCGGCCGAGCGAGTACGATGCGAGCGCATGCGAAATCGCCGACCGACTCGAACGCTGGTCCAACATGCTCCGACCGACTCGGACGGACACGGATCGCCTCGCGCAATGGAGTCGTTTTCAGGCCGGGTAAGTACTATGCGCGCTTCGAGCAGTCCGACCGACTCGCGCCGTCCGGCTTGAAAGAGCTGTCGGAGCCGGACTTTGGGGGTCTGCGTCGGACCCCCCTGTACGCGTACCCACGCAAGGCGCACACAGGGGGGACCCATGGGTCCCCCCTACCTGTGCATGTACGGCGCGATGTGCTTCGAGGCGTACCCGCTGTAGGGGGCACCCTTGTTCGCCTCGCACCCATTTAGTCAATGGGAGCCCGCGTATGCGTTGTACGCCCGGCTCCCATTGACTTCAATGGGAGTCCGACCGAATCGAGTCCGATTGCATGCGTGCGCATCGTACTCGTTCGGTCGGACTGCCAGAGTCCGATTCGGTCGGAAATCTCTCCGGGTCCGGTTCGGACAGAGATTTTTCCGGCCCGAATCGGAATCGGCCCCTAAGTATAATTTAAATTCCAGCAGTGGTCCTACTATTTATGTATTGGTGAATCAGTGGGTGTATGAGTGTCCGTATGGATGATTCAGTGGGTGTGTGACTGACTGTATATGTGTGTGATTAGGTGTCTCAGTGAATGTATGGGTGAGTGATTGGTTGTGTGAATGTCTGTATCAGTCTGTCAGTTGGTGTCTAAGTGGCTGTATGAGTGCTTGAGTGTGTACGTGAGTGGCTGTATGTGTGATTGATTGGGTGTCTGAGTGTCTCTGTTGGTGGGTGAGGTGGTGTGTGAATGCATGTATTAATGAGTGAGGGGGTGAGTCAGTGGCTGTGTGGGTGAGTGTGTAAATGGCTGTGTGGGTGAGTGGATGTGTCAGTGGTATATTGATGAGTAACTGGATATGTGAAAGGCAGTTTAGGTGAGTGATGGGGTATATGAGTGACTGTATGGGTGAGTGAGTGAATGTGAGAGTGGCTTTCTGGGTTAATGTGTGCTTTTGTCAGTGACTGTATAGGTGAGTGAGTCTGTGCTAGTATCTATATGAGTAGGTAAGTGGCTGTGTGTGTACCTGTATGGGTGAGTAAGTGGCTGTCTGATTGACTGTACGGGTGAGTGAGTAGGTGTGTGATTGACTGTATGGGTGAGTGAGTAGGTGTGTAAGTAGCTCTATGGGTGACTGACTATGGGTGTATGAGTGGATATATCAGTGACTGTATTAGTGAGTGAGTAGATGTATGCGTGGCTGGATGGGTGAGTGAGAAGATGTGCATGTAGATTTATGAATCAGTGAGTGGGTTTGTAAGTACTGGTAATAGGTTGGTGAATGGTTGTGTTTGAGTGAGTGTATGAAAGGTTCTATGGGGTGTGAGTGGGTGCATTTGTCATTTTGTGGATGATGTCATTAGTGATGTCATTTAAGATGTCATCAGTGATGTCACTGACCATGTCATCAGTGATGTAATATGTGAGGTCATAAGCAGTGCATTGAGGGGGCGCAAGTTATAGTTAGCTCAGCTAACTATAACTGCTAAATATCACTGGTTTTCTATGCGTGAAACCTGAGCCTAACTATAAAGACTCTTTAACCTTTGTTTTTCCACTGAATTTCAAAGTTTTTTTTATCCATTTCCTAACTATAATGTACCTACAACCTTTGTTTTTTTCCAGTGAATTTCATTGATTTATTAACTAGTAGTCACATTTACAGCGTGGTGGAGAAAGGGTGCTGGGCCTCCGACCAGCTCTCAGGAATCCCACTGTGTAAGACTTACATTAGGTACCAGGAGGGCTTCTTGGCTCCCAAGGTTACTCAGGTAAAATGGACTTCATCCCCCAACCAGTAGTACACCACGAGCCGCATTTGCAGAGTGGTGGAGAGAGGGGGTGTGGCCTCTGATGACCTCTTAGTAATTCCGTTGTGTGGGAAGTATTAGAGATAACAGGAAGGGTAGCTGCCCCTCAAGGACATCCTTGGGGTCAACTACCCCTCCTGTTACCTCCAGTAAGTCCCACACAGCAGAATTGCTAAGATCTGGTATGAGGCCATGCCCTTGTTCTCCACCACTCTGCAAACACCCCTCGTGGTGGACTACTAGTAGGGGGATGAACTCCCCATGACTATTGATTGTCTTTGGGGGCCAACTACCCCTCCTGTTACCTCCAGAAAGTCCCACTCAGTGGGTTTGCAGAGAGGTTTTCAGTGGCCACACCCCCTTTCTCCAGCACTCTGCAAACACATCTCCTGGCACACTACAAGTTGGGGGATGAAGTACCATTTGCTCTTGAGGGTCCTTGAAGTCCATCTACCCCTCCTGTTACCTCCAGAAAGTCCCACTCAGTGGGTTTGCAGAGAGGTTTTCAGTGGCCACACCCCCTTTCTCCAGGACTCTGCAAACACATCTCCTGGCACACTACAAGTTGGGGGATGAAGTACCATTTGCTCTTGAGGGTCCTTGAAGTCCATCTACCCCTCCTGTTACCTCCAGTAAGACCCACACAGCTAAATTGCTGAGAGGTCATATGAGGTTACATCCCTTTTCTCCACCACTCTGTAAATGAGCCTCCTGGTGTACTGCTGGTTGGGGAAAGAAATCCACTTTAGTCCTGAGGCCATCAGGAGGCAAGGGGACCTCATCCTCCCACCAGCATTTCGACCCTGGGAACCCCATCCTTCGGTGCCCGTTCTTTTCTTTTTATTTAATTTTGTAATTAAAGTGAGGAGGGCTGAAGGGCCCTCCTCCCAGGCCATTCTTGGCCCGGTGACCCCATTCCTCAGGACCTGCCCCCCTTTTTTTTAAAGGAGTCCCCCAGTCTATTTTGGGCTTAGGGAACCTTTACTCTGGGGCCTGGACTGTAGTGTGGGTGCCCCGGTCCCGCCCAGGTCACCCACTTTTTAAAGGTTGGGGACCGCGGGAGGAGCCTCTTGGCCTCCACGATCCCTGCCAGCTCCCCACATCCTGCGGGAGCCGGCATTGCTTTTTCACATAGGGAGCTGCCAACATGCAGCTCCCTCTGTTTAAAAGCAATTCTGCTCAGCTTCTATTAAGCAAGAGCATTTTCTGCTCTCACTTACTCAAAGCTGAGCAGTGTTTGATATGGCTTGGAGGGTGCGGTGCTCACTTCAAGCCATACCAAACTGCAATGTCCCAGGGTGGGCCTCCCCGGGACATTGCAGGAGTGGGCCCTGGGGGTGGCATTCTCCAGGGCCATCTATGGCTCCAGGTTTGGGGCCGCATGGTCCCCCTCCATTTTGTTTATTAAACTTATGTCATGGGGAGGTGGTGGTCCCCGGGACTGCAGGGGGTCCAAGAGGACCATCCTTAGTAAACTTTGTGATGCCACTGGGAGGTGGCATTTCCCCAGGCATAATGAGCCCTAGGAGGGGGGTCCTGCCCCCCTCCATAATTTACAATGCCCCCAGGATCTGGGCCACCTGGGGGCCCATTGATAACAAAGCACATTTTTGGGGGGATTTTCAACCGTATTTGCGCACCCAGCACGATGTCCATCAAATTTGTTTTACAAAAAATACTTGTTTGGCCCTATGGGGTCCATGTGGGACCCCCCAAGATACCTAGAGGGTCACGGTGTTTTTAACCTGTCCCTTCTCATTTTTTACATGTTTTTACTGTGACTTGGTTCAACTGAGTCACAGGATGGCTAACAACACTTCATGGTTTGAAGTGTTGGCAGCCAATCAGATCTCAGCAGGGCAGGTGGATCCTTCATGTCCCTAGTTGTATATCTTGAAAATCTTTACATTTCTCAAAAAACTACTGAACAGATTTACGCCATTTAACAAAGAATGCACTTTCTGCACCAACAGCTACCTTTCTGCCAAATTTGGTGTAAGTCAGTTCATCAGTTCGGGCTGTAGCTGTGTCTAAAGTTTCTTATGAAAACTGACATGGGGAAAAAGCATTTTGGGACCCCCCTTTTTCTCAGCCCCTGCTTGATGGATCACCCCAAAATTTTGAAGACTGCAGCTGAAGTGGGTGACAAACTAGTTTGTAAAATCTTGCAAGGAGCCATCAAACAACGCCAAAGTTATAGGCAAAACAAAAAACGCTCTTTCTTTGGAAACTAGGTCCTAACTATAACTACCTACTGGTGACCATGCACTTTCCCATAAGAATTTTGAACACAACTACAGCCCGAATCACTGCACAGTTTTTCACAAAATTTGACAGAAAGCTAGATTTCGGGTCCAGAAAGTGCACTTTTTTTCATGACTTGGTGTAAATCCGTTCAGTAGTTTTAGAGATATTCCAGGTTAAAAAATATAGATATCTAGGGACGCAGATCCTTGAATTTGACTCGCGGATCCACAGTCCCCGTGCTGAAATTTGTTTGGCTGCTAACACTTCAACCAGGAAGTGTTTGTAGCCATCTTGGATCTCTGCTTGAAACCCAGTACCACAAAAAATGAAAAAACTAAAGAGAAGGGGACAGGGTAGGTATACCCTGACCCCCAGATATGGTGAGGGGTCCCACAATGACCCCACTGGGTATTAAAAAAAGATTTTGTTTTTTAATTTTGCCACAAATTTGAACATGTGGGCTGCTGCACTTCTTTTAAAGGTTGCCCCTGGGTGGGCCAAATGTTGTGTACATATCAAAAACAAAGAAGGGTGGTGAATGGGGCCTCAACTTCCCCGGGGTATTTGTTATAATTTATGTGGTGTGCCCGCACAGTACCATCATGCCCCAGGAACTGCCACCTCCCTGGGGCTTCGTGAAGTCTCAAGGGGGTGTCACGCAGACCCCCTCAGCCTAGGGACCACCACCTCCCCGGGACAAGTATTTTAATTAAAGAGGGAGGGGGCCATGTGGTTCCCCTTCCGGGCAGTTTTTGGCACAGGGGAACAGCACCTACCCAGGGCGGCCCATTAAAGTGAAAGAAGGGGGGCCTCACCACCCCCTCCTAGAGCCAATAATGGCCCTTGGGACCACCACCCCCAGGGCTGGCTCCTAATAAGTCCCAGGGTCCCCACACCCAGGACATAGCAGTTCGCTCGGACTTGGCAGGAACTTTTCCAGCTCCTGCCAAGTTAGAGCAAACACTCTGCTGTCAGCAAGAGAACTGAGGTGTCCTTTGTTTCCTTGCCCGCAGACATGCAGGCAGGGACAAAGAGGACAATTGCTTTGACACTGAGAGATCTGCATGTTTAGCATGGGACTGCATGGGCATTCAGGCTCCCCTGTGGTCAGCAACGGAGATGTCAGGCCCCGAGTGATGGGGTCCCTGGTGCCGAAGTAGGCCCGGGGGGGGGCACACCACCCACCTTCCCATTTGACAATTATTTTTTTATAAAGCCCGTCCCCAGGGTATTGGGTCCACGGGACTGCAATCGGCCCGGGGAGGGGATCGAGAGGCCCCCTCCCCTTTACAACTGTAAACAATATAAGGCCAGACCCCAGGAGATGGGGTCCCCAGGGCAAATCAGTCTAGGGAGGGGGTCGCATGGCCCCTCTCCCCAGAATAAACAAAAGAAATTCATAAAAGGCCTGGTCTCGGGAGATGGGGTCCCCGAGGCCGAAATCGGACTGGGAGGAGAATCGCCCTCCCCCATTAAAAAAAGGCCTGCCCAGGGGGAAGACGGCCCTGGGCACAGATCGGTACTGGGAAGGAGGGCCACACAGCCCCCCTTCCCTAATAAACCAATATATATGAAAAAAAGAGATGCCTAGGCAAGTTGCCTGAGGCCCCGGCCCTTCTCACCACCACTCTGCAATCAGGCCTCCTGAAACACTACTGATTGGGGAATGAAGACCCCTTGGATGCTGAGGGTCCTTGGGGCCAAGAACCCCTCCTGTTATCTCCAGTATGTCCCACACAGTGGGATTGATATGAGGTGGCTGGAGGTCCCACCACCTTTCCCCACTACTCTGCAAACGCACCTCCTGACGCACTACTGGTTGGGGGATGAAGTATCCTTGGGTGCTGAGAGTCCTTGGGGGCCAAGAAGCTCTCCTGTTACCTGCAGTAAGTCTGACCCAGGAGGATTCTTGAGAGATGGTTGGAGGACCCCCTGTTTCTCCTACAAACGTGAATTCTAGCTAAAAATCCATAGAAATTCAAATCACCAATTATCAGTACACCTAGTACACTAATTGAACTTTTGTAGTAGTTTGTTATATATATTTAACAGACATAAACTCTTAGAAAAACTTACACTCACTGATGTTATGTGATGTCATTTGAGATGTCATCAGTGATATCCTCAGTGATGTCACTGACTGTGTCATAAGTGATGTAATTTGTGAGGTCATAAGCAGTGCATTGCAGGGGTGTAATTTATAGTTAGCTCAGGTAACTCTAGCTGCTCAATTTCTCTGGTTTTGTATGAGTGAAATGTGAACCTAACTAAAACGTCCCTGTAACCTTTGTTTTTTTCAGTGAATTTCTAAGGTTTTTTAAATCTATTTTCCTAACTATAATGTCTATGGAGAATTTACTTGTGGCAACAATAGGGGTTCTTGGCTTCCAACGGCCCTCAGCAGCCAAGAGGACTTCATCTCCCAACCAGTAGTAGACCAGGAGGTGCCTGTGCAGAATGGTTGAGCAAGGGGGCCTAGCCACCAATGTCCTCTTAGCAATCCAGCTGTGGGGACTTACTTGTAGCAACAATAGGGGTTCTTGGCCCCCAACGACCATCAGCAGCCAAAGGGACTTCATCCCCCAACCAGTAGTATACCAGGAGTCACCTGTGCAGAGTGGTTGAGAAAGGGGGAGGGGCCTCTGACAACGTCTTAACAATCTGGCTGTGGAGGACATACTTGTTGCAACTAAAGGGGTTCGTGGCCGACAACGACCCTCTGCAGCCAAAGGAAATTCATCCCCCAACCTGTAATGTGCCAAGAGGCCCCTGTGCAGAGTGGTTGAGAAAGGTGGTGAGTCCTCCGATGAGGTCTCAGGAATTTGGCTTTGGAGGACTTTCTTGTGGCAACAATAAGAGTTCTTACCTCCCAATGACCCTCAGTAGCCAAGCAGACTGTATCCCCTAAAAAGTAGTGTACCAGGAGTCCCCTGTACAGAGTGCTTGAGAAAGGGGGAGGGGCCTCTAACAACATCTCAACAATCCAGCTGTGGGGGACTTACTTGTTTCAACAATAGGGGTTCTTGGCCCACAACGACCCTCAGCAGCCAAACGATCTTCATCCCCCAACCAGTAGTGTGCCAGGAGGCACATTTGCAGAGTGGTTGAGAGGATGGGGCATCCGACCACGTCTCAACAATCCCTCGATGAAGGACTTAATAGGGTTTTTTGACCACCAACAGCCCTCAGCAGCCAAGGGGACGTCATCCCCCAGCAGTAGTGTGTCCAGAGGCCCCTATGCAGAGTGATTGAAAACAGGGGCTCTTCCTGATCGTTTCTGACCTTTATTTTGCCTTATTGTGCTCATTTCTCACCTTTTATTTTGCCACTTTCTGCTCATTCCTCACCTTTATCATCCCGCTTTCTGCTTGATTCTGACCTCTGTTCTGCCTCTTTCTTCTTGTTTCTCATCTTTATTCTTGCCTCTTTCTGCTCATTACTGACCTTTATTTTACCTCTTTCTGCTCCTTTATGACCTTTATTTTACCTCTTTCTGCTCATTTCTGACCTCTATTCTGCCTCTTTCTGCTCGTTGCTGACCTTTACTCTCCCTCTTTCTACTCGTTGTTGTCCTTTATCTTGCCTCTTTCTGCTCATTGCTGACCTTTATTCTGCCATTTTTGCTAATTTCTGACCTTTATGTTGCCTCTCGCTGCTAGTTTCTGACCTCTATTTTGCATCTTTCTTCTCATTTCTGACCTTTATTTTGCTTCTTTTTGCTCGTTTCTGCCCTTTATTCTGCCTTTTTCTTCTCATTTCTGACCTTTATTTAGCCTCTTTCTGCTCCTCCCCGGGACTGCGGGGGGAACCTCAAGGCACCTACAGTCCCAGCCAGCTCCCCGCCTCCAGCAGGAGCCGGCATTGCTTTCTCACTTAGGAAGCTGCTAAATATGCAGCTCCCTGTGTGTGAAAGTACTTTGTCTATTTCTCTGCTATCTTGACAGCGGACAGGGAAGCAGAAGAAACCTCTGCTTACAGCAAGCAAGAGCATTTTCACAGCTCTCGCTTGCTGAAAGCAGGGTGTTTGCTGTGACTTGTTGGGAATGCTTAAAGCTCCCACCAAGCCATAGCAAACAGATGAGTCCCAGGATGGGCTCACTGGGACATAGTAGGAGCGGGCCCTGGGGGTGGCAGTCCCGAGGGCCATCTATGGCTCTAGGAGGAGGCCTCGCAGCCCTCCTACATTGTCGTGTAGTTCCTATAGTACCCCTGAAAGACCTGTGCGTTTGGATAACATAAACTGCAGGCTTGGTGGCAGATTAACTATGAGCACCCCCACCACGTATGTTAGCCTGTTTCCATTAGCTAGCTCACAGTGCCACTAGAGTCTCCTCTTATTGGGGAGAGAATAGTTTCTGGCAACCTTAGATCATGACAACCCTGATCCCTCAGAATCGTGGAAACAGTGTACTACTTTTCACTCAGTCACTCGTCCTCACTTATCTGATCTCAGGGAGTTACACAGAAGAAACAGTTGGGCGTGTTAAAATAGGAATTTATTGCACAGTTGTTCTTCTAGTGTAAGATATATGTGCTGCAACAACCGTTAGACAGTAGCAGAGGTATATGATGAGCAGCACCTCTATCTTACCCTGGCAAGATGTGGTGTATTTATACCCAAAAGTATCTAGGGCTTCTTTGTCCCTTGTGTGGTTTGTATGGGCCATTGTCGGAATGAGGAAGACATAAGGAATGAACCTTGTACGTAGCAGGTGATGTAGCTTCTGCATCGTTTCCTAAGAATCCTCATGAATATTCATACATAATATATGTGCACATTGGAGATGTTATAGGAGGCCTTTGTTTAGGGAAAAATCCCTCCTTCTGCACCCAGAGCTTAGACTAGGTAAGGTTCAATCCTCAGAGCCCATTATTGTGTAGTGAGCTAATGTAGGTGAAGGATCATGCCTATATTAGGGCATCTAAGACCATGCCTATATTAGGGCATCTATATGAAACATAACACCCACTCCTTTTCCGAACCGGACGATAATGGTAAATGCTAGCACCCTACTACTATTTTGTGAAGTAGCGTACAAAATAAAATTGTGTTTTTAAAAAATGTCCATGCTTTTCTCCAGCGAAAGTGACAATTTAGGAAATGTTCCAAATTTAGTTCGTTTTATTTATGGAAAGGGTGAATTCTTTCCCAACATGCGATGAGCCAATTTGAGATTAAGTGTCCTGGCTGAGAGATGCAACACTATCGGTGTTTGCTACTGCAGACGATGAATCTAACACCTCGCAGAGAACGTCAATCGCACATTGATGAAATTCAGGGCTGTCAACAGCTGGTGCTGTGGCAGCTTGTGCGGTAGTTGTTACCTGAGTGCCCGTGGAGGAGCCACCACCTAACCCAGCAGGAGAAAACAGCACCTGTGGATTCTCGATGAATGCGGTCATCAGTATAGGAATACGCTGGGGACAAATCAGAGCATGGGCCTTTAGGGGGTCCAGCATAGCATACATGTCCGAAGGCGTAGCTGATGAAAATGTTAGACAGAAATCCAACACGCATTCTTCTCCGCAAAACAGGCATCGAAGAACAGGTAAGATGCAGTCCATCCAGACTGGTCTAAATGACAAGAACCAAGAGGCGCTCAGTTCCCGTAGGCGAGGTATGCCCAGATGATGTACCATAAGTTCACGGTATTTCCGCTCCAGGAGCATTTTTGCCATCTCGTTGGTAATTGGGCTGTCCATTTCGTAGCAGAAATATTACAACCAGGATTCCTGCAATTAAGAACAGGATAAGCCGAAGACCTCCGAAAATGCTTCCAAATACGGAGTGTATAAAATTTGGGATAACTCCGAGGACTGTCTGAAAGGCGCTTAAGAGTCCTGACCATATGGTCTTAAATAGGTGTACAATACCGCTTGTATCAGACATATGAAAGATACCACCTACCATTTCTGCAAAATGAAAGGGGCAGTTTGTACGTATAAGTGCCTGTATCTCACTCGAGGTCCTAGCGACTTGAAGATCAAAGGTTTCTTGGGCGGAGCTTAAGGGCACGGTTTGCTGTAAGAGCATGGCTTTCAGTCTGCTCAAAGTATCAAATTGTATAAAGGAAACATTCAATGAAGGCCATAATGGCACCTCCCTGACTGTACTTGTTGGGGGAAACAATACTTGCATGCAGCAAGTAACCCTGGAGTTCACAGTGACCAGATAGGCAATGCCCGGAAGCATTCCACAGCAACCCTGATCGTTCAGCATCAAGTAACTCCCATTCGAGAGCAGCTCAAATACTGGTGTAATCATGGCAGCTGGGGTCCTTTTCATGTGGCAGGACAGGTTTGCTACTGAACCATTACAAGCTCCATGCAGCAAAATATTCTGGCACATGAGAGAACCGCTTAAAGCTTTCTTTCAGTTTGTAGCGCTTAGAAACACTTCTCGATCCCCACTCCGGCATCGAAATCTGTATGGTAACTCCCAAGATTCCCTAATGTATTCCTTACCCATTTGTTCATATTTGCCTGCCTGCCTTTGCTCAAGGCAATATTGAAACTGAAAAGTAGTGACCGGTAGAGTTATGTGGCCATGAATTAGCCATTCTGTGTGTGGCGTTTCCGCTACAGTAAATGGTAATCTATCCAGTTTTTTAATACGCAGCATTGTATATTTTGCTCCCCTTTGTGCCATTTCTACCTGTTTATCTGTTAGATTGTATTCAGAAAACAGAGACGTGTTGTTGATAAAGCTCCAAGGCACATAGCCTGCAAGCAAAGATTGCAGCGTCCAGCTCAATAACATAATAGAACGTAACTGAGATTGTCTGTGTTGTAATATGGCGAAATCTTGTTCCAGTATGTCTATCGTAGAAGTTACAATGTTGCCTAAGGAATATATCCTGGAGGTCAAAGTTGTTCACCCATTGTCTACCACTGCTAGAGATTTTTCTAGATTTATACTGTCTATTTCCCGTATTCTCTCTGCGGACTCTTGTTGGGATATTTTTCAATTTTCATTATAGGCAGCGTAAATGCTAGCATATATGAAACGTTACTGACGTTGTTTCCTGGGTCCTAGTAAAAAATCCCTAAGATCCATGTCTTGTGTGAGTAAAGACAAGTGTTCTTTTACTTCTGTGAGTGTTGAGGTTTCTAGCCAATCTAGGCACAACTTCCCAACACTGTAGGATGTCACTACCCCTGGGTGTTCTCTTTGTACATAGCATGGATCTGGCCTATGGATACTGAACCCGTCGGTGATATTCAAGTATCTTTTATGACAACTGTTTGTATCTAAGGACCAGACCAACCATTCCTTCCAATTAGGGTCTGATCTATTGTACTGTAAAATGTCATTTACTGTTGACCCTTCCTGTGAAGTTGAATTTCCCCACCCCTTCATGTGTGATGGTGTTGGAAACCGAGGTGTGCTCAGGTCCTTGTTCTTGGCTAACCCAAGACAGGATGTCTGTTGCACAGTGTTATTTAGAAATATCATCTGCTGTGGAATGAGGCATGCTCTAAATAGCGCTTCTGTTCCCTGGACTTGCCAGTCCCTAGAACCCCAGACTGATTTTAAGTCTATTTCGTCCTTCCGTAGGTCAAAACCCTGTTCAGACAATTGAGCAATAAAGGAAGCAGAGTAAATCTGTTTGGTGTTTGTCAGCATGATTTTCAGTGCCGATGTCGGTGAAGTTTTATAATAAAATGACGTCGGGTCGGAAGTGTTAAATCTTGAAAAATATGAAAATTTCTGTGCAAATGTTTGCGAACTACCTTTTGGTGGTGTAGGGCAATGTTCCCACTGGTGGTACTCTAAAACATTTCTAGGTGTTATCGATATGTGTAAGAAATGATGACCATATTGTTGGTAACAGTACAAAGTGTCATAATCTGAAGAACCCTCTACCATTTCAGTATTAGGAAATGCGTCAGTTTTCTCTAAATCAGACAACATGTTGTTAATAGTTTCAGAGTCCCAATCATCAGAAAGTGTACTGGAGGTAATGATATCACTCAATGAAATTTTAAATATATGAGAAAGATTTAAAAGTTCAGTCGGACCGAATATGTCAAAATCAACCTTGTCCCAAACTATACCGTCAGGTATAGGAACTGCTGTGATGTTCACTGATGACATGTCTCTTTCTTCTCGATGAGATGATTGATGTGGCTTCAGAATCAAATTTACTTTGTGGGCTGCAGAGCTTTGTTTGAGGTATCGTCCATAAATAAGCATGCTAAATGTTATCACTAATCCTAGCCAGAAAAGAAAGAACAGTATCCCATTAATTAGCCATAGTTCTACCCAAGGCGATACCAGGTAAGTCTTCCTTAGAATGTTCAAAAAGTCTTTAACTTGCTGTCTGTGTGATTTTTTGGCTGGCGTCGTTTCCGGTTCACTTGGATCCAGGGAAAACGTATCAAAGTTCATGAAGTAGCCAGAAGCAGTTCGATCAAGTGTTGGAATTGCATCAGGATTTGTTGAAATCGTATTTTGCTATTGACGAGGCATGTTGACGTAGACGTCTGTAGTAGGTCGAATTGCAACTTAGTTGTTAAGTTGAGTGTCATTTTGAAGTCGTTCTTCTGGTTCAAGTGGAACGAGTTCCATAGCATTGTTGCATAGTCTTTCATTCCGTAGAGGAGGCTCTTCGAACATGATGAGTCTTTCTGTTTGAACTTCTTGAATAGTAGCGAAGGAGGGTGTCTGCTACTGTGGAGTCCACGTGGCCTACTGCTTAGTATCCGCCACATAGTGTGGTTTGATTAAGTCGATTGAGACAAATCTTTTCTCGATTTTACCCGGCAAGAGGAAGCAGGGTATTGTTCTTGTACCTTGAATCGCTAGGACCGGTACAGGTTTTCTGTAGGATGGTCCAAATTCTTTTTTGTCCACAATCTTTTCTCTGACCAGATCCCTGAATTTTGGGATCCAGACAGGTCTTGCCGTGACTGCCTTGACTTCCCCAGTTTCAGGTGGACGTTACTTTGTTGTGTCCTGAATTCATTTAGATCCTGTAAAACCGCCAAACGATCATGGATATCAAATGGTTCTTCATCCGCCACTGCGCCTACACAATCAAGATCAGGTACCCACATTCTTGTCCCAAATAGGACCTCATAAGGAGCGACACCCCCTAGAGAGCTTCTTGGCTGGTTATTGAGTGCTCGTTGTACCCCATATAAATGATCGACCCATCTACCATCCTTGCCTAATACCCTAGCTGTTAAAGATTGCTTTAAGTCCCGGTTTTTCCTTTCCACAACCAAATTTCACTCAGGATGGTACGGAGAGAAGTACCGCAATGCTATGCCCACACTTTCCCTGGTCTCTTTGTAAGCCCGAGAGCTAAATGCTGGGCCTTGGTCAAAATGTAACGTGCCAACTGCATATGTCCCGATAAAGACTCGCAAATCTTTTATAACAGTTCGAGCATCAGCCGAGCGCTGAGGCAAAACCTATAGGAATCTTCAGCATGAATCCACTGCAACCATGATATATTTTTTGGCGCCATCTGATTGTAAGGGGCCGCAGTGGTCCAAATATACACAAGCAATAGGTTTGTCTGATTTTAATAACGGTGTCTGTGCGTGCTATGGTGGAGCCTTTCATCTGCTGGCAGATGTCACATTTCAAGACAAAGTCTTTGGTCTGCTTTGTTAACCCTGGCTACCAGTAGCATTGTTTCAATAATGAAACAGTCGCTGTAAGGCCTGTATGTGCAGAGCCCTAACCCTCGTGTGCTGCAATGATTAAACCTTGCCTATGATCCATATTTGGTATTACTCTGTCCCCCACTCCAGGAATCTGAGCATATGGAATGTTGTTTGCATCTAACTTGTAGGAGTACCTAAGTGGAATTTTCTTTGGTACTGCAGAGCTGCCTTTGTGTGAAGCAATGACAGCAACCATAATCTCACCGTCTATCCTCGTTTTTGAACGAGTGATTGAAGCTACGGCGGCTGTGCGTACAGCCCCCTTTGCGGCTTCATCAGCCGATACATTTCCTTCAACGTGAACGCCATCACGCTGATGACTCGGTGTATGTATCACGTGAGCCCTTGGTAGTTCGTTCTTGAACTCAACTACCTGTTCCCATAGCAATTTATGCTTAATTGTGACACCTTTTGCGTCTTTAAACCCGTTTTGTTCCCAATGATGTAAATAATCATTGTATGATTGCACACAGTAAAAGGAATCACACACGATTAGTGTGGGGAATTCGTGATCCGTATTTACAAGTGCCAGAGTGCCAGTATCAGTGCTTTTAACTCTGCCAACTGCGCCGTGCAGTCTCCTAGAGATTGCGTTTTAGTGCAACTTGGATGAAACTTTCCATCCCGCATGAGACCTTTAACGATTGCACACGCTGCGCTGTATTGTTGCTTACTCCCTATGGCGGTTGAGCAGATACGTCAGTGTAAATAATATATTCATACTGATCTAGAGGCAAAATTTCATTTGGTAAAGGATATTCTTGTTTGTATTGCAGAAATGCTTGTGTTTTTAAATTTGGATCAAATCTGTATTCAACATCCGTTGCTGTAAGAGAATTAGCCCATTGTACCCATCTTGGATGTAAGGCTTTTGCATTTGGAATGCTAGCCTTTGTAACAGCCTCTAAGGCTGCTACCGGGGTTACGACAATAATGCGCTTTCCCTGAGCCAGTGCTCTTTCTCTTGCTACAGCGGTCTGAACTGCTGTCAGGATTTTTTCTGTTGAAGTGAAATGCATTTCTGCGTTTGTGTACAGGTGTGATTTATATGCTATTGGTATAGTTTCGCCTTCATTGAAGGTTAAGTAGGTGTACCCGCATTGACCCGCTATTACACGGATCACTAGGTGACGTACGTTTACGCGTGTCTGTAAGTGTTTTGAAGCTATCATGTCTTCTTGCAGTGAACGTAGGATGTTTGTATGTTCCTGTGTCCATTGTTTGACTGAAAGGTCAGGTTTTATTAAGTCGTAGAAAGGTTTTACTCTTTCTGCGTAATCCAAAATGTATGTTCGACCAAAAGTTAGGAATCCCAGAATTGACTGTAATTTTTTTAATGATTTTGGAGGTTGGAACAGCGCACACTTTTCTAAAAAGTTGGCTGCCAGGCTTTTTCCCTCATTAGAAAGCTCGTATCCTAAAAATATCACACTGAGGTGGGCTATTTTTGATTTTTTTAATTAAATTTGTAGCCCTCAAAGGCGAATCCCATAATAATGGTGCTCACCCTGGTCAAGTGCCTCTTTAAGTCATCGTCTGTCAGATAAATATCATCCACATAGGACAATGCTTCTTCATCCAAATTTTGAAGTAACTCAGTTACCCTGGCCGAAAACAACCCCGGGCTATTCTTATTCCCCTGGGGGAGTCGACAAAATTGCTGTTGAGACCCTAGCTCTGAGAAGGCTGATAAATACCTGCTTTCAGGCGCTATATTTTGGCAGAAAAATCCATTTGAGATATCTAGTGTAGTTTTGTATTTTTTCCACACAATGTTATTCATTAATGCTGCTCTGTGTGCATTTTGAACTGCATATGTCTTTGTGCAAGTGTTTAAATGTCTGTAATCTAAAACTAGACGATATGTATTGTCAGGTTTCATGACAGGAAACAAAGGATTGTTCATTGGTGAGGTGCATGCTTCAATCACCGCTTGATATTCAAGTTGATCTAAGATCTCCCTGACCTGTTTTTTAGCACCTTGCTTTATTGGATATTGTCTCTGTGTATTTGGTGAGACCTTTAACGGGATTATGTGGTGGGTTGAATCCTCATCCCATCCAGCATGATTTTTGTATAATGCCGGAGCTAGGGCAACTGCCCACTCCCGTGCATAAGTGTGTTTTAAATGTATGGGAACGAGTTTGGAGAAGGCTGGAAAAATGATCTCTTCTCCCCTGGGGCATTCCATGACGAATGCTGGTGGCCAGTCTTGTTCGGCTAATAGGATGTCATAACCAGATGACAGATTCTTCCAAAAGAAACCTTTAACTTTCCTGGGCTTGTCCCCCTCCATCCAGAGTGCTATATCATATAACGTATGTGGGACGCTTACCCGAGTATCAGGTGTCTCCACCATGATATACTCACTCAACTCCGCTGTCACCAGAAATTCCTTCAGGTTCTGGTGAGCTATTGTTACTTCTGCTGCACTGTCTAGCATCGTCTGAGCCCATTCCCCGTTCAGTAGTTAAGTCCTCAGGATTCTGGGCATGTGTGATCTTGAGACCTGCTACCTTCTTCTTGTTGAACTGAGGTTTTGATTTTTGTTTATCTTCTGTTTTAGGTGCGTAGTCCGCAGCGCTTTGCATGTCTCTTGACTTTGTACGCTCCTCTTGTCTGTGTTCTGACCGTCCTTCCCTCTCAGAGTTTTTCGATGAACCCTGAAAGGAACGAGAGGAACGTGCATCAGTATCCTGATACCTGTCACGGTTCCTAATGTTATCCCTATTCCTGAGGTTATACCTCTTTTCGGAGGGGCTCTTATAGAGGAGATCTACCTCTGGATTGAGATCTATTTCCTTTGAAATGTTGTTGTTTTTTTATTATCCCACTTCTTTTTAGAAGAAGCTGGTGTCTGCTTGGAAGTGTCCTTTTCAGGACTGCCCATCAGTTGTTGTTTTAAAGCTTTCCTACCTAAACTGTCTCTGCCTAGTTCTGCATATGCAGTCTCAATTATTTTGGGTAGTTCGTGTTGTTGTTCAACTGGACTGAACTCCCTTAGGCATTGGCGGATTGCCACTGAAGCTGCTGCCCCTTTAATATTAGCTAGTATTATGACTGATACCTGTTCGTAGTTACCTAGTAACTTCATCCCTAAGTTTAGGGCAGGCTCTGCTCCGTACTCATTTTGTATTTGTCTTAATACATCTGGCACTACTGCTAATGAAGGAATATCATGTGTCCTGGTATATATGGCAGCAACGACTGTACCCTAAGTGGTACAATCTTCTACTTGTGGTATAATCCCCACGGGCAAACAGATTGTTAGCATTCTGTGTTTTTCATACTGGGTAGTATTCGGGAATACTGCCTCGAGCTGAGTTATTTTCTGAGCTACCCAGAATGGCATTTGTTCGAGTTTCGTGGGCATTTTGACCATTATTGCGTGTAATGTTAGTGGAGTAATTTTAGTAGCTGTACCCTGGGACTGAGTACCATTTGTTGCTACTGCTGCAGGTTGGACTGTTAAAGTCCTCATGACAAATTGTGTCAAGTTTCTGTAGATTTTAATTAAATCTTTGTGTTGTATGAGTAAGTCTGCCTGTGGCATTGTATTAATGTTAGGATGTGGTGTGTCGGCCGCTAAAATAGGCCATGTTGTCCCCTCTCCTCCGAGTGGGCCTAATCTTACTCTATTTCTTATGTGGGGTAGGGCGCCTTTTAACCAGTATAAGTCTTCCTGGTATGTGAGTGGAACTTCTATGTCCTCAAACGGACAATATCCATCTACATAGTAGTGAAATGTCTTAGTTCTCGCATCTGCTACTGGGAATGTAACCCACAAATAAAATAACTCTGTTTTGTTTGATACGTGTGCCTCAATCACGAAGACTACTACGCCACCCCTAGCTGTTAAACCATTTTCTAATAGTCTCAGGGTGACTGTCATTCTGTATTTTGGTGCAATTTGGATTGCTCCTGCTTCTTCCTCATCTGAGAAATTCAGTTCAGCTCTCTCCGTGCTTACCACGGTTTCAGTCATTTTTTTAGAGGAAGAAGTTTCTCAAGGGAACTAAGATAAGGTGTTATGCACAATTTTAGGAACACTGTGTCCTTCAAGCTTGATTAACTAACAGCCAATAAATGGTATTTTTAGACTACTCAGCTGCGGCAGAGTTTGTGCCCACCCACTCCAGACATCTCTGGTGTTTTGTGAGTAGGATCTCTGAGAATAGCACGACTGAACTACTGAGATTCTACTGTTAAATAAGTACCCAACCAATGTTGGCGGCATCATGTTGTGTAGTTCCTATAGTACCCCTGCAGGACCTGCGCGTTTGGGTACCATAAACTGCGGGCTTGGTGGCAGACTAACTCTGAGCACCCCCACCGTGTATGTTAGCCTGTTTGCATTAGCCAACTCACAGTGCCACTAGAGTCTCCTCTTATTGGGGAGAGAATAGTTTCTGGCAACCTTAGATCATGACAACCCTGATCCCTCAGAATCGTGGAAACAGTGTACTACTTTTCACTCAGTCACTCGTCCTCACTTATCTGATCTCAGGGAGTTACACAGAAGAAACAGTTGGGCGTGTTAAAATAGGAATTTATTGCACAGTTGTTCTTCTAGTGTAAGATATATGTGCTGCAACAACCGTTAGACAGTAGCAGAGGTATATGATGAGCAGTACCTCTATCTTACCCTGGCAAGATGTGGTGTATTTATACCCAAAAGTATCTAGGGCTTCTTTGTCCCTTGTGTGGTTTGTATGGGCCATTGTCGGAATGAGGAAGACATAAGGAATGAACCTTGTACGTAGCAGGTGATGTAGCTTCTGCATCGTTTCCTAAGAATCCTCATGAATATTCATACATAATATATGTGCACATTGGAGATGTTATAGGAGGCCTTTGTTTAGGGAAAAATCCCTCCTTCTGCACCCAGAGCTTTTATTGTATTGTATTGTATTGCATATTTATATAGCGCATGCTGCCACCCTGCGGGTATCCTGGTGCTGTCACTTAGCAGAGGAATTCGTCAGTCTACAGTGCTTCTCAACCTAAGGAATGGCATTATCATTCCTAGGGAAGAGCCATGTTTTCAGATTTTTTCTGAAGCAAAGCAGGGTATCAGCTTGTCTGATCTTCTGGGGGAGTTTGTTCCACAGGCGGGAGGCCACATTGCTGAAGGCCCTTCCTCCCATCCTGGATTTTTTAAATCTAGTGGTATTAACCAGATTGGCGCCAGAAGATCGAAGAGGTCTAGTCGGCTTGTACCATGTAAATCTATCCTGCATAGGGAGGCGGCCCAAGCCATGTGCCGCTCTAAACACTATGCATAGAGATTTAAAACTAACTCTGTCCTTAACTGGTAGCCAGTGTAGCTCTCTTAGAGCCAACGTGGTCGAGGACCTGCGTTGCCTTCCCAATGCCAGCTTAGCTGCCATGGACTGGACTCTCTGCAATCCCTGCAGGATATACTGTGGGGCTCCCAAATATAGGTAGTTGCAGTAGTCCAGTCTGCTCAGGATTGCACTCCTTACTACCAAGGGTCTGGTTCCATCTGGCAGTAAGGGGAGGATCTTCCGCAGTGCCTTTAATAGGGCAAAGCAGACACTGGTTGTTTTATTGGCCTGTGATGCCATCTGGAGGTTGTCATCGATCAGGACACCTAAATTGCGGACCGTTTTAACTGAGGACAGAGATTTATCTCCAGGGGAGAATTTAATCTCCGTTGGTATCTGATGCGTCAATTTGGCAGTATTACAGTACACCACTTCCGTTTTTTCCCTATTAAATTGCAGAGAATTTTCTCTAAGCCAGCCAGATGTTTGGCGCATGCATTCTTGTAAGGTATCCATGGTCACTGCATCTTTCCCTCCCATGGAGAAAACTAGTTGAGTGTCATCAGCATAATTAACCAGGTCGATCCCAAAAGATTTTATTAGGGAAATCAGTGGGCACAGATATATATTGAAGAGGATGGGACTAATTGCCGAACCCTGTGGCACTCCATGGCGAACCTGGGATTTGGGAGAGGCATACGGCTTCAATCCTCAGAGCCTGTTATTGTGTAGTGTAGTGAGCTAATGTAGGTGAAGGATCACGCCTATATTAGGGCATCTATATGAAACATAACAACATTGCAGTACTTAGCCCTAGGGAGGTGGTGGTCCCCAGGGCAGCGATGGGGCCGTGTGGCAATCTCTTAATTTGAATGAATTTACCCAGTGAGGTGGTGGTCCCTGGAGCTGCAGGGGTGCCACATGGGCCTCCGCATTAATTTAATGTTTAGTGCCAGGGAGGTGGTTTTCCCCGGGGTGCAGGCCCATACTCATATTTACATTTAAATGCTCTGGGGAGGCAGTGGTCCGTGGGACTGTGGGGGCATTCAAGCCCCCCACATTTATTTCAGATTTTCCCTAGGGAGGTGGCAGTCCCCGGGGGGCCCCCAGAAAAAATGAAAAGTACTGCCCTGTGGAGGTCATGGTCCCTTGGGCCCCATGCACCCCTCCTATTTCTATGTTATGCCCCTGAGACCTGGCCAACCTTGGAGTTATTTAAAAGTCATTTGTGAACATCTCGATTTAGCAGCATTTAAAAAAAATGCTTTTTTGGCCTTGCATAGTTCTACACCAAATACATTAAATGACTGAAGGCATGATCTGCCAAATATGGTATAATTCGATCCAGTGCTTCGGGCTGTAGTTTCATCTAAAGGTCCTATGGAGGTTAACATGGAAAAACGCACTTTTTTTTTATACCCGTTTTTCTCTGCCCCCTGCTTGACAGATCACCCCAAAACTTCCATGCACATCAAGAATCACAGCACACTGTTTGTGTCAAATTTGGTGAAGATTCGTCAAAAGGCACCAAAAACAGTTTTTCTATAGAAGCATGGTCCTAACTATAACTACCAATAGGTAGTTATAGTTAGGACCATGTTTCTTTTGACTTGCCTAAACCTATGACAATGTTTGATGTATCTTCACTAAATTTTCCAAAACTTTCCCAAAAAAGTGTCATAGTGAGTCTTGCTGTGCACGGAATATATATTCACTAAAAAGACAAAGGTGATGGGGACATTATAGTTAGGCTAACATTTCACCTGTGATATCATTTAAGAAGTGATCTATGATATCATCAGTGATGTCACTTACCATGTCATCAGTGACGTAATATGTGAGGTCATAGGGCCGGGCGTAAGTTATTCTTAGCTCAGGTAACTGTAACTGCTGAATTTCTCTGGTTTCATATGAGTGAAATGTCAGCCTAACTATGATGTTCCTGTAACCTTTGTTTTTTTCCAGTGAATTTCTAAGGTTTTTTAAATTTTATTTCCTAGTTTTGATGTCCCTGTAATCTTTGTTTTTTTCAGTGAATTTCAACTCTTTTAAAATAAATGCATTTTCCAACTGTAATTTGCTGAGGTTTAATTTCTATGAAATGAGCATCATGCCAGAATGAATTCTGCCCTGCGTATTTATCCAAGAAGAGGCCACTGATTTCTTCAACACCTCCACCCAAGTGGAGTGCTTTCTACTGGCTAATTAGTAAGTCCTACCTTGGTGGGTAAATGTGTAGTATGCCTCCTTCAAAACAGCTGCATAAAGTACACTGAGGAAATATCTCCAGTGACCTTCTGTGTCTGTAACTTTGCCAATGTGATTGTTCCTCGAGCATCTTCATCAGATAACTTTACAAAGTTAAACTGCAGAGAAAGCACACAGCGAAACAAACATACGAAAACATGGCTTTCATTGTGCAATACTATCGCAGAATCTGTGCAGCACCCCAAAAAACCATGAAGGAACTTTTGAAGGATATCTTCATAGAAGAGATTAACCCCTGGTCAGAGCTCTTGCGGATTGCCTGCAGCAAACTACACCTAGACATGACAAACTGGAGCACGTTTATCCATCAACCAGGAATCCTAAAAAAAGTGTTGAAGGACCAAGTCAGACATCAATCCTGGCAAGAAGACATCCGACTCATTGAAACCTCTGAAAGCAACATCCAGGTATTAGTTAATTCCTACAGGGACAAATCATGCCAGCCTTACTTATATAGTGCACTGAATAAACCAATTTTAAAGCAAATTTTAACAATCTGGCTAATGTCGCTTCGAATAAAAGACATAAACACACATTGGAAATGCCTGGAGATAGCCACTGCCTGTAGATTGTGTAAATTAAATGACAAATCTTTGGCTCATTTTCTCTGCATCTGCCCAAGTATGATAAATGCACGCCACACTTTACTAAAACCTCTATTTTTAAAATATGGCACCCGCACTTGTAAAGAGGCAAAGAGGCAACAGGACTTCTTTTTAACTTAAAAACACTAATGGAACTGGCCAGGCTAGCCAAATTTGCACGCCAGCTTCAAAATCTTTTAATAGGAGGCCCATGACTATCGATGAACATTGAAGAAACCTGATAAGGCTTCAAGCTGGAATGCAAAGTTCAGTTACAATGACAGCTCATAACCTCTTTTTAACCTTTTTAGAAGTAAAATGTGGTAATTAATAATGTGTTAATTTTATCGCAATCACCCTATGGCTTTGTAATTGTTATTAATTGAAACAATTACATTCATTCATTCATTCACACGATGAAAAGGAAAATGATTATCAATCAAACCTGTGGCCATCCAGAGACTCGCTCGCTCCAAGTGGCACACCGAATGCAATGTGAGAAAGAAAACACAAGCATTGGCATAGCCAATAGGTCTCGCTTTTGGGACCTTATAAGTGTTTAGCCATGCAACGGTTGATGTTGTTGCACCAAGGATATTGTGCTGCATAACTAAATACTTATAAGGTCCCAAAAGCGAGACCTATTGGCTATGCCAATGCTTGTTATTACAGCCTAAGCATAGAAATCTGGTTTCTTTTTTCCCCACTTGTTAAAATCAGAGAGTCGTTCCTGAACTGATCTGTGGACCCCCACCCAAATCAGCCACATCGCGGGCATCGCTAGCGTGGCTCTGGAACCACAGCCCCTCCGCGGACTGGTGTGTATGTGAGGCAGGATGGTTGAGGAGGGAGCCTCGAGGCTCCCTACAATCAAGGCGGTGGTGTTAAAGGGCTCACCTCCGCTGCCTCATCATTCGTGCATACGCTGTCCTGAGCCGGAAGTCCAGCAAGGACCGGAAGCAGTGCGTGTCCACTGCTGAACATCCTTGACCGAGTCTAACCTGACCGGTACAGTTAGTGTAAATCCAGTCTTCTCTGAAGAGAATTTACGCTGGTGAATCAAGCTATGTGTGCAATTACGTTTTCTTCACATGTTTTTTATGAATATGATACGTCATATTTTCACTGGGGCGCATGAAAAATTAGGCATAAAAATGGTGAAACGCAGCAGCATAAATTAATACAATATGAGCTGTGTTCTGAACTTACCTTCTCCGGCGATTTACATCTAAGACCAATTACTTCTCTTGCTTCACATTTTAAACCCTCAGATGAGGGCGCGTCAATTAACAGAATTAAAAATCCAGTCAAATTATATGGACGAGGCAAATTTGCATCCCGTGTGTATTGCACTTGAAATATGGTGTACACTTGATGTTCAAGTGCGGCGTTGGTCGCTGTTGTGAAAAATACGCCCACAGGTGCAGTCATGAAATATTCCAGCTCGCTGGGACTCGTCGCCTCTTTTGGCATAACTATTAACTCAGTGCAATCACAATATATTCTGTTTGGGCAGCGGTGGCAAAGCTCTCCTACTGTCCGTGCAGCGCTGTCCGTCATGTAGCTTCAATGAGCTGCACCAGCTCGTCTTGTGCTCAGAATCCAATGACACTTTTTATAAGCAAGAGTCGAGGTATGCAGGGGTTGGCAGAATGTGCAAGATAGGGACTATCACACTCTCTTCATATAAGCTGCTTAGAAAGCTAATTAATATACTTATGTGTCCTCAATTTTCAAGCTCAAAAACGATAGTGATACTTTTCAACTTGTTAACAAAAATCACTGGGATCGTCCATTAAATCAACCAATCAATCAATCAATCAATCCATCCATCCATCCATCCGTCCGTTTATCCGTCTATCTGTCTATCTGTCTATTCTGCTTTCTGTTTATGCATGCTGTCTGGTGTCCGATTCTTTGCTTCTCTTTCTGGCTGTCAATTTAAACTATGTTTCTAGCTCATATCCATTCAGTTTGCGTTCTTATTTGTAACTTACAAAAAGCAGCATGCGTACACAGCATAGGGTGTGTGGCAATAAGCCTGTGCAGGTGCATAGGGCCACCTAAGATGCAGCAGGCGTTGTATGTCAGATGTACTGATATTTTTTCAAACTGAAACATTACTTCTGTTATTTACAGATAATTTTCACTTAAGCTCATCTGTCGTATGTAAATACCCTTTAATCCTGCACTCTATGCATACCTCACATACATGCATTCTCAGTTTGTTTGTTATAAGTTTTAGTGAATTATATTTTTATGCAATACTTTCTCCAAACAAAAATGTGCCATCTAAGAGCTACTGAGCCACACATTCAAAGTTCCCTAAACACATTCAAACACACACACATAAAATATTGATTATCACAATCGAGCACATTGGCCTTGAGGATGTGACAAATGTCCAGCAGTGACCTGTTCATCACGGTCTCCAGACCCCTGTCTGACTCAGTGGACTAAAGCATCTACTCCAGGGATCTGATTCAAATCCTGGCAGGTCCACTCAAACATTCATCCTTCCGAGGTCGATAAAATGAGTACCACTGAGTTGGATAAAAACACACATCTGCTATTCAGCACAAAGATGCCCCAAGTGGTGAATGAGTGATTCAAAATACGCAACATATGTTTATATAAGTCTGTGAGTTGCATGCATTTTTATGTAAAGGCCTCGTGACATTTTCAGTTTGCTTTTAGAAACCACAGACCCTCTGCTTCACTTGTGAACACCAGTATGTTTGATATTACATTGTATAACATAAACGTTTAAAAATATAATGCCTCATCACTAAAATGAGTCCACTGCTGGAAAAAGGAAACAGGCTGAACCAACTGAACACAGATACAGTTAAGATTTGAGCTGATGATGAACACATATGCATGTTATCACATGTGTATGACACTGGGTTAAGCAGATGTGCTCTGAAGTCGTTTTAAACAGCAATGCATGCATGCACGACCTCGCAGACCCTGCCCTAAATATTCCTGGAGTGGCGGCGCACCCACATAAGTGCACTCACCTGCCGTTCTTGGTGACAATCATTTCATTCGTCACCTCTTTGAACTTGTGCCACAGCTCGCCGTCCTCGAGGGTGACCTGCAGCTGCTTCTCCGTCGGGTCCCCCTTCTCCCTCCCGGCCTGCAGCTCGCTCTCCACCACATTGAGCAGCCTGGACACGGCGCAGTCGGCGTCCTTGCAGCCGGCATCAGTCATGGTGGCTTAGAGGGTACCCTCAAACTTTTCACCACACTGTGAACAGCCTCAAGATAATAATTCTAAATGCGTGAGGTAAGGACAGCCTAGTGACTTGACTCCCATCAAAGAGGGAGGAGGGGGTTGGGGGGGGGCTCCTGCCTCCTCCTCACCTGGCGGACTCCAATAACACGACACCAGTCCTTTCTTAAAGGTTTGCGCGACCAGGATTCAGCACGAATTATTTGGAGGGTCAGGTGGGTGACAGGTTGACTTTCTGATTGGTTCGCTTATAAATAGCAGATATTCAAGGCAAGCACTCCATGATAATTGCCACGCGCAGTCTTTATGAATGATTTACATTAATCATTGTAGGTGTTCTGTACTTTTTCACGTTCTATTGATAGTTGGACTGAGTTAAGCATTTGTCATGTCTTTTTTCTTATTTCTCTATCACAGGCCTACTCAAGTAAACTTCACCAGGATCTATGTTCAGTAAACTTCAGTATGGTTCCTACAAGATGGGCTGCCAGCAGAGGACATTGCCACAGAGGAGAACAACTTTACTTTTGTAAGGAGATGCCAGGATGTCCTGCGACCAGTCACCTTACAGTCCATGTTAGAAATCACAAACCAATGCCTTGTCTGGCCTGTCTGTTTACCCCACAAGTCTGTATTTCCTGACCACACATGTTTGCTGTGACACCACTTGATATACATATCAACTTCTTGATAAATATTTTTATCATAAATATTTTGGTCCCTGAATTTTTTTGTTTTATGTGGTGGTATGAAAATCAGTAAAATAATTTAAAATGGTCAGGCGCCCTGAGCAAATGGGGGACGGGGTGCCATTAGTCGTGCCACGGGCAGGAGTCCCACCTTCTGCAGGAAATACAGACATCGGAGTGCTGTCCTCGGGTGCCATCATCAGGAGGTGCAGAGGGTTCAAGGGGCTGTCTTAACTGACTCATCACTGGAGAAGCCCTCTTTTGCCCCCTTCATTGCATCCATTGTTGTTTCTGGAGTTGCAGTCGCTGGCTGCAAGCCTTCCCAGGTCTAGCCTTCAGTAAGCAAAGCTTTGCTTTTGGGATTGGCGCATGTTATGGGGTCGCCGCTGTGTCCCCAACGTGCATGATCATTTTTTAAGCTCGTCAGGCTGATTGGTTGCTGCAGGGGAATGATGGGGAGTTGGTAGGTATCTCCTGGATGCAGCATGCCTCACTCAAGTGCATGTTCCACTTCTGTAGGCTTTGTTGATTTCTTTTGATGTGCCATTTGGAGTGGGTGAGTCTCTGTGCAGCCACGGCATGGTTTCCATTGTTTCTTTGTGTGAGGATTGCATGGAGTGTGTAGCTTGGAGTGGGTGAGTCTCTGTGCAGCCACGGCATGGTTTCCATTGTTTCTTTGTGTGAGGATTGCATGGAGTGTGTGGCTTGGAGCGGGTGAGTCTCTGTGCAGCCACGGCATGGTTTCCATTGTTTCTTTGTGTGAGGATTGCATGGAGTGTGTGGCTTGGAGCGGGTGAGTCTCTGTGCAGCCACAGCATGGTTTCCATTGTTTCTTTGTGTGAGGATTGCATGGAGTGTGTGGCTTGGAGCGGGTGAGTCTCTGTGCAGCCACGGCATGGTTTCCATTGTTTCTTTGTGTGAGGATTGCATGGAGTGTGTGGCTTGGAGCGGGTGAGTCTCTGTGCAGCCACGGCATGGTTTCCATTGTTTCTTTGTGTGAGGATTGCATGGAGTGTGTGGCTTGGAGCGGGTGAGTCTCTGTGCAGCCATGGCATGGTTTCCATTGTTTCTTTGTGTGAGGATTGCATGGAGTGTGTGGCTTGGAGCGGGTGAGTCTCTGTGCAGCCACGGCATGGTTTCCATTGTTTCTTTGTGTGAGGATTGCATGGAGTGTGTGGCTTGGAGCGGGTGAGTCTCTGTGCAGCCACGGCATGGTTTCCATTGTTTCTTTGTGTGAGGATTGCATGGAGTGTGTGGCTTGGAGCGGGTGAGTCTCTGTGCAGCCACGGCATGGTTTCCATTGTTTCTTTGTGTGAGGATTGCATGGAGTGTGTGGCTTGGAGTGGGTGAGTCTCTGTGCAGCCACGGCATGGTTTCCATTGTTTCTTTGTGTGAGGATTGCATGGAGTGTGTGGCTTGGAGCGGGTGAGTCTCTGTGCAGCCACGGCATGGTTTCCATTGTTTCTTTGTGTGAGGATTGCATGGAGTGTGTGGCTTGGAGTGGGTGAGTCTCTGTGCAGCCACGGCATGGTTTCCATTGTTTCTTTGTGTGAGGATTGCATGGAGTGTGTGGCTTGGAGTGGGTGAGTCTCTGTGCAGCCACGGCATGGTTTCCATTGTTTCTTTGTGTGAGGATTGCATGGAGTGTGTGGCTTGGAGCGGGTGAGTCTCTGTGCAGCCACGGCATGGTTTCCATTGTTTCTTTGTGTGAGGATTGCATGGAGTGTGTGGCTTGGAGTGGGTGAGTCTCCAGGTGGCAGCGTCCTTTTTTAGGTCGAGCCTAGAGCAGCGCATGCGCTGCTTGCGAGACTTATAGTAAGGGGCTTCAGAAAGCTGACCAGACGCTCGTGCGTCATGGCCTTTTTCCTGCAGTTACGCGCGCAGGGCCGACATCTGTTTCGCATTATCGTGCCCAGACGCGGGCGCGATAATTGGAAACACATGCCTGCCGTGCGTGTAATCGCAGGCAAAAGGCCATGACGCACGAGCGTCTGGTCAGCTCTGCAGGCTGCCGCGCTCGCTCGTTTTATATAGCATGCATGTAGACACAACCACGATTTCACCACTTCTCTTCCGGTCGTTACATAAACAATTTCCCTTGATGAGCTGTCCAATTATCGGCCTCTCAGTAGAAAGCGGCCCTCACATGTAAAGGCGGGAACTCTTCATAAAGACTGTGCGTGGCAATTATCATGGAGTGCTGCCTTGAATATCTGCTATTTATAAGCGAACCAATCAGAAAGTCAACCTGTCACCCACCTGACCCTCCAAATAATTTGTGCTGAATCCTGGTCGCGCAAACCTTTAAGAAAGGACTGGTGTCGTGTTATTGGAGTCCGCCAGGTGAGGAGGAGGCAGGAGCCCCCCCCAACCCCCTCCTCCCTCTTTGATGGGAGTCCAGTCACTAGGCTGTCCTTACCTCACGCATTTAGAATTATTAGCTTGAGGCTGTTCACAGTGTGGTGAAAAGTTTGAGGGTACCCTCTAAGCCACCATGACTGATGCCGGCTGCAAGGACGCCGACTGCGCCGTGTCCAGGCTGCTCAATGTGGTGGAGAGCGAGCTGCAGGCCGGGAGGGAGAAGGGGGACCCGACGGAGAAGCAGCTGCAGGTCACCCTCGAGGACGGCGAGCTGTGGCACAAGTTCAAAGAGGTGACGAATGAAATGATTACCCTGAGTATCTGTCCTACATGGCTCTAGTTGGTCCTGGTGTCCTCTCACTTGTTGAGGGGACATATCTGACCTTCAGGAGCACAGGGTCCCTTCCTGGGAAGCTGCTGCATTGGGCTTGCAGGGGAGTGGCAACTCGTTAAACCAAACTTTTCGTTTTCGTTGCCTGCGGACTGGCCGGAGTAGTGTCTGTACTCCAAGGGAGATTGTTGGTAATTTGTGAAGGGCTGGCACACTACCGGGGTTGTTGGAAGCTGGTCAACTGAGAACGAGTTTCTGGTCACGATTGTTGAGACTTGGTGCAGGCAGGCAGGGTTTGGTGCAAAAAGTCCACAGTAGTCTTCAGTTCTCGCTTTTCTCACAGCTCTTCTTTGTCCTCTCCTTCTTGATCCATCAAATCTAAGTTCCTGGTGACAGAGGTTCTACCTAAATACTCAATTTAGGGGTGCTACGAGGAGTGACATTAAGTAGCCAATGGGCTTATTATCTTTAGGGTATGACCACTTGGTGTGTGAAGTGGGGATAACCCTCACCCAGAAAGCCTAGTTCTGCTAAAACTAAGATGATGGAACTCTAAAAGTTGTGTCCACATGAGGTAGCCCACCTTAGGTGTGGTAGTAGCCTAAGAGGATGACATGCCTCCTGATCAGCTAATTCTCCCACCTGTCCTGGTACCAAATGGGCCCAGGGGGAATGGGTGTCATTTCCCCTGTATGGGAAAGCCTTGGGTCACATATCAAAGGTGACAGAGGATTTTGAAGCCTCCTGCTTTGATATGTTGATTACTTATCCATCCTGCTTGTAGGAGCTGATAACAACTCCGACCGGAGAAGGAACTGTTTCTGCCCTCAAAGAGCATGGGCTCTCACCTGCAGGGGGTCAGAAACGTGTCTGTTGTGACAGGCTGGTCTACACCAGTCAGTCAGTACATTAGTAGTTGGTAGGTTTTCAGCGGGCACCTCTAAGGTGCCCCCTGGGTGCATGTATTAATAAACCCATCACTGGAATCAGTATGGGTTTATTAATATTAGATGTTTGATACCAAACATCTCTAGTTTCAGAGAAGCTATCATGTAGCTGAGGAACTCATTTTCACCAGTGTCCAGCAGATGCCCTTAAAAATGGCATCCCTGTTTACCTTCAATATCTAAGAATCGACTTTGATATCACAGGGGCATCCCTGCTCTGCATATATGTCCAAGCATGTAGTATTAGGGAAAGAGATTTTGCACTAGGGATCTGAAAGCAGGAATCCAGTGCACTTCTATCAAAATTACATCAGAGGCCAGCAAAAAGGGGCACTTTCCTACAGTCAGGAATTAGAAGAGTGCTGATTTGTGGATTGAAGCCAGTGGGGCTTTTTGAGGTGCCGGGTGATGTGAGTGTGGGCTGGGAGATTGAAGGTGAACCTGGCCGCTGAGCTTTGTATTGTCTGGAATCTTCTTGTCTGGTGAGGGCTGATGTCAGCATTGAGTGTGTTGCTGTAGTCCAGCTTGCTGTTGATGACCACTTGGGTGATGGTTCTGTGAGTGTTGGTGGGGAGTCATTTGAAGATCTTCTTGAGCATCTTGAATGTATGGAAGCAGGAGACGGATACTGCATACTCTTGGCTGGCCTTAGTGAGTTGTTGTTTTTCCGGAGTTTTATATAGTGCAAACTTGACCCGAAGGTATCAGAGTGCTTTACACGAGCACCAGTTGTGTTACATGAGGACACATTCATTTTTTTTGTTAGGCACTGTGAGATTAAGTGATTTGCTCAGATTCACTGGATGTTGGCGCCCTTGCCGAGACTCAACTCGGTTCCCCAGATTTGAGGTTGATGCCCTAGCCGTTAGGAGTTGGTTGTCAATTACTACTCTGAGGCTCTTGGTGTAGGTTGCCTGGAAGGATGTGGGTCTGAGTTCAACAGGCCACCAGGTGAAGTCCCAGAATGAGGTGTCTTTGCTGAAGATTACTACTTCTGCCTTCTTTGTGTTGAGCTTGAGGCATTTGGTCTTCATCCATCTTGCGACTTCGGTCATGTAGGCGGAGTAGAATGCAGTAAAGTTGCCTTTAGTGGAGTTGAGTGTGATTGATTGAATTGGTGTACAGAGGAGTGGGGTACAGTGGAATAGTACATAGTAGAGTGGGGTAGAGCGGACTAGCGTACAGTGGCATGCCATAAATTGAAATAGTGTGTAGGGGTGTGGCATAGAGTGGAGTGGCATACAGTGGAATAGCATAGATTGAGTTGGCATACAGTGCACTGCAATAGAGTGAAATAATGTACAGTGAGTCGTGTACAGTTCAGTGGTGTTAACTTTATTGAAATACACTGGAGTGGCATACAGTAGAGTAATGTAGAGTGAAATAGCATAAATTAGAGAGGCGTAGATTAGATTTGCATACAGTGGAATGGTGAAGAGTACATTTGCAAAAACTGAAGTAGTATACAGTGGAGTGTTGAAGGTTGGAAAGGCGTACAGTGGATTAACCTACAGTGGAGTGGCTACAGTGGAGTTTCTGACAGTGGAATAACATAAAGTAGAGTGACATACAAAGGAGTGGCATAGAGTAGAGTGGCTTGAAGTGAGGTGGTGTATAATAGTGGCTTACAGTGAAATAGCATGCACTGGACTGGTGTAGAGTGGACTAGAATATACTGGAATAGCCTACAGTAGATCACCATACACTCAAATAGAGCACAGTGGAGTAGCATGCAGTAGAGTGGCAAAAAGTGGAGTGACGTTCAGTAAAGGGGCGTCCACTAGAGTGGCGTATATCATAGTAGTGTACACTGGAGTGGCATAGAGTTCAGTGGCGTACAGTGGAGTGGCGAACAGTGGAATGGAATACAGTGGAGTAGCGTAAAGTAGAATAGCGTACAGTGGAGTGGCAAAAAGTAGAGTGGCATAGAATGGAGTGTGGTAGAGTGCCAAAGCATAGAGTAAAGAACTGTAGAGTGTTGTGGCATAGAGTACAGTGATGTACAGTGGAGTGAGGTACTCTGTAGTGGCATAGTAGAATAGCATAGAGTGGAGTACATAGACTGCAATAGCTTATAATGAAGTGGTATGGAGTGGAGTGGCGTAAAGTGGAGTGTGTAAACTAGAGTGGTATATAGTGCAGGCTTTTCCAATGAGTAGCTCATGAGCTGCTGGTAGCTCTCCATCTACCTCAAAGTAGCTCTCCTGTGTGCAGCCACCAACTAACTTTGAAACGTTTGCTGCGTTGAATTAATATATGTATCCCAAAAATGAAAGGTGTGTCTTTGCGATGAAAATGTGTGTGTTCAGAGTTCATAAGCTGATGTTTAAAGAAAAATGGATTTTGAAAATATATGTAAAGCTTATATTTGAGTGATAAATCATGCAATATTAGTAATATTACCCTTGTGACTTGGGCATTGCAGCTATTACTGCCTAGTATTACCCATGTAGAGAAATTCCAAGTTGATTATTTTTAAAAATTAGTTCATGGTGCAACGAGGTGATCACTGCTGGTAATCTTACATGGGTTAGCCCTAGAGTAGTCTTATCTTACGTGGTCACTATTACATTACTAATAATATCAGTAGCTCAGGATCACTTTTGTTGAACATAAGTAACTCCAGTTATAGAAAAAGTTGGAGACCCCTGATATAGTGGAGTAGAAAACAGTAGAGTAGGACCAAACTCTCTGCTATTCCAAAGCTGTTAGACTAGACAAGCTAAGTTGCGAGATATCCTTAGACAGATTTAAAACAGTTTTAAACTGCACGGTTGTATCAGGTTTTATCAGTTCTGAACTGCACCGATTGCGCGTCTGTTAGCATTGCTTTTTAATTACATTGTTGAAATTGCACTGTTGAAATTGAACTGAATCTGAGCGCTGAAAGTAAAATTTGATTCAGAATTAAGGGCGGAAGTGTACTTACCAGCACCAGGAGGGCGGGGGGCACGGAAACGGCCACATAGCTTCAGCACGAAACCGGAAGTCACCGGTAGCAGCGCTGAGGGAGGAGCTACGAGATTAGCCACGCCACACTACAAAAACGGGACCACTGCGCGGCACTCGTAAGGACCAAACTCTCTGCTTTTCCAAAGCTGTTAGACTAGACAAGCTAAGTTGCAAGATATCCTTAGACAGATTTTAAACAGTTTTAAACTGCACCGTCGTATCAGTTTTTATCAGTTCTGAACTGCACCGATTGAGCGTCTGTCAGCATTGCTTTTTAATTACATTGTTGAAATTGCACAGTTGAAATTGAACTGAATCTGACCACTGAAAGTAAAATTTGATTCAGAATTAAGGGCGGAAGTGTACCTACCAGCACAAAGAGGGCGGGGGACACGGAAACGGCCATGTAGCTTCAGCGCGAAACCGGAAGTCACCGGTAGCAGCGCTGAGGGAGGAGCTACGAGATTAGCCACGCCACACTACAAGAACGGGGCCGTTGCGCGGCCGCGCCGCTGGCGCCCCGAAGGGGTGCCTAAGGCAAGCCCGTCTGTGCCCTTCCGCGCCCGAAAGGGCCCAGGGGCCAGAAACCCTGGTCCTTCAATGTCAAACAAAAACCCACCCCTCGCATACTCAAAAGACAGTCTTCTAGACCTAGCAGTTGCACAAAAACAAGACATGCGCTGTGTAAGAGCATCTCCTACCGAGCTGGAAGGCCCATTCTCATGTTGTCACTGCAAATGGGGAGGTCAAGATATACACGTCCAAAACTTACAGAAAAAGGCAAACCCCAACCCTAATACCCTGCCACTGAACTGCATCTATTTCAACTCTAGATCACTCCCCAAACATAGCATTGAGATCTGGGAAACACTAGATGATTTAAGCCCAGACCTGGCTTTTGTCACCGAAACATGGCTAGATGACAATAACACCCCTGATATTGTTTCGGCCCTACCACTTGGCTATAAAATATTAAAGCAAGACAGAAAGGGAAAGAAAGGTGGGGGCACAGCCATTTTATTCAAAGAGCACCTCACCTGCATCCCTATGACAGTCACTCAAATAGGCCCATATGAGATCCTAGCGTTCTCAGTGTTTAAGGGAGAATATAAACTATTCGGAGGGGCTGTCATCTACAATACCCCTGGATACCATCCTAGCTTTAGCACTAACTTATTATCACAACTTCTCCCCCTCTGCCTAAATCAAAACCAATTCTTAGTTATAAGTGATTTCAAAACCCACTATGAAAACCCCACCAATCAGGGGGTTAAACACCTGGAAAATGACATGGCAATATTGCAATTAACCCAGTGGATCACCAAACCAACCCATGTGGCTGGACATACGCTAGATCTGTTGTTCTCTAATATAAAAACCATTAATGTGTATGAGATTAAACCACTTACTTGGACTGACCACTCCCTAATCTCTTTCTCCTTTAGCCTATCTGACAAATCATCCAAGGCCGAAACAGTGCAGCAGTCAGGAAAAAGAGCCTGGATTCAAATCACTGTGGAGTCATTCTCCTTACATTTTTCCCACTACGACCCAGCCACTCCTTTTCCTAATTCTGTTCACACAATAGCCGAACACTTACAACAAGAGATTGAGAAAACACTTGATCAGTGCGCTCCCAAAATCAATAGTAAATCCACTAATAAAACTCATTCCGAAAAGTGGTACTCACTAGAACTAAAACTAATGAAAAGAAGGTGCCAAACCCAGGAGCATAAGTGGAGACTGTAAAAAAAGACAGCAAAGACAGACAAAAATATCTAGTTGAATTAAAAAATTATCACTGTGCCCTAAAAAATGCTGAAACGAATTACTACACAAAAAGGATTGAAGATAATGGTAGCTCTTCTAAAGAACTCTATAAAGTAATCCGTCACCTTTGCAAGCCCACCAGTCTGTCCCAAACTATGGCACCCACGACAGAGAACTGCGAGCTACTTAATAATTTCTTTACAGACAAAGTGACCAAAATGTATGCATCCTTCAACAATCTTCCAGAGGAGGACGATATAGACTGGGAAAATATGGCACCACATCCCCTAGCTCAGGTCCATCTGGCCACTCTGACCCCCTTCTCTGAAGAACAAGTAGCTAAAGCTATGACTGAGGTCAAGGCAGGATCGCCACTCGATCCCTGTCCACATTTAAACTTTTCCCGACTAGTGCCAGCTCTATGCCCCCATGTCACCAAAGTTTTCAATCAATCCCTAGAGCTAGCCTCCTTTCCAGACATATGGAAGGAAACAGTGGTCTTCCCTCTACGAAAGAAATCAGGCCTCAAAATCTACGATCCAGCAAACTATCGACCAATCTCCCAACTACCTTATTTGTCCTAAGATTTGAAGCGATTGGTCAATAGACAACTTACCACCTACCTGGAAACCAACAACCTATTTGACCTCTCGCAGACTGGATTTAGGACAAATAACAGCACTGAGGCCACCTTACTTGCAGTATCAGATAACTTCAGATCCTTAGTTGATCAAGGCAGAGCCGTAGCTCTGATCCTTTTGGACCTTACCGCAGCTTTCGATACTGTGTCTCATAACAACTTACTACGAATCCTCCACAAAAAAGGATTATGTTCAAAAGCCCTGTTATGGTTTGCATCTTTCCTGAAAAATCGTACCCAAAAAATCCAAATGGGATCTTGCTCCTCCTCCCCAAAAAGCATTAAATACGGAGTTCCATAGGGAGCCTCCCTAAGCCCCACCCTTTTTAACGCATATGTCTCCTCCTTGGCAGACATTAGCAGGAAATGGGATTTTGATATCTGCTCATACGCCGATGACACACAATTAATGATCCCCCTGGTTGATAGCCCAACCAACACAGATACTAAGAGCAACCTAATCAACTGCCTCACTGAAATCGCAGGCTGGATGACTGAGCACTGCTTAAAACTAAACGCCGGAAAGTCCGAGATTCTGCTCTTCGGGGGAGCACATGCAATTTGGGATAGCAGCTGGTGGCCCCAAGCACTAGGCACCACCCCAGAACCCAAGCATGCTGCAAAAAACTTGGGCATTATTTTCGATGATACCCTAACTATGCAGGATCAGGTACGCACGCTGTGCGGAAAAGGTTTCGCCACATTGAAGCTTCTCAGGAGACTTTTTCCCTGTATCCCCTTGAATTGCAGGAAAACGGTGACACAGGCCCTTTTCCTGAGCAGGCTGGACTACGGAAATGCACTTTATGTTGGCATGGCCGAATACCTTTTTTCCCGACTCCAGGTAGTCCAGAACGCCGCCGCTAAACTGATCTGCAATAAACACAGATACAGCTCAGCTTCTTACTGCATGAAGGAGCTACACTGGTTGCCGGTGCGCCAGAGAGCAAAATTTAAGCTCCTTTGTTACGCACACAGAACTCTACATAAGAAAGGCCCACACATTCTACAAAATAGAATGGAATTCCATGTTCCATCACGCAACCTGAGATCGCGCCATCAGGCCCTTGCAACAGTCAAACGTACAACCAAGGTCAGGATGGGTGACCGATCCTTCTCCAAGGCAGCTGCGGTCCTTTGGAACATCCTCCCACTTGACTTACGCCTGACAGATAACTATCTGCTTTTTAGAAAGAAGCTAAAAACTTTCCTGTTCCCCAGATACTGTCCCATTACCCAATAACCCAGAATGACCCACATCCCTTCTTACTGCATTGCATTTGGTCCTTTGGGGTGAATGTTGCGCTCTATAAATTCCCAAAAATATAAAAATACAAATATACAGTACAGCGTACAGTGGAGTAGTATAGAGAGGTATGGCATACATTGAAGTGGTGTACACTGTAGAGGTATACCCCTGAGAGGCATAGACTAAAATAGCGTACAGTGCATTGGCAGTGCAGTGGCGTTGAGTGGATTGGGGTAGAGTGGAATCCCGTTCAGTGGAATTGTGTACAGTGGAACACTGTACAGTGTAGTAGAGCAAAGTGGAATGGCAAAGAATCAAATAGCACGGAGTTTAGTGGCATAAAGTGTTGTGTACAGTGGAAGAGAGTATACTGGAGTGGTGTAGAATGGAGTAGGATACAGTGGCGTTGGGGAGAGTTAAGTGGCTTACAGTGGATTTGCATAGAGTGGAATAGCATACAGTGGAGTTTCGTAGGGTGGAATGGGATAGAGTGGAGTGGCGTGCAATAGAATAGTGTACCATGAAGTGGCAAAGAGTGGAGTGCCGTAGAATAGAGTGTGGTAGAGTTGAGAGGAGTACAGTGGAGTGAGGTACATTGTAGTGGCATACAGTACAATATGCAGTGCATGCAGCAGTGTATCGTAGAGTGCAGTGGCATAGAGTGGAATAGCGAATAGCGGAGAGGCATACAGTGGAGTGGCGTAGTGTGTAGTAGCATAAACTAGAGTAGTATATAGTGCAGGCTTCCCCAACGAGTAGCTTGTAAGCTAATGGTAGGTCTCCGTCTACCTGGAAGTAGCTCTCCTGTGTGCAACCACCACACTAAATTAGATACTTTTCCTGGGTTGAATTAATATATGTATCCCAAAACTGAAAGGTGTGTCTTTGCAATGAAAATGTGTGTGTTTCCAGAGCTCACAAGCTGATGTTTAGAGAATAATTGTTTTCTAAAATATATGTAGAGCTTATATTTTAGTGATAAATCATGCAATATTACCAATATTACCCTAGTGACTGTGACATTGCAACTATTACTGCCCAGTATTACCCATGTAGAGGAATTCCAAATTGAAAATCTTTTTTAATTAGTGCATGGTCTACTGAGGTGATCACTGCTGGTAATCTTGCATGGGGTGGCCACTAAAATAGTCTGATCGTACAAGGTCACTATTACAACACAAATAGTATTAGTAGCTCGGGATAGCTTTCATTGAACATAAGTATCTCTAGTTATGGAAAATGTTGGAGACCCCTGATATAGTGTGGTAGCATACAGTAGAGTTGTATACAGTACAGCGTACAGTGGAGTAGTTAGAGAGGTGTGGCATACAGTGAAGTGGTGTACACTGTAGTGGTATACACATGAGTGGCATAGACTGGAATAGAGTACAGTGTATTGACAGTGCATGGGTGAAGAGTGGATTGGAGTACAGTGGAGTGTTGGTCAGTGGAATATTGTAGAGTGGAATACCGCACAGTGTAGTGGGGTAAAGTGGAGTGGCAAAGAATCAAATATCATAGAGTTTAATGGCATAAAGTGTAGTTGCATACAGTAGAAGAGTGTATACTGGAGTGGTGCAGAGTGAAGCGGGGTAAAGTGGCATTGTGTAGAGTTCAATGGCATACAGTGGATTTGCGTGGAGTGGAATAGCATACAGAGGAGTTTTGTAGGGTGGAGTGGGATAGAGTGGAGTGGCGTACAATCGAATGGTGTAAAATGAAGTGGCAAAGAGTGAAGCGCCATAGAATAAGTGTGGCAGAGTGTACTACCATACAGTGGAGCAGCATAGATTGCAGTGGCGTAGAGTGGGGAAGAGTACAGTGGAGTGAGGTACATTATAGTGGCATACAATACAATAGTATAGAATGGAATGTTCTAGAGTGCAGTGGCATAGAGTGGAACAGCATATAGTGGAGTGGCATGCAGTGGAGTGGCATAGAGAGGACTGGCATACAGTGGTGTGGTGTTCATTGGGAGAGCATGCAGGTGAGTGGTGTTCAGTGGAGTAATGTAGAGTAGACTGGTTTAGAGAGGAGTGAGGTACAGTGTAGTGGTATAAAAAGGAAAAGCACAGAGTGCACTTGCGTAGAGTTGAATAACGTACAGTGGAGTGGCTAACAGTGGCTAACAGTGGAATGGCAAATCCTGGAGTAGAGTGGAACAGAGTGAAATAGTGTAGAATGGAGTGAAGTACACGGCAGTAACATAGTGGGGTGACATAGAGTGGATTGAGATACAATAGAGTGGCATTTAGTGGTGTAGAGTGGAGTGCTGTAGAGTGGAATACCATAGAGTGGAGTGCTGTAGAGTGGAGCAGTATAGAGGATAGTGGGGTAGACTGTAGTGGCGTACAGTGCAATAGCACATAGTAGAGTGGCATAGTGTGGATTGTTGTAGAGTGAAGTGTAGTACAGTGGAATAGCATAGTGTGAATTGGCATAGAGTGGAGTAGCATACAGTGGAGTGGTGTAGTTGAATAATGTTAAGTTTAATAGTCTATAATGTAGAGACGTTGAGTGGAGTGCCATTTACTAGAGCAGCGTACAGTAGAGTGATGTAAAGTGGAGTTTTGTACAGTGTAACAACCTAGAATGTAGTAGTGTAGAGTGGAGTGATGCAGAGTGGAGTGGCACAGAGTGAAAAGTTGTGGAGTGGAGTGGCTTAAAATGGAGCAGAGTACAGTGTAAAATGGAGCAGAGTACAGAATCAGTGTACTGATTGTCGTAGAGGGGATGGTGTAGAGTGGAATGGCATACACTGGAATAGTGTATTGTGCAGTGGTGTACACAAAAGTGTCCCACAGTGGATTGGCATACCGTACAATGGTATACACTGTAGTGTCGTAGGGTGGAGTTGTGTAGAGTGGAATAGTGTACAGTGGATTAGCGTAGAGTAGAGGGGCATACAGTGGAGTGGTGTAGACTGGACTGTCATAGAATGGAGTTGGCATAGAGTGTAATAGCATGCAGTGGAGTGGAGTAGAGTGGAGTAGTGTAAAGTGGATTAGCGTAGAGTGGAGGGGCACATAGTGGAGTGATGTAGAGAAGAGTGGCACAGAATGTAATAGCACAGAATATAGTGGCTTAAAGTGGAGTGGCATGGAGTGTAATGGCATAGAGTTGAGTGTGGTAATTGAAACAAATGTAGCGTGAATGTGTGTGAACGTAGAAGTAATGTATCAAGAATATACATTATGAGGTGTAAATGGTAATTTTTGGTAGTATGTGTAAATAGTGTAAGTAGTGTTAAAGTTCTAACATTTAAAAAACCTCATTATACTTTGTGCCACGATATACGGCGGAACATTTGTGGTATACCACAGTGCATGAGAATGAGAATTCAGTATGTGATGTCTAAAGGCTGTGGTTAACAAAGGCAAAACACAGCCATGTAGTTTTTTAGCACAGTTTGGCTGTATTTTGCTGTGGTCTGAGTTATGGTCTTACATGCAGGTAAGTAGTTGGTTTGATTGTTGCTCACTACCTATTACCACTTTTGTAAAGTGTTAATAGGTAGAGAAATGTTTTTATACATTTCTATATATTTGTACCGCAATTAAGGGAGAATTGTGAATGTTTTAATGTTTTGTTTAAGTACTGCAGTAATTTGTAGGTATTACCACAGTACTCCATAGACTTTTATGTGCATTTTTAAATATGTTAAGAATAGAAAATACACCCCCAGGGCTCAAAAAGCATTTTTTTTTTTAAAGTTCAGCAGGATTCATGGTGGATCCGTGAATCCTGCTGTAATTTTTTTTAATAACGAAGCGCAGGCTGCTGTGCTTTATTTATTAGGCCCCCGAGTGGGCCGAGTCCCAGGGGCAATTGGAGTTAATATTGTGGTGGCCGTGTGGGCCCCCACAGCCCTGGGGACTGCCACCTCCCTGGGACTATATACATATTAAAATGCGTGGAGGGGCTCCAGCCCCCCCTGCTGCCCTGGGGACCGCCACCTCCCTGGGGCTACATTAGAACATAATCTATGGGGGCTCCAGCCCCCCCATGCAGCACTGGGGACCACCACCTCCCTGGGGCTAATGTACTGAAGTGCGGAGGGCCATGCGGCCTCCCCCCCGCAACCCCAGGGACCAGCACCTTCCCGGGGCACAAATTAAGTAAAGGCAGGGGTCCGTTGTGGACCCCCAGCCCCGGAGACCACTACCTCCCCCAGACTACAGAATAGATGGCCCCCCTCCAGGAGCCGTTCATGGCCCTGGGGACCGCCATTCCCCCAGGGCCAGCTCCAGCAATGTCCCAGGGTGCCCACCAACAGGACATTGCAGTTTTCTATGGCTTGGCGGGAGCACTGCTTCTGCCAAGCCATAGCACACTCTGTTCCGCTCATGGCAGCAAGGGCATGAAAAATGCTCTTGCTTCCATGAAGAAGAGCAGAATTGCTTTTGGGAAGAGGGAGCTGCATGTAAGCAGCTCCCTCTGCCCAAAAGCAATGCCGGCTCCCGCAGGAGGCGGGGAGCCGGCAGGGACCGTGGGGAACTTGAGGCTCTCCCCACGGTTCCGAAGAAGAGGCCATGCCCCGAGGGATGGGGTCCCCAGGGCAATATCAGCCTGGGGAGGGGGGATGTGCTGTCCCCCCTCCCTATTAAAAAAGAGTTCAAATCCTGGCCCCAGGTGATGTATCCCCGGGGCCGAAATTGGTCCTTGGAACGGGGCCACATGGCCCATGTTTTGTTTTATTATTTTTTTTAAAATAGATATGAGAAAAGGGAAGGCACCGGGGCACGGGGTTCCCAGGGCCAAAATCGGCCCAGAAAAGGGGGGCATTAAACAATATTTTTTTTCACACGTGATCTACCTTATATAAATAAATAAATATTATATAATTACAGAGGTACTCTTACAGTTGTGAAGTTTATTAAAGAGTTGAGAGTGAACTATATAATCATATTCAAATTTCCAGAGTTAGCAAGCATTTTAAAATATATAATTTAAAAAATATACTTAAAAAAGTGAAATGTGTTGCTGTTCATTAAATTTGTGTTTTGTTTTGCAGATTCACAATGGGTTCACGAATCCGGCAAATATTTATGAATAGTATATTTGCTAAAAAAATTATACTTTCAATGTTGGGTTATAGGATGGCTCTAAGAAGAGCAGTTGTGATCATTATGACTTTGTTTCAGCTACATGTTAGTGCGGATGCACAGCTGGAGGTTGTTGAGAAACACCCTGTTCCCTTCATCTGTGAAGTGAACTCCATCACTTCTGTAGATGTCATCCATGTCAAAACGTATGTTGTAGTTGTAGATACAGCCCATGTAATGGGGTCTGAGGTATGCAGAAACAGCTTTGTTAACATGATTCCTGGCTTTGTCAATCTGTGGATAGAACTGATTTGACCTCTTCCATTTCTGTCTTTAGCATATATTAGAGTACACAAAGACAGTCTAGGCGAAAAGTGATATTAGTTGTGCAAAGGTATCCTTCATTAGGATTTATTTCTAATCCTACCCCAGTCATTGCCACCACAGTTCACAATAATAAGATCAGGGAGTTGGAAAGTCAAAAAGGTTTCAACCAAAGGCAGCAATTGGTGCCACTTTAATCCTCTCTGCTCACCCAGGTCTTTGTAAACTCCTCTGTGTTCAGCATAACGTTTGCCCCAGAAAATATAGCTGTGTCCTACAATCCACACTGTAAGCATTCTGAAGGGATGTGTGCCAGGTATCTAAAGATGTCTGTAGCTGAGTAAGTCACTTGGTATAATCAGAGGTATCTAAGATGGTGGACAAAATGTTGTTTAACAAAAAGCAGATAAGTCATTGACTGTTCATATGCTTTGTGTACTTAAAAATAAGTTGCATGCTACTTTGGAAAACAAGTATCTTTCTGATTGGTTATGGAGAATAGTTTGAAAAGTACAGTAGACTGGATAAGCTGGTATTTCGCAAAGGTCAACCACACCTGTTATTTGGATTTGGAAGCTAGTATGCTGCATTAAAAAATATAGTGAACCTTTGACCTACTGGTACAGTTGAATGTTGCAGAAACTGTTACAATGGAAACTAAGATGAACCACTATGGGGGAAGGGTTTAAAGTAAACTCTGCATTTAAAATATAGAATGGAATGTTATATATATGTTATATGCTTGTAAATTAAGTTTTCCCAAATCAGTAGTATGTTTAGAAGTGGCATGTTCTTAAAGAAATATACTAGTAGTATTGGAAATGGGTTTTTGAATTCCCGCTGTGGAGTCGCAACTCCAGTGAATTAGAGAAGCAAATTGGGCTCTTTAAGAAGAGAGTAATAAAGAGTTAATATGAGTATCCAATAGAAAGTTGTTTTAGATTTTGAAAAATGGAAGGGAGTATTATGATTAGTTACTTACATTCATTTTTGTGAAAAATGAGAGGGAACATTTGCCATTTCTGGTTTTTCCTTATTGAGAGTGGTGCATCACATTTATTGTGTGGAAAAGAAACATATTTAAGAGATTGTCATATTTTCATGTTGTACAACAGGATTTCAGAGGTAAGTTAGAAATTTGTAAGCTGTGTTATGTATGGTGTAGGAGTACTTAAGTGATTGTAATTACATTTTTAAGTATGTGAGATGCAGTATTTATAAAAGTTGAGAAGCATCAGAGAAATGTAAGGTTTTAAACATGTTACGAAATGTAGGACCCTGTATTGTATTCTATATAATTGTACTGATATGAAGATTGCAAATAGGTTGTGCATACTGATACTTGTGTTTGAATTTAGAAGCGTATTCTGTGCAATTTGAATCCTTAACTGGTACTCTGTGCCAGATTTGTTTGTACTTTCCTGTGTTATTTGATACATGTGTTGCAGGTATTCATAAGAACTTAAAAAATATTCGGTCTATCACACCCCTAGAGAAATATTGTGAAAGTGACATTAGGATTGTGTTTCACAAGCGAAGATCAGTTGGGTAGACAGGGTTTATGAAACCAATTTAGCACATAGTTTCATCTCTGACTGCTCTGTATAGTAAGCAAAATAAATCCATGCAGTTTCTTCTACACACATATTTGGACAGGATAATGTGTGAAATAGAGGTAGTGTTGTATGTATACTATACCTTGCATGTGTTACCTCACCCCTAAAAGGTATTGAGACAATCATTGGTATGTATAGAAACATGGTGACACTAATACGACTCCTATGAGGAGAGACACTTTGTCATTCTATTAGTTAGGCAGTCATAATAAAATTAGTTGAAGATACGTTTATATCTGAGTGCCCTGTGTAATGAGCAGAAAGTGATTCATGCAGGTTGTTCTACACATATTTAGAAAGCTTGTGGTGTCAAACAGGGGTAGTCTAGTACATATAGGCTTGTTTGAATGTATAATTTTGCTTCTAGAAAGACACTGACACAATCATTGTGGTCTCTAGAAACAAGTTAACATTCACAAGATTGGCATGACATGAGTCAGTCTTCCATTTTGGCTTAGGTCTGGTTTTGCAATTTGCTCTCTCTTATGAAAATGGTAGAAAAAAGTATGGTTTAAAGCATGTTTCCAGAAGTATTAACCTCTATCCTATTTCATATATTTCATATAAGACTTTACCTTGGCCATTGCCCGGTGGAGGTGTCCTATGCAGCTATAGAGGAGTTTGGCTCTGGTTCACCCCTCGGCCGTCACCTACCCAGCCGGTCATCGGACATTGTTTTCCTCGTCTCCCTGTTGTCTTTCTTTTCCCTCCCCTGCCTTCCCTTTACAGCCTGACTTTTCTGTGTTCCCTGAAGTATTCTCACCCTTGCCGTTTTTTTTCTCTCCTAATGCTCCTGCTACTCATGTTTCTACGTTATACTGTTCCCCTTTCTATGTTATGCGATGCTCCAGCAACTGATGTAACTATGTAACAATATTCTGAAAACTATGTCCTACCTCATGTAAAGCGCTCTGATACCTCCGGGTCTAGCCAGCGCTATATAAAACCTTTCAAATAAATAAAAACAAATGTACCCTTCAAGTAGGCCATAGATAGTGAGGTGTGCGCTTTAACTGAAGCGTACTCTGTCAATTTTGAATGTCTGACTGCTATCATGTCTCAGGTATGTCTACACTTCTACGTGTAGTCTGGCACGTGTGGTGCAGCTGATGACCCTAACTTAAAAACTATGCAGTCTGTTATACTCCTGCACAAATCTTGTCAGAGGTACTTCAGCGTTCAGTCGGAGAACCATAGACCTGTTAGCTAGGTAGGTGTCACAGAGGCACTCAAACACTCACTTGCATACTGTCCTACCATGTACAAGGAGCCGAAAGTGGTCCATGCAGCTTCTTTTACAAACATTTAGACAGTGTGCGGTTTGAAACAGAGGTAGTCTAATATCTATAGGCTTCTTTACATGTGTTATCTCACCCCTAAAAGGCACAGTCACAGTTATTGAAGTGTTTAGAAAGATGCTGACATTCATAAGAGTGGCATGACAGGAGTCAGCCTTTAATTTTAGCCTCATCTGACATTGTGAGCTCCGAGTCTGTATTGAAAGAGGTAGAGAAAATGAGGTTTAAAACATATTGGCAGATGTATTAACATCTATCCCAGTCCATATGACTGTCTGCAAAGGTACATTTCAAGTAGGCCATAAATAGTGAAGTGAGTGCTTTAAATTGAAAGCATACTCTGTCAAGTTTAAATGACTGACTGCTAAAATGTCTCAGGTATATGTGTACTTCTACGTTTAGTCTGAGACTTGTTGTACACCTGATGACAATAATTTAAAAGCTATATAGCTAATCATACCGCCGCACAAATCTTGTCAGAACTACTACAGCATTCAGTTGCAGAAGCACAGTAACCTTACCTAGGTAGCCGACACAGAAGCACTCAAATACAGAGTTCAATATGCGTCTGTCTTGTAAAATGAACAGAAAGTAATCCATACATTTTCTTCTACACAAATTTAGAGAGCATGTGGTGTGAAGCAGAGGTATTCTAGTCGACTTAGGCTTCTTTAGATGTGTCATCTCAGCCTAAAAAGGCACAGACACACTCATTTACACCTTTAGAAAGATGGTGAGACTCACAACAGTGGCATGATAGGAATCAGCCTTTCATTTTTGCATAGTTGTTGGCGGATGTATTAATATATATCCTAGTCCATATGAGTCTCTGCAAAGGTACACTTGAAGTAGGCCGTTGAAATTTAGTTGTGTGCTTTAAACTGAAAGTGTACTCTGTCAAGTTTGAATTTCTGGTTGCTGTCATGTATCAGGTATGTCTGTACTTCTACATGTATGCTGACACATGTGGTGCAGCTGATGACTATAACTTAAAAACTATGTAGCTTATCATACAACTGCACAAATCTTGTCGGAGCTACTGCAGCATTCAGTCTCAGAAGCACAGATCAGTTACCTAGGTAAGCATCACAGAAGCACCTAAATACGGAGTTCAATATGCATCTGTCCTGTATAGTGAGCACAAAGTAATCTATACAGCTTCTTTTACAAATGTTTTGAGAGGATGCAGTGTGAATCAGAGGTAGTCTACTACCTATAGGCTTCTTTAGATGTGTCATCTCACTTGTAAAAGGTACTGAGATACTTATTGAGGTGTTTAGCAAGATGCTGAGACTAAAAAGAGTGCCATCGGAAGAGTTGCCATTTTGTTTTGGTGTAGGCCTGACATTGTCATCTCTGACTTTCTAAGCAAGCTGCAAGAGAAAAGTGAGGTTTAAAACATGTTTGCAGATATATCAACCTGTATTCTACTCGATATAAGTGTTTGTAAAGGTACATTCTAAGTAGGCCGTGGATAGTGAGGTGTGTGCTTAACATTTAAAACATACCCTGACAAGTTTGAATGCCTGACTGCTACAATGACTCAGGTATGTCTGTACTTCTATATGTATTCTGACACGTGTGGTGCTGCTGATGACCCTAACTTAAAAACTATGTAGCTTATCATACAGCTGCACAAATGTTGTCAGAGCTACTACAGCATGCAGTGGCAGAACAACAGATGCCTTATCTAGGCAGGCATAATGATAAAACTTGAACACACACCTTTATACCCAGCTCCTCTGTGTAATGAGGAGAAAGTGATTCATGCAGCTTCTTCTACAGACATTTAGAAAGCATGTGGGTAGTCTAGTATGTACAGGGTTGTTTGGATGTATTTTGTGCCTCTAGAAAGGCACTGCCACACTCATTCAGGTCTCTAGAAACATGTTGACATTTATCAGAGTGATATGACAGGAGTGGGTCTTGTCTTTTGGCTGCATTGTGACTTCTGCCTCTCCAATTAAACTGGCAGAGAAACATAAGGTTTTCTGCATGTTCATTGATGTATTTACGTCTATTCAAGTCCAAGTAGGTCGCAGATAGTAAAGTGGGTACTTTAAAATGATTGAGCTTCTTCTAACACACATTTAGAAGACTAACAATGTGAAACAAGGGTGGTATGGTGCGTATACAGTTGTTTGAATGTATTATCTTGCCTCTAAAAATACACTTGCAAAAACAACAATTGATGGACAGAATGCAGAACAATGTCATACATTCACCCCTGTACAGAGATCTGGGCCTAAATCCATCATTTTTTTGCTCACCATGCCATTCCAGTTTGAACCCAGCCATATGCAAATCAGTCTTGACCCTGTGCCCAATGGGACCAGTCCAGCCCGAACTGCCAGGCAAGGTCCTCCCTAGAATGGAAAGAAGCATCCTAGGACCGGTTTCGGGGTTTCACCCCTCATCAACCAGGATAGCTTGACTCCAGTGGCATGCAGAGCACGGGACCCACGTCTGGGCATACCCGTCCCACTCGGGGTGACAAATGCAAAAATAACAGTTGATGGACAGAATGCAGAACAATGTCATACATTCACCCCAGTACAGAGATCTGGGCCTAAATCCATAGTTTTTTTGCTCACCATGCCATTCCAGTTTGAACCCAGCCATATCCAAATCAGTCTTGACCCTGTGCCCAATGGCAACAGTCCAGCCCAAACTGCCAGGCCAGGTTCTCCCTGGACTGAAAACAAGCATCCTAGGACTGGTTTTGGGGTTTCATCCCTCTTCAGCCAGGATAGCTTGACTCCAGTGGCATGGAGAGCACGGGACCCACTTCTGGGTATACGCGTCCCAATCGCGGTGACAAATGCAAAAACAACAATTGATGGACAGAATGCAGAACAATGTCATACATTCACCCCAGTACAGAGATCTGGGCCTAAATTCATAGTTTTTTTGCTCACCATGCCATTCCAGTTTGAACCCAGCCATATGCAAATCAGTCTTGAACCTGTGCCCAAAGGGATGACCTGGCTTGGCAGTTCGGACTGGATTGTTCCCATGAGGCACAGGGTCAAGACTGATTTGCATATGGCTGGGTCTGAACTGAGGTGGCAAAGTGAGCTAAATAATAGTGATGGATTCAACACAGATCTGTGACTGGGGGTGAGTGTCTGAAAAGATTCAGTGCTCCGTCCATCATCTCCTTGTGTTTGCTTTGTTCACCCTAAGTTGGCAGGGTATGCCTAGACGTGGGTCCCTTGCTCACTTTGCCACTGGATTCAAGATAGCCTGGCTGATGAAGGGTGTTGTAGGAGAGTAGGATCTGCTTCACAGGGGTACCCCCACTTTTTGCTGATACTTCACTGGTTTTCGACATTAGTCTGGCTGGGGCCCTGCTATTCAGAACCCCAGCCTAGCTGTTTCCTCTTTAAAAGGGTCTCCATGTGCCTTAGGCACATCACTGATTGGGATCTGGAGTGCCCTTGTAAGTCCCTAGTATATGGTATACTATGTACCAAGGGCATAGGTACCTCAGAGGCCTGCCAGGGGCTGCAGCATATATTATGCCACCCCTGGTAGGCCATCCAAACTGACACCGCAGGTCTGCTACTGCAGCCTGGGTAAGGTGGTGCATGCACCCCTTGCTGTGGTATAGGTTACCTATATCACTAAATGCATACACACATATAAACCTATAAGTCACTCCTAAGGCAGGCCTTATCAATCCTAAAGGCAGAGTGCATGGTTCCTATGTGAGAGGGTGCCCCTGCATGAGCAGGGCCCCTCTGCAGCGTTCGGAGACCATCTCTGATGCTGTTTGTAGTGCAGCCTGACCATATACTCTTAAACGCATTATATCCTCGCGGTAAAATGCTAACTATGGAATGGCTGCACCGAAACATGTCGTGTTTGGTGTCAAACATCTTGGAATACTACCCCCCGCCAATTCTGGCGGCGGGGGTAGCATTCCACCCTTCTAGAGGGAAAGGCATGTTAACTCTGACGAGTCCGGTAACTTCTTTCCAGAGCCCTGGCATCACAAAATGGATGCTGCTGCCACAGACACGAGTCTGGCCTCCTGCTGCTGGACGAAACTCCGGCAGGGGAGGCCTGGACAATAGGTTTCCTGTCCCAGGGAGGTGTGACCACCTCCCCAGACAGGACAATGTGTATTGGGGCTGGGCGGGAGCACTTTCGGGTGCTTTGAAGTCCTGCACTGGGGGCACATTTGGTGTCCCTGTGCATACCCCAGTTCAAACCGGATCAGGGGCTTGCAGCCCCTGCTTTGGCGCGAACTGGACAAAGGGAAAGGGGTGTAGCCACCCCTCTGCCCTGACCCACCCATAGGTGGGGCCACAGAGTAGTCCATCCCCTATTTTTAGAATAAAGGTAGGAACCCAGTCCTTAGGACTTTAGATTATACCTGGACGAAACTCTGACACTGAATCCTGGACCTTCGACGCTCTACGACAAGATTAGAGGACTGAAGAATCTCCCTTGGGGTCAAGGAGTGACTCCCTGCTTGGCAGGCACCAAAGAAGCATCTGTCCGGTTCGCATTACTGAAGCTCCCGTCGGACGCCGAAGTCATCGCATCACCAGAGGTGGATTCTCAGACTTCCCGAGGCTACCCTGAGTCCCCAGCAAAGCTGAGGCCCGTGGCTATCGTGGGTGACTTGAGACCGTGACCCCTGGACACCGAGCACACTTGCAAGTGCACCATCTTCTGGGTCTCCCAAGAAGTCGTGCTTTGGGCTCCGAGTAGCCCTAGCCTCCAGCACCACCTGCACCGAAGATCACTGGCCCCCACTCCACGAGTGTCCTGTAAGCCAGCTCCACGTGCGGCGTCACGAGGCTCCTTCGCGGTCGCTAGCCCGTTGGCTAGTAGCCCTTACCGAAGGCCAATCTTTTCTTTACTTGGCAGTCTGGTTGCTCCAGGCCTGTCCTCACTTACCCTTGCTGGGTGAGTTCCCCAGTCCTTGCTGGTCTGCATCATCGACGATCTACATCTTACTCGAGACTTGCCGTTGCCAAGGCTTGTTGGGTCCAATCTGGTCGCCGACACCTCTGCACTCGACAGACATCGAGCAACAGCCCGAATCCTGCTCCTGGTCGCCGACAACGCCTCCCGGACCTCGTGGCTGAAGAGTCAAGACGACCGTCAACGCACCTGAAGCACTCGACATCGGTGGGCATCTGTCCATCGCCTTCCTGGTCACTGGCTAGTGACCCAGACTCTGTCCCCTCTGCTTTCAGGTTCTTCAGAACTCCGATCCACTCTTGGATCCACCCGGACACTTTTCTCCTGGTCGCCAGCAGCACTTTGCAGCAGATCGCCATAAGAACCGACGACGAAACCCGACCCCGAAAGGCACCTATGCACCCGGCTTCCCTGGGTGAGGTAACACGAGTACTCCGGTGCTCCCGTGGGTAGAGACTCTTCAAAGTCCTAGATCTCAAAGGGTTTTGTCCTAGTCCTCTTTAAAGTGTCCCTTTCCTCTATTTTCCCGATCCCGACTTTCTCCATAGAAGTTAACGGCGTATCGCGGTTGTGTATTTACACTGCACGCGTCTCCCGTGGGTCCCCTGTGTCACTACCTTGGGTGGTTCCTTGTGGTCCAAGCACTTCTAGAGGCTCTAGGCCTAGTGTCTAGTTCAGTCGTGGTTCGCATACCACTTTATTGGTATATGGTTTGGTACGCCCCTAGGGCCCAAACGTGTATTTGTGCTATTACTGTGATTTAAGATCTTATAACCTATGTACTTCGAACTCTAGCCTCATAAAGAGACTAGAGGGGTGTGTTTAGTAATAAATACATATATTTTGAATATATACCTGGTGTGGTGCTCTTTCATTTGGTCACTCAAGAGATTATAGACTGGTAAAACAAGCTGCTTTACATTCCTTCAAGACTTAGCCTGAAGGCTGCTCTCCATAGCTACCACTAGGATAGCTTTCAATAAGGTTGTCTTTAACCTATCTACCATAAGAGTCGATTTGGACTGGTGCAAGGTGCCCACTATAATTAGTGGACAGCATATGCCAGGCCAACTTCTCACATTGGTGTGCAGCGTGTGGGATTCCAGCTTGCTATTGTTTTACCAGATAATCTCAATTGAATTGATCAACTGAAAACCACTAAAGGTACCTAAGGTACATATAATTTAAGCTTAGAATATCAGTAAGTTCTACTGAACTTAGAGTTGTGTGTTAAGGGATAGCACAACCCTTTCTACAACTCAAGAGAGTTTAGTAGGCCACACTAGAGTAGGTAGTGCATACACCACACCACACTAGTAATGTCTTTAAAAGCAGGATCCAAAGATGCCCTGCAGGAAGCCATTGAGCTTCCCCCTCCAAGTATGACACACTCCCATTCTTGGAACTGAGAGCTTTGTGTAACGTGAGGAAATTAAGGACAGGCCAAAGTCCCACCACCCAACACCTCCAGGAGATGTTGGTGGCTTATGATCTTAGTAAGTCCTCAGAGACTGAAGGGGTAGGAGCAGAGGGTGGGCCAGCAGATGAGGAAGGGGCCAGGGGTACTACTACCCCCAGCCCCCTCTGAAACTGACCAGGAGGGTGACAATGACCCTGACCTGGAAAACCCAATCCCTTCTGGGGAAGATGAAGATGAGGATCTAGAGAACCACACCTTTGTCCCCCCAGGAAGGATTATGAGTGTGCTCAGAAAGTCTAGGTCTCCTTCTCAGGAGTCTAACCACTCTGGCACCTCAATAGGGAGCTCTGTTTCTTCTCACAGGAGGGAATCCTCTCATGAGAGAAGAAAGAGACTGGTCCAGTATGAGGAAACTCAACTGGAGATCAGGAAGAAGCAATTGGCTTTAGATAGAGAATCCCTAGATCTCCTTAAAGAGAGAAGAAAGTTGGGACTAGAGTCCCATGGTGGCAGCCATATCCCTAGAGATAGGGAAAGGTCCTATGACCATAGGAACCTGAGCAAGATTGTCCCTCCCTACCAGAGTGGGGATGATATCCACAAATGGATAACTGCTTTAGAGAGGGCCTGTAAAGTACAGAAGGTCCCTCAGGAGCAGTGGGCAGCAATCTTGTGGCTCTCCTTTGCTGACAAAGGTAGAGACAAGCTCCTCACTGTTAGAGAGGAGGATGCTGACAATTACAAGGTCTTGAAGAGTGCTCTTATTGATGGGTTTGGCCTAACCACTGAACAGTACAGGTTGAAGTTCAGAGACACCCAAAAAGCACAGACTCAAGACTGGGTAGACTATGTGGATTGTTCTGCCAAGGCTCTGGAAGGCTGGTTGATGGGCAGTAAGGTGTGTGACTTCTCAGGATTGTATAATCTGATAATGAGGGAGCAGATTCTTAATAACTGTCAAAACCAGCTGTTGCATCAGTACCTGGTTGACTCTGATCTGACCTCTCCCCAAGAATTGGGAAAGAAGGCAGACAAATGGGTCAGAACCAGGGTGAAGCAGAAGGTACAGAACCAAGGTGGGGAAACCAAGAAGCAAGATGCTAAGAACTCTGACAAGGGTGGGGAGAAGGGTAAAGATCAAAAGTCTTCATCAGGCCCCCAAAAATCTTCTTCTGGTGGGGATTCCCAGTCTACCAAGGGTAAAGGCCAAAGAAAACCATGGTGCAAGGTCTGTAAGCAAAAGACCCACTGGACCAGTGATTGCACCAAGTCCAAAGACTCCAGTCCAGCATCCACCAATGCCCCTAAGGCACCTGTTCCCCCTAGTACAGTTGGTGGAAGTGCTCCAGCAAAGGGTTTAGTAGGGTTCACCCTGGGAACTGAGTTGGGCTCTGACTTAGTCAGGGAACTGACTCAGGCTGTGTTAGTCTGTGATGGAGGCATGGATGTGACCTCCACTGTGAGTCCCAGTAATCTGGGCAAGTACAGACAACAGCCTTTAATCAATGGACGAGAGGCTTTGGCATTTAGGGACACAGGGGCAAGTGTCACAATGGTGACACAAGACCTTGTGCTACCTGGGCAAGTTATACTTGGTGAAATGTACCAAGTGACCAATGCTAGCAATGTCAGAACAGACCATACTCTGGCAGTTGTTAACTTCTCCTGGGGAGGGGTAACTGGCCTTAAGAAGGTTGTGGTAAGTGCAAACCTACCAGTCGAATGCTTGCTTGGCAATGACTTAGAGACTTCTGCTTGGGCAGAAGTGGAGCTCAGGACCCATGCAGAAATGCTGGGGATCCCTGCAGATGTGTTTGCTGTGACCAGGTCACAAGCTAAACTGTCTAAAACTGAACAGGCCTTGGATTCTGGAAGAATGGACCAAGTGCCTTCCAAGAGGAGGAGTAGTAGGGTTAAGGCAGTGCCTTCCCCCTTGGCTCAGGAGGAAGATCAGTCCCTTGAGGGGGATGATCTCAGCCCTGAAGAAGGAACTGTCCCAGAGGAACTTGAACCTGAACAGGTTGAGTTCTTGGGGACAGGGGGACCTTCTAGGGCAGATCTGAGCCAGGAGCAGCAGAGCTGCCCCTCCCTTGAACCCCTCAGACAGCAAGCTGCTGCTGAGGCTGCTGGGAAAGCTAGTGGTCCCCATACAGTGTATTGGGATGATGGACTCCTGTACTCAGAGAGTAGAGACCCCAAGCCTGGTGCTACCAGGAGGTTGGTAATACCTTTGAAGTTCAGGGGCTTCCTATTGACCCTAGCCCATGATATTCCCTTAGCAGGACACCTGGGCCAGAACAAGACTTGGGACAGAATTGTCCCTCACTTTCACTGGCCCCACATGTCTGAAGACAGTAAGGAGTTTTGTCGCTCCTGTGTAACCTGCCAAGCCAGTGGCAAAGCAGGTGGCACTACAAAGGCCCCCCTGATACCACTACCTGTGGTGGGGGTGCCCTTTGAGAGGGTAGGGATTGACATTGTTGGTCCCATGGATCCCCAAACAGCCTCTGGGCACAGGTTTATCCTGGTGGTAGTGGATCATGCCACCAGGTACCCAGAAGCTATTCCCCTTAGGACCACTACAGCACCTGTGGTGGCAAGGGCCCTCCTGGGAATTTTCTCAAGAGTGGGCTTTCCTAAGGAGGTGGTATCAGACAGGGGTGCAAACTTCATGTCTGGGTACTTAAAAGCAATGTGGAAGGAGTGTGGAGTTACTTATAAGTTCACCACACCCTATCACCCACAATGCAATGGTTTAGTTGAGAGATTCAACAAAACCTTGAAGGGCATGATTAAAGGGCTCCCAGAAAAGCTTAGGCGTAGATGGGACATACTCTTGCCCTGCCTTTTATTCGCATATAGGGAGGTGCCTCAGAAGGGGGTTGGTTACAGCCCTTTTGAACTTCTGTTTGGCCACCCTGTGAGGGGTCCACTGTGCTTGGTGAAGGAAGGATGGGAGTTACCTCTCAAGCCCCCAAAGCAAGATATAGTGGACTATGTACTTGGTCTCCGCTCCAGGATGGCTGAGTACATGAAAAAGGCAACCAAAAACCTTGAGGCTAGCCAGGAACTTCAAAAGGCCTGGCATGACCAAAAGGCTGTTCTGACTGTTTACCAGCCAGGACAGAAGGTGTGGGTGTTGGAGCCAGTGGCCCCAGCAGCTCTCCAAGACAAATGGAGTGGACCCCACACTATTGTTGAGCAGAAGGGTGAGGTCACTTACTTAGTAGACCTGGGAACACCCAGGAGTCCCCAAAGGGTTCTCCATGTCAACAGACTTAAGCCATATGTGGACAGGGCAGACATGGGCTTGCTCATGGCTACTGATGAAGGGCAGGAGGAAGAGAGTGACCCACTCCCTGACCTGCTCTCACAGAACCCTGACGATGGGTCAGTTGATGGTGTAGCCTTGTCAGGCAGCCTCACTACCCAGCAACAAACTGATTGCAGGCAAGTCCTCAATCAGTTTAGACATATGTTTTCACTGACACCCAGTCAGACCACCTGGTGCACTCATGAAGTGGACACTGGGGACAGTCTGCCTATTAAAAACAAGATTTATAGGCAACCTGACCATGTCAGGGACTGTATCAGGACTGAAGTCCAGAAGATGTTGGAATTGGGAGTGATTGAGCCCTCAGATAGCCCTTGGGCTAGTCCAGTAGTCCTAGTACCTAAACCTCACACCAGTGGTGGGAAAAGAGAGATGAGGTTTTGTGTAGACTACAGGGGCCTCAATGCAGTCACTAGGACTGATGCCCATCCAATACCAAGGGCAGATGAGCTCATAGATACTTTGGCCTCTGCCAAATATCTCAGCACATTTGACCTAACAGCTGGCTACTGGCAGATCAGACTAGCTGATGCTGCAAAGCCCAAGACAGCATTTTCAACCCCTAGTGGGCATTATCAATTTGTGGTGATGCCCTTTGGTCTGAAAAATGCACCTGCCACTTTCCAGAGGTTGGTGAACACAGTTCTCACAGGACTGGAAGCCTATAGTGCAGCTTATCTAGATGATATTGCTGTCTTTAGCTCCACCTGGGAGGATCACCTGGTCCACCTCAGGAATGTTTTACAGGCCCTGCAAAAGGCAGGCCTGACTATCAAGGCCACTAAGTGCCAGATAGGGCAGAGTCAGGTTGTGTACCTGGGCCACCTTGTGGGTGGAGGCCAGGTTCAACCTTTGCAGAGCAAGATCCAGACCATCATGGACTGGACTGCTCCCACTACCCAGACTCAGGTGAGAGCCTTCTTAGGCCTGACTGGGTACTATAGGAGATTTGTCAAGGGGTATGGATCAATAGTGACACCCTTGAATGACTTAACTTCTAAGAAAATGCCCAAAAAGGTTCAGTGGACAGTTAGCTGTCAAAAGGCATTTGATGACCTCAAGCAGGCCATGTGCACTGCTCCAATTCTGCAGAGTCCTGATTACTCCAAGAAGTTCATTGTTCAAACAGATGCATCTGAATTGGGGGTAGGGGCTGTACTGTCACAATTGAATGAAGAAGGTCAGGATCAGCCAGTAGCTTTTATTAGCAGAAGGCTGACCCCTAGAGAGAAACGTTGGTCAGCCATAGAGAGGGAGGCCTTTGCTGTGGTCTGGGCTCTGAAGAAGTTGAGGCCATACTTGTTTGGTACACACTTCCTGGTTCAGACAGACCATAAGCCCCTCTTATGGCTAAAACAAATGAAGGGTGAAAACCCCAAACTGCTTAGGTGGTCCATTTCCCTACAGGGGATGGACTTTACAGTGGAACATAGGCCTGGGAGTAACCATGCGAATGCAGATGGACTCTCTAGGTATTTCCACTTAGAACATGAAGACTTAACTGGGCAAGGTTAGTTTAATGTCCCTACGTTTGGGGGGGGTTGTGTAGGAGAGTAGGATCTGCTTCACAGGGGTACCCCCACTTTTTGCTGATACTTCACTGGTTTTCGACATTAGTCTGGCTGGGGCCCTGCTATTCAGAACCCCAGCCTAGCTGTTTCCTCTTTAAAAGGGTCTCCATGTGCCTTAGGCACATCACTGATTGGGATCTGGAGTGCCCTTGTAAGTCCCTAGTATATGGTATACTATGTACCAAGGGCATAGGTACCTCAGAGGCCTGCCAGGGGCTGCAGCATATATTATGCCACCCCTGGTAGGCCATCCAAACTGACACCACAGGTCTGCTACTGCAGCCTGGGTAAGGTGGTGCATGCACCCCTTGCTGTGGTATAGGTTACCTATATCACTAAATGCATACACACATATAAACCTATAAGTCACTCCTAAGGCAGGCCTTATCAATCCTAAAGGCAGAGTGCATGGTTCCTATGTGAGAGGGTGCCCCTGCATGAGCAGGGCCCCTCTGCAGCGTTCGGAGACCATCTCTGATGCTGTTTGTAGTGCAGCCTGACCATATACTCTTAAACGCATTATATCCTCGCGGTAAAATGCTAACTATGGAATGGCTGCACCGAAACATGTCGTGTTTGGTGTCAAACATCTTGGAATACTACTCCCCCGCCAATTCTGGCGGCGGGGGTAGCATTCCACCCTTCTAGAGGGAAAGGCATGTTAACTCTGACGAGTCCGGTAACTTCTTTCCAGAGCCCTGGCATCACAAAATGGATGCTGCTGCCACAGACACGAGTCTGGCCTCCTGCTGCTGGACGAAACTCCGGCAGGGGAGGCCTGGACAATAGGTTTCCTGTCCCAGGGAGGTGTGACCACCTCCCCAGACAGGACAATGTGTATTGGGGCTGGGCGGGAGCACTTTCGGGTGCTTTGAAGTCCTGCACTGGGGGCACATTTGGTGTCCCTGTGCATACCCCAGTTCAAACCGGATCAGGGGCTTGCAGCCCCTGCTTTGGCGCGAACTGGACAAAGGGAAAGGGGTGTAGCCACCCCTCTGCCCTGACCCACCCATAGGTGGGGCCACAGAGTAGTCCATCCCCTATTTTTAGAATAAAGGTAGGAACCCAGTCCTTAGGACTTTAGATTATACCTGGACGAAACTCTGACACTGAATCCTGGACCTTCGACGCTCTACGACAAGATTAGAGGACTGAAGAATCTCCCTTGGGGTCAAGGAGTGACTCCCCTGCTTGGCAGGCACCAAAGAAGCATCTGTCCGGTTCGCATTACTGAAGCTCCCGTCGGACGCCGAAGTCATCGCATCACCAGAGGTGGATTCTCAGACTTCCCCGAGGCTACCCTGAGTCCCCAGCAAAGCTGAGGCCCGTGGCTATCGTGGGTGACTTGAGACCGTGACCCCTGGACACCGAGCACACTTGCAAGTGCACCATCTTCTGGGTCTCCCAAGAAGTCGTGCTTTGGGCTCCTAATAGCCCTAGCCTCCAGCACCACCTGCGTCGAAGATCACTGGCTCCCACTTCACGAGTGTCCTGTAAGCCAGCTCCACGTGCGGCGTCACGAGGCTCCTTCGCGGTCGCTAGCCCGTTGGCTAGTAGCCCTTACCGAAGGCCAATCTTTTCTTTACTTGGCAGTCTGGTTGCTCCAGGCCTGCCCTCACTTACCCTTGCTGGGTGAGTTCCCCAGACCTTGCTGGTCTGCATCATCGACGATCTACATCTTACTCGAGACTTGCCGTTGCCAAGGCTTGTTGGGTCCAATCTGGTCGCCGACACCTCTGCACTCGACAGACATCGAGCAACAGCCCGAATCCTGCTCCTGGTCGCCGACAACGCCTCCCGGACCTCGTGGCTGAAGAGTCAAGACGACCGTCAACGCACCTGAAGCACTCGACATCGGTGGGCATCTGTCCATCGCCTTCCTGGTCACTGGCTAGTGACCCAGACTCTGTCCCCTCTGCTTTCAGGTTCTTCAGAACTCCGATCCACTCTTGGATCCACCCGGACACTTTTCTCCTGGTCGCCAGCAGCACTTTGCAGCAGATCGCCATAAGAACCGACGACGAAACCCGACCCCGAAAGGCACCTATGCACCCGGCTTCGCTGGGTGAGGTAACACGAGTACTCCGGTGCTCCCGTGGGTAGAGACTCTTCAAAGTCCTAGATCTCAAAGGGTTTTGTCCTAGTCCTCTTTAAAGTGTCCCTTTCCTCTATTTTCCCGATCCCGACTTTCTCCATAGAAGTTAACGGCGTATCGCGGTTGTGTATTTACACTGCACGCGTCTCCCGTGGGTCCCCTGTGTCACTACCTTGGGTGGTTCCTTGTGGTCCAAGCACTTCTAGAGGCTCTAGGCCTAGTGTCTAGTTCAGTCGTGGTTCGCATACCACTTTATTGGTATATGGTTTGGTACGCCCCTAGGGCCCAAACGTGTATTTGTGCTATTACTGTGATTTAAGATCTTATAACCTATGTACTTCGAACTCTAGCCTCATAAAGAGACTAGAGGGGTGTGTTTAGTAATAAATACATATATTTTGAATATATACCTGGTGTGGTGCTCCTTCATTTGGTCACTCAAGAGATTATAGACTGGTAAAACAAGCTGCTTTACATTCCTTCAAGACTTAGCCTGAAGGCTGCTCTCCATAGCTACCACTAGGATAGCGTTCAATAAGGTTGTCTTTAACCTATCTACCATAAGAGTCGATTTGGACTGGTGCAAGGTGCCCACTATAATTAGTGGACAGCATATGCCAGGCCAACTTCTCACAGGTGTTACCCAGAAACCGGTCCCAGGATGCTTGTTTCCGGTTCAGGGAAGACCTGGCTTGGCAGTTCGGGCTGGACTGTTCCCATGAGGCACAGGGTCAAGACTGATTTGCATATAGCTGGGTCTGAACTGAGGTGGCAAAGTGAGCTAAAGAATAGTGATGGATTCAAGACAGATCTGTGACTGGGGGTGATTGTCTGAAAAGATTCAGTGCTCCGTCCATCATCTCCTTGTGTTTGCTCTAAAAATACACCAACACACTTCTTGAGGTCTCTAGATAGATGCTGATACTCAAGCAGAATTTTTCTCGAAAGGAAGACTACGAAATTCATGATGGCGCGATGTGCGATCAACTTAAATTTCGAGGGTACCCAAAGAAATTGCTCAAACACGCAATGAAGCGTGCGTGGTTCACACCCAGAGACAGTTTACTCACTAAGAAACCAAAACAGCAGTTGGATAAACTAGTTTGTGTATTCACCTATGGACCTGACAACAACAAATTTCACCAAATCATTTTGAACAACTGGCATCCCATGAGAAATTTGGAATATCCACTCCCACCACCACTCTTTGCAATGAAGAAAAATGCCAGCATCGGACAGCAAATAGTACGAGCAGAGATCGACACCCTCTCGCCAGATGTCGCCTTCTTCATGGAAACTTGGACCAACGCCACCTCCATCCCCGACATTGCCACCGCCATCCCCGATGAATACAAGATCCAAAGAAAAGACCGCCCCCACCACCCAGGAGGAGGACTCGCGATTGCACACAAGAGCTCCCTCTGACTCTCCACCTCCAGCACGGGTGACCCCCTCTCCAACACAGAGCACCTCCACTTCCAGATCCATACCAGTCCTAGAACCACGCTGTGTGGGACCCTTGTCTACAGACCCCCCGGGCCTCGCGCCTCTTCTGCCACCACCATTGCCAACCTCGTTGCACCCCACGCCATCGCTTCCACGGACTACATCCTCATCGGAGACCTGAACTTCCACCTCAACAACCGCAGTGACCCCGACTCCACCACCCTCCTCGACAACCTCGACAACCTCGGACTGAAGCAGCTCGTCACCACCCCCACCCACAGAGCCAGACACACCCTCAACCCCATCTTTGCAGGAGGGTCAAACATCCACTTCAACCGCACCACGCAGCCCCTCTGGACAGACCACCACTGCGCCGACTTTACCTTCAACACTACCACCGCACCCAAACCCGCCCGTGCCCACCACGAAGGAACTGGAGCAAGATCACAGCGGAACACCTCAACACCACCCTCCTCCACGAACCCCCCTCTGCCACGACCGACGCCAACTCCGCAGCCAAAGAACTACACCGCTGGATCTCCAGCTGCACGGACAAGCTTGCACCCCTCACCCCTCCGCCACCCCACCTAACAACGCCCCCTGAAGGCCACCTTGTTCACCACCGACCTCCAAGAAGCCAGGCGCTCCTGCAGGTGCCTTGAGAAACTCTAGCGGAACAGGAAAAACCACCGAAGACCAAAACAACTAGGAATGCCATGAGTGAATACCACCAACTTATAAGAGCCACCAAGCGGACCTTTATCAAGAACAAAATTCACACCAGCTCAAGTAACACAAAAGAACTCTTCAACATCATACAGCAGTTCACCAAACCCCCCAGCGAAGCCACAGACATCTCAGGACTTCTGCAACAAGCTCAGCTCCTACTTCCACCTGAAAATCAAGGCCCTCTACGACAACTTCAGCGAACAGACTCCAGACACCACCCGCTGCCACACCACCAACAACCAGCCGACCATCACAACCTGGAAACCTGCCACCACCGAAGACACCTCCACCACCATAAAGAACACCCACTCAGGATCCCCCACAGACCCCTGCCCACTGCACATCTACCACAGATCCACCGCCGCTATAGCACCAGAACTAGGCCGGACCATCAACACCTCCCTCGAATCCGGCATCTTCCCCGACGACTGGAAGCGGGCAGAGGTCAAGCCCCTCCTCAAGAAACCCTCAGCCGACCCGACGGACCTGAAAAACTACTGGCCCATCTCTCTCCTTCCCTTCGCAGCCAAAGTCACTGAGAGACTCATCAACGCCTAGCTGACCACCTTCATTGAAGAAAATGCCATCCTCGACTCCTCCCAGTCTGGTTTTAGCAGCAACCACAGCACCGAGACCGCTCTCCTCGCCGCCACCGACGACATCCGCATGCTACTCGACCAGGGCCAACCTGCGGCCCTCATCCTACTAGACCTCTCCGCAGCCTTCGATACCATCTCACACCGCACTCTCGCAGCCAGACTCCACGACACCGGTATACGAGGAACCGCCCTCGACTGGATCCGCTCCTTTCTTTCCGACAGAACCCAAAGGATCAGACTCCCTCCCTTCCTCTCAGAACCTACAGAGATCAACTGTGGAGTACCCCAAGGATCTTCGCTTAGCCCCACACTCTTCAACATCTACATGGCCCCCCTCGCCGCCACCGTCAGAGCACGGGCTCAGCATAGTATTTTACGCCGACGTCACCCAGCTCATCCTCTCTCTCAAGAAGAACCCCGAAGACACCAGACTCAGCTTCCAAGAAGGAATGAAAGACATCGCAGCCTGGATGAGCAACAGCTGCCTAAAACTGAACTCGGAGAAGACAGAGGTCCTCCTCCTCGGACCCTTACCCACCATGTGGGACAACTCCTGGTGGCCCCCTGCCCTTGAAAACCCACCCACCCTGACGGACAATGCCTGGAACCTCTGCATCATTCTAGACTCCTCCCTCACCCTGATCCGCCAGATCAATGCCGTCGCCTCCACCTGCTTCAACTCCCTCCGCATCCTCCGCAAGACCTTCAAGTGGATCCCCCCGAATGCAGGAAGACCGTCACCCACACACTCATAACCAGCAGGCTGGACTACAGCAATGCCCTCTACGCCGGAATCAACAAAACCCTGCTACACAAGCTCCAAACCATCCAAAGCACCGCAGCCAGACTCGTCCTCGGAACCCCGGAACACGAGCACATGACCCAGCACCTACGAGACCTCCACTAGCTCCCCATCGAGAAGAGAGTAACCTTCAACCTACTCACCCATGCCTACAAATCCCTCCAAAACATCGGACCCAAATACCTCAACGAAAGAGTCTACTTCCACGTACCCAAAAGGAACCTCCGCTCCGCCTACCTCGCCCTGGCAGAGACCCCACGCATCCGCAGAACCAGAGCAGGCGGAAGAGCATTCTCCTACGTCGCAGCAAAGACCTGGAACGAGCTCCCAGTCAACATCAGACGCTCCCCCACCCTGCACACCTTCAGTAAGAGCCTCAAGAACTGGCTCTTCGGCTGACTCGGAGCTGCACCCCCCCCAGCGCCTTGAGACCCTCACGGGTGAGTAGCGCGCTTTATAAACCCCTGATTGATTAATTGATTGATTGATTGATTGGGAGAAAAAAAGATTTAAGATCTCAATGGAATCTTAGACCAATAGTAGGCCACCACAAATGTGCAAAACAACCATGGAAGGAATAGAGTTTGCACATAATAACGTTAAATGGTCATGGAAAGAGTTTTCGAATTGTAAAACGAAGAATGTGGTATATGCCATCATATGCCCATGTCAAAGCTTTATATCGGCAATACAAATCAAGAGATCAAACCGCGTCTTGTTTAACACCGTTCAAGAATCAAAATGAAGGTGGCATCTACGCCTATGCTCAATCACTTTACTGAAAAGAACCACACCGAGAAATAATTCAAATGGACAGTCTTGTGCGCAAAAAAAACGAACCCAAGGGAAGGTGACACTGAATCTATACTGTTGAGGCAAGAGGCGTATCTCATCCTAGAGTTCAACAGTACCATTTATGGGTTAAACGAACTGTCTGAAATAGGCAGAATGCAATAGATGCCAAAGCCCCTTGACTGTTTGTTACCACTCCGAGTCGCAACAGTTTCAAATGTTTTTTATCACAAGTATTGGAATTGTTTGTTACACTTACTAATAATCCACTGCTCGGATAACCACTTTACTATGTATCATCATTCTAGAAACCAAAGGGCAGATTTACAAGCCCCTTGCCCCACCTTTGCGACACTTTCCCCATGTTAAAAATGACCCAAAAGTGGAGGAAGGGTCTTGTAAATAAGCCCCCAAATGTAAGTAGCTCGCACTGACGCAGGCATACTTCAACACCCAGAATGCAATACTCCCTACATTCGGGACCACACGCCCTCATTGACTCAAAAACCGGAAAAGCGGTTTGCCGCGCAACTGCGGTTTGAGGAGGAGAATGCCGAGGAACTGAAACAAGAGATGTATGAGCCGGTAAGTCGGCATACCGTTGTGCTGTTGCCACAATTACTTGTAAAATTAGCGCATACGCCTCAAGTTTCTCCCATTGTTTCTCTCAGAACATTACGGAACTTATAGACACGGACACTGTTTCTTGAAATTATAACTTCTATCTTCATTTACTATTGACAAGTAAGTCACGAAGCTTACTGCAGCGTTGCTCTTCTTCTGATTCAAACGATTTGCATCACGCATATGTATTCTTAATGCATTCCACTCCTTCTTTGTAGAACGAAGACACTTCAAGCCGTGTTGACAGAGATATCAACACAGGCTCCCTCAAATTTCTAATAACAGGTACGTTTTGCATTAAATCACTTAATAAATATAGGGGAGGGCCAGCACCAATTCATTTTAATTCATTTCATTTTTTACCATACCATACCATACCAAAACATTTATAGAGCGCACGGCTACCACCAACGGCAGTGTCCCGGCGCTAAGGGAAGACAGAAGAGGGAGAAAGGCAAACTAAGGCAGATCAAACAGCCATGTTTTCAAGGCACTCCTGAAAATGGATTCAGATTCAGCTTTGCGCAGGTAAAGAGGCATAGCATTCCAAAGGGCGACTGTTCTTACAGCGAAGGCTCGCCCTCCAATCCTAGCTTTGAGGAAAGGAGAGCAGAGAAGCAGCTGAGAATTCGAGCGCAAGGTCCTGTTCTGATGGTATTTCTGAAGTCTCTGCCTCAGATAACCTGGTCCGCTATCTCTAGTAGCTCTAAAGGCAAGAGACAGGGCCTTGAATTCGATTCTCCTTCTCACCGGAAGCCAGTGAAGACTGCGCAAATGAGGGGAAATGTGATGTCGAAGAGGCACATTTCTGAGAAACCTAGCAGTGGCATTCTGGACTGTCTGAAGCCTCTGGATGAGTTAGGCAGGAAGACCCAGATACAAGCTGTTAGCTTAGTCCAGCTGAGAGGTAATCAAGGCATGGACTATTGTGGCCCGACAGTCCATCGGTAGTAGGTGGAGAAATCTACGCAGGGTTTTAAGCTTCCAAAAACACGCTCTGGAAACTTGGCCAATCTGGGCCTTAACCAACAATTCTGAGTCAAATTTAAAACCTAAATTTCTGACAGTAGTGACCGGGGTAGGAGGGGGATTCAGCTGCATCGGCCACCAGAGATCAGCCGATGGAGGTGAAGGTTGATTAAAAAACATCACCTCAGTTTTATCAGTGTTCAACTTAAGGCGATTATCTGTCATTTAGATCACACCCAGTCACGGGGCTGGTGAGAACCTCATAAATCGTGTTGGGGCTCGAAACGCATCAGCACCTTTCACCAGTGGGATACATTTATTGGATTTGAATCTCTTCTTAGGGAATAGCTGCTTGTTTAAATAAGACTATCCCTAGATTTTTAAAATGTGTTCCCGCTGGCAGCGACCTCTTAATCTTTGTCTCAATGTGGTTAATGGATTACCATTGAAGTTCCTTTTTCTTTGTTGAAACCATGACTGGTTTTGAGTATATGTATTGTAATGTGCGTGTTGCAAAACTTGTGTTGATTGTTTGTTTAACTGTCGAAATATTTATGTTTCTCTTGTTCTGAACAATTAAAAAAAACAAATGACCTCGTTTTTTGAAAAATTGAGTTAATAAATAATCCAGACCATAGAACTGCTTCATGGTTTGCTGTTAAACTAATGTTGGTGACAAATGTGATGACTAGATTACCTTGTTGTTTTCTATATTAGGCCCTTTCTAGTTGTCGTAACAGGGCCAACCCCTCTAGGTACAAAAAAAAAAGACACTCAAATGAGTGGCATGATGGTTGTTGGCCTTTCATTGTGGGATAGGCCTGGCATTGAGAGGTCTGCCTCTCTAATGAAACTGTTGGAGAAAACTGAGGGACATATTAACAAGGGAAGTGTTGGAGTGAGGCGTTAGCCTTCCTGGCTTAACGCCTCACTCTGCCACTTCAGAAACGCAGGGCTGCGCCATATTTACAAGAAAGTGGTGCAGCCCTGCGTTTCCCCCTGCGCTGGTGCTACACTTACTAGCCTAGAGCCAACGCAGGCACCCTTGCACCATAGTGCAAGGCTGTCTGCATGCAGAGGAAGATTGTTAATGTACAGGAATGTCCCCCTTCCTGCACATAAACAATCTTGAAATGCAATTTTGTAACTACTATTTGTGCTGCTTAATGCAGCACACATGCAAATAGCAAAAACGAGGAGAAATGAAACATTTCTCCTCATTGCGCCAGGGTAAGACCAGGTGTTCCCTGGTCTTAATTCTGGAGCTCTCTCCTATTTACGCCTCCCTTGGAAATAGGGGGCAGCATCAGAATCAATGGGTGCTGCAGTGGAACGGCAACTGCAATACCCATTGCCCTCCCCTTTCACCCTACGCATAGCGTGAAAGGGGGTCATATTTACAAGGCAGCATTAAGCCATGTCAAGTGGCTTAACCCCTTCGATGCTCATGACGGAATGGTTCCGTCATGAGCATCGGTGCCCCTGTGCTCATGACGGAACCATTCCGTCATGAGGCCAGGGGCACCAAATCCTTCTGCTGCAGACAGCAGAGGGATTTCTATTTCACCCCTGTGACCTTGGGAGCTGGGGAAGAGCTTCGCCAGCTCCCGAGGCCCCCTCCCTGGTTCCTGTGCCATGAGGATCAGCGCGCACGTCGCGCTGTCCTCATTGCACAGAAACCGAAACTGAAACGAGCCTTTAGGCTCATTTCAGTTTCACTTTCTATGTGCTCAGGGGGCTATCTCAGTATAGTGTGTCCAAAACGGAAATATACCAAACATTCAAGTGAAGTTCAAGATGAGAAAAGCATTGAAGGTAAAGATTGAAGGTGTAAAGAAAAAGTGGAAACTGATGATGACATTGTAGGATACCAGTTGGAAAACAGTTCAGGTATCAACTGTTATTCTTATGTGATTATGAATGTAGTGTTTCATCTACCACGTCTTCGTCATGAAATCATGGAAAACCAAGAAAAAAAATTCTGTTCTGCACTACATCATTTATTTGTTAACTGACAGAAGTAAATTACACACTACTTCTGGCATTCGACATCTTTTAGATTTATGTACCGGCTCATTGACATTTACTCTAAAAATAGAACAATACACAAATACACAATAATTTCTAATGCTCATGCTCGGAGTATTAGAAGATGAAGGAATAAACATTGATAACTTATTTGGACTAAATTACAAATTGGACCATAAGTGAGAAAAGTGTTCATTTACTTCTACCACTGAAAACACAAACACAACGATTCCTATACTTAACGATACCAGACTGCAAAACAATGTCTTTTAACAAATTGATTACAACAGCAAATCAAAATATGACGTGTTCACATTGTAGATCAGATATGTTGTCTACATTAAGCATTCAAAGATTTGGAAAATATCTAATTTTAATGCTACTACATTGTAGATCAGACAGAACAAAACTACAAACGGAAATTACAAACTTCAAAGCAGGTCAAATATCTATTTCAGGAAGAACTTATACAACACTGGCTATTATTTTTCATGAAGGAGGTACAACAGCATCTGGTCATTACACTGTGTTTTTGAAATGTAACAGCGGATGGACACATTGCAATGATACCAACCTGAAATTCAGAGCTAGAGTGCCTTCTCCGGTAGCTAATTTGTATATGTTATTTCTGCAGCTAAAGTTTTTAAAACATCTTTCAGCCTGTTGAGGGTGATGTCAACAAAAAACTGAATGGATTGAATTCTACCAGTATTTATAATTAATGTTTTCATTATTATTTTGCATAACGGATAAAACATTTTCAAGATTAACTTGAAAAAGAAAGTAGAATATATATTTCGTTTCAGTACTGTACCAGGTATAAAAGCAATATTGTTTAAAATCTATTTTTGTTAAGGAGTAGATTTAATATAGGTGAAAGAAAGTATTAAGAAATTGTGCTGAGTATAAAGCATAGGTTTTTTGAGAAGACAAGGGTACCCCAATATGTGAACCTGGGGTGGCGAGATATTTAGGAAACAGTGGTTCAGGTGTGGCCTAAATGGCCCAAAGCGAGAAAGTGACCCAGCAGGGAACACTTGGTTCTAAGATTTTGAAATTAATTCATGAGGGAGCAAAGGAAAGATCAGAGGAAGGTCATGTAGGTCAGATAAATGATAGATTATAAAGCATAGTTACACATATTTATAATGATGTACTTTGCACTTTTTTTTTTTATTCAACCCTTTTGGTTGGTTTTTCCCCACTGTTCAATGATGATATCATGTTTAAATTACAATGTACGGTGAAGTTATATGAAATCTGAGAACAGTAAAAAAGGGAAACTGATACTGCTATCTAATTATAATACAATGTTATTTTTAAAAAAATTTTTTATTTTTTATTTTTTTCATAACATGCTTATATATTTTCTTTTCTTTTTCTTCTTAATAGCAGTCCCGGAAGCATGCGTCTCTTTCCTAGGCAGACCTCATGGAAGCACTTCAACACACAGTTCCTTTCCTTGCTGCTCTGTATAATAAGGAGAAAGTAACCCATGCAGCTTCTTCTCCATATATTTACTGAGGATACAATGTGAAACGGAAAAAAATCTGTGTTATTTCATCTCTAATAGACAGTAACACACTCATTCAGGAGTCTAGAAAGATGGTGACACTAATAAGAGTGGCATGAGAGGAGACAATCTTTCATTTTGGGTCATGTCTGGCACTGTGAGTTCAATCTCTCAAATGAAACCGGAGGAAAAATGCAAGTTTTAAAACATGTTACCTAGTGTATTAACCTGTAAACTAGTCCATATATTTCTTGTCAAAGGTACACTGGAAGTGGCCCGTAGATAATGATGTGTCTGCTTCAAACTGACAACTTCAATGTGTGACTGCTACCATGTGTCAGGTATGTTTTTACTTCTACATATACTCTGATATTTGCCCAGCACCATATGACCTTATCTTAAAAACTATACAGTTTATCATTGCGGTGGAAAAATATTGTCCAAATTACTTCAGCATTCCGTCCCACAAGCACAGATCTCTTAGTTATACAGGCCTCATAGCAGGACTTGAATACACAGCTTCATACCTGGGTGCTCTGTATAATAATAAGAAATTAACATATGCACCTTCTTCTAAAAACATTTACAGAGCATGTGGTCTCAAACAAAGGAAATCTAGTGTCTACATGCTACTTTATGTGTCATGTCACCCTTAATATACATTGACTCACTCTTTGAGAACTCTGGAGAGATGCTGACACTAATAAGGATGGCAGGACAGGAGTTGCCCTTTTATTTTGGGTTACGTCTACCACTAGCAGCTCTGACTCACTAATAAAACTCATCGACAAATCTTCGGTTTAGAAAATGATCTCAAGTCTATTAACCACTACCGTAGTCCATTTAACTGTCTGAAAAGGTAGATTCCAAGTAGGCTGTACATAGTGATATGAGTGCTTGAAACTGAAAACATATTCTATTAAATTTTACTGACCAATTGCTACCATGTCTCAGCTATATCTGTACTACTACATGTAGCATCAGACATGTGGTGCAGCTGCTGATTGTAAGTTGGAAACTCAATGGTCTATGATACCCCTGAGCAAATATTGACAGAGCTATTTTATCTTTCAGTCCAAGAATTATACATCTTTTCTAAGCAAGCCTTGTGAAAGCACTTAACCACAAATCTTCATATCCCACTACCTTATATAATAAGCAGGATGTCATCCATGTAGCTTTTTCTAAATACATTTACAGAGTATGTGGTGTGAAATAGAGTTAGTCTACTGCCTATAGCCGACTTTTCATGTGTTATCTCACCCCTAAAACACACTGACGCACTCTTTGAGATCTTTAGAAGGAAACTGACAGTAATAGAAGTGTATAAGAGGACTCAATTTTTCATTTTGGGTTAGGCCTGATACTGTCTGCTCTGTGTCACTAATCAGTCGTCGACAATTCTGAGGTTTAAAACATGTTCCCAAGTCTACTGTAGCTTATATAATTCAAGAAAGGTACAGTGTAAATAGGTTGTAGTTGTATATAGTCTGACACGTGCTGCAGCTAATGATCATAACATGAAAACGTAATTGTTTGTGCTTGTAACTGGAAACGTATTCTGTCAAGTCTGAATGTCTGACTACTACCATGAGTTAGATATGACTAAACTTGTACATCTAATGTAAGACACGTGGTGCACGAACTGCATATTCACTCATCAAATCACCCTGGCACTAATTATTCATTTATAGAATTAGGTAAGCACTATTCACATATTCTTGGAATCACCTTTCCTCTACTTGTGCAGTCATTCAACAACCCATACACTACTCATGCATTCATCCAATCACCAATGCACTACTAATGCACTCTTTTATTATCTGTCCATGAATGCAATCACCCAGACTGGACCCAAGAACTCATATAACCAAACAGATACCACCTAAGCTGTGTTACAATCACTCACACACTATCTATAGAGTCATACAATCACCCAAACAGTACCTATGTGCTCTTGGAATCACCCAAACACTATTTCTGCACTTATTCAATCACACGCGTACTACACATTCGCTTATCTTAACACCAAAAAACTACTATTGCAGCCATACAATCAACATAATACTACACATTTAATAATCTAAAAAACAGACACTACCCAAGCAGCCATACAATCACCCAGTCAGTACCCATGTATTGATTCAATCACTTAAACAGTACCCATAGACTCGTCCTGTCCCCACACAAGACCCATACATTCATCTAATCACCTAAACACTACTCATGCCATCATACAATCACCCAGGCTCTACTCTTCTACTCATTAAATCATCCAGACAGTACTCTTGCACTTATCTAATCACCCAGGCAGTGTCCATGTTGTTATTGGACCACCTAGACAGTACTGACACACTCATAAAATTACCCAGGCACTATTCATGCATAGAAACAATGTTGTAGACACTGCTCATGCACTCTTACTGTCACCCACATACTATCTATAACTCATTCAATCATCTAGGCAGTACATGTGCATTCATTCGATTACACAGGTACTACTTATCCACACAAGCAACCTTCCAGGCAGTAGTCGTGCATTCTCACAATCGTTTATGCATGCACTACTTATGAACTCATCCAATCACTAACGCACTACTCATACAATTATAAATCAGCCAAACAGTAGTCATTCATTCTCGCAATCATCCAGGAACTACCCATGCATTCTTACAATCACTCACACACTACTTAAACAGTCATTCAATCACACACACAGTACTTATGTACTCAAACAATCAGTAAGGCACTATTCATCCAGTCAACTAAACTTTCAAACACTAATCATGCACTCATGACATATACATATACGATTATAGAAATCACTCTCCCACACACATATTAAGCCATTCAATCAGTTTCTCAACATATACTTTTTCTATTGTTAACCAGAATAGGTGGTTCCATAAAACATTTTTTTTTAACTATTTTGAGCTTTTTTTCTAACTATCTTTTATTTTTCTTGGTGTTTTTGATTTTTAAAAAAAGAAAACAAAGTTCAATCTTTGTAATGTTTTGTTTGCAAAAAACTGTGAAACACAAGACTGGAAATCAGAAAGAAGTTAACATTTATGTCCTTTGAGGTGATTAATATTAGCACCAATTGAATGCTTGCCACCACATAAAATGGTTTGGCACTTTCTGCAGTGCACTCCAGCATTGCCAATTCAGGAAAGACCTGCGGTTGTGGAGTACAGCCGCCCCAGATGTAGAAGGCTGATCTAATTCGCCTTGTGTAGCTTGCTCCCTCTTCTCCCGAGCCATAACTTCCCTTGCAAGGCGAGTTGGTACATTGTCCCACATGAATACTTCTTTTCTGATCCTCTGGAGAGAACCTTGCCACATAGGGAGCAAGTGACTTTCCTCGCATTCACCTTTTTCTCACCTATAGGGATATTGAAAAAGGCCCAAACAATGCTTTTCTTCCTTTTTTTTTTTTACTGGTTCTTCAACCTCTCAAAGTCTTCCAGCTCTTCTTCTTGAAAATGTGCAGATGCCATGTCCTTTTTGCAAAGTAGTTGGTCAAAACACCCAAAAATCTAAAAAAATAGGTGCAGACAATACAAAAAGGTGTCACAAATTCAGACACATCCAAAAGAAGAAGAAAGAAACAGATGTTGGATCCTCCTACTAACAGAATGAAAACCTTTTTAACCAATCAAAATCTTTCTTTCCATGTGACAGAACATTGCGACGGAGTCTCGTCCCCATCGCGTATACGTAGCGTACCCGTAAAATGTGCTGAATTTCATTTAAAAGTTAAAATTACTATTAGTAAATTGATTTTTTAAGTATTTTAGAAAAGTGATATTTCAAACTTTTTTAAATCACGCCAGAGTCGCGACCCCTACGCTATACTGGAAATACGTGCCGGCACGGTGCGCAACACAGTTCTAGGACATACTTAGAAATCGATTTTAAATTAACTTTAAAATATCTTCAATTTAATTTCACAACTGTAGGTCTAATTGGGCATAATTTAGGAGTTAAAAAAATTTTTTTTTAACTGTATTCAACACTGTAAAAAAATACAAGAGGTCGCGACCCCTAAGTGACGGGTCCGTGACTGCGCGGCGCCCATAAAAATCTGTTCTAAATGTCTTAAAAATATTTTACAACTACACTAATACAATTTTTTTACATTCAGTAATAAACCTCTTCCTTAAAAATATATATTATTTCAGTGTAAATATGTATTCTACACTTACATTTGAATAACAGATTCACGCACCGAACGCGTATGTCTGCAACCGGGGAGCGAGGGCACCGCGTCCATATAAATCGGTTCCAAATGTCTTAAAAATATTTTACAACTACACTAATACTATTTTTTTATATTCAGTAATAAACCTCTTCCTTAAAAATATATATTATTTTGGTGTAAATATGTATTTTACACTTACATTCATATAACTGATTTGTGCAACCGAACACGTATGTCTGCGACCGGTGCGTGACGCCTTTTTTTAAACAAAAGAAAAAACTTATACAAAGAAGATATTAATGATAATGGCACAGTTATACATCATTTACACTGTTAAAAGTAATCATAGAAAAATTAATTTTGAAAAAAACAGTAGATAAAATAATTTCAAAATACTGAACACAAATTTTCAGTTTCTAAGGTTAATTCTATCATATGTTAACATACTATACAAAATTATAAACAATACAGAAACATATACATTTTCTAAAAATTCTAATCTTTCAAATAAATGACACCATCAATATGTAATCGGCTACCTTACATATATTTTAAATAAAAGATTATAATGTTTTTTTTTTTAACTTTTTAAAAATACATTGAAAATCTTACACAAAAATAAAAACGAATAGTTACAAAAATCTTTCAATAAGTAAAAACTATTTAAAAAACCATAGAATTTCACTGAAAAACCAAAGGTTACAGGGACGTTATAGTTAGGAATTAACATTTTTTTTAAAACGTAGAAATTCACTGAAAAAAACAAAAGGTTGCAGGGACGTTATAGTTAGGAATTAACATTTAAAACAACAATAGAAATTCACTGAAAAAGACAATGGTTACAGGAACGTTATAGTTAGGCTGACATTTCACTCTTACAAAACCAGAGAAATTCAGCCATTATAGTTAGCTGAGCTAACTATAACTCACGCCCCCGCAATGCACTGCTTATGACCTTACATATATCACTCATGACATGGTCAGTGACATCACTGATGACATCACTGATGACATCTCAAATTACATCGCTGGTGACATCATCCACAGAATCTCTGACACACCCACTCACATCCCATGTAACCTTTCACATACCCACTGCAACTTCCACACTACCATTCTCGAAACAATTGAAACACCCATACCAGTACTTACATATCCACTCACTGATTAATAGGTCTACACACCCATCCACTCAGTCACCCATTCAGCTACTCATACACCAAGTAACTCACTAATACAGCCACTGATATATCCACTCATACAGCCATTGACACACTGTCAGTCACTCATAGAGCTACTCACATACCTACTCACTCACCTATAGTCAATGAGACAGCCATTTACTTACCTATAAAGTTATACCCACACCCACTGACTTATTCAAACAGATGCTAACATAATCACTGACCCATACAGACTTACACACATGCACTCACTACCCCATACAGCCACTATCACAATCTGTCATCATCCATACAGTCACTGATATACTCTAAAACGTACCTATACTGCCTTTTACATATCCACTTACTCACCCATATACCACTAACACATCCATTCACTCACCGACACAGTGATAGACACATTCAGTCACATATATAACCCTTCTCTTATACTCACTAACCCATATACCCACTGACTCACACACTCACTCATCATGCAGGTAGTCACACACCCACAAAGATACTCATACACCCATAAAGGTACTTGGAGAACCAATCAATCACCCATACACCCACACATGTACCCACTCACCAACCCATACAGCCACTTCGACATCAACTGACAGACTGAAACAGACATTCAGACAACCTAGTCAGTGACCCATACATTTGCTGAGGCACCTAATCGCTCACTTATACAGTGAGTCACACACCTACTGAAGCATCGGTACAGGCACTCATACACCCACTGATTTATCAATAAAGTTTGGTATATATATATTTTACACTCATAAACATTTTAAAAACACACAGTCACTGGATGATGTCATCAGTGATGACATTTGAGATGTCATCAGTGATGTCACTGACCATGTCATGAGTGATATAATATATGAGGTCATAAGCTGTGCAATACGGAGCGTGAGTTATAGTTAGCTCAGTTAACTATAACAGCTGAATTTCTCAGATTTTCTATGAGTGAAATGTCAGCCTAACTATAACTTTCCTGTTGTTTCTGGTGCCTGTGTGACCATGAGGGGCAGCGGGGGAGGCGAGACCAGAATCTCCAGCCTGCCTAGCTGCGTGGAAGCCGCCAACGCACACAGCACGTGTCAGGAGGTGCTTAAAATCCGGCCAGGGCTCCCGCAGTGCAGGACGCACGCGGGCGTGGCCGGGTAAAGCCCGGCGACGCGGGTATGGCTGGGCAAAGCCCGGGCCAAGGGCGGGCCCGTCTGCGCCCGTCAGCGGCCGGAAGAGGCTGGGCTGGGCCCGGTCTCGTCGGTTCCTCATTTTCGAGTTCTATTGGCTGCCGGCATACTGAGACTGTAAACGCCCTGGCGAAGTGGATATCCACTCTATTTGAAGATCGGAGGTATGGTAACTTGACTGTAACCCCCTGCAACTGACTGTAATCCGATAATGGGAAAGAGAAAGTTGAACCATTCTGATCCAGCAAGGGAGAAGGGTGATGTACAAAGTAACTCGATAAAGAGCTATTTGACCTCAGTAATGGGTGCAATTGAATGTGAGATAGGCAAAGTCGAGGCAAGGATGGATTCAGCCATAAAAAGATCTGTTCCTGCTGCTTCAAAAATCTCCCTACGCAGAACACATACAAAGAGAACATGGCAGTCCGGTCCTGACAACACCAAAAATCTTAAATGGAGGGGACTCATTACCCCCTAGTAACCCTTTGGAGTGTTCTCTGGGTCAGTCGTCAAACCTCTGTGTGATTAAGGATACGCAAATCTTGACTACACTACAGGCAATATCTCGAATGGATAGCCCACCCTGCCAAAAAAACAGACAAGACTTAGATAATTTTGGAGAGTTGCCAATGAAAAACCCTGTGGAACTAACCCCCTGCTCCCGAGTTTAAAAAGGCGAAAAGACAAAGAAAGGCGCAGGGAAAAACTCTATACAAAATGTGATCAAGGGGGATACCACTAGGAGAAAACCGGGTGCAAATAACATTGCTAGTCTTGGCCAATTGCGTGAGCAGATAAATTCTGTACTTAAGCTGTGTTCCAGTACATTTGAGAAATTAACTCATTTAGAGGAGAAGATCGAAAAAGTAATCACTGCCCAAGAAACCCTCATAAGAAGAGTACGTACTCTGGAAGAACAAGGGGGTCCAATGGGCAAATTCAGACCGCGAAAGCATAGCACATGCCAACCCACAGAGTCAAAAGTTAAAACCCAATTTATTATTAAGGCCAAATAACTTAACATCTTCTGGGCTACCACAGAATAAACAAGTGGCATGTGACTTACGGAATACAAATCGTGTGGGGCCAAAAGAGCCTAGTGGTACCAACTAAATGAACCCAAACAATATATGTCCTAATATCCCACCAGACTGTACTCCATATATAATAGTTTTGGAAAATGTTCCTCCGCTCCAACAACGTCAATTTGAATCTCGTGTATCGCTGGCAAATAAGGTTTCTTTTTGGCTGAAAAAAAACTCAAATTGGCCCTATGACCTATCCAGGGAAATAATCTCTACAAGAAGAGTTAACTGGGTGGGATTAGCCCCAAAATCATCATCAGGGGACTGTATATTTGTGAACTTCAGGAACCCATATTTGGTTAAAAATCTCTTTCAAAACCTTGCAAATGTTTTTACCTATGGTGAAGGTATTAGAGCACAGCTCCTAGGCTTCTTCTATCAACCAAAAGCTCGCACATTGACAGGTCAGGTAAACAGCTTATGTCAATCGGATGCAAAGAGAGACAAGACCACCATCCAAAGACCTGCAAATTGTCTTTCACTCTCGAATAGATTTGAAGCCCTGTCACACACAAGACTGACAGTTACTGGAATCAGATGGTAAAGAATTACAAGAGGATTCCATCCCCACAATGGTGTTATCCCATCCTGCAATTAACACACAACAAGAGGGTCTCAGTATTGTCTCATGGAAAATTGCAGGCTTCCGGTCGAAGATCAATAATACGGAATGGAAAACCTTCCTTGACCAACATCATATTGTTTGTTGCCTAGAGACTTGGGCAGTGGACCCTATGTCTATTGATGGTTTTACCTCTTATTAAATCCCAGCTGTCCCGTCTAGGGCTGGCCAAGCAAAGGGGGGATTAGTCACCTTTATATCAGTGGCATTAACACATATTTTAATAAGAGAACTATGTATATCTCAATATTACCAGCTGCTTCTAGTTATTACACCAAAGTTATTTGACTTGCTTTTAATTAATTACTATTCTAATATCTTTGACCCAGCTGTGACAAGTGATATAGATGAGCTAGAGGATGCCATAACTGATGCCCAGAAAAAGCATAGAAAGAATTTGCAAATAATTTGGGTGGGGGATTTTAATATAGGGACATGTGACCCTTGGGTCCAGGAATCATGTGGCATTTGTGATGAGAGGGACCAGTCTGTGAACCATTTTAAACATACGCCGTATGGGGATTCATTGAATAGAGTCATTATGGCTAAGGATATGAAATTTCCACCACATGAATGCGGTTATTTTCCCCTCAATCCCAACATATGTGGGCCCACTTGCATCTTCGACTATAGATTACATTTTAATTAGTAAATATTTAGTGCAATTTTTTTAAGAGTTATGTAGTCAGGGCAAGTTGTATGAGTGACCATAACCGCATTGTTTTAATTTTAAATTTATCTGTGGCAAAAGTACGGGATAAAAAAATTAAGTATAGGGCAGTATTTAATAGAAATAAGGGTATTAATATTAAATGGGAAAAGATCGATAAGTCGGCCTTCCTTAAAGATCTTATGACAAATTATAAGTCGGACATAGACATAGTACTCTCAGATACCGCCCCCCCAGAGGACATTATAGCGGCCTTTTCAAATATAAACGGCTTTATGGCTGATAAACTAACCAAACGCTGTAGAAAATGCCCTGAACACCCAAGGTGGTTCAATAAGATCTGCTCTGAAGCTCATAAGGCGTTATGGGTGGCACTAAAAAAGAAACCGAGGAATAAGGATGAAATAATAAAAGTAAGGAAAGACTATAGAAAGGCAATTGGGGATAGAAAACTGTCCCTGAAGGAAAAGGCCTGGGAAGATATAAAAGCTGCATCAGCTCGAAAAGACTCTCGTGCTTTTTGGGAGGTGGTTAACTCATTCTCTCTTTCTGGTGATGACACGCCCAAAATGGATACCATAGTCCCAGCTGAAGCTTGGGTTACCCATTTCTCGAAAATCTTCTCCCCGGAGCCAAGGACAGTAAATCGATCCCTCCCCATAGAAATTCCCTTTGATATGGGTTTAGCTCAGGGCTTAAGCAATTCAATAGAGGTGAGTGAGGTACTTTTAGCTATAGAACAAAGCTGTCCAGAGAAAGCTCCAGGTCCGGACAGAATCCCAGTGGACCTTAATAAGCACCTACCAGATTTCTGGGCACCCCTAATTGCAAATGTTTTAAAAGCTGCAATAGTAGGCCCACCAGTTAAGACCTGGCAGGAAGGAATTATAGTGCCGATTTTTGAAAAAGGGGACAAAACACAACCCTGTTGCTATGGCCCAATCTCACTGCTTGATAGCTCAGTTAAAATACTGGGCAGGGTAATTCTGGCAAAACTAGAACTTTGGGCGCTGGAACATCAGGTGCTCTCAATTTACCAATGTGGATTCCGACCAGGACTTGGAACCGTGGAACAATCTCTTAATCTATCACTAATTGTCCAAAAGTACACTAAGGCGCAAAAGGGATGTGTTCACTTAGCTTTAATGGACCTATCCTGTGCCTTTGACACAGTGAATCATAGTCAATTATGGTTTCATAATGTCAGAAATGGGGATTGACGGAGCAATTATTACCTTGCTCAGCAGACTTCATGAACATACTACAGCCACAGTTTCCTACAGCAGCGAGGGAGATCTGACGGAAGGTTTTCCTTCTGATATAGGGGTAAGACGGGGTTGTGTTTTGGCACCATTTCTCTTTTTATTATATATTAATGGGCTGGGAGATCAACTGTGTAAGGTGGGAAAGGACATCCCAAGATGTAATATGTGCCCAATCCCCATTCTCCTATATGCTGATGACGCTGTCCTGATAGCCAGGACAGCAAATGCACTACAAATCTTGCTAGATTCTTTCAATGTTTTTATGAACAATCTAGGGCTAAAAGCAAACCGTATGAAATCATTGGTTATGGAACGTGCTCCAAAAAAAGCCAAAACAAGGACTTTTTGTCACGACTTGCTCCCTGCATTCCCGTGTCCACCACCAGGGGGCTGAACTACGGGACTTTCCAGTCTTCTAATAAGCTTCCAGACCCTCCCCTGCATGCATATCCTGACTTCCAGCCATTTGGACACTTATTGGGAACTGACATCCATTCCCAATCCATGCCGGGTTTTGTGAAAGCCAGCCTGCTTATATTTGAAGCCAGCCTACTCATGCCTGAAACTCCACTACCTAGAATTCCCTGCTCACTGCTTCATCTCCACCCCTACAGGCCAAGGATGGGTGGAGGAATTCAGCTCACCTGTGGCTGGCTGCTGCTAGCCTGCTCACACCTGCTGCATATGATTACTGTGAGCTCTTTTAAGCCCCAGCTCCCTTCAGCCCAGTGTTGGTCATTGTAAGCTGTTTACCGGTGAGACCGATCCTTGTTTCCAGTGCTTCCTGAGCTTTTGCTATTGTTTCCAGTGTTTCCTGACCTGCTGCTGTTTTCCTTGTTCCTGAATTAGCACTGCTTTCAGTGCTACCTTGACCCCTGAGCCTTAGTATTCCTTGTTCCTGAACTGCAGCAGTTTTCCCTTCTCCTGAATTAGCGCTGCCTGCAGTACTACCTTGTTTCCTGAGCTATAGCTATTCCTTGTACCTGAATTAGCACTGCCTGCAGTGCTATCTAGTCTCCTGAGCTATAGTTAGTCTCTGTTCCTGGGCTTCAGCTATCTCTTGTGCCTGAATTGCACTGCTTGCAGTGCTCTCTTGACTCTTTGTTTCCTGAGCTGTAGCTATTTCCTGTTTCCTGAACCAGCACTACCACAAGTGCTACCTTGATTCCTGAGCCTTAACATTTCCTTGTTCCTGACCTGCAGTGCTACTTTGACTCCTGAGCCTTTGCTCAATTCTTGCCCCAGCACTGCATCCTATGCTACTTTGTTTTCTTGATTCCTGACCCTGCACTATTCTAGTATACCCTTGTAGCCTCCCTTTCTGTATATCCTTTTCCAGTCCCTGCCTTTCTTCCCATTTCCTTGGTTCCAGTTCTAGTTTGCTATCTTTCTATTTCTGCTGTCTTGCTTCTGTTGCCTTGTATGTTTGTTACCTGCTTTCTGCCAAGTGTGCCCTGTGATTTCCTTCCTTTACTGTTAAGCACTCCTCCTTGCTAGCTCCTTGTCTATCGTGCTTGTGTTTAGTTCTACCCCTTTGCTGTTACTGCCTTGCGTGTTCCTGTTTGATCTCCAGGATCCGTGGGCACAGCTGACTACCTAGGTGGTGTTTCTTGTTCACTGTGAGTATTGTCTTTGAGTTACTGTTATAACATCACCATAGGTATAAGCTCCACAGACCCTGCCTTTGTATACATATCCTATATGTGGGTATTTCCAGTCAGTATCTGTAACAGCAATTGTGGGTGAGGAACTTACTGAGCTTCAGTCTTACCGTGTGGAGCTCCTGAGTGCTTTACCCCACATCCCCTTTATTGTTAATGTTGTTTTATATTTAAGTGTATTGCACATCCGTCCTGGGTTTAGTGATTCTGAATTCTGAGCCGCCTCATGAGTGCCTGTCCTTTCTGAGTCTCACCCTTCTTGTTCACTTGTACAGGCTTTCCCTTTGGATCCCTTTGTCTCCTCTTTCTGTGTATGTTTTCTACCCAGTTCCCAGTCCTTGCCCAAGTCCCTGACTGTGTTCCCCACATAGTCCCGGACAGACCCTGACACTTTTTTTATTGGGGGGGTGGTGAAGAAATCGAGTATGTTCCATTTTTTTTATTTACCTTGGGGTACCATTTGATGCTAATTTTAACTGGAAACATGCCTTAGATATTAGAATCATGCAATTCCAAAAATCGATTGACGCCATTTTTAGATTTGCTAAAAGACTGAGAGGCAAACCAACTAAAGAGATTTTATGTATTTATAAGAGCAAAAGCCTTTCTGTGGCAACTTTTGGGGCTGGGGTCTGGGGATACGTAAACTGTAAACCACTTCAAATAGTAGAGAATAAGTTTCTAAGAAGACTTCTCTCAGTACCCCAGAGCTCCTCTGTTTCTTTTTGTCATGAGGAAGTTGGTCCGAATTATCTGAAAGACTGTATTGCGATTCAACCGCTGCTGCTCTGGCAAAAAACCTGGAAGAACTCAGAGGCTGTACAACAATACTGACAGACCTCATGAAGATGGATAATAGTTTAGACGTACCTTGGCTTAGGTATGTCAAAATGTGTTTTTCCAAAATGGGTGTCTCAGAATATTACACAAACCCCAACACATTACAAAATATATCATCTGCCACTATAAAGTCACTTTTTTTTCAAAGTTATGTCCAGGCTGGCCCCATATGTAGTGAGACAAATCAGTCCGAGCGCCTCCCACAACCACGAAGAGAACCTGCCCTGTACCTCCAAATTGATCTAAATGAAAGAAGAAAATTTCTCCTGACAAGGCTGCAGTTAAAAACAATACACTTCTTAGTTGCCTTCCCTATTCAAGGCTCGTGGTTTGCCTCACTCCCAGTTTGCCCATGTGATAGTTACTCCTCGCAAAGCACTATGCACTTTATTCTCTTTTGTAGATTTTATTCCCCTCAAGGAAGCGGTTTATTCACCCATTACTACTTGCTGCAGGGATTATGAATTATAATATGGCAATCAATCAATCAATCAATCAGACATTTGTAGAGCGCACTACTCACCCGCGAGGGTCTCAAGGCACTGGGGGGGCAGGGGGGAGCTGCTTCTGCTCGAACAGCCAGGTCTTGAGAAGTCTCCTGAAGGTCAGCAGATCCTGGGTCTGGCACAGGTGGATGGGGAGGGTGTTCCATGTCTTGGCGGCGAGGTGAGAGAAGGATCTGCTGCCAGTGGTCGTTCGGTGGATGCGTGGAATGGTGGCGAGGGCGAGGTCAGCGGAGCGAAGCTGGCGGTTGGGGGTGTAGAAGGTGTGTCGTTTCTTGAGGTATGCTGGTCCGGCGTCGTGGAGTGCTTTGTGAGCGTGGGTGAGGAGCTTGAAGGTGATCCTCTTGTTGACGGGGAGCCAGTGCAGGTCCCTCAGGTGGGCAGTGATGTGGCTGTGGCGGGGGATGTCGAGGATGAGTCGTGCGGAGGCATTCTGTATGCGTTGAAGTCTTTTCTGGAGTTTGGCAATGGAGTTTTTACTTTCTCTAGGTACAGTTGAGACTATACATTGTATTTTAAATTATCTTTTTACTGTTTTTAAGATTCGAAGCAAATACTGATTATTTTAAAATTTGTAATTGTCATCTGTGCTGATTTATTCCTCTTTTGCTAAATGAAAATGTGTGTACAAACTTGTGTGGCTCTTTTAGAGTCGAAATAAAGTATTCTTGACTGACTGACTGACTAACATTCCTGTAACCATTGTTTTTTTAGTGAATATATCTATATATCTATATATATAAATATATATATATAGATATATTCACTGAAAAAAGAAAAGGTTACATGGACGTTATATTTAGCCTCACATTTCACTCACACGAGATCAGTGAAATTCAGCAGTTATAGTTATCTGAGCTAAATATAGCTTACGCCCCCATAATGCACTGCTTATGACCTGGTCAGTGACACTTATGACACCACTCATGACATCTCAAATGACATCACGGATGACCTCATCCACTGAGTGTGGTTGTTTTCTAAAAGATACTACAAAACTTAAATAAGTATAGTTTGTGTACTACTAACGAATAATACTTTTTATAACACACATTATGTGAGTGACTGTGTGACTGTGTGAGTAGGTGTCTGAGTGGCTCTATGGGTTTGTGAGTGGTTGTATGAGTTAGTGAGTGGCTGTGTGAGTGACTGTAGGGGTGAGTGAGTGACTGTGTGTGAGGCTGTGTGGATGAGTGAGTGGGTATATCAGTGGTCTATGGGTGATTAGTGGGTATGTGAGAGGCTGTATAGGTGAATGATAGGGTATGTGAGTAGCTATACGGGTGAGTGAGTGGGTATATAAGTGGTGTATAGATGAGTATGTGGGTGTGTGAGTGACTGTATAGGTGAGTGAGTGAATGTGAGAGTGGCTGTATGAGTGAGTGTGTGCTCATTTCAGTGACTGCATAGGTGAGTGAGTACATGTGTTAATATCTGTATGAGTAAGTGAGTAGGTATGTGAATAACTGTATGGGTGAGTGAGTGGCTATATGAGTGACTGTATGGGTGAGTGAGTAGGTGTGTGAGTAGGTGTATGGGTGACTGTTAGAAATGGTGGTCTCTATTTGGCAATGGCTTTCACCTTTGTCCAAATAGGGACCCTTCCTTCTAGTCAGAATAATGGGATACACTTCTAAAATATCCCCTGCTTACCCCCTTGGTAGTTTGGCATGAGCAGTCAGGCTTATCTCAGATGTGTGAAGCATTTGCACATAACCAACAGTAACACAGTGAAAACACTACAAACGAACACCACACCAGTTTTAGAAAAATAACCAATATTTATCTGTGCCAACAAGACCAAAACGGTAAAAGACCAACATACAGTAATCAAAAATATGCACTTTGCAAGGATGTCTTAAGCCGCTGCTGCTCTCCTCTTTCCTACTTTGTCTGCTTAGTGCCTTGACACCTACGGGTTTAGTGTGCTCTACAAATACTATATTATATTATCTTATCTTATCTCTCACATCCACTTACACACACATGTAGGCACCCTCACACCCAGTCACAGACCCTTATAGGCAAACACATACCCACCCATATATCCACTCACAGACACATGCAGGCACTCACACACCCATTCACAGATCCACACAGGCACTCACACACCCACTCAAAGACTCACACAGCCACTCATGCACCCACTCACAGACCCATACAGACACTCACACAACCACTCTTTGGCATCCTTCTTCTTCTTAGTTTGGCATATTCTGAAGTTAGGGCCGAGGGGTGCCATCTAAATACCAACTTTAGGGGCGTCAAAGGGATTTCCAGGTAGTAGCCAATGGGCTACCTACCATTATTTTTATTATTATTTTTATCTTTATTATTATTTGTATTATTATTTTATTATTATTTGTATTATTTTTATTATTATTTTTGTTTTTATATTATATTTTATATTTATTTTTATTATTATTTGTATATTTTATTATTTTTTAACTTCTATGACCACTTCATTTGGAAGGTGGGCATAACTCTAACCCTGGTTGGCTAATTCTCTCCAAGACAAGATGGAGGAATTGGAAAAGTTGGGTCCACATCACCTGCCCCACCGTAGGGGTGCTGCTGGCTGAATGTGGGCACACCTCCTAACCTAACTAATTTTCCCAACTGTCCTCCCACCAAAAGTGGAGCAGGGCAGAAATTTGTCATCCTCCACTAATTGAAGATGCCTCAATTGCATTTCAAAGGCAGCATCACCTTTGAAGCTTCCCGTCTTGGAATGCCATTCTGGCCTGGAGGAGGGATGAAGCACCTCTACCCAGAACAGGCATTGTTCCCAGCCTATGAGAGCAAAGGCTCTCAACCCATGAGGACAGAAAAATGTCTGGTGGTAACAGCTGACTAAGACTAGTCAGAGACCACACCAGTGTTTGGTAGGTTTTCAGGGGGTACCTCTAAGGTGCCATCTGTGTGCATTTATTAATAAATCCAACACTGGCATCAGTGTGGATTTATTAATATGAGAGGTTTAGTACCAAATATCGATGGATACAGTGAAACCATCATGATACTGGGGAACCCGTAATGACGGGTGTCCAGCCTGTATATGGCCTCCCGGTACACTTACAAGAGCCAAGAATAGACTTAAATATTGTATGGTCATATCTGTTCAGGCAGTAAGGCCTGCAGAAGGGTGACTTACCTATACCGCATTTAATGTCTGTGGGCATGGCACGCAAGGATATGTGCCATGTCAACTCAGTTTTCTCCACACCAAGACACGAAGCCTGCAATGGCCGTTTGAATGGTCTTAGTGAGGGGTCCCTTGGGTGGCACAAATCATACTGCAGCCCTAGTGGGCTCTCTTCAGTCCTAATGCCCTATGTACCAGTGGTATCATTTACAGATGACTTGCATGGATTTAGTGACATTGCACAAATCGTGGTACAGTTTTAGGAAAGAGCTCTGGTACTGGGAACCTGATTAGCAGGGGCCCTGTGCACTTTCAAAATCACATCATGCTGCAAGCAAAAAGTAGGGGCTAACCATGTCAAAAGAGGCATGTTCCTACATGACCAGCCTAAATGAAAGAGGATGAAACTAACCTTTCCCTAGAAAGTCCTTTTCTTCTAAGTGGAAGAACCTGGAAAGTCTATTTGGATTGGCATGGTCAGTTCCAGGTCAGTGTTCCACTGTGAAGTCCATTCCCTGTAGAGATATGGATCACCTTAACAGTTTGGGGTTTTCACCTTTCATTTGCATGAGCCATCTGAGAGGCTTGTGTTCAGCTTGAACTAGGAAGGGAGAACCAAACAAGTATGGTCTCAGCTTTTTCAGGGACCAAACCACAGCAAAAGCTTCCCTCTCAACTCCAAATCTGTTCTCTGGGGAAAAACCTCCTGCTAATGAAAGCAACAGGTTGGTCATGGCCATCATCATTGGTCTGGAATAGGACTGTTCCTATCCCATGATAAAAGGCATCTATCTGCACTATGAACTGCATGGTATAATTTGGAGCTTTCAGAATGGGTGCTGATCACATTGATTCCTTCAGGATGTCAAAAACCTTTTGACAGCTCACTGTCCAGTTAATGTTTTTTGGGCATCTTTTCAGAGGTAATTTCTGTGAGGGGGATCATAATGGACCTATATCCCTTCACAAACCTCCTGCAGTACCCAGTCAAGCCAAGGAATGCCATGCCTTGTGTCTGAGTGGTTGGAACTACCCATTCCAGAGTTGTCTGGATCTTGAGTTGTAAGGGTGGAACTTAGCGACCACCTACAAGGTAGCCCAAGTTTAGTTAGGCTCAGATTTCACACACACCCATTCATAAGCGATGTCATCAGTGATGACACTCACAATGTCATGAGTGATGTAATATGTGAGGTCATAAGCAGTGCATTGTGGGGGCATAATTTATAGGTAGCTCAGGTAACAATAACTACTGAATTTCTATGGCTTTGTGCATGTGAAATCTGAGCCGAACTCTAACGTCCCTGTAACCTTTTTCTTTTACTATATATATATATATATATATATATATATATATATATATATATATATATGCCGCCCTTGTGGGCCAACTGCCCCTCCTCTTACCTCCTGTAAGTCCCAGACAGCAGGATTGCTGCGAGGTTGTCGAAGGGGTTGCCCATTTCTCCACCACTCTGAAAACACACCTCATGGCACACTACTGGTTGGGGGAAGAAGTCCTCTTTAGTCCTGAGGGTCTCAGAAGGCAAGGGAACTTTATTCCCTTACCGTTAGTGCACCAGGAGGCATGTTTGCAGAGTGGTGGAGAAAGGGGGTATGGCCTCCAAAGACCTCTCAGCAATCCTGCTGGGTGGGACTTACTGGAGGTAACAGGAGGGCTTGTTGACCCCCAAGGACCCTCTGGAACCAAGGAGACTTCATCCCCCAACCGTCAGTGTGCCAGGAGGTGCATTTGCATAGTGATGGGGAAAAGGGGCATGGCCCCTGGTTACTTGCTGAGCTTTTTTTCTTACTTTTTTTTCTTTTTTTAAGGGAGGGATCTGTGTGACCCCTTTGCCTTGGGCCAGTTTCGGTACCATGGATCCCATCCCTCGGGGCCTGGCCTTTTCTGTCTTTTTTCTTTTTTTTTGTTTAAAGGGAGGGGGCACGCGACCCTCTTCCCAGGGCTGATTTCGGCAACGGGGACCCCATCCTACAGGGTCCGGTCTGTAGTGAGGGTGCCCTGGTCCCACCCAGGACAAGCCTAACATCTGCCACGATCATCCTGGGCCTACCCTGGGCGGTGAGTGTCGAGCAGCAGGCAGACACCAGAGGCCGGATCCAGGTAGCCGAGGGGCCCACAGAGGAAAGCGCTCCAGTTGGTGTAGGGCACAGCTGGAGGGTCGCAAGCAGGCAGTGAGTCAGCTGCAGCCGTGGAGGGACGAGAAACCAGGCACCAGGAAGAGTAGCGGCCACGAAGGCCGGCCGCAAGGCGAGGAAGAGGAGCAGGCAGCTGGGAGGTTGGAGCCAGCGAGCAACAGAGCAGCACCAAACAGCCGTGGCGGAGCATTGGGGGGAGCCGGGTGCCTTGCCGGCGGAGGACAGCAAGCAGCGGGGAGTCACGCCGCCCCTGTCGCCAGACCCGGGAACTGTGGACCGTCGTGGCGGGCACCAACAGCTGGGAAAATGGTGCCCGCGCTGTAGGAAGGCCTGGGCCGGACGGTGCGGCCCGCGCGCGTCCCCAACCCCACCGCAGGGTGCCCCCACGGCAGTAGCACTCACTGGCTCTGATGATCCGAGGTTGGAGACAGACCTCAGGCCAGCCCTCCAGGTGTGAGGGGCCGCAGTAGCGAAGAAGCAGGAAGGCCGGGCCGCACTAGTGGCAGAGCCCGGTCTCGAGGTGAAGGCCGGGCGGCAAAACACGGCTCCGCAGCTACGTAGGGGCCAGAAGTTACATCAGGCGGTGCCCCAGGGCAGGGTGAGTCCGGATTGCATGGTGCCACGCGAATGCGGTGTGGTAGTCTGCAGGATGACCGTGGCGGATGTTAGGCTTGGCCGGCAGAGCCCACTAAAGTGCGGCCATCTTGCAGCCGGCTAAGCCACGCCCCCAGCACTTTGATAGTTAATAGCTCACTGTTCTATATTAGGATTTAAACTTATAAACTGCAAGTAACAAAAGGGGCTCTCTAACAGAAGCAGTAATGCACTGACCTATTTACATTGCATGCTATTTGTGATCTGCATGGTTCACCAGTTTCTTTGCATCAGGCATTTTAACCTCCTCCTCTACTTTATGATGAGTCAAAACTTTCACTAGACAAAACTCAGATCTCTCTGCAGCAGGTCCATCAATCTTCAGAGTTATCTTGACATTTTTATGGTTGCCTGAAAATTGCTAGAAAGTCTTTATCATATTTTCTGCACACCACTGCATCATCTTCAGGTGGGATCTTTTGATGGCTTGTGTGCTGCTCAGTCCTCCTTGTGAATTTCCTTGTTCACCCAACTCAACCATTTGCGCAGTTTGAATGCCAAGGAAAAGCTGCATCACAGAAGGTGTAACACACAATACAGATTAATAGACCAGTTTAAGGTAATGCAAGCTAATAATGAAGCACATGGGCATGTGCCTGTTTGGCCTAAATTGGAATCCCAGGTAACTATTTGGTCATTTTTCCTATAGAGGTTTCTAGACCGGTCCCATTCATAGTTTGTAACTCTTCGAGCCTTTGCTAACTATCTTGTCTTCAATTGCAGGTTTCCAGTCTGTAAGGTATTTGGATTTGAGTGGTCAGGTGTGAGTACCCACAAAGACAAGGTAATTCTGTTTATGTTCCTCGTTGGGTTGGGGGTTGCTGGGTAAATAGATTCATCATCTGCACCCCTTTTCTTTTGCAGGTTTGCGAGACAGTACTACGAATAAAATTGCACAGGCAGACGTGAGTACATGTAGAACAAACAGGTAATTGTTTGGTAGAGTTAAACTGGTGCATCTTGTACATTGTAGTATAACAACATACCTTACCCATGTTTTCTTCTGTTGCAGGTTTCGCAGACAGTACACCAGACATTTAAACAGGCATACGTGAGTACAAGCAGAACAGGTAATTGTTTGGTAGAGTTAAACTGTGGTCCATTTTGTAGATTGTAGTATAACATACTTACCCATGTTTTCTTCTGTTGCATGTTTTGCAGACAGTACCCCACACATTTAAACTAGGCCTGGGCAGTAAATTCCGTTCCGCTCACGGAATTTGCGGAATTTGGGTAATTTTGCGTTCCGCGGAGATCGCGGAATTACCAAAAATTCCGCGATCCGCGGCTTCGCAGAATTTTTTGCTTGTTCGCGCTTTCAAAATGCGTGTTCGCAGGATATTTCTCCCCGAGCACGCGAACAGCGTTTGCGAACAGGAAAAAAGCATCGCGAACGGGCGGAACAAGCAATTCCGTTTGTTCGCAGAACTTTTGCGTGCTCGCGGAGATTGTTTACCGTTTCGCGGAGCTTTGCGTAGCAAGACTATGCAAATTCTGCCTACCCCTAACTAAACGGGCGTACTTGAGTACAAGCAGAACAGGTAATTGTTTGGTAGAGTTAAACTGTGGTGCATCTTGTACATTGTAGTATAACATACTTACCCATGTTTTCTTCTGTTGCAGGTTTCGCAGACAGTACCCCACACATTTAAACGGGCGTATGTGAGTACAAGCAGAACAGGTAATTGTTTGGTAGAGTTAATCTGTGGTGCATCTTGTACATTGTAGTATAACAACATACCTTACCCATGTTTTCTTCAGTTGCAGGTTTCGCAGACAGTACATCGCACATTTGAACGGGCGTATGTGAGTACAAGCAGAACAGGTAATTGTTTTAGTCGAGTTCCCTTTTGGTGCACATGGTATATTGCTGTATCATCATCATCATTACTTTATTTCAATCACAAAGGATCATAAAAGTACACAGCACAAACATTATACAGTAGAAAGAAGCAAATGCGTGGACATAAATAAAGTTATCTTATATAAAAATTATTCCTATATCACAATGTGCTGTATTGCCATAACAATCTTTACTTCTATTGAAGGCTCTACGGACAGTGCTACATATGAATTTGGAAGGGCAGGACAAAGAACAGAAAAATCCAGGTACTTACACTCTACAGTACTACGTGACAGATTCCATTCATGAGCATAGGTGTCAACGCAAGCCATGTTCCTTTATTTTGCAGGCTTTCTGGCACAGCAGGTTCAAACCGGCAGGCACGGAAATGTTCAAGCGCAAAGCTGTAACTTCGGGAGAGTGAAGGAAGAAATGTTGCCTTGTATTGAAGGAAGAGTGGATGAAAGAAATTGTGGATGCTGAGACACAAATCACGAAGCAAGGTTTGCGTGCAACTCGGGGAACTATTTCAATACAGTCCAGATGTGGGCTTGATTGGCAAAGCATGTGCCAAAGCCAAGATTGTTGGGGACTTTTCTACAGGGAAGAAATGGAGTGATGGCTGGAAACTGGATTACATGAAACGCCATCTAATTAGCAAAGTTCACGAGTCAGCCATGGTGATATTGAGAAACAGAAGTGCTGCTGCCAGGTTTGGTTATGGAGTGCGGGCAATGCTGAGAGAAACTGCCACTGACAAAGCAAATAGATTGGAAGTAGTTGATCGACAAAGATCCCTGCCTGAGAAGATAAAGATTCTCATCAACAGCGTGTTGCTGGCAGTCAAGATGAATACTTCAATGTTGTCTGTCCAAGACATCCATGACCACCTAGCTTTGTATGTGAAGATACCAGACAGCTGGGGGAGCAAGAACTATGCCTTTGAGTTCCTTGAGGCCATCAATAGCGTGATACACTGTGAAGCTATGGCAGAACTTCGCAACGCTTTCTATCACACATTGATAATTGACGACAGCACAGATATTTTGGTTACAAAAATGCTCATCCTGTACTTCAAGTTCCGACCTGTAACATCAACAGAGCACAAAACACTGTTTGGGGGCATAGTGAAACTGACTAGTTGTAATGCTGAGGCTATCACTACTGCTGTGAAATAATTCTACACTGCCAATGAACTGGACCTCATGAAAATGGTCATGTTCACATCCGATGGTGCATCTGTGATGCTGGGTAAGAATAATGGTGTTGCTACTCGCCTTAAGCAATCCATTCCTCATCTAGTTGAGCAGCATTGTGTCGCCCATTGAGAAGATTTGGGAGTTGATGATGCCTGGAAGAGGGTTCCAATGATTAAAGAGATGGAGACATTATTGAGGACTGTCTACACTGTGTTCTACAGATCTCCTGCAAGGAAGTCCAAGCTGGATGAAATCGCATCGGTCAATGAATGTGAAGTGGTCTCTTTTCGACCATTGAATGAAGTCCGGTGGCTTTCAAGGCATTTTGCTGTTGGTGCACTAATTTGTAATTACGAGGGTATTCTTAAGTACTTTGAGCATGAGAACGTTGAGAAGAATGATCCAGTTGCTAAATATTGTTACCTAAAGCTATCAGACTCCAACTACCATATTTCCCGTGCAGTACTTAATGAGATTCTGGGTGAATTTGCATCTTTGTGAAAACTATTCCAAAAACGTTCTTTGACTACTTTTGAAGCTATACAGTATGCAAGAGCAAAGATTGGCCAAATTAAGGAACAGTATTTGGGGGACACTGTCTTTTGGAGCAGCAATGTAAGAGATCTAATGGTGTTGTACAAGGAAAGGCAAGAGTTTGACAGTGGGCCTATTTTGTCTTTTGTTTCCCTTCTTTGTGAGCACATGCAAAAAAGGTTCCCTGAAGATGAACTGAAAGAATGGGCAAGTTTTGAATTCCAGGCAATAGCAACACAATCACATTTTGATTTCGGGACTGAGAATATACAAAGACTTGTTGAAAAGTATAAAAATATCTTGGTCCTGGGTGATTGTGAAACACCGGAAGATGTTGTTCGACAATACAGAGACTATAAATATGTGGTGGCAGATCATGTAAAGGGTGGGTTATTAACCACCTTTCAAGACATGGTGAATTTCACTGTACGCAATGCTACTCAGTATAGTGTGGTATCTCAGCTTGTTGATGTCTGCGCAACATTTCAAGCATCTAGTTCAGATTGTGAACGAAGATTCAGCCTCCTGAATACTATCAAGAGTAAATTGAGAAATAGACTAGAGCAGAAGCATTTGGATATGCTGATGAGGACAAAGGCCTACCTCCTGGATGGGAAAGTTGACCTCGATAGAGTTTATCAGGACTGGAAAAATGGCAAGAATCGACGTGAGAAGCAACCATGTCACCCATCTAGTGATGTCACAGCAAACAAATGATGGACGGAATGCTGAAAATGCAAACATTCTCCCCCAGTCAAAAGATCTGAGTTAAATCCATTGTTCTTTTGCCCACTACGCCACCCCAGTTTGGACCCAACCATATGCAAATCAGTCTTGACCCTGTGCCCCATGGGAACACTGCAGACCGAACTGCCAGGCCAGGTCCTCCCTGGAATGAAAACAAGCATCCTGGGACTGGTTTCAGGGTATGTCACCCTTCTTCAGCTAGGCTATCTTGAATCCAGTGGCACAGTGAGCAAGGGACCCACGTCTGGGCATACCCATCCCACTTAGGGCGAAAAGTGTTACAGCAAACAAATGATAGACGGAATGCTGACAATGCAAACATTCTCCCCCAGTCAAAAGATCTGGGTTAAATCCATCGTTCTTTTGCCCACTACGCCACCCCAGTTTGGACCCAGCCATATGCAAATCAGTCTTCACCCTGTGCCCCATGGGAACAGTCCAGACCGAACTGCCTAGTCTAGTGATGGCCCTTGACTTGTGTGAACGGCCCTCTCCCACAGTCCATGTTTGCCTGGATGTCACACTTTTACAAACTATCTCTGGCGGGATAGCCCAACATTACTCAGTAGCTTTCACATCACACTGTAAATGGGTTATGTAATTTTGTAACTTATTTTGTATATGTGATCTTGTATAGGCTCTCAACATTTCCCCACCCAATGAACAGTGCTCCAGTTAAGAATATTTAGTAAAATCTTATGATGGTACCACCGTTGGAGTCTTGTGCTTTTCTAAACCTGAAGTGTACTTGCCTGTGTAACCAATTCATGTCATGGCGTGTTTATCCAAATTGCAACCCTGCCTTAAGACCCTTAACGTGGTGCTGTATGTGTGGAAATGCACCATCTTTTCACTTTTTTATGTAAACGTTTGGAGTGATATTTGGCGCTGCACCCACATGCGGTCTTTTCCTGGCACACAAAGCCATGGTTGCAGCACTCCGAGACCCTCCACTGCCGCACACAGAGGAAAAAAGTTAGAGGGAACATTGTTGACCACATGCATTTTTTTAACGGATTTACACCAAATTACAAAAAGCATGCTTTTTGGAACCAACATCTAGCTTTTTGCCAAATTTGGTGTAATTCCGTCCAGCAGTTCGGGCTGTAGTCATGTTAAAAAAATGAAAAATCCCCATAGACATAACATGAGGGAAAACGTGTTTTGAGCCTCCCCTTTTTTCTCAGCACCCACTTGACGGATCACCATGAAAATTTTAACAATGTAACTGAATCAAAAAGGGGAAGTTTTGTGGAAGTTTTGTGAAGATTCGTCCAGCGGCATGAACGTTAGTGGCAAAACAAAAACATGCTTTTCCGATGGAAACTTTGGTCCTAACTATAACTAACTACTGGCAGTCACCAGTAGGTACTTATAGTTTGGACCACGCTTCCATAGGAAAAGCATTTTTGACTTGCCTATAACTTTGGTGTTGTTTGACCAATCGTTATGAAATTTTCCAAAAAAGGGTCAAAGTGAGTTCTGTGTGTCATGGAAGGTTTGGGGGTGATCCATGCAGTGGGAACTGAGAAATAGGGGCACGTTTGTAGTGTTAATTCCCATAGGAAAGCATTTTCGAACCTAGAGCCTGAATTTGGCAGAAAGGTAGATGTTGTTACGCAGATTGCGCTTTTTGTTATTTGGTGCATATACGTTCAGTTGTTTTTGAGAAATGTAAGTTGAAATTTATAGTGATATCTCTGGTCGCGGATATTTCGCGAATGATTTCTTGATTGATCGCGACTGCGTAAGCTAACAGGAATGATGTGATTGGCTGGACACAACCTGAACAGAAAGTTGTGGCCACCATTTTATCAATCGGGAATGGTTCCAGGGGCTAAAAATTTCTGTGAAAGCAAACATTAGGGGTCATGGTCTAGGTACTCTGACCCCATATTTCAGAAATATAAGAGTTAATGACAAAGGTTATGTGCCCAAAATTCATTTTTTTAATCATGCATGATATTCGCAACGTCACGGGGACATTGCAACTATTGTGACGTCTTCGCGAATACTGGTGGAAATATAAAAAATATATCAGTGAATCATTAATACACATTGAATTATATTGAGATTCTGATAAATGTTTTTATAGAGTTATTTAGATTAGATTTATATAGTGTAATGATTAGAATTAACTATATAGTTATAATTTTTTAATGTGGTGGTGGTTATTGAATTCCAGCTTTAAATTTCCGCCGTAATTATCAACATCATTGCAATCTCTGGTCTCACTGCAAAAATGGAAAATGGGTTTTTAGAGATGGATGTTCTAGAAATAGGCTAGAAAAACATAAGTTTGAAGTGTACAGTAATAAACCCCTAGTGTGTAAAATGCTGTAATATATGCCCCCTTTGTGGCAGATTGGCCAGATGTTTTTAGGCCCAACTGCCCCCATGGGGGGCAGAAGCCATTAGACACCAGGGATTTTTTTCTGTTGTTGTTTGGGAGCGGTTCTTGGGCAAGGGTCACTGCCCTTTATGGGGTGATCATTGTGGCCGTTTCTGCCCCCTTTGGGGGCAGATCGGCAATTTGTTTTTAGGCCCACCTGCCCCCAAGGCGGACCGATGCCATTAGACACCTGTGATTATTTTTTTATGTTGTTGTTGGGAAGCGGTCCCCTGGGCAAGGGTTGCTCTCCTTTATGGGGTGATAATTGTGGCTGTTTCTGCCCCCTTTGGGGACAGATCGGCCTTACATGTTTTGGCCCATCTGTCCCCAAGATGAACAGAAGCCACTAGACACCAGGGATTATGTCACAATCTATTCCTGTGATTGGGGGAGCAGCCCCTTGGGCAAGGGTGGCTCGCCTTTTAGGGGGTGATTATATTGGCTGTTTCTGTTTCCTTGGGGGCAGATCGGCCTTATGCTTTGAGGCCCATCTGCCCCCCAGCTTGGCTGGTGGATTATGTGTGGACTGGTGCATTATTTGCATATGTGATAGTAATGTTTTATTTCTCCTTTTTATTCTAGTGCAAAGCTTTTGATTCTTGCTTACGGTTTCAGCAGTGGTTATTCTGCAGTTTGTGTAGTTGCATGTATTTGGTAGGAAATGTTTTTTGTTGTGTTTACTCCAAATGAGCATTATGGTCATGCATGAATGAATTTTTTGTAAGTGGTGTCCTAATAGCAGCATATTTAGTTTATGTTTTGAACGTGAAATTATTTTTGGATATGTGCACGATGTGTATTGCGTTGGCTGATGTGTAATTTTCTTTTCTTTTTCTTTTTTAGTGGGATATTGTTGGTCTTTGCTGTGTCTGTGCAGAGTAGGTGGTAGTGAGTCTAGCTGTTTCTGGCAAGTGAGTGGTATAGTGTCGGCAAGGTGCTCCCACACAGAAATTTGAAGAAAATTAGATTTTCTTTTAGCTAAATTTGAGATTTACAGGGGATTCTGGGTAGGAAAACATTGGAGGATCCACACAAGCCATACATCCCTAGACTTCCCCGGTTGTCTAGTTTTTAGAAATTTCTGGGCTTGGTAGGTTTCCCTAGATGGTCACTGAGCCCGGGGCCAAAAACCCAGGTGACCCCTATTGCAAAACCAGGTCGTTTTGTGATTGGTAATTTTGATGTCTCCACAATATGTTTTGGGCCCTTGTCTGCTGCGGGTACTTGGCCCACCCACACAAGTGAGGTACCATTTTTATTGGGAGATCTGGGGGAACATTGGGTGGTGGGAAATTTGTGTCAGCCCGGTGATCCCACAACTTTCCCACAGAGAAACGTGAGAAAAATGTGATTTTTTTTCTGCTAAATTTGAGGTTTGCAGGGGATTCTGGGTAGGAAACTTTGGGGGATCCATGCACGCCATACTGCCCTAGACTCCCCTAGGTGTCTAGGTTTCAGAAATGTGTGGGTTTGATACGTTTCCCTAGATGGCTGCTGAGCCTGGGGCCAAAAACCCAGGTGACCCCCCCATGCAAAACTAGGTTGTTTTGTGATAGGCAATTTTGATGTCTCCACAATATGCTTTGGGCCCTTCCCTACTGCAGGCACTTGGCTCACCCACACACATGGTGAGGTACCATTTTTATAGGGAGACTTTGGGAAATGTGGGGTATGTTGAAGTTTGTGGATTCACACACATTCTAGAACTTTCTATCACAGAAATGTGAGGAAAATGTGTTTTGTTTCTTTTACAAAGTTTGAGGTTTGCAAGGGATTCTTGGTAACAGAACCTGATGAGAGCCACACAAGTCACCCCATCCTGGATTCCCCTGGGTGTCTAGTTTTTAAAAATGTATAGGTTTGCTAGGTTTACCTAGGTGCCGGCTGAGCTAGTGTTCAAAATCCACCGCTAGGCACTTTGCAAAAAAAGGGTCACATTTTACTGGAGAAATGTGATGTGTCCATGTTGTGTTGTGGGGCATTTCCTGTCCCAGACACTAGGCCTACTCACACAAGTGAGGTACCATTTTTAGTGGGAAACTTTGGGGAATGCTGGGTGGGTGTACTTTTGTGCATCCATGCAGATTCCAGAACTTTCCATCAAAGAAACGTGAGGAAAAGATGTATTTTTGACAAAGTTTGAGGTTTGCGAGGGATTCTGGGTAAGACAACCTGTTGAGAGCCACACAAGTCACCCCATCCTGGATTTCCCTGGGTGTCTAGTTTAAAAAAATGTATAGGTTTACTAGGTTTCCCTAGGTGCCGGATGAGCTAGGGTTCAAAATCCACAGCAAGGCACTTTGCAAAAAAAGGTCAGTTTTCATTGGAAAAATGTGATGTGTCATTGTTGCGTTTTGGACCATTTCCTGTGATGAGCACTAGGCCTACCCACACAAATGAGGTGCCATTTTTATAGGGAGACTTGGGGGAATGCAGGGTGTGAAGAAGTTCATGGATCCACGCAGATTGAAGAACTTTCCATCACTGAAATGTGAGGAAAATGTTTTTTTTTCCAAAGTTTAAGGTCTGCAAGGGATTCTGGGTAACAGAACCTGGTGAGAGCCACACAAGTCACCCCATCGTGGACTCCCCTTGGTATCTACTTTTTTAAAATGTATAGGTTTGCTAGGTTTCCCTAGGTGCCGGATGAGCTAGGGTTCAAAATCCACAGCTAGGCACATTGCAAAAAAAGGGTCAGTTTTCACTGTAAAATGCAGTGTGTCCACGTAGCGTTGTGGCCCGTTTCCTGTCGTGGGCACTAGGCCTACAGACAAACGTGAGGTACCATTTTTATTGGAAGACTTTGGGGAATGTGGGGTGTGTGGAATTTTGTGGATCTATGCAGATTCCAGAACTTTCCATCACAGAAATATGAGGAAAATGAGTTTGTTTTTTTTACAAAGTTTGAGGTTTGCAAATAATTCTGGGTAACAGAACCTGGTGAAAGCCATATAAGTGACACCATCGTGGATTCCCCTGGGTGTCTAGTTTAAAAATAATTTTAAATTTGCTAGGTTTCCCTAGGTGCTGGCTGATCTAGGGTTTGGAATCCACAGCTAGGCACTTTGTAAAAAAAGGGTCATTTTTCACTGGAAAAATGTGGCGTGTCCACTTTGCATTTTGGGCTGTTTCCTGTCGCGGGCACTACGCTTACCCACACGAGTGGATTACCATTTTTATTGGGAGACTTAGGAGAATAGAGAATAGTAGAACATGTGTTATTACCGATTAATTTTGTTTGCATTTCTGCCTTCCAAATGTAAGACAATTTATAAAAAAAGAAATAATTTTGAAAAATGACCTCTAATTCACATGCTTGTGTGGGTACCCAAAATTCTGGAGATGTGCAAATAACCAGTGATTCTAAACTCTATATTTTGTTCCCATTTCAGAAATATATAGGTTTCCTTGGTAGCTATTTTTCACCAAATTAATTGCTATATACCAGGTACACAAAACAAAATGATTGCAAGACTCAGCTCAGTTATTGGCTCTAGGTTCCTTGGGTTCTTGATGAATCTACAAGTCCTATATAACCCCACAACCAGAAGGGTCCAGCGGATGTAACGGTACATTGCTTTAAAATATCTGTCATATTTAGAAGAAGCAACAGGTGAAAATGTTGGCACAAAGGGCTGTTTTTTTCAACTCAATTTCAATATTTTTTATATTCAACTGTTAGTTTCAATTAAAAAAAACCTTGACGGATCTACACAAATGACCCCTTTCTGAATTCAAAATGTTGTCTACTTTGTAGAAATGTATAGCTTTCTGGGATCCATTATTGTTTTCACACCCATTTCTACCACTAACTGGAAGGAGTTTGAAAGCACAAAAAATTGCAAAAATTGGCTATGTTCCAGTAAAATGCCAAAACTGTGTAGAAAATTTAGATTTTCTGACAAAAGTCTGCCTGTTCCTGAAAGCTGATAAGATGGTGATTTCAGCACCACAAACCCTTTGTTGATGCCATTTGCATGGGAAAAAACAGACGCTTTCTTCTGCAGCACTTTTTTCCCATTTAAAAAACAAATCCTCAGGGTGTTGTAAAAAAAAAAGGGCGCAAATTTGGCATTGGTACCTTATGTGGACAAAATGTTACAGGGGCCTGAGCGCAAATATCCCAAAAATTCTTAGCACAGGGGGGAAAGGCCTAGCAGCGAAGGGGTTAAAGAAACTTGGGGGCCGATTCCGATCTGGGTCGGAAAGCTCTCCGACCGAGCCAGATCCGGAGAGATTTCCGACCGAGCCGGACTCCCCCAGTCCGACCGAGCGAGTACGATGCGGCTGTATGCTGCCCGACTCGATTCGGTTGGACTCCCATTGAAGTCAATGGGAGCCGGTCGTACAACGCGTAAACGAGCTCCCATTGACTGAATGGGCACGTCGCAAACAGGGGGGCCCCCTACAGTGGGTACGCGTCGGTGCGACTCATACCGTAGACGCATGTCTGTGTTCGACTCGTGTGGGTACGCGTGCAGGGGGGTCCGACACGGACTCCCCAAGTCCGGCTCCGGGTGCTTTTGTGAGCCAGATGCTCTGACTCGATCCGGCCGTCCGACGTGTGCATCGTACTTGCTCGGTCGGGAAACGTCTCCATTGCGTGGTGCGAGCCGTGTCCGTATGAGTCGGTCGGAGCGGTTCGGACCCGGGAACGAGTCGGTCAGCGATTTCGCGTGCGCTCGCATCGTACTTGCTCGCTGGGACGACTGTACGAATCGGTCGGAAAAAAGGCCTCCGAATCGGATCCAGTAAAGCCAAATCCGATTCGGATCCCTACCGGCCGAGATCGGAATCGGCCACTTAGTACAAAAACATGAGTTTAAACATGTTTTTAAAGAAGCATGTATATAGTAATGTGTAGCAGAATGTTTACAATGGATTTTTTAGTTAATATTTTTGGATGAGCTGGTGGCAGTTAAATGTCAGCTTTTGTTTTGCCATTTCACGACTTATTCGCGGCCATCGCAACGTCGCCGCAAAGATTCTCAAAAACTAACAAAAAGAAGGATCTTTGGGCCAGATGTACAAAGTATTTTTGCATGCGCAAACGGGTTTGCGACCCGTTTGCGCATGCAAAAATACCTAAGGGCCAATTACAAACCCTAATAAGCGAGTTGCAATTTATTTGTGACTCGCTAATTAGGATTTGTGGCTCGCTATTAGGAAGGGGCGTTTCAAAGGCGTCCCTTCCTAATAGCGAGTCTGAGCCCTATGTATGACTGTTTTGCAACTGCAATTGTGGTCGCAAAACAATCGTAATTTACCACCTACTTCAAGTAGGTAGTAAAGCATTCGCGAATGGGGAGGGGTCCCCAGGGGAAATGCATGGGAAAATATCTTTTAAGGGCAGGCAGTTGTCCCAGGGACCACTGCCTGCCCTTAAAAAATGAAACGAAAATGTTTTTTTGTTTTTTTTTAAATGCATCCTGTTTTCCTTTATGGAAAACGGGCTGCATTTAAAAAATAAAACCTGCTTTATTTAAAAGCAGTCCCAGACATGGAGGTCTGCTGAGCCCAGCAGGCCACCATCCCTGGGAGGGCCAGCCATTCCCAATGGGGTCGCAAATTGTGAGTGCTCATTAATATTCATGAGCCTCGCATTTTGAACCCCATTTGGAATCGCTAAGTGTCTCTGTTACTGTTGTATTTTTGCATTTGTGACTCGCAAATTGCGACTCGCAATTTTTCTCAATCTGCGAGTTGCAAAAGCAAATGGTCGTACATCTGGCCCTTTATAAAGAAAAGTAACAAAATTTTGGGTACTAGGGTGGCCCTGATAAGAGCTTTTGTGCTGATTGTGTGTATATGACAGCTACACATAAGACTGGAAGCAGAGTTTCAGGTTATTTAGAAACACCCTATTGCCTTAATCTGTAAAGTACACTCCATCCTTTCTATAAATTCCATGAATGTCAAAACGCAGATTGTTGTTATAGATACACTCCATGCGATGGTGGCTGAGGAATACAGAAACAGTTTTGTTAACATGTTTCCTAGCTCTATCAATCTGTGGACAGAATTGATTCAACCACTTCCATTTCTGTCTTTGGCATATATTAGAGTACACCAAGACAGTGTGAGAGAAAAGCAACATCAGTTTTGCAAAGGTATCTTTCATTAGGATTTCTAGCCCTACCACCGTCAATGTGTCTAGGTCATTGCCACCACAGTGCACAATCAAGAGGTGAGGAGCTTGGGCATCACACAATGGTTTTAACCAAAGCCAGCAACTAAGGAAACTTTAACGCTCTCTGGTCCAACCAAGTAATCTCCACTTTTGGCAAACCCAAGTCCCTGTCAATGCCTTTCTTTTTTGCAGCCTCTTTAGCCCAATAGACATAGCTGTGGCCAACAAACCTCACTCTAAGCATTTTGAAGTGAAGGAGCAATAGCAGTCAGTAGAAGGCTGGAACTGAATGATGTTGTTTTCTAAATAAAAGCAGTTAAAATGGAAGTGTTTTCTTTTTTTGAAAACCAACATATACTTCATTGGTTGCTATCAGTAAGTAAGTGAATACAATTAGGTAGTATGTTGGATGCATTAGTAAGAAGTCCTATTATTGGCTGTTGTTTAAAAAAAGGAATGTGATACAGACATGGATATGCTTCTGAATCTGTGGACTAAAGCACACCTTCTGTATCTTATTTGGAAGTTGCACGTTCCTTCTAAAATGTGCTGTGCACTTGTGACCTACTCGTTCCACTGGGTTGCTAGATACACTGAGCTAAGATTGTATTGGGAGAAGGGTGTTAAAGAGACAGAATTGTTTTTTTTTTTTTAAGTTGAGGAGTTATGACATAATTCAAGTAATGATAAACTTTAATTTCCTATTGAGGACTACATCATAAACTGTTGTGCAGTATCTAAAATTAAAAAACTGAAGCTATATATAGGTTTTTCACGATTACTCCATGATCATAGAAAACAAATTATGAATATATAGAGACAGGTACCTTATTTTGAAAGATAGGGAACGTGTTAACAAATGCTAACCATTCACAAGTAGAGCTAGAAAAGTCTAAAATGAAAGACATGATTTCATGTGCTGCCTTTCTCATGGTCATAGAGTTCAAAGTTGAAGAGGTTGCCATTTTATGGATGCTTTGTATGAGAGTGCATTCTTGTGCTTCGTTTTTACGAATCCTAACGGTGTCAAAACTATTTAAAAAAGAGCTAACACAACAATATAATCTATTAACTAGATTCACTGGTATGTACATAACTTTTTAGTTGTTTAAGAAAGATTAGAAATGAAGATGTATATGGGAGTTTGATAAAAAAGAGTATCACAGTGATATGAAGAAAATATGATTTGAACTATATCTATCAGAGGGTATGTGTTTAAGATGTTGGTACGAAATGTTTTGGGAAGTAAGAGAAAAATGAATTGGTGCCCCTCTATTCCATTGTGTAGGTTAAAGAAAAATAACAGTTTAGTATTGTTCAAAGTTGTAATGATGAATGTATTTAAAACTAAGAATGTTTTAAATGTCTAAGCTTCATGTGCAGAATAGATATATCTGTTATTTGCATTCTGAGAGTCGTTGTACTTTTGGTCACATTATTAAACAGGAGTAGTGTAGTCACAAGTAAAACATAAGAACATGTTCTGTGCCTGTATATGTATTAAAAAGTAGTAATATTTGTTAGGTATGTATTAGGAAGTGTTTGTCAATGTTTTTTTGAGTGCATGGGTACTGACAGAGCGATGGCTGGACTGCATGGGTAGTGCACAGGGGACTGTAGCAGTGCATGAGTTAGTGCCTGGGTCATTGCATGAGTACATGAGTAGTGACTGGATGATTGGAGTGCTACAAGGAGAGTGCATGGTGATTTTATAAGTGCTTGGGTTTTGGCGGAGTGATTGGATAAGTTCATGATGCTGGATGGGTGATTGGAGGAGTGCATGGGTAGTGACAGGGGGATTGCTGGAGTGCATGGGTGCTATCTGGGTAATTGCAGGAGTGAATCAGTACTGTGTAGGTGGTTAGAGGTCTGCATGGGTAGTGCACAGGGGATTGTAGCAGTTCATGTGTTAGTGCCTGGGTCATTGCATAAGTACATGGGTACTGACTGGATGAAGAGTACTGCAAGGAGAGTGCATGGTGAATTTATAAGTGCTTGGGTTTTGGCGGAGTGATTGGATAAGTACATGGTGCTGTCTTGCTTGGTGATTGGAAGACTGCATGGGCAATGCACAGGTGATTGTACCACTACATGTGTTAGTACCTGGGTCATTGCATGAGTACATGGGTAGTGACTGGGTGATTAGAGTACTGCAAGGAGAGTGCATGGTGAATTAATAAGTGCTTGGCTTTTGGCAGAGTGATTGGATAAGTACATGGTGCTGGCTGGGTGAATGGAAGAGTGCATGGGTAGTGACAGGGCGATGGCTGGACTGCATGGGTAGTGCTCAGGGGGTTGTAGCAGTGCATGAGTTAGTGCCTGGGTCATTGCATGAGTACATGGATAGTGACTGGATGATTAGAGTACTGCAAGGAGAGAGCATGGTGAATTTATAAGAGCTTGGGTTTTGGTGGAGTGATTGGATAAGTACATGATGCTGGATGGGTGATTGGAGGAGTGCATGGGTAGTGACAAGGAGATGGCTGGACTGCATCAGTAGTGCTCAGGGGATTGGAGCAGTGCATGTGTTAGTGCCTGGGTCATTGCATGAGTACATGGGTAGTGACTGGATGATTAGAGTGCTGCAAGGACAGTGCATGGTGATTTTATAACTGCTTGGGTTTTGGCGGAGTGATTGGATAACTACATGATGCTGGATGGGTGATTGGAGGAGTACATGGGTAGTGACAATGGGATTTCTGGAGTGCATGGGTACTACCTGAGTAATAGGAGGAGTGAATCAGTAGTGTGTAGGTGGTTAGAGGTCTGCATGGGAAGTGCTCAGGGGATTGTAGCAGTGCATGTGTTAGTGCCTGAGCCATTGCATAAGTACATGGTGCTGGCTGGGTAATTGGAGGAGTGCATGGGTAGTGACAGGGCAATAGCTGGACTGCATGGGGAGTGCTCAGGGGATTGTAGCAGTGCATGAGTTAGTGCCTGGTCATTGCATGAGTGCATGGGTAGTGACAGGATGATTAGAGTGCTGCAAAGAGAGTGTTTGGTGAATTTATAGGTGCATGGGTTTTGGCGGAGTGATTGGATAAGTACATGGGTACTGACTGGATGATGAGAGTACTGCAAGGAGAGAGCATGGTGAATTTATAAGTGCTTGGATTTTGGCAGCGTGATTGGATATGTACATGTTGCTGACTGGGTGATTGGAGGAGTGCATAGGGAGTGACAGGGAGATGGCTGGACTGCATGGCTAGTGCTCAGGGGATTATAGCGGTGCATATGTTAGTGCCTGGGTCATTGCAAGAGTACATGGGTACTAACTGGATGATTACAGTGCTGCAAGGAGAGTGCATGGTGATTTTAGAAGTGCTTGGGTTTTGGTGGAGTGATTGGATAAGTACATGATGCTCGATGGGTGACTGGAGGAGTGCATGGGTAGTGACAAGGAGAAGGCTGGTCTGCATAAGTGGTGCTCAGGTAATTGTAGCAGTGCATGTGTTAGTGCCTGGGTCATTGCATGAGAACATGGGTAGTGACTGGATGATTACAGTGCTGCAAGGACAGTGCATGGTGATTTTATAAATGCTTGGGTTTTGGCGGAGTGATTGGATAAGTACATGATGCTGGATGGGTGATTGGAGGAGTGCATGGGTAGTGACAGAAAGATTGCTGGAGTGCATGGGTACTACCTGGGTAATTGGAGGAGTGAATCAGTAGTGTGTAGGTGGTTAGAGGTCTGCATGGGTAGTGCTCAGGGGATTGTAGCAGTGCATGTGTTAGTGCCTGGGCCATTGCATAAGTACATGTGTACTGACTGGGTGATTAGAGTACTGCAAAGAGAGTGCAAGGTGAATTTATAAGTGCTTGGGTTTTGGCGGAGTGATTGGATAAGTACATGGTGGTGGCTGGGTGATTGGAGGAGTGCATGGGTAGTGACAAGGAGATGGCTGGACTGCAGCAGTAGTGCCTCGGGGATTGTAGCAGTGCATGTGTTAGTGCCTGGGCCATTGCATAAGTACATGAGTAGTGACTGGACGATTAGAGTACTGCAAGGAGAGTGCATGGTGAATTTATAAGTGCTTGGGTTTTGGCGGAGTGATTGGATAAGTACACACATGTCACATCAGGCCCCGCCCCCTCCCTTCACCACTGTGCAAACGCACACCCTGGCGGGTTTTAAGTTGGGGGATTAATTCCCCTTGAATCCTGAGGGTCCCTGAGGGCCAACTAGCCCACCAGGTACCTCCAGTAAGCGCCACAGAGCTGCTTGCAGAGAGGTGGTCCAAGGCCATGCCCCTTTTTACACCTCTCTGCAACGCAACTCTGTGGCACTTACTGGAGGTACCTGGTGGGCTAGTTGGCCTCCAGGGACCTTCAGTATTCATGGGGAACTAATTCCCCACCTTAAAACGCGCCATGGGGCGTGTTTGCACAGTGGTGCAGGGATGGGGCGGGGCCTCCGGCGATTTGCCGTTAGTTTTTCTTTGCTCTTTTGAAAAAAAAATTGGGAGGGGGCTGCGTGGCCCCCTTCTCTGGGCCACTTTTGACCAGGCAGCCTCTTTTTTTCTTTAAATTATGCGGAGGGGGACTGCGTGGCCCCCCTCCAAAGGCCAATTATGGCCTCGGGGAACCCTTCCCCTGGGGCCTGGCCATCCTTTTTATTTTTATTTTTCGGAGGGGGGCCGCGTGACCCCCCACCTCAGGCCAATTATGGCCCCGGGGACCCCATCCCCCGGGGCCGGCCTGCCGTTTTTTAATTTTTTTTTTTATTTATTTCCTTAGGGAGGGGCCGCGTTGCCCCCCCCTCCCAGGCCACTTCTGGCCCCGGGGTCCCAACCCCCGGGGCCTGGCCTCTCCGTTGGGGACCATGGGGGGAGCCCCAATTCCCCCATGGTCCCGTCGGCTCCCCACCTCCTGCGGGAGCCGGCATTGCTTTTCCACAAGGGGAGCTGCTAACATGCAGCTCCCCTTGTGGAATAGCAATCTGCTTTGGATTTTGGAAGCGAGAGCAGGAAACCTGCTCTCGCTTCCAAAATCCAAACCAGTGTTTGCTATGACAGGGAGGGAGCCGCACGGCTCCCACCCTGCCATAGCAAACAGCAGTGTCCCGGGGGTAGGCACCCCGGGACTCTGAAGGAGCCGGCTCTTGGGGGTGGCGGTCCTCAGGGCCATCAAGGGCTCCAGGAGTGGAGCCGCGCGGCCCCCATCCCAACATGTTTGATGCCCCGGGGAGGTGGTGGTCCCCGGGGCTTGGGGGTCCGTAACAGACCCCCAAATTTAAATATACAGTGCCCCGGGGAGGTGGTGTGGGGGGGCTCATGCCCTCCCCACACATTTGTTTATTGTTTTTAAACGGTGCCCCGGGGAGGTGGCGGTCCCCAGGGCTGTGGAGGGGCCGCGTGCCCCCGCGTTTAAATTCGAAAAGCCCCGGGGGAGGTGGTGGTCCCCGGGGTGTGTGTGGGGGATCGAGCCCCCTCACACATTTGTTTTTAATTAAATTAAGAGCCCCGAGGAGGTGGTGGTCCGCGGGGCTATGGGGGGGGCTGCGTGCCCCCCCGCAACTTATAAATGAAGCCCCGGGGAGGTGGCGGTGCCCGGGGCAGCGTGGGGGGGATTGGGACCCCCCCACGCAATTTTTTCAGTGCCCCCTGGACCTGGCCCACTTGGGGGCTTAAATACAACGAAGCGCGGGAGTCCGCGCTTCATTTTTATTTTTTTATTTTCTTGGCCAGATTCGCGACCCCAGCGCGAATTCGGCCAATTTTTTTTTTTAATGCTTTTTTGGGCCCTGGGGGTCCTTGTGGGACCCCCTGAGCAGGCCTAGGGGGTCAGGGTGTTTCTACCCTGCCCCCTTTTCTTGTTTTTTTTACGTGTTTCACTGTTTCATTGTGACTCGGTTCTACTGAGTCACAAGATGGCTGTCAACACTTCTTGGTTTGGAGTGTTGGCAGCCAATCACAGTGAAGCTCATGCTCAGGAGGGTTCGCGAACCCACCGCACCCATAGATATCAAAACTTTTTCTTTTTCTAATTTCTCAGGAACTACTGAATGGATTTACACCATTTTTTTAAAAAAAGGCTCTTTCTGAACCAAGACCTACCTTTTTGCCAAATTTGGAGTCATTCCATTCAGCAGTTTGGCCTGTAGCTTTGTCTAAACTTTCCTATGGAAAATACCTTGGGGAAAACACGTTTTGGGACCCCCCTTTTTTCTCGGCCCCCGCTTGACGAATCACCCCGAAACTTTCAAGACAGGAGCTAACCGGAGCGGGTCACTAGTTTTTGAAAATTTTGCGAAGATTCGTCAAGCAGCGCCAAAGTTATTGGGAAAAGAAAAAATGCTTTTCCTATGGAAACTAGGTCCTAACTATAACTATCTACTGGCGGTCGCCAGTAGATAGTTATAGTTAGGACCTATTATCCATAGGAAATCCGTGACATTCTATTTGAAATAACGTTGGCGCCGGTTGACGAATCTTCGCGTAAGTTTCCAACTTGTTGGGGCGCTCCGCTCCTACCCTGAAAGTCTCGGGTTGATTCGTCAAGCGGGGGCCGAGAAAAAAGGGGGGTCCCAAAACGCGTTTTCCCCATTCATTTTTCCATAGGAACCTTTAGTCGCAGCTACAGCCCGAACTGCTGAACGGAATTACACCAAATTTGGCAAAGAGGTAGCCCTTGGTTCAGACTGGTGCCTTTTGCTTAAATGGTGTAAATCCGTTCAGTAGTTCCTGAGAAAATCAAAAGTAAAGTCACATATATATCTATGGCCGAGTAGGGTCCGCGTACCCTCCCGATCACGAGCTGCATGCTAATTGGCTGTCAGCTGGCTGTCAACATTCCGATTCAGGAAGTGTTGGCAGCCATTTTGTCCCTCGGTAGAACAGAGGGACAGAAACAAGTGCGCAAAGCGCACAAAGGGGGCAGGGTAGAAACACCCTAACCCCCTAGGCCTGCTCAGGGGTCCCACAAGGACCCCCTGGGCAAAAAAGCATTTTAAAAAAAAAAAATTGGCAGGATGCGCTCAGGGTGCGCGGATCCTGCCAAGAAAAATCGAAGCGCGGTCTCCCGCACTCGATGTTGATTGCCCCCGGGTGGGATAAATCCCGTGGGCATGGTAGGGGGGGGGGTTAAATTTATGTATGGGGGGCCTCTAAGGGCCCCCCAAGCCCCGGGGGCTGTTTTTTTTATTTTTAACCTGTGTGGGGGCTCCAGCCCTCCACACGCCCGAGACCACCACCTCCTCGGGGCACTAAAAATTAAAAATGGGGTTCCGTTTTGGACCCCGAAGCCCCGGGGACCACCACCTCCCTGGGGCTTTAAAAATGTGGGGAGGGGGGCCGCGCGGCCCCCCTCCTGGAGCCAGTGATGGCCCTGGGGACCGCCACCCCCCAGGGCCGGCTCCTGCAGTGTCTCGCGGCTCCCGTCCTGTCATTGCAAACTTGCTTTGGATATTGGAAGAGAGAGCAGGAAACCTGCTCTCGCTTCCAATATCCAAAGCTGATTGCTTTTCCACATGGGGAGCAGCATGTTAGCTGCTCCCCATGTGGAAAAGCAATGCCGGCTCCCGCAGGAGGCGGGGAGCCGGCTGGGACTGTGGGGGAATTGGGGACCCCCCCACAGTCCCCAACCAGAGGCCAGGCCCCGGGGGATGGGGTCCCCGGGGCCATAAGTGGCCAGGGAGGGGGCCACGCAGCCCCCTCCCTAAATTTAAAAAAATAAAAAAAAGTGCAAGGCCGGCCCCGGGGATGGGGTCCCCGGGGCCTTAAATGGCCTGAGGAGGGGGCCACGCAGCCCCTCCAAATAAAAAAATAAAAAAATCGAGGCCATGCCCCGGGGATGGGGTCCCCGGGGCCAATACAGGCCCAGGGAAGGGGGGCCACGCGGCCCTCTTCCCGTTTTTTTTTCTTTTTAATTTAAAAAAAAAAAAATGCTCAGGCCCGGGGATGTCACTGACCATGTCATGAGTGATGTAATATGTGACGTCATCAGCAGTGCATTGCGGGGGCGCGAGTTATAGTTACCTGAACTAACTATAACGGGGGAATTTCACGGGTTTTGTATGAGTGCAATGTCCAAGTAACTATAACTGTCCCTAAAACCTTATGGTTTTTTCAGTGAATATATATATATATACACATACACACATACATGTACTTTTCTTGTGTAAATGAGAAGACAACAGCAAACAGACCTCCATGAGGGATGAAGTGAAGGGCAGATAGTAAGAGTCCTGAATCTGGACAACACCAAGATGGGGAGGGGGGGCAGTGCATGTGAAATGGGGGCTACTTGGGTACTTCAGTAGGGGGACACTGGCGAATTAGTTATTGAAGGAGGATTCTTTAATAAACAGAAAGAGTAAAGCAAATCGAGCTCATTTCCCCACCGTGGGGAGAGGGCTTACGACAAGTAGGAAGTATTAATTATACAGAATCCCAAACAGATGTAGGAGCACAAATGCAATTTAAGGAAATTGCGCACCTCGGGGAGATCCTGTGGCTTTTAAAACATACACATGCCTCTGAAAGGAAAGTGAGAACAAAAAAAGACGAGAAATGTGAGGAAATGCGACAAACTGGCAACTGAAAGAAGAAAAATTTGAGAAAAGATTGAAAATGAAATGAAAGAAGGAAGGAAAGAAAGGGGTAATTAAGGAAAGATAAAGTGGGAGAAAGGACATAATGAGAAAGAAATGCAGAAAGAGGGAGAAATTAATGAGACAAGAAAGAAAAAAATAAGAACAGAGTGCGTGAAGGGTGAGAAGTTTGAGGGCGAAAAGAAAGCAGTGGAAGGAAAGAAAGACTTGAAGATTGCTCAGCGAGGAGGAAAGTCCGAGCCCTGGTGCAGATGAGGGTTCCTCTCTAGGCCAGTCTGGCGGCTGTAAAGGAAATGTTTCCTTCTGTCTAGGAGGGGGCATGGTGAGTGCAGGGGGCACCTTCTGGTTTCATGAGATTGAAGAAGTCCTAGTAGGGCAGGCAGGAATTCGAAAAGCTCTGACAGGCTGCACTCAGGCGACAGGACATGAGGCTTCCCCAAGAGCCATGCAGAAGTGAATGTAGCACCGAGATAGAAATGCAGGGATGGATGAGTGTGCAGCCACTAATGCATGCAAGAGTTCACAGGGTGAATGACTATGGCATGGAATGAATGTGAATGTGTGAGTGAAGAGGTGGATAAGTACATCAGTGAAAGACTACCAGAATAAATGAGTGCACTTGGTGAATGATTGCAGTAGTGAATGACTAAATGAACCAGTAGCAGTTAAAGTGTGAGTACAGAAGCGAACGAGTGAGGCAGTGAATGTTGAAGTGTGTATGGTGTGAGTGTAGAGAATGCGTAGAGTAATTAATAGGTGTGGTGGAGTGAATGTGTGCCCATGCAGGAGTGATTGAGAGCAGAAGTGAACGAGCAAGCACAGGAATGAATATGTGGGCGTATGGGAGTGAATGAGTGCAGCATAACGTGAGAGCATCAGTCAGCTAGTGCAACAGCGAGAGAATGTGTAAGTGCATGCACCAGGGAATGAGTACACAAATGAAGCGGTGAGCAGGAGTGACTGCAGCAGTGAATAGGTGCTAGAATGAATGGATAAGTGACTAGCAGAGAGCTAGTTTCACAGCGAGCCAGTGGATGATGGAAGCACTGAATGACTGCAGCAGCGACGATAAGTGCACGCCAGTGAGGGAAACTGCGAAGGAGTGAATACACGGTAGATGAATAAGCTATTTATGTAGCGCCGTATCACTTCCTTAGGAGTGCACGTGTGTGATAAGAACTGGCACGGTTTGTGTACATTCGAGCTCAGCGCAAAAGGTTATTTATATTGTGATAAAGCCAAGTGAACGCTCTTGCAAGCACTGGCCCTCTGGAATGGTCGAGGTGAATGGGTCTGCTGGGGGAGCCCCATGAAGGCAGGGGTTCGGCGGGCACCTGTTCTTCTGAGCGCTGGGTGGGCGCGGAGCCCAGCCGGACATCTGACCTTTCTTTTTTATAAGAGAACACATACATACCCAATCCCTGCCAGGGCTGCTAATATTCCTTGGACATTTACAAGACGCCGGTGTGTTTCCTACTGGCAGTGCCCAGCGGAAGGGCCGTGGCAGGCAGGCTGCGAGAGGCTGCTCTTCGGGTACCCAGGGAGGGAGAAGGGGCTCCTGGCAGGGAGTGTGTGCGCGTGAGGGGCTGTCCCAGGGAGGGACGGGCGGGGTGGGGAAGAGAACAGTGACCGAAGACAGGAGATAGTAAAGCTGGCTGATTGGGGCTGTCAGACATGTGCTTGAAATGGAAACATAGAAGTGCAGGTGCTCTGAGACAGAGGACCTGCCTGTTTCTGAGAAGTGCCAGTACTCTCTAATTAAAAGTATTACGTTTTTCTTGAGAAGTGCTGTGCAGGTACTGTCCCTCTCTCCAAATAAAAAAGTCCCGTGTACTCAGTACCGGACAGTACCGGCCCATTTAAAGCACTGCTGTCAGGAAGAAATGTGAAGGAAGACAGACAGACGGAAAGAAGAAAAAGAGGGGTTGCTTGCAGATAAGACAAACGGTGGGAAGGAAGCAACTGTTTGAGAACAGCTTGCATTGGATGGAGCGAGAGAAATATGCATAAAGAGGCACAGCGTGAAAGATGGGAAAGAGATATACGAATTATAAAATAAATGAGACGGGAGGTAGAGACAGTGAACAGAGGGAATGAAGTGTAGGGAACGAGGGAGGAGTTGAGGGAAGAGAGGGAAGCAGGCTGCATGGAACTGTATGAGGGAGGATTATTCGGGGAAAGGGTAATATACTCAGGGAAGAGGACACAGGCATGGAGCCGAGTGACAGAATGTGGGGAAAAGGAAAAACTGAGGGGAAAGAGCTTGACAGGCTCATGACACTGCTTGAGAAGGAAATGTGATAATGGTGCCACCACACATTTTTGGTAATGTTATTGGGGGCTGCAGGAAGTGCAGCAGATCCCCAACACCAATAAAACAACAGTACATCTCTTGGGTCGTTAAATCCATGACCCGAGGAGAGCTTGCCATCATTTTTGAAAGCACTCCTAGCGGGAGCTCTATGCGCTTCAGCCGTAGGGCGAGCCCTCGTGTGGTTGTTTTTATGATTGTATTTTGTGGGCTGAAAAATGACAAACGAAAGACTCAGAGACATATTAATACTATTTTTAGAATAAATAAACACCATGTTTCTGAGTCTCTTTCAACGTTTTCATCCCACAAAATGCAATCATAAAAACTATGTTAAAAGAAAGTCTTACAGACACGTTCATTTTATTTTTATTAATTTAAACTTTATTAATTTTTTTTATAATAATCACTGCTAATAAACATTGCAGTTCATTAATTACTGAAATATACATTGGATTAAAAACATTGATGATTTGTGGACAAAGATGATACATTTGCTTTATACATATTGATATGCTCACGACTTGATAAATCTAATAGTCTCACTTTCTATATTTTGGTGTAGTGACTCTTTGACAAAGTGAGTAATTCTGCCTGAATCCGGCCAGGCCTCGCACCCAAGCCATGCACAGCTGAATGCCTCACTCAGTGGGGGGTAGGGAACTCATAGAGGTTTAGGCACAGTGCCTGGCCATGTTGATGTCATAGATCATTACATGAGTGACGTAATATGTGGGGTAATTAGCAGTGCATAGCACAGGCAAAGGCCTTTCACAGTGTGGGGTTACTTGCCTGAGAGGGGTAGGAAACAGGGCCTGGCCACAGTCCAGGCCCTGTGGCTGGCTCCACGCAGTACACAGCCTTCGGCCACACAATGCTCTGCTAATTACCTCTCATATTATGTCACTCATCACAGGATCTACGACATCACTGATAACATCTGAAATGAGATAATTGATGACAAGACTGTGCATGGTGGGGACACAAGTTATAATACCTTTAGGGCTCGAGCTTTACTTACTGGAGATATCTATACTTGTGAATTTCTGTGTTTTTTGTTGTTGTTTAAAACATTATGTTGCTATTGAAATTTTCATGAAACTATAACGTTACTTTAACCTTTGTTTTAAAAAAAAAAAAATTCTAAGTTTTTTTAATGTAAAGTAAAATATAATTACAATTCCTAAATATAACTTCACATCAACCTTTATGCATACTTGTGCATTTGCGCACTCTTCAGTCCTTTCGCACTGTGAGCGATGACCACATGTGCACATCTGCAATATACAAGTGCACTTTAGTACCAGGCCTGGTGGCCAATACATTATTTTGCCAATGTGTTTTTCTTTACATTTGTTTCCTTTCTTTTTACTTTTTTGTGTGTCATTCTTGTGAGTTTAAACTTTATACACAGGTTACAATAATTCAAAACCCATATAATCGTTCATTGGGCCAATGAGAATCATGTTTTCTGTGATGTGATTTAAAACTAATGTAACTAGTGCCCCAGCTTCCCAGCCCAGACCGATTGGATTTGCTAATACATCCTCCTGCCTGCGACCTTATTGAGGCACAAAAGGGGAGGAAAAATATTTAGTGGCCCACAGGTGCAGGGAAGAGATCTCCTTGAAGCTGTTGGTGTTTGTTTTTCAGGAACTAACTGCTTCTTAGCAGGGTTGAGTCTGTAAATCAAAAAAATAAAATACCGACTGCCACCCTGTGGTGGCACGTAAGCATTACATTTGATGGAAGGGTTCTGCAGGCTGCTGGGAGCACTTACTGCTAAAATGATCCAACAGAGGATTTCTGTTTTTGGAGTGTGGCCCTCCATGGGGCAGGAGGAAATGAAGGCAGGCTGGGGCTCAACCTGCCGCTCTCTGAATGAATCTCAGGGGAGGGGAACCCGGTGGAAGGTGGACTTACTTTAATTCAAGCTGCTGGCCCAAGCACACAAGGCTCTATACAACTAAGGACCTGCCTACATTAACCACCACCTGAACTTCCACCAACCATCAAGAAGATTATGCTCTGCATTCCCATAACTTGCCCACACTCCTGGCACCCACCAAAGCAGAAGTGGAGGACGCTCCTTCTCTCACATCACAGCACAGACCTGGAACAGCCTTCCCACGCAGCTCCAGATCATCACCTCACTTCTGGAATTCCGAAGGGACCTCAAGACCTAGCTGTTCGAATGAGCCATCCAGGACTGGGAAGTGCCTGGATACCCTATTGGGTGAATAACAGCGCTTTATAAATCCTGATTGATTAATCTACGTCACATGCAGGAAGTCCAGGGCACATTTCTGAGCAGATGATGTTCAGTTTGCAACCCCTGTGGGTAAATGTAATTATTCACCAGTCGAGGGGTTAATGAGTATTTTCCACAGCCCTAGTCCTCAGCCAAGCCCTCCATATAGACTGTGTGCTTGTGTCCACCCTCTCTCACCTGGGGCTTCAATTAAATGTTTTATACAACGAGGCCATGAATTTCTTCTGATCTCTGCTGGGTGACTTGCTACTCTGTGCTTTGTGATAGCGAAAGGGAAGAAATGCACTGTACTTAACAACATACAGTGCATTCCTCTCATTTCCCAGCGCCGGCGCACAATGTGCTGCATAGCGCCAATGCAGGCACTCGTGCACCATGGTGCACGGATGTGTGAGTTGCAAGCAAGATTGCCCTGAGGCATTTTCCTCTTTCTATGTTTGCTGCAGAATTCAGCACACATAGAAAGAGGAAGGAACAGGGAAAAATAAAGATATTTCTCCTCGTTGCACCTCACTTGGGGAGGTGCAGCATTTTGCCGCATTCCCAGGTCTACTAGTAATGGTAAATCTGGAAATGCGCCAAAATCCATTGGTGGATGCGTTGGAACGCCCACGTTCCAACCATGTTCCACCTCCCTGGGGCAGAGTAGTGCAACACAGCGATGTATCAAGGCTATGCACGGTGGCCTTGCATGCCTTGATAAATCAAAGTTAAGCATTGCATCGCTCTTGCTCCCCATTGTGGGGCACAAGGGTGACCCAACTCTTTCATAAAGATGCCCCTTAGTGTAGTTCTGAAGTTGTAATGGGAGCAGCAGTATTTATAAAGTGCCTCCAGCTCCAGTCTAGGGCCTTGAAGCACATTTTCTGATGGGCAGCACGCAGTACCATGGTGCATGCTTTGATTGTATAGATGCTGTCAGTGCTTTATTTGTAATACAATAATTCCCTCATTATGATGATTATTGGTTGCAGTCCAACCGACATCTAGTGCTGCGGTCCGACTGCCGCATTAAGATGCGCAGCGGTCGGAGGCAGCATGCAGAGGGACTGATTGGCGATTCCGACGGGCTCAAGGGGCTAGTCTAACCATTGGTCAGAAAGTTCTCTCTTACAATGGGGTGATGCCTGCTCAGACACCGCTATAGGAATTACGATGTCCCTTTCAGGCAGCCTTTCAATGCGGTCTGCCCGCCATTGAACAACTGTCGGGAATGGAATTTGGGGGCCCCTAGCACGACCCCTGTCCCTCTGCAGCCTCTGTAGGAGAGTAGGATCTGCTTCACATGGGTACCCCCACTTTTTGCTGATGCTTCACTGTTTTTCGACATTAGTCTGGCTGGGGCCCTGCTAATCAGAACCCCAGCCTAGCTGCTTCCTCTCTAAAATGGTTTCCATGTGCCTTAGGCACATCACTGATTGGGATCTGGAGTGCCCTTATAAGTCCCTAGTATATGGTATACTATGTACCAAGGGCATAGGTACCTCAGAGGCCTGCCAGGGGCTGCAGCATGTATTATGCCACCCCTGGAAGGCCATCCAAACTGACACCACAGGTCTGCTACTGCAGCCTGGGTAAGGTGGTGCATGCACCCCTTACTGTGATATAGGTTACCTATATCACGAAATACATACACACATATAAACCTATAAGTCACTCCTAAGGCAGGCCTTATCAATCCTAAAGGCAGAGTGCATGGTTCCTATGTGAGAGGGTGCCCCTGCATGAGCAGGGCCCCTCTGCAGCGTTCGGAGACCATCTCTGATGCTGTTTGTAGTGCAGCCTGACCATATACTCTTAAGCACATTATATCCTTGCGGTAAAATGCTAACTTTGGAATGGCTGCCCCTAAACATGTCGTGTTTGGTGTCAAAAATCTTGGAATACTACCCCCGCCAATCCTGGCAGCGGGGGTAGCATTCCACCCTTCTAGAGGGAAAGACATGTTAACTCTGATTAGTCCGGTAACTTCTTTCCAGAGCCCTGGCATCACAAAATGGATGCTGCTGCCACAGACACGAGTCTGGCCTCCTGCTGCTGGACGAAACTCCGGCAGGGGAGGCCTGGACAATAGGGTTCCTGTCCCAGGGAAGTGTGACCACCTCCCCAGACAGGATAATGTGTATTGGGGCTGGGCGGGAGCACTTTCGGGTGCTTTGAAGTCCTGCACTGGGGGCACATTTGGTGTCCCTGTGCATACCCCAGTTCAAACCGGATCAGGGCTTGCAGCCCCTGCTTTGGCGTGAACTGGACAAAGGGAAAGGGGTGTAGCCACCCCTCTGCCCTGACCCACCCATAGGTGGGGCCACAGAGTAGTCCAACCCCTATTTTTAGAATAAAGGTAGGAACCCAGTCCTTAGGACTTTAGATTATACCTGGACGAAACTCTGAAACTGAATCCTGGACCTTCGACGCTCTACTCACGATTAGAGGACTGAAGAATCTCCCTTGGGGTCAAGGAGTGACTCCCCTGCTTGGCAGGCACCAAAGAAGCATCTGTCCGGTTCGCATTTCTGAAGCTCCCGTCAGACGCCGAAGTCATCGCATCACCAGAGGTGGATTTTCAGACTTCCCCGAGGCTACCCTGAGTTCCCAGCAAAGCTGAGGCCCATGGCTATCGTGGGTGACTTGAGACCGTGACCCCTGGACACCGAGCACATTTGCAAGTGCATCATCTTCTGGGTCTTCCAAGAAGTCGTGCTTTCGGCTCCGAGTAGCCCTAGCCTCCAGCACCACCTGCACCAAAGATCACTGGCCCCCACTCCACGAGTGTCCTGTAAGCCAGCTCCACGTGCGGCGTCACGAGGCTCCTTCGCGGTCGCTAGCCCATTGGCTAGTAGCCCTTAACGAAGGCCAATCTTTTTCTTACTTGGCATCCTGGTTGCGCCAGGCCTGCCCTCACTTACCCTAGCTGGGTGAGTTCCACAGACCTTGCTGGTCTGCACCATCGACGATCGACATCTTAATCAAGACTTGCCGTTGCCAAGGCTTGTTGGGTCTAATCCGGTCGCCGACACCTCAGCACTCGACAGACATCGTGTACCAGCCCGAATCCTGCTCCTGGTCGCCGACAACGCCTCCTGGACCTCGTGGCTGAAGAGTCAAGACAACTGTCAACGCACCTGAAGCACTCGACATCGGTGGGCATCTGTCCATCGCCTTCCTGGTCACTGGCTAGTGACCCAGACTCTGTCCCCTCTGCTTTCAGGTTCACCAGAACTCTGATCCACTCTTGGATCCACCCGGACACTTTTCTCTTGGCCGCCAGCAGCACTTTGCAGCAGATCGCCATTCGAATCGACGACGAAACCCGACCCCGAAAGGCACCTATGCACCCGGCTTCCCTGGGTGAGGTAACACGAGTACTCCGGTGCTCCCGTGGGTAGAGACTCTTCAAAGTCCTAGATCTCAAAGGGTTTTGTCCTAGTCCTCTTTAAGTGTCCCTTTCCTCTATTTTCCCGATCCCGACTTTCTCCATAGAAGTTAACGGCGTATCGCGGTTGTGTATTTACACTGCACGCGTCTCCCGTGGGTCCCCTGTGTCACTACCTTGGGTGGTTCCTTGTGGTCCAAGCACTTCTAGAGGCTCTAGGCCTAGTGTCTAGTTCAGTCGTGGTTCGCATACCACTTTATTGGTATATGGTTTGGTACGCCCCTAGGGCCCAAACGTGTATTTGTGCTATTACTGTGATTTAATATCTTATAACTTATGTACTTCGAACTCTAGCCTCATAAAGAGACTAGAGGGGTGTGTTTAGCAATAAATACATATATTTTGAATATATACCTGGTGTGGTGCTCTTTCATTTGATCACTCAAGAGATTATAGACTGGTAAAACAAGCTGCTTTACATTCCTTCAAGACTTAGCCTGAAGGCTGCTCTCCATAGCTACCACTAGGATAGCTTTCAATAAGGTTGTCTTTAACCTATCTCCAATAAGGGGTTGTTTGGACTGGTGCAAGGTGCCCACTATAATTAGTGGACAGCATATGCCAGGCCAACTTCTCACATTGGTGTGCAGCGTGTGGGATTCCAGCTTGCTATTGTTTTACCAGATAATCTCAATTGAATTGATCAACTGAAAACCACTAAAGGTACCTAAGGTACATATAATTTAAGCTTAGAATAACAGTAAGTTCTACTGAACTTAGAGTTGTGTGTTAAGGGATAGCACAACCCTTTCTACAACTCAAGAGAGTTTAGTAGGCCACACTAGAGTAGGTAGTGCATACACCACACCACACTAGTAATGTCTTTAAGGGCAGGATCCAAAGAATCCTTGCAGGAAGCCATTGAGCTTCCACCCTCCAAGTATGATACACTCCCATTCTTGGAATTGAAGCTTTGTGTAACTTGAGAAAATTAAGGACAGGCCAAAGCCCCACCACCCAACACCTCAAGGAGTTGTTGGTGGCTTATGACCTTAGTAAGCCTGTAGGGACTGAAGGGGTAGGAGCTGAGGGTGGGGCAGGAGAAGAGGAGGACGCTAGGGGTACCAATACCCCCAGCCCCCCCTCTGAAACTGGCCAGGAGGGTGACAATGACCCTGACCTGGAAAACCCAATCCCTCCTGTGGATGATGATGAGGATGATCAAGATGATGCCCTCTTTGTCCCCCAGGAAGGATTAAGAGTGTGCCCAGGAAGTCTAGATCTCCTTCTCAGGAATCTAACCACTCTGGCACCTCTATAGGGAGCTCTGTCTCTTCTCACAGGAGGGAATCCTCCCATGAGAGGAGAGACCGACTGGTCCAGTATGAGGAAACTCAGCTGGAGATCAGAAAAAAGCAATTGGCTTTAGATAGGGAATCCCTAGATCTCCTTAGAGAGAGAAGAAAGTGGGGACTAGAGTCCCATGGTGGCAGCCATGTCCCTAGAGACAGGGAAAGGTCCTATGACCATAGGAACCTGAGCAAGATTGTCCCTCCCTACCAGAGTGGGGATGACATCCACAAGTGGATAACTGCTCTAGAGAGGGCCTGTAAAGTACAGAAGGTCCCTCAGGAGCAGTGGGCAGCAATCTTGTGGCTCTCCTTTGCTGACAAAGGTAGAGATAAGCTCCTCACTGTTAGAGAGGAGGATGCTGATAATTACAAGGTCTTGAAGAGTGCTCTTATTGATGGGTTTGGCCTAACCACTGAACAGTACAGGTTGAAGTTCAGAGACACCCAAAAGCACAGACTCAAGACTGGGTAGACTATGTGGATTGTTCTGCCAAGGCTCTGGAAGGCTGGTTGATGGGCAGTAAGGTGTGTGACTTCTCAGGATTGTATAATCTGATAATGAGGGAGCAGATTCTTAATAACTGTCAAAATCAGCTGTTGCATCAATACCTGGTAGACTCTGATCTGACCTCTCCCCAAGAATTGGGAAAGAAGGCAGACAAATGGGTCAGAAACAGGGTGAAGCAGAAGGTACAGAACCAAGGTGGGGAAACCAAGAAGCAAGATGCTAAGAACTCTGACAAGGGTGGGGAGAAGGGTAAAGATCAAAAGTCTTCATCAGGCCCCCAAAAATCTTCTTCTGGTGGGGATTCCCAGTCTACCAAGGGTAAAGGCCAAAGAAAACCATGGTGCAAGGTCTGTAAGCAAAAGACCCACTGGACCAGTGATTGCACCAAGTCCAAAGACTCCAGTCCAGCACCCACCAATGCCCCTAAGGCACCTGTTCCCCCTAGTACAGTTGGTGGAAGTGCTCCAGCAAAGGGTTTAGTAGGGTTCACCCTGGGAACTGAGTTGGGCTCTGACTTAGTCAGAGAACTGACTCAGGCTGTGTTAGTCTGTGATGGAGGCATGGATGTGACCTCCACAGTGAGTCCCAGTAATCTGGGCAAGTACAGACAACAGCCTTTAATCAATGGACGAGAGGCTTTGGCATTTAGGGACACTGGAGCAAGTGTCACAATGGTGACACAAGACCTTGTGCTACCTGGGCAAGTTATGCTTGGTGAGATGTACCAAGTGACCAATGCTAGCAACGTCAGAACAGACCATACTCTGGCAGTTGTTAACTTCTCCTGGGGAGGGGTAACTGGCCTTAAGAAGGTTGTGGTAAGTGCAAACCTACCAGTCGAATGCTTGCTTGGCAATGACTTAGAGACTTCTGCTTGGGCAGAAGTGGAGCTCAGGACCCATGCAGAAATGCTGGGGATCCCTGCAGATGTGTTTGCTGTGACCAGGTCACAAGCCAAAATGTCTAGCACTGAACAGGCCTTGGATTCTGGAAGAATGGACCAAGTGCCTTCCAAGAGGAGGAGTAGTAGGGTTAAGGCAGTGCCTTCCCCTTGGCTCAGGAGGAAGATCAGTCCCTTGAGGGGATGATCTCAGCCCTGAAGAAGGAACTGTCCCAGAGGAACTTGAACCTGACCAGGTTGAGTTCTTGGGGACAGGGGGACCTTCTATGGCAGATCTGAGCCAGGAGCAGCAGAGCTGCCCCTCCCTTGAACCCCTCAGACAGCAAGCTGCTGCTGAGGCTGCTGGGAAAGCTAGTGGTCCCCATACAGTGTATTGGGATGATGGACTCCTGTACTCAGAGAGTAGAGACCCCAAGCCTGGTGCTACCAGGAGGTTGGTAATACCTTTGAAGTTCAGGGGCTTCCTATTGACCCTAGCCCATGATATTCCCTTAGCAGGTCACCTGGGCCAGAACAAGACTTGGGACAGAATTGTCCCTCACTTTCACTGGCCCCACATGTCTGAAGACAGTAAGGAGTTTTGTCGCTCCTGTGTAACCTGCCAAGCCAGTGGCAAAGCAGGTGGCACTACAAAGGCCCCCTGATACCACTACCTGTGGTGGGAGTGCCCTTTGAAAGGGTGGGGATTGACATTGTTGGTCCCATGGATCCCCAAACAGCCTCTGGGCACAGGTTTATCCTGGTGGTAGTGGATCATGCCACCAGGTACCCAGAAGCTATTCCCCTCAGGACCACTACAGCACCTGTGGTGGCAAGGGCCCTCCTGGGAATCTTCTCAAGAGTGGGCTTTCCTAAGGAGGTAGTATCAGACAGGGGTGCTAACTTCATGTCTGGGTACTTGAAAGCAATGTGAAAGGAGTGTGGAGTGACTTATAAGTTCACCACACCCTATCACCCACAATGCAATGGTTTAGTTGAGAGATTCAACAAAACCTTGAAGGGCATGATTAAAGGGCTCCCAGAAAAGCTTAGGCGTAGATGGGACATACTCTTGCCCTGCCTTTTATTCGCATATAGGGAGGTGCCTCAGAAGGGGTTGGTTACAGCCCTTTTGAACTTCTGTTTGGCCACCCTGTGAGGGGTCCACTGTGCTTGGTGAAGGAAGGATGGGAGTTACCTCTCAAGCCCCCAAAGCAAGATATAGTGGACTATGTACTTGGTCTCCGCTCCAGGATGGCTGAGTACATGAAAAAGGCAACCAAAAACCTTGAGGCTAGCCAGGAACTTCAAAAGGCCTGGCATGACCAAAGGCTGTTCTGACTGTTTACCAGCCAGGACAGAAGGTGTGGGTGTTGGAGCCAGTGGCCCCAGCAGCTCTCCAAGATAAATGGAGTGGACCCCACACTATTGTTGAGCAGAAGGGTGAGGTCACTTATTTAGTGGACCTAGGAACACCCAGGAGTCCCCACAGGGTTCTCCATGTCAACAGGTTAAAACCATATGTGGACAAGGCAGACATGGGCTTGCTCATGGCTACTGATGAAGGGCAGGAGGAAGAGAGTGACCCACTCCCTGACCTGCTCTCACAGAACCCTGACGATGGGTCAGTTGATGGTGTAGCCTTGGCAGGCAGCCTCACTACCCAGCAACAAACTGATTGCAGGCAAGTCCTCAAACAGTTTCGACATATGTTTTCCCTGACACCCAGTCAGACCACCTGGTGCACTCATGAAGTGGACACTGGGGACAGTCTGCCTATTAAAAACAAGATTTATAGGCAACCTGACCATGTCAGGGACTGTATCAGGACTGAAGTCCAGAAAATGTTGGAATTGGGAGTAATTGAACCCTCAGATAGCCCTTGGGCTAGTCCAGTAGTCCTAGTACCGAAACCTCACACCAGTGGTGGAAAAAGAGAGATGAGGTTTTGTGTAGACTACAGGGGTCTCAATGCAGTCACTAGGACTGATGCCCATCCAATACCCAGGGCAGATGAGCTCATAGATACTTTGGCCTCTGCCAAATATCTCAGCACATTTGACCTAACAGCTGGCTACTGGCAGATCAGACTAGCTGATACTGCAAAGCCCAAGACAGCATTCTCAACCCCTAGTGGACATTATCAATTTGTGGTAATGCCCTTTGGTCTGAAGAATGCACCTGCCACTTTCCAGAGGTTGGTGAACACAGTTCTCACAGGACTGGAAGCCTATAGTGCAGCTTATCTAGATGATATTGCTGTCTTTAGATCCACCTGGGAGGATCACCTGGTCCACCTCAGGAATGTTTTACAGGCCCTGCAAAAGGCAGGCCTGACTATCAAGGCCACTAAGTTGAGGTTCTTTAATTTTGACCCCATCTTACAGTCACCGCCATTTTTGTGTTGCCTTTACACAGGCTGCTCGATGAGCGAAGTGTCTCTGCCCTTTGGACTGCAACATGTCAAAAACCCCTCCGTCCTTGTCCTTAAAGCAATCTCAAACACCAGCCGGCCTAACTAATCCTTGTCTGGACTACCTAATCCCCGTATCAACTATCTGTTAGCCTTTAGTATTCTCCTCTCGCCATATCTTATCTTCTGGCCTTCGCTATTCTCTCCCTGTGTTTTCCTACTTTGTAACCTTCCTCTTGAAGCATACAGATATGTCCTGCCATTGCAAACACCGAACTATGGGTACCAGTATTGATTAACTGTGGGGGCTGGATAACACACAACATGTAAGCAGAGAGCATTTTGGTGACACAATATCTTGTTTTCAAACTCTCCTGATTGGCTAAAAAGTTGTGCGATGGGTGTATGTTTGTACAGATGTATTTCAACGATAAAAGCTTGTGAGCCACGGAGTCAAGTGGCAGTCTCCTGAGAACCTACTTGATGTACTTCTTGGACAACTGTGCTTAGCTGCAGCTAATAAACTTGGTTTTCTACGCCAACAGAGTATTCCGTGTCTCTGTGCAACAAGGCAGGTGAACCCGAAGATTTCAGGCGTGCCCTGCGCCGCCAGGCCCAAAGGCCCGGTTCTTCAATTGGCGCCTGAGCGTGGGGCGGCTTCAGAGGTAGCGGTTGAGCCCATGGATCGTGAGGAGCCCCGCAGGAAAATTCCAGAGGAGGCGCCCCACACCAGCGACCCCTGTATGTCGAAGAGTGGGCCGATGGTCTTTTGAAGTGTGGCTTCTCCTTTCCAATGGCTGCTGGTGACTGCTGCCCTGACTGCTGCCCTGCCTTGGTCCCTCTTTTGGTGATGACTGGTATTGCGAGACGTTAGACGGACCTCTGTTGGCGTGAAGAAGACATTTGTTAAGTACTGGTGGGTAGCTCCCACCCCCTTTTTTTTTGTTTGTTTTTGGGTTCTTAGATTCGAAAATTGCAATTGTCGAAGCCAAGGGGTGAGTACGTTTGTGCTGTTTTGATTAGCCCCTTGTTGTCTGTCGGAAGCCAGTGAAAGTAACGATGCCTGGTTTCAGTAAGTTTAAAAAATGGTGTTGTTTTTGTTGCGATATGGACTCCCGACTGGAGGACTCTTGTCCAATTCCTCCGGCTGGAACTCCTACTTATGAGCTTTACTCTAAACATGGTATAGGCCCCATCACCTTTAATGAAATATGGGTCCGCTATACGAAGAAAGATGGTGTTTTACAGTGGCCACATAATGGTAGTTTTGAGCCTGATATTTTAGACAATTTAGAAGCTACTTTGTTTAAAAGAAAAGCCCGGCCGGCTATGTTTGACTCTTTTCGCCTTTGGCGCAAGGAAGCCAAACAGAAAGAAATTAAACAGGCAAAAAGAGATAGGAAAGAAAAAGATATCACTGTCATACAGGCTGCCCAACAGTTTAAAAATAATGAAATAGATCATGCGATAGAGATCTTAGATAGGCAACATCACATGGCGATTGACAAATGTTACCCAGTGCTGCCAACTTCTTCCCCAAATCGCGATGCTGATACTGAGAAGGATCCTTTAATGTCTCACTTATTACGATCGCCCCGCCCTATGCACTAGGCGCTAATGCACCCCCGCTTTTGTTACCCATCCAACAACCTGTTATTCTCCCACCAGCTCCAGCTCCAGCTCCTGCACCTCCAACACAGCCCTTTGTGGCACTGCCACTCCCGCCATTTCCTTTGCCTTCAGCTCCCTTGTTTCCAGCTCCTCTGCCTCCGACTTCTTTGCCTCAGTCTCCTTTGCCTTCGACCTCCGCTCTACCTGTTGCCTCTTCTCCTGCTACGTCTCATACATTATCTCCTGTTTTTCTGTCAACTTCCCCTTCTATCCGTCAGCGGATGGTTGAGACTGTTTCTGGTCTCTTTTCTCCTCTCTTTGGGTCAGTAAGTCTGACTCCTGTTCTTCCCCGTAGGCAGACCCGTAGTTTACTTCCTGACTCCCAAGAACGAGATACGTTCATGGGTCTTGCTCGCAGGTGGATCCTGAGTGATCTCGAATATACTGTTCAAGATATCATGGATACTTTTGAACAGTGGGATGCCCCTGTACAAAGATTCGTTTTCAATGCCATGTGTGAAATCCTAGGTCAGGAATGGGAGGCCACGGGATTGGGTTTAGCTCCCAAGGGTTTGCTGGATATTAGGACTGATTTTGATAAAGGAATTATTGTGGGTCCTGAGGTTGAGAATGCTATACAGACACTTATTACTTTTAGATCAATGTTCTTTTCCCGGTCTTTGTCTGAACCTGATCCTTCTGTTAGGCGCAAACTGAAACACTATCCTATGCGAGAGGTTCCCCCAGTCTGGAGAGAAGAGGTTGCAGCCCAGGGTAATAATCCGCTTATACCAGCTCACTTCCAACGTATATGGGTACATGTACCTTGGAAGAGATCTGAGGTGCTGGCCCTTAAACAGTCTTTACCTGACCCCGTAAAAACCCTGCTGGTTACTACAAGGAATTATCTCAGACTGTTGACGCTTGTATTATGAATTTGGCTGACATAGATATGTTAATGGGAAATGTTGTCCCACAACCATTGTGGGCTAGGATTCGGAAGGAGGACCACGCCCAAGAATTAGGAGGTGATTGGAATGCTATACTGGCTGCTGATATGCTCCAAGTGGGTGGTGCTAAACCCGATAATTTAATTGCAGAACTTCCTGGTAGAATAATTACCTTAATGAAAACTATGATGCCCGCTCTGCGAGTTAATTGGGATAAGTTAGCTGCCTGTAAGCAGAAGAAGGATGAGAGTGTCTCTGACTTCTTCACTCGCTTTGAAGAAACGTTTCTTGATCACAGTGGTCAGGATATGAGCACAGAGGGGGACAGCGATTGTTCGTAGATAAATTTGTATTTAATTTGCTTTCCGAGCTCTCTAATAAATTAAAGGATTCCGAAAGTTCATGGGCTGTTTCTTCTTCAGCCCAGATATTGGCTACTGCCCAATATTACGAAAATAGGGATAAGGAGGAGAAGGACAAATTGGATAAAAAGACTAAAGATTTAAAGACGAAGGCTCTTTTACAACAGGCTTATCCTCCTTGTCCTGCTCAGCGCCAGTTTCAGCCGACTCCCCAGTTTCAGAAGGTGTTTCAGAAACCTGAGCCTTTTGTTCCACGGCCTCCACTGGGTCCTAATCAATGTGCCTATTGTAAGGAAGAAGGTCACTTCAAGAATAATTGCCCGATATTATTGCAGCGTGCTGGTGGTACGCCTGGGCCGCGAGGCCGAGGTGGCTTCCAGTCAACACCTAGGGGAGGGGGCGAAGTACCATGTCCCAGGATCAACGTTCCTTTCCGCCGCAACATTCCATGAATTATTTTGATCAGCAAAATACTCAGTCTGCCCATTATTATAATGACGATTATTATATGGAAGATGAGAATCAGGGTTTCTCTAGCTAGGACAGCCGTGGACAAAGTGAGGGAGTCATTTCAGTTCCAGTGGACCAAAATGGGCCTTATGTTGATGTCGTTGCGCTTGGTGTATCAGAACCATTTCTCTTGGATACTGGTGCAACGAAGAGTTCTATCATCCACTCTAAACTCCCTGGGGCACCTTTGTCTGGCTTAACAAATGTTTCTGTAGGATTTTCTGGCGCCCGGTTCGTAACCCAGTTTCTTGTCTTTTACCTATCTTCATTGGCCCTTATGATTTGGAGGCTCCTCTTATTTTGACAACTGGTTGTGGTGAGAATTTGTTGGGGTTGGACTTGTTAAAGAGACTGTATGCGACACTGCATTGTTCTCCTTCTGGTGTACATCTTACTTTAGGCAAGAGATTAATTTCCCGACATATTTGTCTAGAGACCAACTCCCTTCTGAATTACGTTCCCTGCCTACTACTCTTTGGGCTACAGGCCCCAATGATGTTGGTCTCTTGCAGATTCCACCCTATGTTGTCACCCTCAAGTCCAATGTTAGGTTACCTCGCATTCCTCAGTATAGAATTTCGAGTGATGGTGAGAGAGCGCTGATGGCTATCATTTATGATTTGGTTGAGAAAGGTGTGGTTGAAGAGACTAGAGGAAATGTGTGCAATAGTCCTGTTCTGCCTGTCCTTAAACGTACTGACTCTTCCCAGCCTCCGGTTTATCGTTTTGTAATCGATCTCCGGGAGGTCAACAAGATCGTTGTACCCCAGTTTCCTGTCGTCCCAGATATCACTGCTTTATTGACAGTGATACCTGCCTCAGCTGCCTGGTTTTCGGTCATTGACCTTAAGAATGCTTTCTTTAGCATTCCCATTGCTGAGGAAAGTAGGGATATTTTTGGCTTCTCTTTGGGAGGCCGAAGCTTCCGGTTCAAGCGCGCACCTCAAGGCTATTGTGAAAGTCCCTCCATTTATAGTCAGGCTTTGAAAACTCAGCTCGATGCTTTCACTTTGCCTCCAGGTGCCACCCTTATTCAGTACGTAGATGATCTGCTAGTTGCTGCTGATTCTGAGGAAATTTGTAAACGAGTTACTGTTTCACTGTTGCATCACTTGTCTGACCTTCATCATAAGGTTTCACCCTCTAAATTACAATATTGTCGCCAAGAGGTTACCTACTTAGGTCATCTCTTGTCGAAGGAGGGACGGCGGTTGACCCCAGAAAGAATCCAATCAATTGCACAAATGTCAGATAGCAATTGTGAAGTGTAGTGCGCATAAAAGGGTCACTGATGATGTGGGTGAAGGAAACGCTTTTGCGGATCAGATAGCGAAAGAGACAGCGAGAGATGTGACGAGTCATATGTATGTTGCTGGACCTGCTAGATGGGTCAGTCAAGGAGGAATGTGTGAGGACACAATAGAAAGTGTGAAAATGATTCAGGAAGAGGCTACAGAGAAAGAATTGAGTAAGTGGAGAGATAGTACGGGAATGTTGAATGCGACAGGATGTTGGATAGAATTGTCAGAACACCAACGTTGGCTGTTACCAGACGCCTATGTACTTCCAGTAGTGACTATGGCGCATGGTCCAGCCCACATCAGTGCGAAAGGAATATGCAAGCTTTTGGCTCCGGTATGGCAGAATGCAGGGATTCCTAAATGTGCAGACAATCTTGTTAAACATTGCATTGTTTGTTTGATGCACAACCCAGGAAGAGGAACACCAACCCCAGCAGGCCATTTTGCTCCCCCAACGTATCCTTTTGAGGTAGTGCAGATAGACTACATTCATATGGAGAGATGCAGAAACCTAAAGTATGTCCTTGTGGTGGTATGTGCCTTTTCCAGATGGATAGAGGCCTACCCCTAAAGGATAATACTGCCTTGTCTACAGCTAAGGTCCTTCTGAAAGAATACTTCCCGAGGTTTGGTTTACCTCGAATTGTCTGGAGTGACAATGGAAGTGAATTCGTGGGTCAAATCATGCAGAAAGTATGTGCAGGTCTTGGGATTAAGCAAAAATTCCACGCGGCAAACCACCCTCAGTCAGCGGGTTTGGTAGAGTGCTATAATGGCACTCTCAAGCTTAAACTTGCAAAGATACAAGCCAGCACAGGTCTTGCCTGGCCCGACGCTTTACCTTTAGCCCTCTTGTCAACTCGAACAACTGTTCATTCTCGTGTGGGACTTAGCCCATATGAGATTGTGTTCGGACGCCCGGCTAATGTCTGGGGTGTCCCTAGACCCAAGAAGTACTCTGACATAGAATACCCAATGTTAATTGACTATTTGCATGACCTCACCACTAAATTGCGTGTTCTCCATCAGCAGGTACAAGACACCTTGCCACAGGCTTCCTCGGATCCTGGGCACACCCTCCAACCTGGCGACTGGGTGTGCCTTAAGAATTTTCAGAGGAAAAGGAATTTGGAGCCTCGCTGGCGGGAGCCAAGACAGGTCCTGCTGACGACACGTACAGCCGTAAAAGTCGTTGGGAAGAAGAACTGGATCCATGGTGTGCACTGCAAAAGGGTACCCTTGCCTTTGCCTTTTGATCAGTGGGTCCACGAAGGTATAGGTGATTGTGAAGGAGAGAGAGTTCCCCGGTTTGTACCTTTTGGCGATGCACACCTAGAATGGACTCGGACTGAGAAAGAGGACGATGTTTTGCAAGAAGCTGTACCATCGCATCTCAGAATAGATACAACTGATCCAGAGACACTTTTTCAAGACCAGACTGTGCCAAACAAGGATAGATACAATCTGAGGCCTAGAGTGGCCAAAGACATTTGAAATTTATTTTTATTTTTTCTCCCCTTCGTTCCTAAACTGCATTTTTTTTATTTCTTAGATTGCATTTTTGAATTTTTGAATTGTATATATTTTCTTCCATATGTGATACTGGACTCATCCCATTTTTGCAGGGTCGTGGTAGGAGACTTGGTTTGTGACCTGAGTAGTGGCACTAGGTCTGCAGGACTTGCAGTGTCATAGGACGGCCAATAACCACAACTGAGTGAGATAGGAAGATTGCCACGAGCAACACTTTAGGGGATGACTTCCGGTGAATCAGAAATTGATAAAAAACAAAATGAAGGAAAAATATTGTAAATTACTATTTAATAGATGTGGCGTAGTATTATGTGTTTTAACTATGTTATGTGTTTTATTAGCTTGTGTGGGTTGGGTTATTCACACTTTGCAGCCAGCATCTGTACCTATATCTACCTCTCAGCCCATACCTTTTCGCACTACTATTTCCCCACACCAATTCTATACGCTACCAGGGCATGAACAAATTAGGAGAATGGAATATCTCAACAATTCATTCATCCAGCTATTACACCAGCATCAATTAGTAATCAATACCACCGATTGTTGGGTTTGTGGACTTTTACCCCATAATACAGATAAAGGAATGCCATATTTAGTTCTACCCTTCTCCCTAAAAGGATCTGCTTGGGCTTACACCTCTATGTTTGCCAATGCCTATGAGAACCAACATCTACATCCTGTTGGTCCGTATAGGGATGGAATTGACGTTAGTCATAATTCACTAATAAAGGAAATAGTGGCTATGTCAAAACATTATAAAACATTTAGTGAATTCCCCACCGACGAGCGACAAGCATACATTGACTGGAATGTGACACATTATGTCACTAGCCTTACAGACAGAGCCAAAAGGAAAGGATCCCCACCTATATATACTGTACCCCACCAAGGTCACCTATGTCTCCAAGCCAATGGTCAAAATCCTAAGGCTCAATTGGGAAAGAGCACTTGTAATATTACATACATCTATACATCCCGAACGTCTCCACCATTGGTAGCATCTCAAGGAACATATTTCGTCTGCCATGACAGAGCCTATACATGGTTACCAGCCGATTTCTCAGGGACTTGTTATATGGCTTTTCTCCTCCCTCCAACATATACAGCTCCTTCGGGACATCACAAGACAAGGTACGGCAGAGGGGTTATTGCTTTGGAGGACACAGCAGGACAGGAAGGAGGTGACTTCCTTAAAGGATTCCTCCCATTTTGGGGCCCTATGGCCAATAGTAGAAATATCAGACATCTCATTCGGGTAGTTGAGGCAACAATAAATGAAACTGTCGGAGCACTGAGTAATATCACTGCTGAGCTTCAGGCGGATCGCCTTATGACATTACAGAACAGAATGGTGTTAGACATCATTCTCGCAGATCGTGGTGGAGTCTGTACATTGATTGGATCGAGTTGTTGCATTTATATACCTGATAACGCCCCTACAGTATACCAGGCCATCTCTAAATTGCACCACATTGCTGAGTCCATCCACCAGGACGAAGGAAATTGGTCTCTGATGGGATGGTTTTGGGAACTACTGTCCACATGGGGATGGAAGGTATTGACCTTTGTTGGAGTAGTTTTGGCCATCATCTTCTCGTGTTGCCTTTGTTTACAATGTGGCCCTGCAATATGTGGTCTTTGTGCTATTATGTGTGTCCCAAGACCCATGCCACAGAAAACGGAGAATATGAAGATGAAGATGATGTTGCAGCAACAACTTGACGACTTTATGACCATCGACATTGATTCAGATTAGCATGAGTCTTTGTGTATTGCCTGCGTAATGGCAAAAGGAGGGTCTGAGGTTCTTTAATTTTGACCCCATCTTACAGTCACCGCCATTTTTGTGTTGCCTTTACACAGGCTGCTCGATGAGCGAAGTGTCTCTGCCCTTTTGGACTGCAACGTGTCAAAACCCCCTCCGTCCTTGTCCTTAAAGCAATCTCAAACACCAGCCGGCCTAACTAATCCTTGTCTGGACTACCTAATCCCCGTATCAACTATCTGTTAGCCTTTAGTATTCTCCTCTCGCCATATCTTATCTTCTGGCCTTCGCTATTCTCTCCCTGTGTTTTCCTACTTTGTAACCTTCCTCTTGAAGCATACAGATATGTCCTGCCATTGCAAACACCGAACTATGGGTACCAGTATTGATTAACTGTGGGGGCTGGATAACACACAACATGTAAGCAGAGAGCATTTTGGTGACACAATATCTTGTTTTCAAACTCTCCTGATTGGCTAAAAAGTTGTGCGATGGGTGTATGTTTGTACAGATGTATTTCAACGATAAAAGCTTGTGAGCCACGGAGTCAAGTGGCAGTCTCCTGAGAACCTACTTGATGTACTTCTTGGACAACTGTGCTTAGCTGCAGCTAATAAACTTGGTTTTCTACGCCAACAGAGTATTCCGTGTCTCTGTGCAACAAGGCAGGTGAACCCGAAGATTTCAGGCGTGCCCTGCGCCGCCAGGCCCAAAGGCCCGGTTCTTCAAAGTGCCAGATAGGGCAGAGTCAGGTTGTGTACCTGGGCCACCTTGTGGGTGGAGGCCAGGTTCAACCTTTGCAGAGCAAGATCCAGACCATCATGGACTGGACTGCTCCCACTACCCAGACTCAGGTGAGAGCCTTCTTAGGCCGACTGGGTACTATAGGAGATTTGTCAAGGGGTATGGATCAATAGTGACACCCTTGAATGACTTAACTTCTAAGAAAATGCCCAAAAAGGTTCAGTGGACAGTTAGCTGTCAAAAGGCATTTGATGACCTCAAGCAGGCCATGTGCACTGCTCCAATTCTGCAGAGTCCTGATTACTCCAAGAAGTTCATTGTTCAAACAGATGCATCTGAATTGGGGGTAGGGGCTGTACTGTCACAATTGAATGAAGAAGGTCAGGATCAGCCAGTAGCTTTTATTAGCAGAAGGCTGACCCCTAGAGAGAAACGTTGGTCAGCCATAGAGAGGGAGGCCTTTGCTGTGGTCTGGGCTCTGAAGAAGTTGAGGCCATACTTGTTTGGTACACACTTCCTGGTTCAGACAGACATAAGCCCCTCTTATGGCTAAAACAAATGAAGGGTGAAAACCCCAAACTGCTTAGGTGGTCCATTTCCCTACAGGGGATGGACTTTACAGTGGAACATAGGCCTGGGAGTAACCATGCGAATGCAGATGGACTCTCTAGGTATTTCCACTTAGAACATGAAGACTTAACTGGGCAAGGTTAGTTTAATGTCCCTACTTTTGGGGGGGTTGTGTAGGAGAGTAGGATCTGCTTCACATGGGTACCCCCACTTTTTGCTGATGCTTCACTGTTTTTCGACATTAGTCTAGCTGGGGCCCTGCTAATCAGAACCCCAGCCTAGCTGCTTCCTCTCTAAAATGGTTTCCATGTGCCTTAGGCACATCACTGATTGGGATCTGGAGTGCCCTTATAAGTCCCTAGTATATGGTATACTATGTACCAAGGGCATAGGTACCTCAGAGGCCTGCCAGGGGCTGCAGCATGTATTATGCCACCCCTGGAAGGCCATCCAAACTGACACCACAGGTCTGCTACTGCAGCCTGGGTAAGGTGGTGCATGCACTCCTTACTGTGATATAGGTTACCTATATCACGAAATACATACACACATATAAACCTATAAGTCACTCCTAAGGCAGGCCTTATCAATCCTAAAGGCAGAGTGCATGGTTCATATGTGAGAGGGTGCCCCTGCATGAGCAGGGCCCCTCTGCAGCGTTCGGAGACCATCTCTGATGCTGTTTGTAGTGCAGCCTGACCATATACTCTTAAGCGCATTATATCCTCGCGGTAAAATGCTAACTTTGGAATGGCTGCCCCTAAACATGTCGTGTTTGGTGTCAAACATCTTGGAATACTACCCCCCGCCAATCCTGGTGGCGGGGGTAGCATTCCACCCTTCTAGAGGGAAAGACATGTTAACTCTGACTAGTCCGGTAACTTCTTTCCAGAGCCCTGGCATCACAAAATGGATGCTGCTGCCACAGACACGAGTCTGGCCTCCTGCTGCTGGACGAAACTCCGGCAGGGGAGGCCTGGACAATAGGGTTACTGTCCCAGGGAGGTGTGACCACCTCCCCAGACAGGATAATGTGTATTGGGGCTGGGCGGGAGCACTTTCGGGTGCTTTGAAGTCCTGCACTGGGGGCACATTTGGTGTCCCTGTGCATACCCCAGTTCAAACCGGATCAGGGGCTTGCAGCCCCTGCTTTGGCGCGAACTGGACAAAGGAAAGGGGTGTAGCCACCCCTCTGCCCTGACCCACCCATAGGTGGGGCCACAGAGTAGTCCAACCCCTATTTTTAGAATAAAGGTAGGAATCCAGTCCTTAGGACTTTAGATTATACCTGGACGAAACTCTGAAACTGAATCCTGGACCTTCGACGCTCTACTCACGATTAGAGGACTGAAGAATCTCCCTTGGGGTCAAGGAGTGACTCCCCTGCTTGGCAGGCACCAAAGAAGCATCTGTCCAGTTCGCATTTCTGAAGCTCCCGTCGGACGCCGAAGTCATCGCATCACCAGAGGTGGATTCTCAGACTTCCCGAGGCTACTCCTGAGTCCCCAGCAAAGCTGAGGCCCGTGGCTATCGTGGGTGACTTGAGACCGTGACCCCTGGACACCGAGTACATTTGCAAGTGCATCATCTTCTGGGTCTCCCAAGAAGTCGTGCTTTGGGCTCCCAGTAGCCCTAGCCTCCAGCACCACCTGCACCGAATATCACTGGCCCCCACTCCACGAGTGTCCTGTAAGCCAGCTCCACGTGCGGCGTCACGAGGCTCCTTCGCGGTCGCTAGCCCGTTGGCTAGTAGCCCTTAATGAAGGCCAATCTTTTTCTTTCTTGGCATCCTGGTTGCTCCAGGCCTGCCCTCACTTACCCTCGCTGGGTGAGTTCCACAGACCTTGCTGGTCTGCACCATCCACGATCTACATCTTAATCAAGACTTGCCGTTGCCAAGGCTTGTTGGGTCCAATCCGGTCGCCAATACCTCAGCACTCGACAGACATTGTGTACCAGCCTGAATCCTGCTCCTGGTCGCCGACAACGCCTCCTGGACCTCGTGGCTGAAGAGTCAAGACGACCGTCAACGCACCTGAAGCACTCAACATCGGTGGGCATCTGTCCATCGCCTTCCTGGTCACTGGCTAGTGACCCAGACTCTGTCCCCTCTGCTTTCAGGTTCACCAGAACTCCGATCCACTCTTGGATCCACCCGGACACTTTTCTCTTGGCCGCCAGCAGCACTTTGCAGCAGATCGCCATTCGAATCGACGACGAAACCCGACCCCGAAAGGCACCTATGCACCCGGCTTCCCTGGGTGAGGTAACACGAGTACTCCGGTGCTCCCGTGGGTAGAGACTCTTCAAAGTCCTAGATCTCAAAGGGTTTTGTCCTAGTCCTCTTTTAAGTGTCCCTTTCCTCTATTTTCCCGATCCCGACTTTCTCCCTAGAAGTTAACGGCGTATCGCGGTTGTGTATTTACACTGCACGCGTCTCCCGTGGGTCCCCTGTGTCACTACCTTGGGTGGTTCCTTGTGGTCCAAGCACTTCTAGAGGCTCTAGGCCTAGTGTCTAGTTCAGTCATGGTTCGCATACCACTTTATTGGTATATGGTTTGGTACGCCCCTAGGGCCCAAACGTGTATTTGTGCTATTACTGTGATTTAATATCTTATAACTTATGTACTTGAACTCTAGCCTCATAAAGAGACTAGAGGGGTGTGTTTAGCAATAAATACATATATTTTGAATATATACCTGGTGTGGTGCTCTTTCATTTGATCACTCAAGAGATTATAGACTGGTAAAACAAGCTGCTTTACATTCCTTCAAGACTTAGCCTGAAGGCTGCTCTCCATAGCTACCACTAGGATAGCTTTCAATAAAGGTTGTCTTTAACCTATCTCCAATAAGGGGTTGTTTGGACTGGTGCAAGGTGCCCACTATAATTAGTGGACAGCATATGCCAGGCCAACTTCTCACAGCCTCCACTATGAGGCCTGGGGGGCACCATATGGTGCCTGGCACAAGGTGCATGGATTTTGTTTACATGCCCTTTATCATTGTGGCTAGTGCTGCGGCCCTTTTCTGACAGCCAGGACATGACGCAATAATAAAGGGCACGTTTCCAACCGCCGTGCTGGCGATCGCATCCTAATGCGGCGGATTGGACCGTGGACTCCTTGTCAGATGGTCCCATTACTGCAACGATGTCGGTCGAGTATTTTAATTAGGGCCTAAAAGTGTTGGAGTGAAATGTGTGCCCAGAAGCCTGCAGTCACTGCCATCAAAAGTTGGGGTATGGAATACTAAGACAGTGTGGTGTCAATTCCACCTCTCACCTCTTTCATTCATCACGTCACTCCCTGCCTGCTTAGTTCACTATATTATGTTCTTTTTATTCCCCCTTTCTATGTCACTGGATTTCCATCTTTCTCTTCTCCCTGTCCCTCATCTATGTTTTTCTCTCTTGCTCTGGGTCAGAGTCTGATAACAAAAATTAAGTGGCCGGATCTAAAATGAGTGCGGGTTACTGGGGGCATTAGGCAAGGCAGCGTCCGTGCCCATTTGTATTCTCTTTGTACGCAAATGGGGTGGACTTTGGGCTACAAGAGGTGGATGCTGACGTGCCGAAAATAGGCTCTCACCCATCACCTATGCTCCTATGTGCAGATGATGCGGTATTAATATCTTGAACCGCTAATTAACTTCAAAAGTTGATTATTAAATGTGTAGCATATATTGAGCAAAAAGACCTAAAGCTCAGTCCGACTAAAACCTTTGTGATGGTCGTGGAAGGGGGAAAGTGAGGAAAAAGACCCACTGTGCGAGAGACCATAAGCTAGAAGTGCAAAACTCTTCCTATCTGGGTGTCATTTTCCCTCTCTGGCACCTGGGGTCCCCATATAGGAATGGTTAAGCTTCATCTATAAATGCAGTTGAGGCTCTCTTGAGAGTTGCCAAAAGAATGGGTCATAAATCATCATACACGAAATGGTGCAACTGTATGTGTAAATGCATCCCAACCGCCACTCAGGGGCCATCCTATGGGGCAGGGCAGAGATTACAGTATTAGAAATTCAGGAAAACACTTCCCTTCGTAGACTTGTGGCTGTCCCATGCTCGGTACCAGCATAAGTTACCCATGGGGAGAGGATGTGGCATAACGGCTAGCGCAGTCGATCTCAAATCTGGGGAACCGGGTTCGAGTCTCGGCATTGACGCTGAACATCCTGTGATTCTGAGTAAATCACTTAATCTCCCCTTCCTAACAAAAATGAATGTGTCCTTGTGTAACGCAACTGGTGCTCATGTAAAGCGCTCTGATACCTTCGGGTCAAGTTCGTGCTATATAAAACTACGGGGAAAAAAAATATTTACCCATAGAGATCGAAATGCATCAGAGTTGGAAGACACAATTTACCGAAGTGCAACTCTTAACTGGTATAACAGATGGAGCGAGACTGGAACAACATTCACAAGAGAAGTTATGCTCGAGCCCCGGGATATGATTCCCTGGCTGGTGTTTCTGAATAAACTACTCAAAGAGATGGATGACAATACTTCCCTCAAGAGTCCAGTCAGTCTCCTCCAGTTCAGGGAGAAAGAACTGAAAATAAACTTTATGAAGAAAAGAGGGACAAGAGACAGGGCAGGGCAGACAAGGCAGGGCACTTACACCAGGGCCGACAAGGCTGTTTAATTAGGGTAACACACGTCCAGGAGAGATGCAACTCCACAAGATTGAGGTTGGGCACCCTACATCATTCAGAAAGGAGGCATGGTCCAAAAATGTACCTACATGTCCAAGTGATGGGAAAGCCACCCAATCAACTGCACCTTTTATTCTGTTCTGTAGGTTTTAAGTAGGGGTGGGCGGAATTTGCGTAGTCACGCTACGCAAAGCTCCGCGAAACGGTAAAAAATCTCCGCGAGCACGCAAAAGTTCTGCGAACACGCGGAATTGCTTGTTCCGCCCGTTCGCGATGCTTTTTTCCTGTTCGCGAACGCTGTTTGCGTGCTCGGGGAGAAATATCTCGCGAACACGCATTTTGAAAGCGCGAACAAGCAAAAAATTCCGCGAAGCCGCGGATCGCGGAATTTTTGGTAATTCCGCGTTCTCCGCGGAACGCAAAATTACCCAAATTCCGCGAGCGGAACGGAATTTACCACCCAGGCCTAGTTTTAAGTTGATATTAGAAAGCGTTTCTTATGTCCCTCTTTTAAGGTCTCGCCTGCGTTGCAGCGCATGCGCTGCCCGCTTGCGAGATCTATTGTCGTTGGTTTTGTGTCGGGCCACTTTGGAAGTGGGGTTGGTGTCCACCCGTCGTCTGTTGCTCGTCATGCGTGTGTTGTGTCCTTGTCTCACGCTCGAGCCCCCCTTCTCTGAGAGGCTGTCTCCCTTATGCCCCGCCCACCCGTCTTTATAGACTCTCTGAACTTTTTCTGAACTTTTGTGAAAGATCATTGCGGCTCTTCCATTAATATTAATGAAATGTGGGGACATTAAAAACGGAGCTAGTGAGTGCCGGGGGACAGCCAGGAATTAATAGAGGTGTCCAGCTACGAGTGCTGCTGGGGCACGGATCATTCGCAGCTTGAGATCAGAATCGCCTACCTCAAGGTGCTGTGGACGTGAGCACTGCTCGCGGTCCCAGCCCTTCCACACGTGTCAGGGGCTGGGGTGTCGTTTGTGTGCATATGCCTGGGCACTCGCGTGCAGCTTGTGACCAAAGATACTTGCCTCGGGGCCACGGAACCCTGGGTGCAGAGAAACTTACCTCGGGATGCTGTAAACGTGAGACCTACGGCACTCCCAGCCCCGGTGGTTGGGGCCTGGATATCGCTCGTGTGCACTCCTCTGCCATTAGGGCTCTTGGGCTTACCGGAAGCACCAGCCCCTTGGTTCTGGGACTCCGAGCACAGACACCCCTACCCCACGGCCCTGCATTGTGAGTTGAGCTTGAGACCATACAAACAACCACCCTGACTTATTAGGGGCCATGATGTCGCTTGTGAGTAGATTCACCTGCCTTGGGCCAGTCTGCAAGCTGTGGCCAGAGACACATACTGTGGGGCCCCAAGCACAGTTCGACACATGACACCTCCCCGTGTTAGGGCGCTGGGTATCAATCAATCAATCAATCACAGAATTTGTAAAGCGCACTACTTACCCGCGAGGGTCTCAAGGCGCTAGGGAAAAAAGGGGGGGGGGTGCTGCTACTGGTCGAACAACCAGGTCTTGAGTAGCCTCCTGAAGGTCAGCAGGTCTTGGGTCTGTCGTAGGCTTAGTGGAAGGGTGTTCCAGGTCTTGGCGGCGAGGTGGGAGAAGGATCTGCCACCAGTGGTAGTTCTTCGAATGCGAGGGATGGTGGTGAGGGAGAGGTCGGCGGAGCGGAGTTGGCGGTTGGGGACGTAGAAGAGGAGTCGTCTGTTGAGGTAGGCTGGGCCAGTCTTGTGGAGTGCCTTGTGGGTATCGTTGTGTGTGGGGTCGCCGGCTCGCAGGGGCCCAGCCCTCATCTGCAGCTTGTGACCAGAGACACTTGCCCTGGGAACCCGAGCAGAGAGACACTTACTTCAGGACCCTTGAAACAGGAGCAAGGTTGAATACCCACCTCCCTTCCTCCCTTCTCCGCCCCGTGTTAGGTGCTGGTGTATCTCTTGTGTGCAGTCATCTTTCCCAGGCACTTGGGCCATGCCTGCAGCTTGTGACCAAAGAGAGGCCCTAAGCTGCTGGAGACTTGGAAGTTTCTGGTGCCCCGAGGCGCTAGCACCAGGGGCCTTAGGCTCCACACTTACAGCTTGTGACCAAAGGCGTCTCCAGCAGGTCACTGTGCTTCCAAACCTGGCTTGTAACCCTTAGTGTGGAACACACCTTGTGAATAGAGGTACCTGCCCCTGGAACGTGAGTACAGCCAAAGAAAAGCACAGGGTTATTGCATGACCCAGACTTGTGAGTACATGCAGGTGTTCCTGGCATTTGGGGCCCCAAACGCCACTTTACTTGACCTCCTTACCCCGAGCACGACTGGTGAGCAGAAACACAAGCTTCAGGGTTAGGGTCCCAGTAGCTCGCCCTCAGCCTTCACTAACAGGTGCCCTGCATTGATGTTATTGGGCCCTTCATGGCCTCTTAAACCCAAGTCATGGAAAATGACTGAGGGACACTGCGACACGGTACAACTACAGAGACACAGCCTGTGTGACCCGGGCACTGGAGCAGAGGTCTGTTGAGTCACAAACTCTGGGAAAGAGGCACTTAAGCGCTACATGAACAGTGGCAGTGTGTCACGGACTCACTAATCTTAGCACAACAGTCATGCTCCACTAACAATGTGTTCCCCTTTGCTTTTCTCACATTAGTTTCCACCTGTGGACATTACTGTCACCTTCAGCAGCCCCCACCGCCACTCCCTCTTACAAGCTTCCACTTTCTCATTTGAACTGTCCCCCTAGCCCCCAGAAAACCACCATCGTTGGCACCATTGTGAGAAAGGTCGGGGCACCTGCTGATGGTCAAAGCTGAGAGGTCAATTACGGAATGGGCATGGAATCTAAGCTGTCCAATCAGCCTCCTGACCCTACCCGAGCACCTCAGTGGCCAGCATGGAAAGACCCACACCTCCTATTCTGACACCAAGCCTTACCCTGAATGCTCCTAAGCGTCTAAAAGCCCTTCAGTTTGGGTGTAAACGTCGCCAGCCCCTTGCTGCAGATACAAACTTGGCGGCGTTTGGATAATAATGTTATATGTGTGTGTAGGCAGCTTTTTTGGGGGATGGTATCACTTCATTGGTTTGTCAGTTTTACACATGATGTTTCACCTCATTATTACAGCACTAAGCAATAAAATGCTGGCGGTCAGCCTTTGCGAACGGCCTTCCGCTGCGCAACACCGGTCACTGCGTTTTTAGCAACTTTCCATCCACTTGAGCTAAAAACTATTTTTTTATTAAAATCTGCTGATTATGCTGTAGATGATGGATTTTGGTGCAAATGCGGCACATCCATAATTATGTGGGAAACACCAAAACCGCAGAATTTCACAATTCCAGTGGTTCTGATGATAGTCCCTCTGTCCACAGCTCTTCCTGCTCTCCCTGACCTTTATCATCCCACTCTTCTCCGCTTTCTCAGCTCTCCCTCGGTACTATGGTCCCACTCTACAGGTGTTCCATGCTCGGCATCTCCTCCTTTGTTCCTCTCTCCACAGCTCTCCCTGCTTCCACTCTACTCTCACCCGTCTCTCCACAGCTCTCCCTGCTTCCGCTCTCCTCGCGCCCCTCTCTCCACAGCTTTCCCTGCTTCCGCTCTCCCCTCGTCCCTCTCTCTACAGCTCTCCCTGCTTCTGCTCTCTTTTCGCCCCTCTCTCCTCAGTTCTCCCTGCTTCTGCTCACCTCTCGCCCCCCTCTCCACAGCTCTCCCTGCTTCCGCTCTCCTCTCGCCCCTCCCTCCACAGCTCTCCCTGCTTCCACTCTTCCCTCGTCCCGCTCTCCACAGCTCGTCCTGCTTCCACTCTCCTCTCGCCCATTTGTCCACAGCTCTCCCTGCTTCCGCTCTCCTCTAGCCCATCTGCACAGCTCTCCCTGCTTCCACTCTCCCCTCGTCCCGCTCTCCACAGCTCTTCCTGCTTCCACTCTCCTCTCATCCGTCTCTCCACAGCTCTCCCTGCTTCCACTCTCCTCTCGCCTCTCTCTCCACAGCTCTCCCTGCTTCGGCTCTCCTCTCGCCCCTCCCTCCACAGCTCTCCCTGCTTCCACTCTTCCCTCGTCCCGCTCTCCACAGCTCTCCCTGCTTCCACTCTCCTCTCGCCCATTTGTCCACAGCTCTCCCTGCTTCCGCTCTCCTCTAGCCCATCTGCACAGCTCTCCCTGCTTCCACTCTCCACTCGTCCCGCTCTCCACAGCTCTTCCTGCTTCCACTCTCCTCTCATCCCTCTCTCCACAGATCTCCCTGCTTCCACTCTCCTCTCGCCCATCTCCAAAGCTCTCCCTGCTTCCGCTCTCCTCTCGCCCCTCTCTCCACAGCTCTCCCTGCTTCCACTCTCCTCTCGCCCATTTGTCCACAGCTCTCCCTGCTTCCGCTCTCCTCTAGCCCATCTGCACAGCTCTCCCTGCTTCCACTCTCCCCTCGTCCCGCTCTCCACAGCTCTTCCTGCTTCCACTCTCCTCTCATCCGTCTCTCCACAGCTCTCCCTGCTTCCACTCTCCTCTCGCCCATCTCTCCACAGCTCTCCCTGCTTCCGCTCTCCTCTAGCCCATCTGCACAGCTCTCCCTGCTTCCACTCTCCTCTCGCCCTTCTCCACAGCTCTCCCTGCTTCCGCTCTCCTCTAGCCCATCTGCACAGCTCTCCCTGCTTCCACTCTCCCCTCGTCCCTCTCTCCACAGCTCTTCTTGCTTCCGCTCTCCTCTAGCCCATCTGCACAGCTCTCCCTGCTTCCACTCTCCTCTAGCCCATCTGCACAGCTCTCCCTGCTTCCGCTCTCCTCTAGCCCATCTGCACAGCTCTCCCTGCTTCCGCTCTCCTCTAGCCCATCTGCACAGCTCTCCCTGCTTCCACTCTCCCCTCGTCCCGCTCTCCACAGCTCTTCCTGCTTCCACTCTCCTCTCATCCGTCTCTCCACAGCTCTCCCTGCTTCCACTCTCCTCTCGCCCATCTCCACAGCTCTCCCTGCTTCCGCTCTCCTCTAGCCCATCTGCACAGCTCTCCCTGCTTCCACTCTCCCCTCGTCCCTCTCTCCACAGCTCTTCTTGCTTCTGCTCACCTCTCGTCCCCTCTCCACAGCTCTCTCTGCTTCCACTCTCCTCTCGCCCGTCTCTCCACAGCTCTTCCTGCTTGCACTCTCCTCTCGCCCGTCTCTCCACAAATCTCCCTGCTTCCACTCTCCCCCGTCCCTCTCTCCAAAGCTCTTCTTGCTTCCGCTCACCTCTCGTCCCCCTCTCCACAGCTCTTCCTGCTTCCACTCTCCTCTCGCCCGTCTCTCCACAGCTCTCCCTGCTTCCACTCTCCTCTCGCCCGTCTCTCCACAGCTCTTCCTGCTTCCATACTCCTCTCGCCCGTCTCTCCACAGCTCTCCCTGCTTCCACTCTCCTCTCGCCCGTCTCTCCACAGCTCTTCTTGCTTCCACTCTCCCCTCGTCCCTCTCTCCACAGCTCTTCCTGCTTCCACTCTCCCCTCGTCCCTCTCTCCACAGCTCTCCCTGCTTCCACTCTCCTCTCGCCCGTCTCTCCACAGCTCTTCTTGCTTCCACTCTCCTCTCGCCCGTCTCTCCACAGCTCTTCTTGCTTCCACTCTCCCATCATCACTCTCTCCACAGTTCTTCCTGCTTCCACTCTCCTCTCGCCCGTCTCTCCACAGTTCTCCCTGCTTCCACTCTCCTCTCGCCCGTCTCTCCACAGTTCTCCCTGCTTCCACTCTCCTCTCGCCCGTCTCTCCACAGCTCTCCCTGCTTCCACTCTCCTCTCGCCCGTCTCTCCACAGCTCTCCCTGCTTCCACTCTCCTCTCACCCGTCTCTCCACAGTTCTTCCTGCTTCCGCTCTCCTCTAGCCCATCTGCACAGCTCTCCCTGCTTCCACTCTTCCCTCGTCCCGCTCTCCCAGCTCTTCCTGCTTCCACTCTCCTCTCATCCGTCTCTCCACAGCTCTCCCTGCTTCCACTCTCCTCTCGCCCATCTCCACAGCTCTCCCTGCTTCCGCTCTCCTCTAGCCCATCTGCACAGCTCTCCCTGCTTCCACTCTCCCCTCGTCCCTCTCTCCACAGCTCTTCTTGCTTCTGCTCACCTCTCGTCCCCCTCTCCACAGCTCTCCCTGCTTCCACTCTCCTCTCGCCCGTCTCTCCACAGCTCTTCCTGCTTCCACTCTCCTCTCGCCCGTCTCTCCACAGCTCTCCCTGCTTCCACTCTCCCCTCGTCCCTCTCTCCACAGCTCTTCTTGCTTCTGCTCACCTCTCGTCCCCCTCTCCACAGCTCTTCCTGCTTCCACTCTCCTCTCGCCCGTCTCTCCACAGCTCTCCCTGCTTCCACTCTCCTCTCGCCCATCTCTCCACAGCTCTTCCTGCTTCCACTCTCCTCTCGCCTCGTCTCTCCACAGCTCTCCCTGCTTCCACTCTCCTCTCGCCCGTCTCTCCACAGCTCTTCTTGCTTCCACTCTCCCCTCGTCCCTCTCTCCACAGCTCTTCCTGCTTCCACTCTCCCCTCGTCCCTCTCTCCACAGCTCTCCCTGCTTCCACTCTCCTCTCGCCCGTCTCTCCACAGCTCTTCTTGCTTCCACTCTCCTCTCGCCCGTCTCTCCACAGCTCTTCTTGCTTCCACTCTCCCCTCGTCCCTCTCTCCACAGTTCTTCCTGCTTCCACTCTCCTCTCGCCCGTCTCTCCACAGCTCTCCCTGCTTCCACTCTCCTCTCGCCCGTCTCTCCACAGTTCTCCCTGCTTCCACTCTCCTCTCGCCTCGTCTCTCCACAGTTCTCCCTGCTTCCACTCTCCTCTCGCCCGTCTCTCCACAGCTCTCCCTGCTTCCACTCTCCTCTCGCCCGTCTCTCCACAGCTCTCCCTGCTTCCACTCTCCTCTCGCCGGTCTCTCCACAGTTCTTCCTGCTTCCACTCTCCTCTCGCCCGTCTCTCCACAGCTCTCCCTGCTTCCACTCTCCTCTCGCCCGTCTCTCCACAGTTCTTCCTGCTTCCACTCTCCTCTCGCCCGTCTCTCCACAGTTCTTCCTGCTTCCACTCTCCTCTCGCCCGTCTCTCCACAGCTCTCCCTGCTTCCACTCTCCCCTCGTCCCTCTCTCCACAGTTCTTCCTGCTTCCACTCTCCTCTCGCCCGTCTCTCCACAGTTCTTCCTGCTTCCACTCTCCTCTCGCCCGTCTCTCCACAGCTCTCCCTGCTTCCACTCTCCTCTCGCCCGTCTCTCCACAGCTCTCCCTGCTTCCACTCTCCTCTCGCCCGTCTCTCCACAGCTCTCCCTGCTTCCACTCTCCTCTCGCCCGTCTCTCCACAGCTCTTCTTGCTTCCACTCTCCCCTCGTCCCTCTCTCCACAGCTCTTCCTGCTTCCACTCTCCCCTCGTCCCTCTCTCCACAGCTCTCCCTGCTTCCACTCTCCTCTCGCCCGTCTCTCCACAGCTCTCCCTGCTTCCACTCTCCTCTCGCCCGTCTCTCCACAGCTCTTCTTGCTTCCACTCTCCCCTCGTCCCTCTCTCCACAGTTCTTCCTGCTTCCACTCTCCTCTCGCCCGTCTCTCCACAGCTCTCCCTGCTTCCACTCTCCTCTCGCCCGTCTCTCCACAGTTCTCCCTGCTTCCACTCTCCTCTCGCCCGTCTCTCCACAGTTCTCCCTGCTTCCACTCTCCTCTCGCCCGTCTCTCCACAGCTCTCCCTGCTTCCACTCTCCTCTCGCCCGTCTCTCCACAGCTCTCCCTGCTTCCACTCTCCTCTCGCCCGTCTCTCCACAGTTCTTCCTGCTTCCACTCTCCTCTCGCCCGTCTCTCCACAGCTCTCCCTGCTTCCACTCTCCTCTCGCCCGTCTCTCCACAGTTCTTCCTGCTTCCACTCTCCTCTCGCCCGTCTCTCCACAGTTCTTCCTGCTTCCACTCTCCTCTCGCCCGTCTCTCCACAGCTCTCCCTGCTTCCACTCTCCCCTCGTCCCTCTCTGCACAGCTCTCCCTGCTTCCACTCTCCTCTCGCCCGTCTCTCCACAGCTCTTCCTGCTTCCACTCTCCCCTCGTCCCTCTCTCCACAGCTCTCCCTACTTCCGCTCTCCCCTAGTCCCTCTCTCCATGGCTCTCCCTACTTCCACTCTCCCCTCGTCCCTCTCTCCACAGTTCTTCCTGCTTCCACTCTCCTCTCGCCCGTCTCTCCACAGCTCTCCCTGCTTCCACTCTCCTCTCGCCCGTCTCTCCACAGCTCTTCCTGCTTCCACTCTCCCCTCGTCCCTCTCTCCACAGTTCTTCCTGCTTCCACTCTCCCCTCGTCCCTCTCTCCACAGTTCTTCCTGCTTCCACTCTCCCCTCGTCCCTCTCTCCACAGCTCTTCCTGCTTCCACTCTCCCCTCGTCCCTCTCTCCACAGTTCTTCCTGCTTCCACTCTCCTCTCGCCCGTCTCTCCACAGCTCTCCCTGCTTCCACTCTCCTCTCGCCCGTCTCTCCACAGTTCTCCCTGCTTCCACTCTCCTCTCGCCCGTCTCTCCACAGCTCTCCCTGCTTCCACTCTCCTCTCGCCCGTCTCTCCACAGTTCTTCCTGCTTCCACTCTCCTCTCGCCCGTCTCTCCACAGTTCTTCCTGCTTCCACTCTCCTCTCGCCCGTCTCTCCACAGCTCTCCCTGCTTCCACTCTCCCCTCGTCCCTCTCTCCACAGTTCTTCCTGCTTCCACTCTCCTCTCGCCCGTCTCTCCACAGTTCTTCCTGCTTCCACTCTCCTCTCGCCCGTCTCTCCACAGCTCTCCCTGCTTCCACTCTCCTCTCGCCCGTCTCTCCACAGCTCTTCCTGCTTCCACTCTCCTCTCGCCCGTCTCTCCACAGCTCTCCCTGCTTCCACTCTCCTCTCGCCCGTCTCTCTACAGCTCTTCTTGCTTCCACTCTCCCCTCGTCCCTCTCTCCACAGCTCTTCCTGCTTCCACTCTCCCCTCGTCCCTCTCTCCACAGCTCTCCCTGCTTCCACTCTCCTCTCGCCCGTCTCTCCACAGCTCTCCCTGCTTCCACTCTCCTCTCGCCCGTCTCTCCACAGCTCTTCTTGCTTCCACTCTCCCCTCGTCCCTCTCTGCACAGTTCTTCCTGCTTCCACTCTCCTCTCGCCCGTCTCTCCACAGCTCTCCCTGCTTCCACTCTCCTCTCGCCCGTCTCTCCACAGTTCTCCCTGCTTCCACTCTCCTCTCGCCCGTCTCTCCACAGTTCTCCCTGCTTCCACTCTCCTCTCGCCCGTCTCTCCACAGCTCTCCCTGCTTCCACTCTCCTCTCGCCCGTCTCTCCACAGCTCTCCCTGCTTCCACTCTCCTCTCGCCCGTCTCTCCACAGTTCTTCCTGCTTCCACTCTCCTCTCGCCCGTCTCTCCACAGCTCTCCCTGCTTCCACTCTCCTCTCGCCCGTCTCTCCACAGTTCTTACTGCTTCCACTCTCCTCTCGCCCGTCTCTCCACAGTTCTTCCTGCTTCCACTCTCCTCTCGCCCGTCTCTCCACAGCTCTCCCTGCTTCCACTCTCCCCTCGTCCCTCTCTGCACAGCTCTCCCTGCTTCCACTCTCCTCTCGCCCGTCTCTCCACAGCTCTTCCTGCTTCCACTCTCCCCTCGTCCCTCTCTCCACAGCTCTCCCTGCTTCCACTCTCCCCTCGTCCCTCTCTCCACAGCTCTTCCTGCTTCCACTCTCCCCTCGTCCCTCTCTCCACAGTTCTTCCTGCTTCCACTCTCCTCTCGCCCGTCTCTCCACAGCTCTCCCTGCTTCCACTCTCCTCTCGCCCGTCTCTCCACAGCTCTTCCTGCTTCCACTCTCCTCTCGCCCGTCTCTCCACAGCTCTTCCTGCTTCCACTCTCCCCTCGTCCCTCTCTCCACAGTTCTTCCTGCTTCCACTCTCCCCTCGTCCCTCTCTCCACAGCTCTTCCTGCTTCCACTCTCCCCTCGTCCCTCTCTCCACAGTTCTTCCTGCTTCCACTCTCCTCTCGCCCGTCTCTCCACAGCTCTCCCTGCTTCCACTCTCCTCTTGCCCGTCTCTCCACAGTTCTCCCTGCTTCCACTCTCCTCTCGCCCGTCTCTCCACAGCTCTCCCTGCTTCCACTCTCCTCTCGCCCGTCTCTCCACAGTTCTCCCTGCTTCCACTCTCCTCTCGCCCGTCTCTCCACAGCTCTCCCTGCTTCCACTCTCCTCTCGCCCGTCTCTCCACAGCTCTTCCTGCTTCCACTCTCCCCTCGTCCCTCTCTCCACAGCTCTCCCTGCTTCCACTCTCCTCTCGCCCGTCTCTCCACAGCTCTTCCTGCTTCCACTCTCCCCTCGTCCCTCTCTCCACAGCTCTTCCTGCTTCCACTCTCCCCTCGTCCCTCTCTCCACAGTTCTTCCTGCTTCCACTCTCCTCTCGCCCGTCTCTCCACAGCTCTTCCTGCTTCCACTCTCCTCTCGCCCGTCTCTCCACAGTTCTCCCTGCTTCCACTCTCCTCTCGCCCGTCTCTCCACAGTTCTCCCTGCTTCCGCTCTCCTCTAGCCCATCTGCACAGCTCTCCCTGCTTCCGCTCTCCTCTAGCCCATCTGCACAGCTCTCCCTGCTTCCACTCTCCCCTCGTCCCTCTCTCCACAGCTCTTCATGCTTGCGATCTCCTCTCGCCCCTCTCTCCACAGCTCTCCCTGCTTCCACTCTCCCCTCGCCCGTCTCTCCACCGCTCTCCCTGCTTCCACTCTCCCCTCGTCCCTCTCTCCACAGCTCTTCTTGCTTCTACTCTCCTCTCGCCCGTCTCTCCACAGCTCTCCCTGCTTCCACTCTCCTCTCGTCCCTCTCTCCACAGCTCTCCCTGCTTCCGCTCTCCTCTCGCCCCTCCCTTCACAGCTCTCCCTGCTTCCACTCTCCCCTCGTCCCTCTCTCCACAGCTCTCCTTCCTTGCCTCCTCTACCGTCGCTCTGCCCACATTTCTTACTGCTGCCCCTGTGCTCCCTGGCCCACCTCTCCACTACTCTTTCTGACTCCCTTCTCTCTTTCGTCCCTTGGAGAGGAGAAAACACAAACTTGAAGGAGGGCAGAAGACCGCTCCCTGCCTGGATGGACTATCCCAGTCATCCCTCACGTGGCCCCAGTGCCTGGATTGTTAGAGAACAATACTGCAGTCGTGACCTCCAAGGATGGACGACACGAGTCCTCAGGGCTGCCGGTCGCACCCGGCACATTTCTTCCGTCATAGTTGGGACGTAGTTTGAAAGTTAAGGGTCATAGAGCACGATTACCCGGGTGGGCAGTGGTTATTCTGAGGCATTCACCTGTCACCTCAGTGCCCACTCCGGTCCTAGTTCATGGCGTCAGTGGGTGCACTGGCCAAGCACGCCCATATCTGATACCCCTCTCTTGTTATTTCAAACTGCCTCTCACTATCCCCTTCCTGCAAGTGAGGTTTGTGGCTTTTTAGGTATTGGTTTTGACAGTGCAGCTATATATTGTAACATTCCAATACACACATAGTAGGCCTTAGGTCTGCCAAGTTCAACCTTTGCTTTCCTCACACATCGTTCATGTTTATTACAGTTAATTGAAACCATTTCTTCTAATACCATAAAATAATTACAAAAAATGCATTAATTTTCGGGGCTAAAAAGTGCCAGTTAATGCATTTAAGTGCAAACAAATGTAAAATAATCTACATATGAAGCTCCTTAAAATTATTTAAACAAAGTGTGCTAGAAAAAAAAGATAAAATCGCAAGCAGTGAAGTCTATATTAAAATAAGGACTGTTACGTAGGATGCATGTGATCATTGCCGGGCCGCACTGTAAATGTCACACTGTTTGTATGGCCCTTAGAAAAAAAACATTTGCACTGCAATAGGTCTCGCATGTGCGAGAGTTTAAGCTATTGGCATTGCAAATAACAATGCCTTTTATTTAGGTTTTAAAAACTAACACATGAATAGAAGGCATTGTCATTTACAATGCCAATAGCTAAAACTCTCGCAAATGCGAGACCTATTGCATTGCAAATGCTTGTTAACTTACAAATTGGCATTTTATAAAGATGCCCTGAACGTTTTATGTAAACTTGAGTCTGATGTTGTCTGCCGTGCTGTCTCTGATCTCTAGGAGGAAATTACCTCACCACCTCGATGGCACGACTCACGAGAACGATAAACAGGGCCTCTAGGCTGAGGGTGTGATCTGGGGCAGACAGGACAAGGCAGGGCACTTACACCAGGGCCTCTAGGCTGAGGGCGTGATCTGGGGCAGACAGGACAAGGCAGGGCACTTACACCAGGGCCTCTAGGCTGAGGGCGTGATCTGGGGCAGACAGGACAAGGCAGGGCACTTACACCAGGGCCGCTAGGCTGAGGGCGTGATCTGGGGCAGACAGGACAAGGCAGGGCACTTACACCAGGGCCTCTAGGCTGAGGGTGTGATCTGGGGCAGACAGGACACGGCAGGGCAGTTACACCAGGGCCTCTAGGCCGAGGGTGTGATCCTGTGCAGACAGGACAAGGCAGGGCACTTACACCAGGGCCTCTAGGCTGAGGGTGTGATCCTGGGCAGACAGGACAAGGCAGGGCACTTACACCAGGGCCTCTAGGCTGAGGGTGTGATCTGGGGCAGACAGGACAAGGCAGGGCACTTACACCAGGGCCTCTAGGCTGAGGGTGTGATCCTGGGCAGACAGGACAAGGCAGGGCACTTACACCAGGGCCTCTAGGCTGAGGGTGTGATCTGGGGCAGACAGGACAAGGCCGGGCACTTACACCAGGGCCTCTAGGCTGAGGGTGTGATCTGGGGCAGACAGGACACGGCAGGGCAGTTACACCAGGGCCTCTAGGCCGAGGGTGTGATCCTGTGCAGACAGGACAAGGCAGGGCACTTACACCAGGGCCTCTAGGCTGAGGGTGTGATCCTGGGCAGACAGGACAAGGCAGGGCACTTACACCAGGGCCTCTAGGCTGAGGGTGTGATCTGGGGCAGACAGGACAAGGCAGGGCACTTACACCAGGGCCTCTAGGCTGAGGGTGTGATCCTGGGCAGACAGGACAAGGCAGGGCACTTACACCAGGGCCTCTAGGCTGAGGGTGTGATCTGGGGCAGACAGGACAAGGCAGGGCACTTACACCAGGGCCTCTAGGCTGAGGGTGTGATCTGGGGCAGACAGGACACGGCAGGGCAGTTACACCAGGGCCTCTAGGCCGAGGGTGTGATCCTGTGCAGACAAGACAAGGCAGGGCACTTACACCAGGGCCTCTAGGCTGAGGGTGTGATCCTGGGCAGACAGGACAAGGCAGGGCACTTACACCAGGGCCTCTAGGCTGAGGGTGTGATCTGGGGCAGACAGGACAAGGCAGGGCACTTACACCAGGGCCTCTAGGCTGAGGGTGTGATCCTGGGCAGACAGGACAAGGCAGGGCATTTACACCAGGGCCTCTAGGCTGAGGGTGTGATCCGGGGCAGACAGGACAAGGCAGGGCACTTACACCAGGGCCTCTAGGCTGAGGGTGTGATCCTGGGCAGACAGGACAAGGCAGGGCACTTACACCAGGGCCTCTAGGCTGAGGGTATGATCTTGGGCAGACAGGACAAGGCAGGGCATTTACACCAGGGCCTCTAGGCTGAGGGTGTGATCCTGTGCAGACAGGACAAGGCAGGGCACTTACACCAGGGCCTCTAGGCTGAGGGTGTGATCTGGGGCAGACAGGACACGGCAGGGCAGTTACACCAGGGCCTCTAGGCCGAGGGTGTGATCCTGTGCAGACAGGACAAGGCAGGGCACTTACACCAGGGCCTCTAGGCTGAGGGTGTGATCCTGGGCAGACAGGACAAGGCAGGGCACTTACACCAGGGCCTCTAGGCTGAGGGTGTGATCTGGGGAAGACAGGACAAGGCAGGGCACTTACACCAGGGCCTCTAGGCTGAGGGTGTGATCCTGGGCAGACAGGACAAGGCAGGGCACTTACACCAGGGCCTCTAGGCTGAGGGTGTGATCTGGGGCAGACAGGACAAGGCAGGGCACTTACACCAGGGCCTCTAGGCTGAGGGTGTGATCCTGGGCAGACAGGACAAGGCAGGGCACTTACACCAGGGCCTCTAGGCTGAGGGTGTGATCTTGGGCAGACAGGACAAGGCAGGGCATTTACACCAGGGCCTCTAGGCTGAGGGCGTGATCTGGGGCAGACAGGACAAGGCAGGGCACTTACACCAGGGCCTCTAGGCTGAGGGCGTGATCTGGGGCAGACAGGACAAGGCAGGGCACTTACACCAGGGCCTCTAGGCTGAGGGTGTGATCCTGGGCAGACAGGACAAGGCAGGGCACTTACACCAGGGCCTCTAGGCTGAGGGTGTGATCTTGGGCAGACAGGACAAGGCAGGGCATTTACACCAGGGCCTCTAGGCTGAGGGTGTGATCTGGGGCAGACGCACAATGGCTGTTACTGTTTGTAGTATTATGGAAGAGATATATATTAGGCCGCACTTGATGTAAACTTGAGTCTGATGTTGTCTGCCGTGCTGTCTCTGATCTCTAGGAGGAAATTACCTCACCACCTCGATGGCACGACTCACGAGAACGATAAACAGGGCCTCTAGGCTGAGGGTGTGATCTGGGGCAGACAGGACAAGGCAGGGCACTTACACCAGGGCCTCTAGGCTGAGGGTGTGATCTGGGGCAGACAGGACAAGGCAGGGCAGTTACACCAGGGCCTCTAGGCTGAGGGTGTGATCCTGGGCAGACAGGACAAGGCAGGGCAGTTACACCAGGGCCTCTAGGCTGAGGGTGTGATCCTGGGCAGACAGGACAAGGCAGGGCACTTACACCAGGGCCTCTAGGCTGAGGGTGTGATCTGGGGCAGACAGGACAAGGCAGGGCACTTACACCAGGGCCTCTAGGCTGAGGGTGTGATCTGGGGCAGACGCACAACAGCTGATACTGTTTGTAGTATTTCGGAAGAGATATATATAAGGCCGCATTTGTTGTCATTTTTATGCCCAGTTTGTACCACAGGACACTGTCTACGCATCTTTTTACACATTTTTACACTTCTGTGAATGACTAGTTTGCACGTATGTTTTTACCTACTGGGTTCTCATATTAAAAATATATATGTTCTTATCTTGAATATTTTATGCTCTTTTATGGATCTAAAAAAATCAGAATCAAAATTGTTTGATTTGATTTGAGTGCGGGTGGACCCCCCCTCAGCCCCGGCAGCGCCTGCTCAAATTAAGCACTGGGTGCTGTATTTGTTATGAGCCCATGTGTAAAGTGCTGGGGTCTCTTGTGTGAGTAGTTGCAGAGGTACCCTTATCTTGTTTTGGGGTTCAAAGGTGCCTCATCTTGTCTTGGGGCACACTCTCAGATTTATCAATACCGCAGACCTGTGAATGCATCAAAATGCTTCGCTTCCCCAGGGGAGGCGTAACGAGGAGAAAGATCTTTATTTCTCCTCATTATCTCCTCCTTTTATGTGTGCTGCATTCTGCTTCAGGGGTCCCTTCCTGCACAAAACCGATACTGTTTACAAAGCAGGCACCCTCGCACCATGGTGCAGGAGTGCCTGCATTGGCGCTAGGCAGCACATTGTGCGCCAGCGCTGGGAAATGACCAGACTGCAGCGTATGATGTTAAATACGGCTCATTCCTGCCCTCTCCCCATCGCGCAGCCTAGCGTAGCAGGGTGACTGGCTGCACGGCCTGATTTTTTCATAAATATCCTGCTGTCTTCCCCTGGATTGTTCTTCCAGCCCCTCTTAGGTTTGGGGTCACAGACCACCTTCCTTCATTGCAGATTTCTCAAACCTCATAGGGCCTGTGCAGAGAATCAGATGGGCCCCCACTCAGTAAGACTCATCCGTATAAGAAGGAGAGGAGGTCGGTGAAGAGGATGGAGAGACGAGCTCTCTGGTGGGGGGCAGGGGGTCTGTATTACAGCCCTGCCCTGCAAGGGGGGGGTCTGTATTACAGCCCTCCCCTGCATGTGCACAAGGATGGCATGTCAGTGTTTAACTCATAGGAGTGGGTGAGACCTGCAGGGAGTGATTATATTAAAGTCCCCCAGGATGCCAGCTAATGTCTTGAGCGGTAGTTTCCCACAGGACAAACATGGAGAAAAGCATAACTTTGTTCCATCTTTATCAATGTGTGAATGGTGTCTTAGATTCAACCAAAGGATGTATTTTAAAATATTGAACATATTCATGAAACAGTTGCAGTTATTAGTAAAACAAAATATACATTTCCTGTTGGGCTAACCATATATAACCAGACAGTATCACAACCTATAGATGATTATAAGGCACATCTCTTGGCACTTACTGTTTGTGTTTCTTTCTGGAGCTGCCGCTTCTGCCTGGGACCTCCTGGCTCCTGTAGGTGAGAAAGAGACACGTGATCCAAAGAAGGCATCTAGAGGGTGTTCTAGAGTCAGAGGCGACTCCAGAAGCGTTCTAACAGCAACGTCAGGCCTGGGGGTGCTCCGGTGCTAGACACGAACAGACAGGCACAATTAGACAGGTATTCTAGAGTCAGAGGCAGGTAGAGAGGTCTCTTCCCTTCGTGAGAGGCAGAGAGAGGTTCTGCCCTGAGAGAGAGGCAGAGAAGTGATCTGTCCTCAAAGAGAGGCAGAGATGTGTTTTATCCTCAGAGAGAGGCAGAGAAGTGATCTGTCCTCAGAGAGGCAGAGACGTGTTCTATCCTCAGAGAGAGGCAGAGAAGTGATCTGTCCTCAGAGAGAGACAGATAAGCGTTTAATCCTCTCAGAGAGGCACAGATGTGTTCTAGCCTCAGAGGCAGAGAGGTGGTCTATCCCTAGAGGCAGAGAGGTGGTCTATCCTTAGAGGCAGAGAGGTGGTCTATCCTTAGAGGCAGAGAGGTGGTCTATCCTTAGAGGCAGAGAGGTGGTCTATCCTCAGAGACAGTGAGGTAGGCTATCCTCAGGGGCAGAGAGGTGGTCTATCCTCAGAGGCAGAGAGGTGGTCTATTCTCAGAGGCAGAGAGGTGGTCTATCCTCAGTGGAGGCTGAGAGGTGGTCTATCCTCACAGGCAGTGAGGTGGTCTATCCTCAGATAGAGGCAGAAAGGTGGTCTATCCTCAGTGGAGGCTGAGAGGTGGTCTATCCTCAGATAGAGGCAGAGAGGTGGTCTATCCTCACAGGCAGAGAGGTAGTCTATCCTCAGATAGAGGCAGAGAGGTGGTCTATCCTCTGAGGCAGAGAGGTGGTCTATCCTCAAAGAGAGGCATAGAGGTGGTCTATCCTCAGGGGCACAGAGGTGGTCTATCCTCAGGGGCACAGAGGTGGTCTATCCTCAGGGGCACAGAGGTGGTCTATCCTCAGGGGCACAGAGGTGGTCTATCCTCAGGGGCACAGAGGTGGTCTATCCTCAGGGGCACATAGGTGGTCTATCCTCACAGGCAGTGAGGTGGTCTATCCTCAGATAGAGGCAGAGAGATGGCCTATCCTCAGATAGAGGCAGATAGGTGGTATCCTCAGATAGAGGCAGAGAGGTGGTATCCTCAGATAGAGACAGAGAGGTGGTCTATCCTCAGATAGAGGCAGAGAGGTGATCTATCCTCAGAGGCAGAGAGGTGGTCTATCCTCAGTGGAGGCAGAGAGGTGGTCTATCCTCACAGGCAGTGAGGTGGTCTATCCTCAGATAGAGGCAGAGAGGTGGTCTATCCTTAGAGAGAGGCAGAGAGCTGGTCTATCCTCAGAGGCAGAGAGGTGGTCTATCCTCAGATGCATAGAGGTGGTATATCCTTACACGCAGAGAGGTGGTCTATCCTTAGAGGCAGAGAGGTGTATCCTCAGATAGAGGTAGAGAGGTGCTCTATCCTCAAAGGCAGAGAGGTGGTCTATCCTTAGAGAGCGGCAGAGAGGTGGTCTATCCTTAGAGGCAGGGAGGTGGTCTATCCTCAGAGTGAGGTAGAGAGGTGGTCTATCCTCAGTGGCAGAAATGTGGTCTATCCTCAGAGAGAGGCAGAGATGTGGTCTATCATCAGAAAGAGGCAGAGAGGTGGTCTATCCTCAGAAAGAGGCAGAGAGGTGGTCTATCCTCAGAAGCAGAGAGGTGGTCTATCCTTAGAGAGAGGCAGAGAGGTGGTCTATCCTCAGAGACAGAGAGGTGGTCTATCCTCAGAGGCAGAGAGGTGGTCTATCCTCAGAGAGAGGGCAGAGAGATGGTCTATCCTCAGAGGCAGAGAGGTGGTCTATCTTCAGAGAGAGGCATAGAGGGTCTATCCTTAGAGGCAGAGAGGTTGTCTATTCTCAAAGGCAGAGCGGTGGTCTATCCTCAGAGAGAGGTGGTCTATCCCTAGAGGCAGAGAGGTGCTCTACCTTCAGAGAGAGGCAGAGAGGTGGTCTATCCTCAGAGAGGTGGTCTACCTCAGAGACAGAGAGGTGTTCTTTCCTCAGAGAGAGGCAGAGAGGCAGTCTATCTTCAGAGGCAGAGAGGTGGTCTATCCTCAGAGAGAGGCAGAAAGGTGGTCTATCATCAGAGAGAGGCAGTGAGGTGGTCTATCCTCAGAGGCAGGGAGGTGGTCTATACTCAGAGAGAGGCAGAACGGTGGTCTATCATCAGAGAGAGGCAGACAGGTGGCCTATCCTGAGAGGCAGAGAAGTGGGCTATCCTCAGGTAGAGAGGCAGAAAGGTTGTCTTTTATCAGAAAGAGGCAGAGAGTTAGTCTATCCTCAGAGGTAGGAAGGGGGTCTATCCTCAGAGGCAGAGAGGCGGTCTGTCCTTAGATAGAAGCAGAGCGGTGCTCTAGAGGCAGAGAGTGGCTGGTAAAGAGGCATTCTAGAATAAGAGTCAGATAGAGAGGCATTTTTGCCTCAGAGGCAGAGAGGTGGTCTGGCATCCTCGTGGTACAGGTATGTTTGACATCCTTGTGGTATAGGTATGTTTGGCATCCTCGTGGTATAGGTATGTGTGGCATCCTCATGGTACAGGTATGTGTGGCATCCTCATGGTACAGGTATGTGTGGCATCCTCATGGTACAGGTATGTGTGGCATCCTCATGGTATAGGGATGTGTGGCATCCTCATGTTACAGGTATGTGTGGCATCCTCATGGTACAGGTATGTGTGGCATCCTCATGGTACAGGTATGTGTGGCATCCTCATGATACAGGTATGTGTGGCATCCTCATGGTACAAGTATGTGTGGCATCCTCATGGTACAGGTATGTGTGGCATCCTCATGGTACAGGTATGTGTGGCATCCTTGTGGTATAGGGATGTGTGGCATCCTCATGGTACAGGTATGTGTGGCATCCTCATGGTACAGGTATGTGTGGCATCCTCGTGATATAGGTATGTGTGGCATCCACGTGGTACAGGTATGTTTGGCAACCTTGTGGTAGAGGTATGTGTGGCATCCTCATGGTACAGGTATGTGTGGCATCCTCATGGTACAGGTATGTGTGGCATCCTCATGGTACAGGTATGTGTGGCATCCTCATGGTACAGGTATGTGTGGCATCCTCATGATACAGGTATGTGTGGCATCCTCATGGTACAGGTATGTGTGGCATCCTCATGGTACAGGTATGTGTGGCATCCTCGTGATATAGGTATGTGTGGCATCCACGTGGTACAGGTATGTTTGGCAACCTTGTGGTATAGGTATGTGTGGCATCCTCATGGTACAGGTATGTGTGACATCCTCGTGGTACAGGTATGTGTGGCATCCTCATGGTACAGGTATGTGTGGCATCCTCGTGGTACAGGTATGTATGGCATCCTCGTGGTACAGGTATGTTTGGCATCCTCATGGTATAGATGTGTGGCATCCTCGTGGTACAGGTATGTGTGGCATCCTCGTGGTATAGGTATGTTTGGCATCCTCGTGGTACAGGTATGTTTTGCAAACGTTGCATCGAGAAGGCATTTGTTATAAAGGCATGTGTTGTAATGTCAAACATTCCGAGGGGAGGCCTGCTGCTGGACTGTGGTGGCTTTCACCGGAGAACAATATTTAGCACACCGTTTAGCCTGCATTGGCCTTTTTCCAAATTCTGACCTGCAAGTTACATGCACAGTACCCTTGCCCTGATATATGTTATGAGCAGGCTACACCCAGGTACAGGAAGATTACATGCGAGATACAGCCATGATAGGCTCATGTTACACGTAGATTGCATGCCTGTTACATGTAGGTTTGATATGGTTGGGGAATGCAGAGAAGTTGTATGTGGAATATGTGACAGTTACATGCATGTTACTAATAATTCACATGCATGTTAAAAGCAGGGTACACAAAGTTTGCAAGCAGGTAGCAAGTTGGTTACATGCTGCACTGAGGTTACAAAAACACCACATGCAGACAGATTACATGTGGGTTGTACTGTTTACAGGCATGCTACCCACAGCTTACAAGCAGCTCACACATAAGTTATTTGTAGGCTGCAAAGAGGTGGCAAGTGGTTTAGGCACAGGTAGAACACAGGCGAGAAGCAGGTTACCTGCAGGCTGCAAACACTAGACAGGTGGGTTAGACACAAGGGCCACCATGGTAAGAATCAGGTTACATGCAGGCTGAAAACAGGTGACAGGTGGGTTAGACACAGGTGGTACCAAGGTAAGAAACAGGTTACATGCAGGCTGCAAAAAGGAGACAGGAGGACCAGACACAGGTGGCACCGTGGTAAGAAGCAGGTTACATGCAGTCTGCACACAAGAGACAAGTGGGTCAGAAACAGGTGGCCCGAGGTAAGAAGCAGGTTACATGCAGACTGCATAAAGGAGACAGGTGGTTTAGACACAGGTGGCACCTAGGTAAGAAGCAGGTTACATGCAGGCTGCATACAGGAGACAGGTGGGTCAGACACAGGTGGCACGAGGTAAGAAGCAGTTACATGGAGGCTGCAAACAGGAGACAGGTGGGACAGATGAATCACTGACAGAATATCGACAATCACAATATTGAAGTCCCAAAATATTGGGACCTAAATATCGATGTCAAGAATATCGACATCCTATCTACATAATGATAAGTACAAAAATATCCCAAAAAAATATCGTTGTTAAAAATATCGTTTTTTTAAAATGTATTAAAAATAATATAAAATAAATTTAAAAAATACATATAATTTAAAAAAAAATAGTTAGACTTAATAGAAAATGTAAAAAATTATAAATAATAAATATAATCTAAAAATAAATTAAACATACATATATGTTATAGTTAGGAATTAGCATTTAAAAACCTTTGAAATTCACTGAAAAACCATAGGTTTCAGGCTCGTTATAGTTAGAAATTAGCATTTAAAAAACCTTACAAATTCACTGAAAAAATCATAGGTTTTAGGGACAGTTATAGTTAGTTGGACATTGCACTCGTACAAAACCCGTGAAATTCCCCGTTATAGTTAGTTCAGCTAACTATAACTCGCGCCCCCACAATGCACTGCTGATGACGTCACATATTACATCACTCATGACATGGTCAGTGACATCACTGATGACATCACTGATGACATCTCAAATGACATCACTGATGACATCATGCAGTGACTGTGTTTCTGTAAAGTTTAAATATTTTTAATATATATAGGGAAAGGCGTATTGAAGAATGAGTGGGTGTATAAGTGTCTGTATGGATGATTTAGTAGGTGCGTGACTAACTCTATAAGTGAGTGATTAAACGTATCTTACTGAATGCATGGGTTAGTGACTAAACTGTGTGAATGTCTGTATCCGTCTGTTTGTTGGTGTGTAAGTGGATGCATGGATTTGCGAATAGCTACATGAGTGTCTATATGGGTTATTGATTGGTTCTCTGAGTATCTGTATGGCTGCCTGAGTGTTTGTGTGGGTGGGGTGTGTGTGACTCTATACATAGATGTGTGAGTGGGTGATTCACTGGGTGCATGATTTCAAGAGTGCATCTGTGATGGACTGCTTGGGTGGGTGAGTGTGTGTATGGGTGTGTTAGTGAGTGAATGTATATCTCAGTGGTACATGTGCGAGTAACTACATATGTAAAAGGCAGTATATATGTGTGTTAGAGTATTTAAATGGCTATAAGTGAGAGTGTGTTATTGTGAGAGTGGCTGTATGGATGCGTGTGTGCTTGTATCAGTTATTGTATAAGAGCGTAAGAATGTGCTAGTATTTGTATGAGTAAGTGAGCTGGTGTGTGTATAACTGTATAGGTGAGTAAATGGGTGTGTGATTAATTTTTGCATGACTGACTAGGTGTGTGAGTACCTCTATCGATGAGTGGCGGTGTGTGAGTGTTTATATAGGTGTATGAGTGCATATGATAGTCCTGTACTGAGTGACTGTAAGTATGAGTGACTGTACAGGTGAGTGAGTGGATGTGTGTGTAGACCTAAGAATCAGTGAGTGGGTATGTAGTTTTTGGTGTTGGAGTGTCTATGGTTTTGAGAATGGCAGTTTGTAATTTAGAGTGGGTGTATCTAAAGTTATATTAGGGTGTGAGAAGATGCATGAAATTATCACATGGATGATGTCATCAGTGATGTCATTTGAGATGTCATCAGTGATGTCATCAGTGATGTCACTGACCATGTCATGAGTGATGTAATATGTGACGTCATCAGCAGTGCATTGCGGGGCGCGAGTTATAGTTAGCTAAACTAACTATAACAGGGGAATTTCACGGGTTTTGTATGAGTGCAATGTCCAACTAACTATAACTGTCCCTAAAACCTATGGTTTTTTCAGTGAATTTCAAAGGTTTTTTAAATGCTAATTTCTAACTATAACGTGTCTGAAACCTATGGTTTTTTCAGTGAATTTCAAAGGTTTTTTAAATGCTAATTTCTAACTATAACGTGCCTGAAACCTATGGTTTTTTCAGTGAATTTCAAAGGTTTTTTAAATGCTAATTTCTAACTATAACGTGCCTGAAACCTATGGTTTTTTAAGTGAATTTCAAAGGTTTTTTAAATGCTAATTTCTAACTATAATGTGCCTGAAACCTATGATTTTTAAGTGAATTTCAAAGGTTTTTTAAATGCTAGTTTCTAACTATGCCAACAGAGGTAGGACATGTGAAGAAAGAAGAAAAAACGCACAGAAAGAAGCAAAAGATGTGCTGAAAGAACCAACAGAGGAGCAGAAAGAGGCCTTGTTGCAAAATCATCCTGTGCCCACAACTTTTTCAGACGGGTACTGGTGGTAACTGACTCTGACTAACCAGAGCCAGTGCGCGTTTGCACAGTGGTGAAGGGAGGGGCCTGAGGTGACATGTGTGCAAACGCGCCCCGTGGCGCGTTTTAAGTTGCGTGGATTAAGTCCCCTTGAATCCTGAGGGTCCCTGGGGCCCAACTAGCCCCCAGGTACCTACAGTTAGGACCACAGAGCTGAGTTGCACAGAGGCGTTCCGAGGCCACGCACCTTTTTCACCTCTCTGCAACGCAACTCTGTTGTGCTTACTGAAGGTACCTGCTGGGCTAGTTGGCCCCCAGAATTCAAAGGGAAATAACTCCCCAACTTAAAACGCACCACAGGGCGTGTTTGCGCACATGTCACCTGAGGCCCCGCCCGCTCCCTTCACCACTGTGCAAACGCGCCCTGTGGCGCGTTTTAAGTTGGGGGATTAGGTCACCTTGAATCCTGAGAGTCCCTGGGGCCCAACTAGCCCACCAGGTACTTCCAGTAAGCACCACAGGCCTGCGTTGCAATGCCTGTAACAAATTGTGCAGTTGTGTTTAGGTAGTGAAGAGGGTCGTGCTGGGGGTAGTGTTTTAGGGTTTAGGGTAGTGCAGTGGTGTTTGTGTAGTGTAGGGGGTCATGCTGGGGGTAGGGTTTAGGGCAGTGCAGTGGTGTTTGGGTAGTGTAGGGAGTCGTGCTGGGGGAGTGTTTTAGGGTTTAGGGTAGTACAGTGGTGTTTGGGTAGTGTAGGGGGTCGTGCTGGGGTTAGTGTTTTAGGGTTTTAGGGTTTAGGGTAGTGCAGTGGTGTTTGTGTAGTGTAGGGGATACTGCTGGGGTAGTGTTTTAGGGTTTAGGGTAGTGCAATGGTGCTTGGGTAGTGTAGGGGTACTGCTGGGGGTAGTGTTTTAGGGTTTAGGGTAGTGCAGTGGTGTTTGGGTAGCGTAGGGGTTACTGCTGGGGGTAGTGTTTTATGGTTTAGGGTAGTGCAGTGGTGTTTGGGTAGTGTAGGGGTTCGTGCTGGGGGTAGTTTTTAGGGTTTAGGGTAGTGCAGTGGTGTTTGTGTAGTGTAGGAGGTCGTGCTTTAGGGTTTAGGGTAGTGCAGTGGTCTTTGGGTAGTGTAGGGAGTCGTGCGGGGGTATTGTTTTAGAGTTTAGGGTAGTGCAGTGGTCTTTGGGTAGTGTAGGGGTTGTGCGGGGGTAGTGTTTTAGGGATTAGGGTAGTGCCTTGGTATTTGGGTAGTGTAGGGGTCATGCGGGGGTAGTGTTTTAGGGTTTAGGGCAGTGCAGTGGTGTTTAGGTAGTGTAGGGGGTTGTGCTGGGGGAGTGTTTTAGGGTTTAGGGCAGTGCAGTGGTGTTCGGGTAGTGTAGGGGGTCGTGCTGGGGGAGTGATTTAGGGTTTAAGGCAGTGCTGTCGTGTTCGGGTAGTGTAGGGGGTCGTGCTGGGGGAGTATTTTAGGGTTTAGGGTAGTGCAGTGGTGTTCGGGTAGTGTAGGGGGTCATGCTGGGGGTAGTGTTCTAGGGTTTAGGGCAGTGCAGTGGTGTTCGGGCAGTGTAGGGGTCGTGCTGGGGGTGGTGTTTTAGGGTTTAGGGCAGTGCAGTGGTGTTCGGGCAGTGTAGGGGGTCGTGCTGGGGGTGGTGTTTCAGGGTTTAGGGCAGTGCAGTGGTGTTCGGGCAGTGTAGGGGGTCGTGCAGGGGCTGGTGTTTCAGGGTTTAGGGCAGTGCAGTGGTGTTCGGGCAGTGTAGGGGGTGGTGCAGGGGTGGTGTTTCAGGGTTTAGGGCAGTGCAGTGGTGTTCGGGCAGTGTAGGGGGTCGTGCAGGGGTGGTGTTTCAGGGTTTAGGGCAGTGCAGTGGTGTTCGGTCAGTGTAGGGGGCGGTGAAGGGGGTGGTGTTTCAGGGTTTAGGGCAGTACAGTGGTGTTCGGGCATTGTAGGGGGTGGTGCTGGGGCTGGTGTTTCAGGCTTTAGGGCAGTGCAGTAGTGTTCGGGCAGTGTAGGGGGTCATGCTGGGGCTGGTGTTTCAGGGTTTAGGGCAGTGCAGTGGTGTTCGGGCAGTGTAGGGGGTCATGCTGGGGCTGGTGTTTCAGGGTTTAGGGCAGTGCAGTGGTGTTCGGGCAGTGTAGGGGTCGTGCTGGGGCTAGTGTTTCAGGGTTTAGGGCAGAGCAATGGTGCTCAGGCAGTGTAGGGGGTTGTGCTGGGGGTGATGTTTCAGGGTTTAGGGCAGTGCAGTGGTATTAGGGCAGTGTAGGGGTCGGGCTGGGGGTGGTGTTTCAGGGTTTAGGGCAGTGGTGTTCGGGCAGTGTAGGGGGTCTTGCTGGGGGTGATGTTTCAGGGTTTAGGGCAGTGCAGTGGTGTTCAGGCAGTGTAGGGGGTCTTGCTGGGGGTAGTGTTTCAGGGTTTAGGGCAGTGCAGTGGTGTTCGTGTAGTATAGGGGGTTATGCTGGGGATGGTGTTTCTGGGTTTAGGGCAGTGCAGTAGTGTTCGAGCAGTGTAGGGGGTTGTGCAGGGGGTGGTGTTTCAGGGTTTAGGGCAGTGCAGTGGTGTTCGGGCAGTGTAGGGGGTCACGCTGGGGGTGGTGTTTCAGGGTTTAGGGCAGTGCAGTGGTGTTCGGGCAGTGTAGGGGGTCATGCACTGGGTGGTGTTTCAGGGTTTAGGGCAGTGCAGTGGTGTTCGGGCAGTGTAGGGTGTTGTGCTGGGACTGGTGTTTCAGGGTTCAGGGCAGTGCAGTGGTGTTCAGGCTGTGTAGGGGGTCGTGCTGAGGCTGGTGTTTCACGGTTTAGGGCAGTGCAGTGGTGTTCGGGCAGTGAAGGGGGTCGTGCTGGGGCTGGTGTTTCAGGGTTTAGGGCAGTGCAGTGGTGTTCGGGCAGTGTAGGCGGTCGTGCTGGGCCTGGTGTTTCAGGGTTTAGGGCAGTGCAGTGGTGTTCGGGCAGTGTAAGGGGTCGTGCTGGGGCTGGTGTTTCATGGTTTAGGGCAGTGCAGTGGTGCTCGGGCAGTGCAGGGGGTCATGCTCGGGGTGATGTTTCAGGGTTTAGGGTAGTGCAGTGGTGTTCGGGCAGTATAGGGGGTCATGCAGGGGCTGGTGTTTCAAGGTTTAGGGCAGTGCAGTGGTGTTCGGGCAGTGTAGGGGGTCATGCTGGGGGTAATGTTTCAGGGTTTAGGGCAGTGCAGTGGTGTTCGGGCAGTGTAGGGGGTCGTGCTGGGGGTGGTGTTTCAGGGTTTAGGTCAGTGGTGTTCAGGCAGTGTAGGGGGTCTTGCTGGGGGTGATGTTTCAGGGTTTAGGGCAGTGCAGTGGTGCTCGGGCAGTGCAGGGGGTCATGCTCGGGGTGATGTTTCAGGGTTTAGGGTAGTGCAGTGGTGTTCGGGCAGTATAGGGGGTCATGCAGGGGCTGGTGTTTCAAGGTTTAGGGCAGTGCAGTGGTGTTCGGGCAGTGTAGGGGGTCATGCTGGGGGTAATGTTTCAGGGTTTAGGGCAGTGCAGTGGTGTTCGGGCAGTGTAGGGGGTCGTGCAGGGGGTAGTGTTTCAGGGTTTAGGGCAGTGCAGTGGTGTTCGGGCAGTGTAGGGGGTCTTGCTGGGGGTAGTGTTTCAGGGTTTAGGGCAGTGCAGTGGTGTTCGGGCATTGTAGGGGGTCATGCTGGGGGTGGTGTTTCAGGGTTTAGGGCAGTGCAGTGGTGTTCGGGCAGTGTAGGGGGTCGTGCTAGGGGTGGTGTTTCAGGGTTTAGGGCAGTGCAGTGGTGTTGGGGCAGTGTAGGGGGTCATGCAGGGGCTGGTGTTTCAGGGTTTAGGGCAGTGCAGTGGTGTTCGGGCAGTGTAGGGGTCGTGCTGGGGGTAGTGTTTTAGGGTTTAGGGTAGTGCAGTGGTGTTTGTGTAGTGTAGGGGGTCGTGCTGGGGGTAGTGTTTTAGTGTTTAGGGTAGTGCAGTGGTGTTTGTGTAGTGTAGGGGTCATGTTTTAGGGTAGTGCAGTGGTGTTTGGGTAGTGTAGGGGTCGTGCTGGGGGTAGTGTTTTAGGATTTAGGTTAGTGCAGTGGTGTTTGGGTAGTGTAGGGGGTCGTGCTGGGGGTAGTGTTTTAGGGTTTAGGGTAGTGCAGTGGTGTTTGTGTAGTGTAGGGGGACGTGCTGGGGTAGTGTTTTACGGTTTAGGGTAGTGCAGTGGTGCTTGTGTAGTGTAGGGGGTCGTGCTGGGGGTAGTGTTTTAGGGTTTAGGGTAGTGCAGTGGTGTTTGTGTAGTGTAGGGGGTCATGTTTTAGGGTAGTGCAGTGGTGTTTGGGTAGTGTAGGCGGTCGTGCTGGTGGTAGTGTTTTAGGATTTAGATTAGTGCAGTGGTGTTTGGGTAGTGTAGGGGTCGTGCTGGGGGTAGTCTTTTAGGGTTTAGGATAGTGCAGTGGTGCTTGTGTAGTGTAGGGGGTCGTGCTGGGGGTAGTGTTTTAGGGTTTAAGATAGTGCAGTGGTGTTTTTGTAGTGTAGGGGGGTCATGTTTTAAGATGCAATGCTCCAATACCTGACCAGTCTGCACTACATAAAACTGCAAAAACTAAAAATAAAAAGTGTTTTGCACACTTTTGTCATTGGGCTATATGTGGGCTTTATCTGGGTAATATTTGTGCTACATTTGGGCTCTTTTTTCACTGGTGGCTGTGAGAAGTTGGCCTGGCATATGCTGTCCACTAATTATAGTGGGCACCTTGTACCAGTCCAAACAACCCTTATTGGAGTTAGGTTAAAGACAACCTTTAAAGAAAGCTATCCTAGTGGTAGCTGTGGAGAGCAGCCTTCAGGCTAAGTCTTGAAGAAATGTAAAGCAGCTTGTTTTACCAGTCTATAATCTCTTGAGTGACCAAATGAAAGAGCACCACACCAGGTATATATTCAAAATATATGTATTTATTGCTAAACACACCCCTCGATTCTCTTTATGAGGCTACAGTTCGAAGTACATAAGTAATAAGTTATTTAAACACAGTAATAGCACAAATACACGTTTGGGCCCTCGGGGCGTACCAAACCATATACCAATAAAGTGGTATAAGAACCACGACTGAACTAGACACAGGGCCTAGAGCCTCTAGAAGGGCTTGGACCACAAGGAACCACCCAAGGTAGTGACACAGGGGACCCACGGGGGATGCGTGCAGTGTAAACACACAACCGCGATACGCCGTTTACTTCTATGGAGAAAGTCGCGGTCAGGAAATTAAAGGAAAGGGACACTTAAAGGAGGACTTGGAGCAAACCCTTTGAGATCTAGGACTTTGAAGAGTCTCTACCCACGGGAGCACCGGAGTACTCGTGTTACCTCACCCAGGGAAGCCGGGTGCATAGGTGCCTTTCGGGGTCGGGTTTCGTCGTCGTTTTGAATGGCGATCTGCTGCAAAGTGCTGCTGGCGACCAAGTGGAAAGTGTCCGGGTGGATCCAAGAGTGGATCGGAAATCTGAAGAACCTGAAAGCAGAGGGGACAGAGTCTGGGTCACTAGCCAGTGACCAGGAAGGCGATGAGCAGATGCCCACCGATGTCGGGTGCTTCATGTGCGTTGACGGTCGTCTTGACTCCGCAGTCACGATGTCCAGGAGGCATTGTTGGCAACCAGGAGCAGGATTCGGACTGACCCACGACGTCTGCTGCTTGCTGAGGTGTCGGCGACCGGATTGGACCCAACAGGCCTTGGCAACAGCAAGTCTTGTGGAAAGCAGAAGATGACGATGGTGCAGACCAGCAAGGTCTGGGGAACTCACCCAGCGAGGGTAAGTAAGGGCAAGCCTGGAGCAACCAGGGAGCCCAAGCAGAAAAGGATTGGCCTTCGTGAAGGGCTACTAGCCAACGGGCTAGCGACCGCGAAGGAGCCTCGAGACATCGCACGTAGAGCTGGCTCACAGGACACTCGTGGAGTGGAGGCCAGTGATCTTCGGTGCAGTTGGTGCTGGAGGCTGGGGCTACTCGGAGCTCAAAGCACGACTTCGTGGGAGACCCAGAAGAGGATGCACTTGCAAATGTGCTCGGTGTCCAGGGGTCACGGTCTCACGTTACCCACGGCAGCTACGGGCCTCAGCTTTGCTGGGGACTCAGGGTCGCCTCGGGGAAGTCTGAGAATCCACCTCTGGTGATGCGATGACTTCGGCGTCCGACGGGAGCTTCAGAAATGCGAACCGGACAGATGCTTCTTTGGTGCCTGCCAAGCAGGGGAGTCACTCCTTGACCCCAAGTGTAGGAGAGTAGGATCTGCTTCACATGGGTACCCCCACTTTTGCTGATGCTTCACTGTTTTTCGACATTAGTCTGGCTGGGGCCCTGCTAATCAGAACCCCAGCCTAGCTGCTTCCTCTCTACAATGGTTTCCATGTGCCTTAGGCACATCCCTGATTGGGATCTGGAGTGCCCTTATAAGTCCCTAGTATATGGTTTACTATGTACCAAGGGCATAGGTACCTCAGAGGCCTGCCAGGGGCTGCAGCATGTATTATGCCACCCCTGGAAGGCCATCCAAACTGACACCACAGGTCTGCTACTGCAGCCTGGGTAAGGTGGTGCATGCACCACTTACTGTGATATAGGTTACCTATATCACGAAATACATACACACATATAAACCTATAAGTCACTCCTAAGGCAGGCCTTATCAATCCTAAAGGCAGAGTGCGTGGTTCCTATGTGAGAGGGTGCCCCTGCATGAGCAGGGCCCCTCTGCAGCGTTCGGAGACCATCTCTGATGCTGTTTGTAGTGCAGCCTGACCATATACTCTTAAGCGCATTATATCCTCGCGGTAAAATGCTAACTTTGGAATGGCTGCACTTAAACATGTCGTGTTTGGTGTCAAACATCTTGGAATACTAACCCCCCCCGCCAATCCTGGCGGCGGGGGTAGCATTCCACCCTTCTAGAGGGAAAGACATGTTAACTCTGACTAGTCCGGTAACTTCTTTCCAGAGCCCTGGCATCACAAAATGGATGCTGCTGCCACAGACACGAGTCTGGCCTCCTGCTGCTGGACGAAACTCCGGCAGGGGAGGCCTGGACAATAGGTTTCCTGTCCCAGGGAGGTGTGACCACCTCCCCAGACAGGATAATGTGTATTGGGGCTGGGCGGGAGCACTTTCGGGTGCTTTGAAGTCCTGCACTGGGGGCACATTTGGTGTCCCTGTGCATACCCCAGTTCAAACCGGATCAAGTGCTTTGGCGCGAACTGGACAAAGGGAAAGGGGTGTAGCCACCCCTCTGCCCTGACCCACCCATAGGTGGGGCCACAGAGTAGTCCAACCCCTATCTTTAGTATAAAGGTAGGAACCCAGTCCTTAGGACTGAATCCTGGACCTTCGACGCTCTACACACGATTAGAGGACAGAAGAATCTCCCTTGGGGTCAAGGAGTGACTCCCCTGCTTGGCAGGCACCAAAGAAGCATCTGTCCTGTTCGCATTTCTGAAGCTCCCGTCGGATGCCGAAGTCATCGCATCACCAGAGGTGGATTCACAGACTTCCCCGAGGCTACCCTGAGTCCCCAGCAAAGCTGAGGCCCGTGGCTATCGTGGGTGACTTGAGACCATGACCCCTGGACACCGAGCACATTTGCAAGTGCATCCTCTTCTGGGTCTCCCAAGAAGTCGTGCTTTGAGCTTCCAGTAGCCCTAGCCTCCAGCACCATCTGCACCGAAGATCACTGGCCCCCACTCCACGAGTGTCCTGTAAGCCAGATCCACGTGCGGCGTCACAAGGCTCCTTCGCGGTCGCTAGCCCGTTGGCTAGTAGCCCTTAACGAAGGCCAATCCTTTTCTTACTTGGCATCCTGGTTGCTCCAGGCCTGCCCTCACTTACCTTCACTGGGTGAGTTCCACAGACCTTGCTGGTCTGCACCATCGACGATCTACATCTTCACCGAGACTTGCCGTTGCCAAGGCTTGTTGGGTCCAATCCGGTCGCCGACACGTCAGCACTTGACAGACATTGTGTACCAGCCCGAATCCTGCTCCTGGTTGCCGACAACGCCTCCTGGACCTCGTGGCTGAAGAGTCAAGACGAACGTCAACGCACCTGAAGCACTCGACATCGGTGGGCATCTGTCCATCGCCTTCCTGGTCACTGGCTAGTGACCCAGACTCTGTCCCCTCTGCTTTCAGGTTCTTCAGAACTCTGATCCACTCTTGGATCCACCCGGACACTTTTCTCTTGGCCGCCAGCAGCACTTTGCAGCAGATCGCCATTCGAATCGACGACGAAACCCGACCCCGAAAGGCACCTATGCACCCGGCTTCCCTGGGTGAGGTAACACGAGTACTCCGGTGCTCCCGTGGGTAGAGACTCTTCAAAGTCCTAGATCTCAAAGGGTTTTGTCCTAGTCCTCTTTTAAGTGTCCCTTTCTCTAATTTCCCGATCCCGACTTTCTCCATAGAAGTCAACGGCGTATCGCGGTTTTGTATTTACACTGCACGCGTTGCCCGTAGGTCCCCTGTGTCACTACCTTGGGTGGTTCCTGGTGGTCCAAGCACTTCTAGAGGCTCTAGGCCTAGTGTCTAGTTCAGTCGTGGTTCGCATACCACTTTATTGGTATATGGTTTGGTACGCCCCTAGGGCCCAAACGTGTATTTGTGCTATTACTGTGATTTAATAACTTATAACTTATGTATTTCGAACTCTAGCCTCATAAAGAGACTAGAGGGGTGTGTTTAGCAATAAATACATATATTTTGAATATATACCTGGTGTGGTGCTCTTTCATTTGGTCACTCAAGAGATTATAGACTGGTAAAACAAGCTGCTTTACATTCCTTCAAGACTTAGCCTGAAGGCGGCTCTCCATAGCTACCACTAGGATAGCTTTCAATAAAGGTTGTCTTTAACCTATCTCCAATAAGGGGTTGTTTGGACTGGTGCAAGGTGCCCACTATAATTGGTGGACAGCATATACCTGGCCAACTTCTCACATTGGTGTGCAGCGTGTGGGATTCCAGCTTGCTATTGTTTTACCAGATAATCTCAATTGAATTGATCATCTGAAAACCACTAAAGGTACCTAAGGTACATATAATTTAAGCTTAGAATACAGTAAGTTCTACTGAACTTAGAGTTGTGTGTTAAGGGATAGCACAACCCTTTCTACAACTCAAGAGAGTTTAGTAGGCCACACTAGAGTAGGTAGTGCATACACCACACCACACTAGTAATGTCTTTAAGGGCAGGATCCAAAGAATCCTTGCAGGAAGCCATTGAGCTTCCACCCTCCAAGTATGATACACTCCCATTCTTGGAATTGAGAGCTTTATGTAACTTGAGAAAAATAAGGACAGGCCAAATCCCACCACCCAACACCTCAAGGAGTTGTTGGTGGCTTATGACCTTAGTAAGCCCGTGGGGACTGAAGGGGTAGGAGCTGAGGGTGGGGCAGGAGAAGAGGAGGAGGCCAGGGGTACCAATACCCCCAGCCCCCCTCTGAAACTGGCCAGGAGGGTGACAATGACCCTGACCTGGATAACCCAATCCCTCCTGTGGACGATGATGAGGATGATCAAGATGACACCCTCTTTGTCCCCCCAGGAAGGATTAAGAGTGTGCCCAGGAAGTCTAGATCTCCTTCTCAGGAGTCTAACCACTCTGGCACCTCTATAGGGAGCTCTGTCTCCTCTCACAGGAGGGAATCCTCTCATGAGTGGAGAGCCAGACTGGTCCAGTATGAGGAAACTCAGCTGGAAATCAGAAAAAAGCAATTGGCTTTAGATAGGGAATCCCTAGATCTCCTTAGAGAGAGAAGAAAGTTGGGACTAGAGTCCCATGGTGGCAGCCATGTCCCTAGAGACAGGGAAAGGTCCTATGACCATAGGAACCTGAGCAAGATTGTCCCTCCCTACCAGAGTGGGGATGATATCCACAAATGGATAACTGCATTAGAGAGGGCCTGTAAAGTACAGAAGGTCCCTCAAGAGCAGTGGGCAGCAATCTTGTGGCTCTCCTTTGCTGACAAAGGTAGAGATAAGCTCCTCACTGTTAGAGAGGAGGATGCTGATAATTACAAGGTCTTGAAGAGTGCTCTTATTGATGGGTTTGGCCTAACCACTGAACAGTACAGGTTGAAGTTCAGAGACACCCAAAAAGCACAGACTCAAGACTGGGTAGACTATGTGGATTGTTCTGCCAAAGCTCTGGAAGGCTGGTTGATGGGCAGTAAGGTGTGTGACTTCTCAGGATTGTACAATCTGATAATGAGGGAGCAGATTCTTAATAACTGTCAAAATCAGCTGTTGCATCAATACCTGGTAGACTCTGATCTGACCTCTCCCCAAGAATTGGGAAAGAAGGCAGACAAATGGGTCAGAACCAGGGTGAAGCAGAAGGTACAGACCCATGGTGGGGAAACCAAGAAGCAAGATGCTAAGAACTCTGACAAGGGTGGGGAGAAGGGCCCCCAAAAATCTTCTTCTGGTGGGGATTCACAGTCTACCAAAGGGAAAGGCCAAAGAAAACCATGGTGCAAGGTCTGTAAGCAAAAGACCCACTGGACCAGTGATTGCACCAAGTCCAAAGACTCCAGTCCAGCACCCACCAATGCCCCTAAGGCACCTGTTCCCCCTAGTACAGTTGGTGGAAGTGCTCCAGCCAAGGGTTTAGTAGGGTTCACCCTGGGAACTGAGTTGGGCTCTGACCTAGTCAGAGAACTGACTCAGGCTGTGTTAGTCTGTGATGGAGGCATGGATGTGACCTCCACTGTGAGTCCCAGTAATCTGGGCAAGTACAGACAACAGCCTTTAATCAATGGACATGAGGCTTTGGCATTTAGGGACACAGGGGCAAGTGTCACAATGGTGACACAAGACCTTGTGCTTCCTGGGCAAGTTATGCTTGGTGAAATGTACCAAGTGACCAATGCTAGCAATGTCAGAACAGACCATACTCTGGCAGTTGTTAACTTCTCCTGGGGACGGGTAACTGGCCTTAAGAAGGTTGTGGTAAGTGCAAACCTACCAGTCGAATGCTTGCTTGGCAATGACTTAGAGACTTCTGCTTGGGCAGAAGTGGAGCTCAGGACCCATGCAGAAATGCTGGGGATCCCTGCAGATGTGTTTGCTGTGACCAGGTCACAAGCCAAAATGTCTAGCACTGAACAGGCCTTGGATTCTGGAAGAATGGACCAAGTGCCTTCCAAGAGGAGGAGTAGTAGGGTTAAGGCAGTGCCTTCCCCTTGGCTCAGGAGGAAGATCAGTCCCTTGAGGGGAATGATCTCAGCCCTGAAGAAGGAACTGTCCCAGAGGAACTTGAACCTGACCAGGTTGAGTTCTTGGGGACAGGGGGACCTTCTAGGGCAGATCTGAGCCAGGAGCAGCAGAGCTGCCCCTCCCTTGAACCCCTCAGACAGCAAGCTGCTGCTGAGGCTGCTGGGAAAGCTAGTGGTCCCCATACAGTGTATTGGGATGATGGACTCCTGTACTCAGAGAGTAGAGACCCCAAGCCTGGTGCTACCAGGAGGTTGGTTATACCTCTGAAGTTCAGGGGCTTCCTATTGACCCTAGCCCATGATATTCCCTTAGCAGGTCACCTGGGCCAGAACAAGACTTGGGACAGAATTGTCCCTCACTTTCACTGGCCCCACATGTCTGAAGACAGTAAGGAGTTTTGTCGCTCCTGTGTAACCTGCCAAGCCAGTGGCAAGGCAGGTGGCACTACAAAGGCCCCCCTGATACCACTACCTGTGGTGGGGGTGCCCTTTGAAAGGGTAGGGATTGACATTGTTGGTCCCATGGATCCCCAAACAGCCTCTGGGCACAGGTTTATCCTGGTGGTAGTGGATCATGCCACCAGGTACCCAGAAGCTATTCCCCTCAGGACCACTACAGCACCTGTGGTGGCAAGGGCCCTCCTGGGAATCTTCTCAAGAGTGGGCTTTCCTAAGGAGGTAGTCTCAGACAGGGGTGCTAACTTCATGTCTGGGTACTTAAAAGCAATGTGGAAGGAGTGTGGAGTGACTTATAAGTTCACCACACCCTATCACCCACAATGCAATGGTTTAGTTGAGAGATTCAACAAAACCTTGAAGGGCATGATTAAAGGGCTCCCAGAAAAGCTTAGGCGTAGATGGGACATACTCTTGCCCTGCCTTTTATTCGCACATAGGGAGGTGCCTCAGAAGGGGTTGGTTACAGCCCTTTTGAACTTCTGTTTGGCCACCCTGTGAGGGGTCCACTGTGCTTGGTGAAGGAAGGATGGGAGTTACCTCTCAAGCCCCCAAAGCAAGATATAGTGGACTATGTACTTGGTCTCCGCTCCAGGATGGCTGAGTACATGAAAAAGGCAACCAAAAACCTTGAGGCTAGCCAGGAACTTCAAAAGGCCTGGCATGACCAAAAGGCTGTTCTGACTGTTTACCAGCCAGGACAGAAGGTGTGGGTGTTGGAGCCAGTGGCCCCAGCAGCTCTCCAAGATAAATGGAGTGGACCCCACACTATTGTTGAGCAGAAGGGTGAGGTCACTTATTTAGTAGACCTAGGAACACCCAGGAGTCCCCACAGGGTTCTCCATGTCAACAGGTTAAAACCATATGTGGACAGGGCAGACATGGGCTTGCTCATGGCTACTGATGAAGGGCAGGAGGAAGAGAGTGACCCACTCCCTGACCTGCTCTCACAGAACCCTGACGATGGGTCAGTTGATGGTGTAGCCTTGGCAGGCAGCCTCACTGCCCAGCAACAAACTGATTGCAGGCAAGTCCTCAATCAGTTTAGACATATGTTTTCACTGACACCCAGTCAGACCACCTGGTGCACTCATGAAGTGGACACTGGGGACAGTCTGCCTATTAAAAACAAGATTTATAGGCAACCTGACCATGTCAGGGACTGTATCAGGACTGAAGTCCAGAAAATGTTGGAGTTGGGAGTTATTGAACCCTCAGATAGCCCTTGGGCTAGTCCAGTAGTCCTTGTACCGAAACCTCACACCAGTGGTGGAAAAAGAGAGATGAGGTTTTGTGTGGACTACAGGGGTCTCAATGCAGTCACTAGGACTGATGCCCATCCAATACCCAGGGCAGATGAGCTCATAGATACTTTGGCCTCTGCCAAATATCTCAGCACATTTGACCTAACAGCTGGCTACTGGCAGATCAGACTAGCTGATACTGCAAAGCCCAAAACAGCATTCTCGACCCCTAGTGGACATTATCAATTTGTGGTAATGCCCTTTTGTCTGAAGAATGCACCTGCCACTTTCCAGAGGTTGGTGAATACAGTTCTCACAGGACTGGAAGCCTATAGTGCAGCTTATCTAGATGATATTGCTGTCTTTAGCTCCACCTGGGAGGATCACCTGGTCCACCTCAGGAATGTTTTACAGGCACTGCAAAAGGCAGGCCTGACTATCAAGGCCACTAAGTGCCAGATAGGGCAGAGTCAGGTTGTGTACCTGGGCCACCTTGTGGGTGGAGGCCAGGTTCAACCTTTGCAGAGCAAGATCCAGACTATCATGGACTGGACTGCTCCAACTACCCAGACTCAGGTGAGAGCCTTCTTAGGCCTGACTGGGTACTATAGGAGATTTGTCAAGGGGTATGGATCAATAGTGACACCCTGAATGACTTAACTACTAAGAAAATGCCCAAAAAGGTTCAGTGGACAGTTAGCTGTCAAAAGGAATTTGATGACCTCAAGCAGGCCATGTGCACTGCTCCAATTCTGCAGAGTCCTGATTACTCCAAGAAGTTCATTGTTCAAACTGATGCATCTGAATTGGGGGTAGGGGCTGTACTGTCACAATTGAATGAAGAAGGTCAGGATCAGCCAGTAGCTTTTATTAGCAGAAGGCTGACCCCTAGAGAGAAACGTTGGTCAGCCATAGAGAGGAGGCCTTTGCTGTGGTCTGGGCTCTGAAGAAGTTGAGGCCATACTTGTTTGGTACACACTTCCTGGTTCAGACAGACCATAAGCCCCTCTTATGGCTAAAACAAATGAAGGGTGAAAACCCCAAACTGCTTAGGTGGTCCATTTCCCTACAGGGGATGGACTTTACAGTGGAACATAGGCCTGGGAGTAACCATGCGAATGCAGATGGACTCTCTAGGTATTTCCACTTAGAACATGAAGACTTAACTGGGCAAGGTTAGTTTAATGTCCCTACGTTTGGGGGGTTTGTGTAGGAGAGTAGGATCTGCTTCACATGGGTACCCCCACTTTTTGCTGATGCTTCACTGTTTTTCGACATTAGTCTGGCTGGGGCCCTGCTAATCAGAACCCCAGCCTAGCTGCTTCCTCTCTAAAATGGTTTCCATGTGCCTTAGGCACATCCCTGATTGGGATCTGGAGTGCCCTTATAAGTCCCTAGTATATGGTATACTATGTACCAAGGGCATAGGTACCTCAGAGGCCTGCCAGGGGCTGCAGCATGTATTATGCCACCCCTGGAAGGCCATCCAAACTGACACCACAGGTCTGCTACTGCAGCCTGGGTAAGGTGGTGCATGCACCCCTTACTGTGATATAGGTTACCTATATCACGAAATACATACACACATATAAACCTATAAGTCACTCCTAAGGCAGGCCTTATCAATCCTAAAGGCAGAGTGCGTGGTTCCTATGTGAGAGGGTGCCCCTGCATGAGCAGGGCCCCTCTGCAGCGTTCGGAGACCATCTCTGATGCTGTTTGTAGTGCAGCCTGACCATATACTCTTAAGCGCATTATATCCTCGCGGTAAAATGCTAACTTTGGAATGGCTGCACCTAAACATGTCGTGTTTGGTGTCAAACATCTTGGAATACTACCCCCCCGCCAATACTGGCAGCGGGGTTAGCATTCCACCCTTCTAGAGGGAAAGACATGTTAACTCTGACTAGTCCGGTAACTTCTTTCCAGAGCCCTGGCATCACAAAATGGATGCTGCTGCCACAGACACGAGTCTGGCCTCCTGCTGCTGGACGAAACTCCGGCAGGGGAGGCCTGGACAATAGGTTTCCTGTCCCAGGGAGGTGTGACCACCTCCCCAGACAGGATAATGTGTATTGGGGCTGGGCGGGAGCACTTTCGGGTGCTTTGAAGTCCTGCACTGGGGGCACATTTGGTGTCCCTGTGCATACCCCAGTTCAAACCGGATCAGGGGCTTGCAGCCCCTGCTTTGGTGCAAACTGGACAAAGGGAAAGGGGTGTAGCCACCCCTCTGCCCTGACCCACCCATAGGTGGGGCCACAGAGTAGTCCAACCCCTATCTTTAGTATAAAGGTAGGAACCCAGTCCTTAGGACTTTAGATTATCCCTGGACGAAACTCTGAAACTGAATCCTGGACCTTCGACGCTCTACTCACGATTAGAGGACAGAAGAATCTCCCTTGGGGTCAAGGAGTGACTCCCCTGCTTGGCAGGCACCAAAGAAGCATCTGTCCGGTTCGCATTTCTGAAGCTCCTGTCGGACGCCGAAGTCATCGCATCACCAGAGGTAGATTCTCAGACTTCTCCGAGGCTACCCTGAGTCCCCAGCAAAGCTGAGGCCCGTGGCTATCGTGGGTGACTTGAGACCGTGACCCCTGGACACCGAGCACATTTGCAAGTGCATCCTCTTCTGGGTCTCCCAAGAAATCGTGCTTTGGGCTCCCAATAGCCCTAGCCTCCAGCACCAACTGCACCGAAGATCACTGGCCCCCACTCCACGAGTGTCCTGTAAGCCAGATCCACGTGCGGCGTCATGAGGCTCCTTCGCGGTCGCTAGCCCGTTGGCTAGTAGCCCTTAACGAAGGCCAATCCTTTTCTTACTTGGCATCCTGGTTGCTCCAGGCCTGCCCTCACTTACCCTTGCTGGGTGAGTTCCACAGACCTTGCTGGTCTGCACCATCGACGGTCTACATCTTCACCGAGACTTGCCGTTGCCAAGGCTTGTTGGGTCCAATCTGGTCGCCGACACCTCAGCACTCGACAGACATTGTGTACCAGCCCGAATCCTGCTCCTGGTTGCTGACAACGCCTCCTGGACCTCGTGGCTGAAGAGTCAAGACGACCGTCAACGCACCTGAAGCACTCGACATCGGTGGGCATCTGTCCATCGCCTTCCTGGTCACTGGCTAGTGACCCAGACTCTGTCCCCTCTGCTTTCAGGTTCTTCAGAACTCCGATCCACTCTTGGATCCACCCGGACACTTTTCTCTTGGCCGCCAGCAGCACTTTGCAGCAGATCGCCATTCGAATCGACGACGAAACCCGACCCCGAAAGGCACCTATGCACCCGGCTTCCCTGGGTGAGGTAACACGAGTACTCCGGTGCTCCCGTGGGTAGAGACTCTTCAAAGTCCTAGATCTCAAAGGGTTTTGTCCTAGTCCTCTTTTAAGTGTCCCTTTCCTCTAATTTCCCGATCCCGACTTTCTCCATAGAAGTCAACGGTGTGAGAAGTTGGCCTGGCATATGCTGTCCACTAATTCTAGTGGGCACCTTGCACCAGTCCAAATCGACTCTTATGGTAGATAGGTTAAAGACAACCTTATTGAAAGCTATCCTAGTGGTAGCTGTGGAGAGCAGCCTTCAGGCTAAGTCTTGAAGGAATGTAAAGCAGCTTGTTTTACCAGTCTATAATCTCTTGAGTGACCAAATGAAAGAGCACCACACCAGGTATATATCCAAAATATATGTATTTATTACTAAACACACCCCTCTAGTCTCTTTATGAGGCTAGAGTTCGAAGTACATAGGTTATAAGATCTTAAGTCACAGTAATAGCACAAATACACGTTTGGGCCCTAGGGGCGTACCAAACCATATACCAATAAAGTGGTATGCGAACCACGACTGAACTAGACACTAGGCCTAGAGCCTCTAGAAGTGCTTGGACCACAAGGAACCACCCAAGGTAGTGACACAGGGGACCCACAGGAGACGCGTGCAGTGTAAATACACAACCGCGATACGCCGTTAACTTCTATGGAGAAAGTCGGGATCGGGAAAATAGAGGAAAGGGACACTTAAAAGAGGACTAGGACAAAACCCTTTGAGATCTAGGACTTTGAAGAGTCTCTACCCACGGGAGCACCGGAGTACTCGTGTTACCTCACCCAGGGAAGCCGGGTGCATAGGTGCCTTTCGGGGTCGGGTTTCGTCGTCGTTTCGTATGGCGATCTGCTGCAAAGTGCTGCTGGCGACCAGGAGAAAAGTGTCCGGGTGGATCCAAGAGTGGATCGGAGTTCTGGTGAACCTGAAAGCAGAGGGGACAGAGTCTGGGTCACTAGCCAGTGACCAGGGAGGCGATGGACAGATGCCCACCGATGTTGAGTGCTTCAGGTTCGTTGACGGTCGTCTTGACTCTTCAGCCACGAGGTCCGGGAGGCGTTGTTGGCGACCAGGAGCAGGATTCCGGCTGTTGCTCGATGTCTGTCGAGTGCAGAGGTGTCGGCGACCAGATTGGACCCAACAAGCCTTGGCAACGGCAAGTCTCGAGTAAGATGTAGATCGTCGATGATGCAGACCAGCAAGGTCTGTGGAACTCACCCAGCGAGGGTAAGTGAGGGCAGGCCTGGAGCAACCAGACTGCCAAGTAAAGAAAAGATTGGCCTTCGTTAAGGGCTACTAGCCAACGGGCTAGCGACCGCGAAGGAGCCTCGTGACGCCGCACGTGGAGCTGGCTTACAGGACACTCGTGGAGTGGGGGCCAGTGATCTTCGGTGCAGGTGGTGCTGGAGGCTAGGGCTACTCGGAGCCCAAAGCACGACTTCTTGGGAGACCCAGAAGATGGTGCACTTGCAAGTGTGCTCGGTGTCCAGGGGTCACGGTCTCAAGTCACCCACGATAGCCACGGGCCTCAGCTTTGCTGGGGACTCAGGGTAGCCTCGGGAAGTCTGAGAATCCACCTCTGGTGATGCGATGACTTCGGCGTCCGACGGGTGCTTCAGTGATGCGAACCGGACAGATGCTTCTTTGGTGCCTGCCAAGCAGGGAGTCACTCCTTGACCCCAAGGGAGATTCTTCAGTCCTCTAATCGTGAGTAGAGCGTCAAAGGTCCAGGATTCAGTTTCAGAGTTTCGTCCAGGTATAATCTAAAGTCCTAAGGACTGGGTTCCTACCTTTATTCTAAAAATAGGGGATGGACTACTCTGTGGCCCCACCTATGGGTGGGTCAGGGCAGAGGGTGGCTACACCCTTTCCCTTTGTCCAGTTCGCGCCAAAGCAGGGGCTGCAAGCCCTGATCCGGTTTGAACTGGGGTATGCACAGGGACACCAAATGTGCCCCCAGTGCAGGACTTCAAAGCACCCGAAAGTGCTCCCGCCCAGCCCCAATACACATTGTCCTGTCTGGGGAGGTGGTCACACCTCCCTGGGACAGGAAAACTATTGTCCAGGCCTCCCCTGCCGGAGTTTCGTCCAGCAGCAGGAGGCCAGACTCGTGTCTGTGGCAGCAGCATCCATTTTGTGATGCCAGGGCTCTGGAAAGAAGTTACCGGACTCGTCAGAGTTAACATGCCTTTAACTCTAGAAGGGTGGAATGCTACCCCCGCCGCCAGGATTGGCGGGGGGGTAGTATTCCAAGATGTTTGACACCAAACACGACATGTTTAGGTGCAGCCATTCCATAGTTAGCATTTTACCGCGAGGATATAATGCGTTTAAGAGTATATGGTCAGGCTGCACTACAAACAGCAGTCCTAAGGACTTTAGATTATATCGCTTTGGTCGCCCTAAGTTGGCGGGGGTATGCCCAGACGTGGGTCCCTTGCTCACTTTGCCACTGGATTCAAGCAAGCCTGGCTGATGACGGCTGAAATGCCAGAAACCGGTCCTAGGATGCTTGTTTCCGGTCCAGGGAAGACATGGCTTGGCAGTTCGGGCTGGACTGTTCCCATGAGGCACAGGGTCAGACTGATTTGCATATGGCCATGTCTGAACTGGGGTGGTGGAGTGAGCTAAAGAATGATGATGGATTAAACCCAGATCAGTTGACTGTAGGTGAGTGTTTGATTGGCTCAAACGTTCCGTCCATCATCCCCTTTTGTATCGCTTTGGTCGCCCTAAGTTGGCGGGGGTATGCCCAGACGTGGGTCCCTTGCTCACTTTGCCACTGGATTCAAGCAAGCCTGGCTGATGACGGCTGAAATGCCAGAAACCGGTCCTAGGATGCTTGTTTCCGGTCCAGGGAAGACATGGCTTGGCAGTTCGGGCTGGACTGTTCCCATGAGGCACAGGGTCAGACTGATTTGCATATGGCCATGTCTGAACTGGGGTGGTGGAGTGAGCTAAAGAATGATGATGGATTAAACCCAGATCAGTTGACTGGGGGTGAGTGTTTGATTGGCTCAAACGTTCCGTCCATCATCCCCTTTGTATCGCTTTGGTCGCCCTAAGTTGGCGGGGGTATGCCCAGACGTGGGTCCCTTGCTCACTTTGCCACTGGATTCAAGCAAGCCTGGCTGATGACGGCTGAAATGCCAGAAACCGGTCCTAGGATGCTTGTTTCCGGTCCAGGGAAGACATGGCTTGGCAGTTCGGGCTGGACTGTTCCCATGAGGCACAGGGTCAGACTGATTTGCATATGGCCATGTCTGAACTGGGGTGGTGGAGTGAGCTAAAGAATGATGATGGATTAAACCCAGATCAGTTGACTGGGGGTGAGTGTTTGATTGGCTCAAACGTTCCGTCCATCATCCCCTTTTGTATCGCTTTGGTCGCCCTAAGTTGGCGGGGGTATGCCCAGACGTGGGTCCCTTGCTCACTTTGCCACTGGATTCAAGCAAGCCTGGCTGATGACGGCTGAAATGCCAGAAACCGGTCCTAGGATGCTTGTTTCCGGTCCAGGGAAGACATGGCTTGGCAGTTCGGGCTGGACTGTTCCCATGAGGCACAGGGTCAGACTGATTTGCATATGGCCATGTCTGAACTGGGGTGGTGGAGTGAGCTAAAGAATGATGATGGATTAAACCCAGATCAGTTGACTGGGGGTGAGTGTTTGATTGGCTCAAACGTTCCGTCCATCATCCCCTTTTGTATCGCTTTGGTCGCCCTAAGTTGGCGGGGGTATGCCCAGATGTGGGTCCCTTGCTCACTTTGCCACTGGATTCAAGCAAGCCTGGCTGATGACGGCTGAAATGCCAGAAACCGGTCCTAGGATGCTTGTTTCCGGTCCAGGAAGACATGGCTTGGCAGTTCGTGCTGGACTGTTCCCATGAGGCACAGGGTCAGACTGATTTGCATATGGCCATGTCTGAACTGGGGTGGTGGAGTGAGCTAAAGAATGATGATGGATTAAACCCAGATCAGTTGACTGGGGGTGAGTGTTTGATTGGCTCAAACGTTCCGTCCATCATCCCCTTTTGTATCGCTTTGGTCGCCCTAAGTTGGCGGGGGTATGCCCAGACGTGGGTCCCTTGCTCACTTTGCCATTGGATTCAAGCAAGCCTGGCTGATGACGGCTGAAATGCCAGAAACCGGTCCTAGGATGCTTGTTTCCGGTCCAGGGAAGACATGGCTTGGCAGTTCGGGCTGGACTGTTCCCATGAGGCACAGGGTCAGACTGATTTGCATATGGCCATGTCTGAACTGGGGTGGTGGAGTGAGCTAAAGAATGATGATGGATTAAACCCAGATCAGTTGACTGGGGGTGAGTGTTTGATTGGCTCAAACGTTCCGTCCATCATCCCCTTTTGTATCGCTTTGGTCGCCCTAAGTTGGCGGGGGTATGCCCAGACGTGGGTCCCTTGCTCACTTTGCCACTGGATTCAAGCAAGCCTGGCTGATGACGGCTGAAATGCCAGAAACCGGTCCTAGGATGCTTGTTTCCGGTCCAGGGAAGACATGGCTTGGCAGTTCGGGCTGGACTGTTCCCATGAGGCACAGGGTCAGACTGATTTGCATATGGCCATGTCTGAACTGGGGTGGTGGAGTGAGCTAAAGAATGATGATGGATTAAACCCAGATCAGTTGACTGGGGGTGAGTGTTTGATTGGCTCAAACGTTCCGTCCATCATCCCCTTTTGTATCGCTTTGGTCGCCCTAAGTTGGCGGGGGTATGCCCAGACATGGGTCCCTTGCTCACTTTGCCACTGGATTCAAGCAAGCCTGGCTGATGACGGCTGAAATGCCAGAAACCGGTCCTAGGATGCTTGTTTCCGGTCCAGGGAAGACATGGCTTGGCAGTTCGGGCTGGACTGTTCCCATGAGGCACAGGGTCAGACTGATTTGCATATGGCCATGTCTGAACTGGGGTGGTGGAGTGAGCTAAAGAATGATGATGGATTAAACCCAGATCAGTTGACTGGGGGTGAGTGTTTGATTGGCTCAAACGTTCCGTCCATCATCCCCTTTTGTATCGCTTTGTTCGCCCTAAGTTGGCGGGGGTATGCCCAGACGTGGGTCCCTTGCTCACTTTGCCACTGGATTCAAGCAAGCCTGGCTGATGACGGCTGAAATGCCAGAAACCGGTCCTAGGATGCTTGTTTCCGGTCCAGGGAAGACATGGCTTGGCAGTTCGGGCTGGACTGTTCCCATGAGGCACAGGGTCAGACTGATTTGCATATGGCCATGTCTGAACTGGGGTGGTGGAGTGAGCTAAAGAATGATGATGGATTAAACCCAGATCAGTTGACTGGGGGTGAGTGTTTGATTGGCTCAAACGTTCCGTCCATCATCCCCTTTTGTATCGCTTTGGTCGCCCTAAGTTGGCGGGGGTATGCCCAGACGTGGGTCCCTTGCTCACTTTGCCACTGGATTCAAGCAAGCCTGGCTGATGACGGCTGAAATGCCAGAAACCGGTCCTAGGATGCTTGTTTCCGGTCCAGGGAAGACATGGCTTGGCAGTTCGGGCTGGACTGTTCCAATGAGGCACAGGGTCAGACTGATTTGCATATGGCCATGTCTGAACTGGGGTGGTGGAGTGAGCTAAAGAATGATGATGGATTAAACCCAGATCAGTTGACTGGGGGTGAGTGTTTGATTGGCTCAAACGTTCCGTCCATCATCCCCTTTTGTATCGCTTTGGTCGCCCTAAGTTGGCGGGGGTATGCCCAGACGTGGGTCCCTTGCTCACTTTGCCACTGGATTCAAGCAAGCCTGGCTGATGACGGCTGAAATGCCAGAAACCGGTCCTAGGATGCTTGTTTCCGGTCCAGGGAAGACATGGCTTGGCAGTTCGGGCTGGACTGTTCCCATGAGGCACAGGGTCAGACTGATTTGCATATGGCCATGTCTGAACTGGGGTGGTGGAGTGAGCTAAAGAATGATGATGGATTAAACCCAGATCAGTTGACTGGGGGTGAGTGTTTGATTGGCTCAAACGTTCCGTCCATCATCCCCTTTTGTATCGCTTTGGTCGCCCTAAGTTGGCGGGGGTATGCCCAGACGTGGGTCCCTTGCTCACTTTGCCACTGGATTCAAGCAAGCCTGGCTGATGACGGCTGAAATGCCAGAAACCGGTCCTAGGATGCTTGTTTCCGGTCCAGGGAAGACATGGCTTGGCAGTTCGGGCTGGACTGTTCCCATGAGGCACAGGGTCAGACTGATTTGCATATGGCCATGTCTGAACTGGGGTGGTGGAGTGAGCTAAAGAATGATGATGGATTAAACCCAGATCAGTTGACTGGGGGTGAGTGTTTGATTGGCTCAAACGTTCCGTCCATCATCCCCTTTTGTATCGCTTTGGTCGCCCTAAGTTGGCGGGGGTATGCCCAGACGTGGGTCCCTTGCTCACTTTGCCACTGGATTCAAGCAAGCCTGGCTGATGACGGCTGAAATGCCAGAAACCGGTCCTAGGATGCTTGTTTCCGGTCCAGGGAAGACATGGCTTGGCAGTTCGGGCTGGACTGTTCCCATGAGGCACAGGGTCAGACTGATTTGCATATGGCCATGTCTGAACTGGGGTGGTGGAGTGAGCTAAAGAATGATGATGGATTAAACCCAGATCAGTTGACTGGGGGTGAGTGTTTGATTGGCTCAAACGTTCCGTCCATCATCCCCTTTTGTATCGCTTTGGTCGCCCTAAGTTGGCGGGGGTATGCCCAGACGTGGGTCCCTTGCTCACTTTGCCACTGGATTCAAGCAAGCCTGGCTGATGACGGCTGAAATGCCAGAAACCGGTCCTAGGATGCTTGTTTCCGGTCCAGGGAAGACATGGCTTGGCAGTTCGGGCTGGACTGTTCCCATGAGGCACAGGGTCAGACTGATTTGCATATGGCCATGTCTGAACTGGGGTGGTGGAGTGAGCTAAAGAATGATGATGGATTAAACCCAGATCAGTTGACTGGGGGTGAGTGTTTGATTGGCTCAAACGTTCCGTCCATCATCCCTTTTGTATCGCTTTGGTCGCCCTAAGTTGGCGGGGTATGCCCAGACGTGGGTCCCTTGCTCACTTTGCCACTGGATTCAAGCAAGCCTGGCTGATGACGGCTGAAATGCCAGAAACCGGTCCTAGGATGCTTGTTTCCGGTCCAGGGAAGACATGGCTTGGCAGTTCGGGCTGGACTGTTCCCATGAGGCACAGGGTCAGACTGATTTGCATATGGCCATGTCTGAACTGGGGTGGTGGAGTGAGCTAAAGAATGATGATGGATTAAACCCAGATCAGTTGACTGGGGGTGAGTGTTTGATTGGCTCAAACGTTCCGTCCATCATCCCCTTTTGTATCGCTTTGGTCGCCCTAAGTTGGCGGGGGTATGCCCAGACGTGGGTCCCTTGCTCACTTTGCCACTGGATTCAAGCAAGCCTGGCTGATGACGGCTGAAATGCCAGAAACCGGTCCTAGGATGCTTGTTTCCGGTCCAGGGAAGACATGGCTTGGCAGTTCGGGCTGGACTGTTCCCATGAGGCACAGGGTCAGACTGATTTGCATATGGCCATGTCTGAACTGGGGTGGTGGAGTGAGCTAAAGAATGATGATGGATTAAACCCAGATCAGTTGACTGGGGGTGAGTGTTTGATTGGCTCAAACGTTCCGTCCATCATCCCCTTTTGTATCGCTTTGGTCGCCCTAAGTTGGCGGGGGTATGCCCAGACGTGGGTCCCTTGCTCACTTTGCCACTGGATTCAAGCAAGCCTGGCTGATGACGGCTGAAATGCCAGAAACCGGTCCTAGGATGCTTGTTTCTGGTCCAGGGAAGACATGGCTTGGCAGTTCGGGCTGGACTGTTCCCATGAGGCACAGGGTCAGACTGATTTGCATATGGCCATGTCTGAACTGGGGTGGTGGAGTGAGCTAAAGAATGATGATGGATTAAACCCAGATCAGTTGACTGGGGGTGAGTGTTTGATTGGCTCAAACGTTCCGTCCATCATCCCCTTTTGTATCACCTATGGGTGGGTCAGGGCAGAGGGGTGGCTACACCCCTTTCCCTTTGTCCAGTTTGCACCAAAGCAGGGGCTGCAAGCCCCTGATCCGGTTTGAACTGGGGTATGCACAGGGACACCAAATGTGCCCCCAGTGCAGGACTTCAAAGCACCCGAAAGTGCTCCCGCCCAGCCCCAATACACATTGTCCTGTCTGGGGAGGTGGTCACACCTCCCTGGGACAGGAAACCTATTGTCCAGGCCTCCCCTGCCGGAGTTTCGTCCAGCAGCAGGAGGCCAGACTCGTGTCTGTGGCAGCAGCATCCATTTTGTGATGCCAGGGCTCTGGAAAGAAGTTACCAGACTCGTCAGAGTTAACATGCCTTTCCCTCTAGAAGGGTGGAATGCTACCCCCGCCGCCAGGATTGGTGGGGGTAGTATTCCAAGATGTTTGACACCAAACACGACATGTTTAGGTGCAGCCATTCCATAGTTAGCATTTTACCGCAAGGATATAATGCGTTTAAGAGTATATGGTCAGGCTGCACTACAAACAGCATCAGAGATGGTCTCCGAACGCTGCAGAGGGGCCCTGCTCATGCAGGGGCACCCTCTCACATAGGAACCATGCACTCTGCCTTTAGGATTGATAAGGCCTGCCTTAGGAGTGACTTATAGGTTTATATGTGTGTATGCATTTAGTGATATAGGTAACCTATACCACAGTAAGGGGTGCATGCACCACCTTACCCAGGCTGCAGTAGCAGACCTGTGGTGTCAGTTTGGATGGCCTTCCAGGGGTGGCATAATACATGCTGCAGCCCCTGGCAGGCCTCTGAGGTACCTATGCCCTTGGTACATAGTATACCATATACTAGGGACTTACAAGGGCACTCCAGATCCCAATCAGTGATGTGCCTAAGGCACATGGAGACCCTTTTAAAGAGGAAACAGCTAGGCTGGGGTTCTGAATAGCAGGGCCCCAGCCAGACTAATGTCGAAAACCAGTGAAGCATCAGCAAAAAGTGGGGGTACCCATGTGAAGCAGATCCTACTCTCCTACAAACGGCGTATAGCGGTTGTGTATTTACACTGCACGCGTCGCCCGTAGGTCCCCTGTGTCACTACCTTGGGTGGTTCCTGGTGGTCCAAGCACTTCTAGAGGCTCTAGGCCTAGTGTCTAGTTCAGTCGTGGTTCGCATACCACTTTATTGGTATATGGTTTGGTACGCCCTAGGGCCCAAACGTGTATTTGTGCTATTACTGTGATTTAATAACTTATAACTTATGTACTTCGAACTCTAGCCTCATAAAGAGACTAGAGGGGTGTGTTTAGCAATAAATACATATATTTTGAATATATACCTGGTGTGGTGCTCTTTCATTTGGTCACTCAAGAGATTATAGACTGGTAAAACAAGCTGCTTTACATTCCTTCAAGACTTAGCCTGAAGGCGGCTCTCCATAGCTACCACTAGGATAGCTTTTAATAAGGTTGTCTTTAACATATCTCCAATAAGGGGTTGTTTGGACTGGTGCAAGGTGCCCACTATAATTAGTGGACAGCATATACCAGGCCAACTTCTCACACCAAGGGAGATTCTTCAGTCCTCTAATCTTGTAGTAGAGCGTCGAAGGTCCAGGATTTTGTATCAGAGTTTCGTCCAGGGATAATCTAAAGTCTTAAGGACTGGGTTCCTATACTTATACTAAGTTTAGGGGTTGGACTACTCTGTGGCCCCACCTATGGGTGGGTCAGGGCAGAGGGGTGGCTACACCCCTTTCCCTTTGTCCAGTTCGCGCCAAAGCAGGGGCTGGAAGCCCCTGATCCGGTTTGAACTGGGGTATGCACAGGGACACCAAATGTGCCCCCAGTGCAGGACTTCAAAGCACCCAGTTGGTGCTCCCGCCCAGCCCCAATACACATTATCCTGTCTGGGGAGGTGGTCACACCTCCCTGCAACAGGAAACCTATTGTCCAGGCCTCCCCTGCCGGAGTTTCATCCAGCAGCAGGAGGCCAGACTTGTGTCTGTGGCAGCAGCATCCATTTTGTGATGCTGGGGCTCTGGAAAGAAGTTACCGGTTAGACCAGGGTGAACATGTCTCTCCCTCTAGAAGGGTGGAATGCTACCCCCGCCGCCAGGATTGGCGGGGGGGGTAGTATTCCAAGATGTTTGACACTAAACACGACATGTTTTGATGCAGTCATTCCATAGTTAGCATTCTACCGCGAGGATATAATGCACTTAAGAGTATATGGTTTAACCGCATTTACAAACAGGACCAGAGAATGGACTCTGGGCACTGCAGAAGGGTCCTGCTCATGCAGTGGCACCTTCTCACATAAGAACCAAGCACTCTGCCTTTAGGATTGATAAGGCCTGCTATAGGAGTGACTTATAGGTTTATATATGTGTAAGTATGTAGTGATATAGGTAACCTATATCACAGTAAGGGGTGCATGCACCACCTTACCCAGGCTGCAGTAGCAGACCTGTGGTGTCATTTTGGATGGCCTTCCAGGGGTGGCATAATACATGCTGCAGCCCCTGGTAGGCCTCTGAGGTACCTATGCCCTTGGTACATAGTATACCATATGCTAGGGACTTATAAGGGCACTCCAGATTCCAATTAGAGATGTGCCTAAGGCACATGGAAACCTTTTTAGAGAGGAAGCAGCTAGGCTGGGGTCCTGAATGGCAGGGCCCCAGCCAGACTAAGGTCGAAAAACAGTGAAGCATCAGCAAAAGTGGGGGTACCCATGTGAAGCAGATCCTACTCTCCTACACTGGCCATCTTGGAAGACTTATTTGTTATGAAGTTTCCTAATTTCTTCATTTACTGCAGTCTCCTCAGTAGGAAATGCTTTCAGTTTTTTACTTTGATTCCATCAAGAAGGCATTCAGATGTGTCTCACATCTGCCATAAATTCAGAATGTTAGCACTCTAGTTGCTCATTAGATCACTGGAGTAAAGCTACTGCTCACCAGGGAGTTAACTGGTAGTCTGCTGCTGGTATTGAAAGTGATTGTTTCAGTCTGCATGTCAGAATTTTCTAATGAAATAGAAGAGGATTTGAGATCTCACTTAAAACATGCCCTAATTTTTCTTTCTGCAGCACTAATCATAATTTCTATTTCAAAAAGAACCCCTCATTTTGTTCCTTTTTAAATTAAATGTTTTAAGTGTTACCGGTTTATTCCAATCAAGATGGCTTCAGGTGTGCCATACTTTTGTCATAAGTAAGGCTGTTAGCGCTCTAGTTGTTCTTTAGAACACTCTGGGAAGCTGCAGTAGAACACAAAGGAATCAACTGACAGTCTCTGCCCTTGTTGGATGTACATGTTTTACTGAGAATGTCAGACTTCATTCTCACATGACTGAGAAAGATAATGTGAATTTACAGAAAATATGCTCTCATTTTAGCTTCTGGAGCACCTTCCAAACCTCCATGGGACAAGCATGAGAAAATAGTTTTCTCTCAAACATGATTCATGATATCCCAGCAGAAGGTTTTTCACATGGTAAAATCACCTTAGAATACACCACAATTCCTAAAATTAGTATGGTACCATCAACAAATAAATTCTAATGTAACTAAAGCCTGTTATCACCCTTTATAGTTCTCCTTTTGGTGACCCTCAAAATCTTCTATTCACTACAATGCATTTCAATGAGGTATATTATTTATATTGGTCCCAAGATGGCTGCCAGCAATTCCAGGATGAAGTGCTGACAGCCAATCAGATCTCACGATGACATGTGTGGTTAGGCTCCGCCCAGATATATATGTGACTTTACTTTTGATTTTCTCAGGAACTACTGAACGGATTTACACCATTTAAGCAAAAGGCACGACACTGAACCAAGGGCTACCTCTTTGCCAAATTTGGTGTAATTCCGTTCAGCAGTTCGGGCTGTAGCTGCGACTAAAGGTTCCTATGGAAAAATGAATGGGGAAAATGCGTTTGGGACCCCCTTTTTCTCGGCCCCCGCTTGACGTATCACCCCGAGACTTTCAGGATAGGAGCGGACCGGAGCGCCCCAACAAGTTGGAAACTTTCGCGAAGATTCGTCAACCGGCGCCAACGTTATTTCAAATAGAATGTCGCAGATTTCCTATGGATAATAGGTTTTAACTATAACTATCCACATCTGCAGGGATCCCCAGCATTTCTGCATGGGTCCTGAGCTCCACTTCTGCCCAAGCAGAAGTCTCTAAGTCATTGCCAAGCAAGCATTCGACTGGTAGGTTTGCACTTACCACAACCTTCTTAAGGCCAGTTACCCCTCCCCAGGAGAAGTTAACAACTGCCAGAGTATGGTCTGTTCTGACATTGCTAGCATTGGTCACTTGGTACATCTCACCAAGCATAACTTGCCCAGGAAGCACAAGGTCTTGTGTCACCATTGTGACACTTGCCCCTGTGTCCCTAAATGCCAAAGCCTCACGTCCATTGATTAAAGGCTGTTGTCTGTACTTGCCCAGATTACTGGGACTCACAGTGGAGGTCACATCCATGCCTCCATCACAGACTAACACAGCCTGAGTCAGTTCTCTGACTAAGTCAGAGCCCAACTCAGTTCCCAGGGTGAACCCTACTAAACCCTTTGCTGGAGCACTTCCACCAACTGTACTAGGGGGAACAGGTGCCTTAGGGGCATTGGTGGGTGCTGGACTGGAGTCTTTGGACGGTGCAATCACTGGTCCAGTGGGTCTTTTGCTTACAGACCTTGCACCATGGTTTTCTTTGGCCTTTCCCTTTGGTAGACTGTGAATCCCCACCAGAAGAAGATTTTTGGGGGCCTGATGAAGACTTTTGATCTTTACCCTTCTCCCCACCCTTGTCAGAGTTCTTAGCATCTTGCTTCTTGGTTTCCCCACCTTGGTTCTGTACCTTCTGCTTCACCCTGGTTCTGACCCATTTGTCTGCCTTCTTTCCCAATTCTTGGGGAGAGGTCAGATCAGAGTCTACCAGGTATTGATGCAACAGCTGATTTTGACAGTTATTAAGAATCTGCTCCCTCATTATCAGATTGTACAATCCTGAGAAGTCACACACCTTACTGCCCATCAACCAGCCTTCCAGAGCCTTGGCAGAACAATCCACATAGTCTACCCAGTCTTGAGTCTGTGCTTTTTGGGTGTCTCTGAACTTCAACCTGTACTGTTCAGTGGTTAGGCCAAACCCATCAATAAGAGCACTCTTCAAGACCTTGTAATTATCAGCATCCTCCTCTCTAACAGTGAGGAGCTTATCTCTACCTTTGTCAGCAAAGGAGAGCCACAAGATTGCTGCCCACTGCTCTTGAGGGACCTTCTGTACTTTACAGGCCCTCTCTAATGCAGTTATCCATTTGTGGATATCATCCCCACTCTGGTAGGGAGGGACAATCTTGCTCAGGTTCCTATGGTCATAGGACCTATCCCTGTCTCTAGGGACATGGCTGCCACCATGGGACTCTAGTCCCAACTTTCTTCTCTCTCTAAGGAGATCTAGGGATTCCCTATCTAAAGCCAATTGCTTTTTTCTGATTTCCAGCTGAGTTTCCTCATACTGGACCAGTCTGGCTCTCCTCTCATGAGAGGATTCCCTCCTGTGAGAGGAGACAGAGCTCCCTATAGAGGTGCCAGAGTGGTTAGACTCCTGAGAAGGAGATCTAGACTTCCTGGGCACACTCTTAATCCTTCCTGGGGGACAAAGAGGGTGTCATCTTGATCATCCTCATCATCGTCCACAGGAGGAATTGGGTTATCCAGGTCAGAGTCATTGTCACCCTCCTGGCCAGTTTCAGAGGGGGGGCTGGGGGTATTGGTACCCCTGGCCTCCTCCTCTTCTCCTGCCCCACCCTCAGCTCCTACCCCTTCAGTCCCCACGGGCTTACTAAGGTCATAAGCCACCAACAACTCCTTGAGGTGTTGGGTGGTGGGCTTTGGCCTGTCCTTATTTTTCTCAAGTTACATAAAGCTCTCAATTCCAAGAATGGGAGTGTATCATACTTGGAGGGTGGAAGCTCAATGGCTTCCTGCAAGGATTCTTTGGATCCTGCCCTTAAAGACATTACTAGTGTGGTGTGGTGTATGCACTACCTACTCTAGTGTGGCCTACTAAACTCTCTTGAGTTGTAGAAAGGGTTGTGCTATCCCTTAACACACAACTCTAAGTTCAGTAGAACTTACTGTATTCTAAGCTTAAATTATATGTACCTTAGGTACCTTTAGTGGTTTTCAGTTGATCAATTCAATTGAGATTATCTGGTAAAACAATAGCAAGCTGGAATCCCACACGCTGCACACCAATGTGAGAAGTTGGCCTGGTATATGCTGTCCACTAATTATAGTGGGCACCTTGCACCAGTCCAAACAACCCCTTATTGGAGATAGGTTAAAGACAACCTTATTGAAAGCTATCCTAGTGGTAGCTATGGAGAGCCGCCTTCAGGCTAAGTCTTGAAGGAATGTAAAGCAGCTTGTTTTACCAGTCTATAATCTCTTGAGTGACCAAATGAAAGAGCACCACACCAGGTATATATTCAAAATATATGTATTTATTGCTAAACACACCCCTCTAGTCTCTTTATGAGGCTAGAGTTCGAAGTACATAAGTTATAAGTTATTAAATCACAGTAATAGCACAAATACACGTTTGGGCCCTAGGGGCGTACCAAACCATATACCAATAAAGTGGTATGCGAACCACGACTGAACTAGACACTAGGCCTAGAGCCTCTAGAAGTGCTTGGACCACCAGGAACCACCCAAGGTAGTGACACAGGGGACCTACGGGCGACGCGTGCAGTGTAAATACACAACCGCGATACGCCGTTGACTTCTATGGAGAAAGTCGGGATCGGGAAATTAGAGAAAAGGGACACTTAAAAGAGGACTAGGACAAAACCCTTTGAGATCTAGGACTTTGAAGAGTCTCTACCCACGGGAGCACCGGAGTACTCGTGTTACCTCACCCAGGGAAGCCGGGTGCATAGGTGCCTTTCGGGGTCGGGTTTCGTCGTCGATTCGAATGGCGATCTGCTGCAAAGTGCTGCTGGCGGCCAAGAGAAAAGTGTCCGGGTGGATCCAAGAGTGGATCGGAGTTCTGAAGAACCTGAAAGCAGAGGGGACAGAGTCTGGGTCACTAGCCAGTGACCAGGAAGGCGATGGACAGATGCCCACCGATGTCGAGTGCTTCAGGTGCGTTGACGGTCGTCTTGACTCTTCAGCCATGAGGTCCAGGAGGCGTTGTCGGCGACCAGGAGCAGGATTCTGGCTGGTACACGATGTTTGTCGAGTGCTGAGGTGTCAGCGACCGGATTGGACCCAACAAGCCTTGGCAACGGTAAGTCTCGGTGAAGATGTAGACCGTCGATGGTGCAGACCAGCAAGGTCTGTGGAACTCACCCAGCGAGAGTAAGTGATGGCAGGCCTGGAGCAACCAGGATGCCAAGTAAGAAAAGGATTGGCCTTCGTTAAGGGCTACTAGCCAACGGGCTAGCGACCGCGAAGGAGCCTCGTGACTCCGCACGTGGATCTGGCTTACAGGACACTCGTGGAGTGGAAGCCACTGATCTTCGGTGCAGGTGGTGCTGGAGGCTAGGGCTACTCGGAGCCCAAAGCACGACTTCTTGGGAGACCCAGAAGAGGATGCACTTGCAAATGTGCTCGGTGTCCAGGGGTCACAGTCTCAAGTCACCCACGACAGCCACGGGCCTCAGCTTTGCTGGGGACTCAGGGTAGCCTCGGGGAAGTCTGAGAATCTACCTCTGGTGATGCGATGACTTCGGCGTCCGACGGGAGCTTCAGAAATGCGAACCGGACAGATGCTTCTTTGGTGCCTGCCAAGCAGGGGAGTCACTCCTTGACCCCAAGGGAGATTCTTCTGTCCTCTAATCGTGAGTAGAGCATCGAAGGTCCAGGATTCAGTTTCAGAGTTTCGTCCAGGGATAATCTATAGGGTTCCTACCTTTATACTAAAGATAGGGGTTGGACTACTCTGTGGCCCCACCTATGGGTGGGTCAGGGCAGAGGGGTGGCTACACCCCTTTCCCTTTGTCCAGTTCGCGCCAAACCAGGGGCTGCAAGCCCCTGATCCGGTTTGAACTGGGGTATGCACAGGGACACCAAATGTGCCCCCAGTGCAGGACTTCAAAGCACCCGAAAGTGCTCCCGCCCAGCCCCAATACACATTATCCTGTCTGGGGAGGTGGTCACACCTCCCTGGGACAGGAAACCTATTGTCCAGGCCTCCCCTGCCGGAGTTTCGTCCAGCAGCAGGAGGCCAGACTCGTGTCTGTGGCAGCAGCATCCATTTTGTGATGCCAGGGCTCTGGAAAGAAGTTACCGGACTAGTCAGAGTTAACATGTCTTTCCCTCTAGAAGGGTGGAATGCTACCCCCGCCGCCAGTATTGGCGGGGGGTAGTATTCCAAGATGTTTGACACCAAACACGACATGTTTAGGTGCAGCCATTCCAAAGTTAGCATTTTACCGCGAGGATATAATGCGCTTAAGAGTATATGGTCAGGCTGCACTACAAACAGCATCAGAGATGGTCTCCGAACGCTGCAGAGGGGCCCTGCTCATGCAGGGGCACCCTCTCACATAGGAACCACGCACTCTGCCTTTAGGATTGATAAGGCCTGCCTTAGGAGTGACTTATAGGTTTATATGTGTGTATGTATTTCGTGATATAGGTAACCTATATCACAGTAAGGGGTGCATGCACCACCTTACCCAGGCTGCAGTAGCAGACCTGTGGTGTCAGTTTGGATGGCCTTCCAGGGGTGGCATAATACATTCTGCAGCCCCTGGCAGGCCTCTGAGGTACCTATGCCCTTGGTACATAGTATACCATATACTAGGGACTTATAAGTGCACTCCAGATCCCAATCAGGGATGTGCCTAAGGCACATGGAAACCATTTTAGAGAGGAACCAGCTAGGCTGGGGTTCTGATTAGCAGGGCCCCAGCCAGACTAATGTCGAAAAACAGTGAAGCATCAGCAAAAAGTGGGGGTACCCATGTGAAGCAGATCCTACTCTCCTACACAACCCCCCCCCCAAACGTAGGGACATTAAACTAACCTTGCCCAGTTAAGTCTTCATGTTCTAAGTGGAAATACCTAGAGAGTCCATCTGCATTCGCATGGTTACTCCCAGGCCTATGTTCCACTGTAAAGTCCATCCCCTATAGGGAAATGGACCACCTAAGCAGTTTGGGGTTTTCACCCTTCATTTGTTTTAGCCATAAGAGGGGCTTATGGTCTGTCTGAACCAGGAAGTGTGTACCAAACAAGTATGGCCTCAACTTCTTCAGAGCCCAGACCACAGCAAAGGCCTCCCTCTCTATGGCTGACCAACGTTTCTCTCTAGGGGTCAGCCTTCTGCTAATAAAAGCTACTGGCTGATCCTGACCTTCTTCATTCAATTGTGACAGTACAGCCCCTACCCCCAATTCAGATGCATCAGTTTGAACAATGAACTTCTTGGAGTAATCAGGACTCTGCAGAATTGGAGCAGTGCACATGGCCTGCTTGAGGTCATCAAATGCCTTTTGACAGCTAACTGTCCACTGAACCTTTTTGGGCATTTTCTTAGAAGTTAAGTCATTCAGGGGTGTCACTATTGATCCATACCCCTTGACAAATCTCCTATAGTACCCAGTCAGGCCTAAGAAGGCTCTCACCTGAGTCTGGGTAGTTGGAGCAGTCCAGTCCATGATAGTCTGGATCTTGCTCTGCAAAGGTTGAACCTGGCCTCCACCCACAAGGTGGCCCAGGTACACAACCTGACTCTGCCCTATCTGGCACTTAGTGGCCTTGATAGTCAGGCCTGCCTTTTGCAGGGCCTGTAAAACATTCCTGAGGTGGACCAGGTGATCCTCCCAGGTGGAGCTAAAGACAGCAATATCATCTAGATAAGCTGCACTATAGGCTTCCAGTCCTGTGAGAACTGTATTCACCAACCTCCGGAAAGTGGCAGGTGCATTCTTCAGACAAAAGGGCATTACCACAAATTGATAATGTCCACTAGGGGTCGAGAATGCTGTTTTGGGCTTTGCAGTATCAGCTAGTCTGATCTGCCAGTAGCCAGCTGTTAGGTCAAATGTGCTGAGATATTTGGCAGAGGCCAAAGTATCTATGAGCTCATCTGCCCTGGGTATTGGATGGGCATCAGTCCTAGTGACTGCATTTAGACCCCTGTAGTCCACACAAAACCTCATCTCTCTTTTTCCACCACTGGTGTGAGCTTTCGGTACAAGGACTACTGGACTAGCCCAAGGGCTATCTGAGGGTTCAATAACTCCCAACTCCAACATTTTCTGGACTTCAGTCCTGATACAGTCCCTGACATGGTCAGGTTGCCTATAAATCTTGTTTTTAATAGGCAGACTGTCCCCAGTGTCCACTTCATGAGTGCACCAGGTGGTCTGACTGGGTGTCAGTGAAAACATATGTCTAAACTGATTGAGGACTTGCCTGCAATCAGTTTGTTGCTGGGTAGTGAGGCTACCTGCCAAGGCTACACCATCAACTGACCCATCGTCAGGGTTCTGTGAGAGCAGGTCAGGGAGTGGGTCACTCTCTTCCTCCTGCCCTTCATCAGTAGCCATGAGCAAGCCCATGTCTGCGCTGTCCACATATGGTTTTAACCTGTTGACATGGAGAACCCTGTGGGGACTCCTGGGTGTTCCTAGGTCTACTAAATAAGTGACCTCACCCTTCTGCTCAACAATAGTGTGGGGTCCACTCCATTTATCTTGGAGAGCTGCTAGGGCCACTGGCTCCAACACCCACACCTTCTGTCCTGGCTGGTAAACAGTCAGAACAGCCTTTTGGTCATGCCAGGCCTTTTGAAGTTCCTGGCTAGCCTCAAGGTTTTTGGTTGCCTTTTTCATGTACTCAGCCATCCTGGAGCGGAGACCAAGTACATAGTCCACTATATCTTGCTTTGGGGGCTTGAGAGGTAACTCCCATCCTTCCTTCACCAAGCACAGTGGACCCCTCACAGGGTGGCCAAACAGAAGTTCAAAAGGGCTGTAACCAAACCCCTTCTGAGGCACCTCCCTATATGCGAATAAAAGGCAGGGCAAGAGTATTTCCCATCTACTCCTAAGCATTTCTGGGAGCCCTTTAATCATGCCCTTCAAGGTTTTGTTGAATCTCTCAACTAAACCATTGCATTGTGGGTGATAGGGTGTGGTGAACTTATAAGTCACTCCACACTCCTTCCACATTGCTTTTAAGTACCCAGACATGAAGTTAGCACCCCTGTCTGAGACTACCTCCTTAGGAAAGCCCACTCTTGAGAAGATTCCCAGGAGGGCCCTTGCCACCACAGGTGCTGTAGTGGTCCTGAGGGGAATAGCTTCTGGGTACCTGGTGGCATGATCCACTACCACCAGGATAAACCTGTGCCCAGAGGCTGTTTGGGGATCCATGGGACCAACAATGTCAATCCCTACCCTTTCAAAGGGCACCCCCACCACAGGTAGTGGTATCAGGGGGCCTTTGTAGTGCCACCTGCCTTGCCACTGGCTTGGCAGGTTACACAGGAGCGACAAAACTCCTTACTGTCTTCAGACATGTGAAAGTGAGGGACAATTCTGTCCCAAGTCTTGTTCTGGCCCAGGTGACCTGCTAAGGGAATATCATGGGCTAGGGTCAATAGGAAGCCCCTGAACTTCAGAGGTATAACCAACCTCCTGGTAGCACCAGGCTTGGGGTCTCTACTCTCTGAGTACAGGAGTCCATCATCCCAATACACTGTATGGGGACCACTAGCTTTCCCAGCAGCCTCAGCAGCAGCTTGCTGTCTGAGGGGTTCAAGGGAGGGGCAGCTCTGCTGCTCCTGGCTCAGATCTGCCCTAGAAGGTCCCCCTGTCCCCAAGAACTCAACCTGGTCAGGTTCAAGTTCCTCTGGGACAGTTCCTTCTTCAGGGCTGAGATCATCCCCCTCAAGGGACTGATCTTCCTCCTGAGCCAAGGGGAAGGCACTGCCTTAACCCTACTACTCCTCCTCTTGGAAGGCACTTGGTCCATTCTTCCAGAATCCAAGGCCTGTTCAGTGCTAGACATTTTGGCTTGTGACCTGGTCACAGCAAACACATCTGCAGGGATCCCCAGCATTTCTGCATGGGTCCTGAGCTCCACTTCTGCCCAAGCAGAAGTCTCTAAGTCATTGCCAAGCAAGCATTCGACTGGTAGGTTTGCACTTACCACAACCTTCTTAAGGCCAGTTACCCGTCCCCAGGAGAAGTTAACAACTGCCAGAGTATGGTCTGTTCTGACATTGCTAGCATTGGTCACTTGGTACATTTCACCAAGCATAACTTGCCCAGGAAGCACAAGGTCTTGTGTCACCATTGTGACACTTGCCCCTGTGTCCCTAAATGCCAAAGCCTCATGTCCATTGATTAAAGGCTGTTGTCTGTACTTGCCCAGATTACTGGGACTCACAGTGGAGGTCACATCCATGCCTCCATCACAGACTAACACAGCCTGAGTCAGTTCTCTGACTAGGTCAGAGCCCAACTCAGTTCCCAGGGTGAACCCTACTAAACCCTTGGCTGGAGCACTTCCACCAACTGTACTAGGGGGAACAGGTGCCTTAGGGGCATTGGTGGGTGCTGGACTGGAGTCTTTGGACTTGGTGCAATCACTGGTCCAGTGGGTCTTTTGCTTACAGACCTTGCACCATGGTTTTCTTTGGCCTTTCCCTTTGGTAGACTGTGAATCCCCACCAGAAGAAGATTTTTGGGGGCCCTTCTCCCCACCCTTGTCAGAGTTCTTAGCATCTTGCTTCTTGGTTTCCCCACCATGGGTCTGTACCTTCTGCTTCACCCTGGTTCTGACCCATTTGTCTGCCTTCTTTCCCAATTCTTGGGGAGAGGTCAGATCAGAGTCTACCAGGTATTGATGCAACAGCTGATTTTGACAGTTATTAAGAATCTGCTCCCTCATTATCAGATTGTACAATCCTGAGAAGTCACACACCTTACTGCCCATCAACCAGCCTTCCAGAGCCTTGGCAGAACAATCCACATAGTCTACCCAGTCTTGAGTCTGTGCTTTTGGGTGTCTCTGAACTTCAACCTGTACTGTTCAGTGGTTAGGCCAAACCCATCAATAAGAGCACTCTTCAAGACCTTGTAATTATCAGCATCCTCCTCTCTAACAGTGAGGAGCTTATCTCTACCTTTGTCAGCAAAGGAGAGCCACAAGATTGCTGCCCACTGCTCTTGAGGGACCTTCTGTACTTTACAGGCCCTCTCTAATGCAGTTATCCATTTGTGGATATCATCCCCACTCTGGTAGGGAGGGACAATCTTGCTCAGGTTCCTATGGTCATAGGACCTTTCCCTGTCTCTAGGGACATGGCTGCCACCATGGGACTCTAGTCCCAACTTTCTTCTCTCTCTAAGGAGATCTAGGGATTCCCTATCTAAAGCCAATTGCTTTTTTCTGATTTCCAGCTGAGTTTCCTCATACTGGACCAGTCTGGCTCTCCTCTCATGAGAGGATTCCCTCCTGTGAGAGGAGACAGAGCTCCCTATAGAGGTGCCAGAGTGGTTAGACTCCTGAGAAGGAGATCTAGACTTCCTGGGCACACTCTTAATCCTTCCTGGGGGGACAAAGAGGGTGTCATCTTGATCATCCTCATCATCGTCCACAGAAGGGATTGGGTTATCCAGGTCAGGGTCATTGTCACCCTCCTGGCCAGTTTCAGAGGGGGGGCTGGGGGTATTGGTACCCCTGGCCTCCTCCTCTTCTCCTGCCCCACCCTCAGCTCCTACCCCTTCAGTCCCCACGGGCTTACTAAGGTCATAAGCCACCAACAACTCCTTGAGGTGTTGGGTGGTGGGTTTGGCCTGTCCTTATTTTTCTCAAGTTACATAAAGCTCTCAATTCCAAGAATGGGAGTGTATCATACTTGGAGGGTGGAAGCTCAATGGCTTCCTGCAAGGATTCTTTGGATCCTGCCCTTAAAGACATTACTAGTGTGGTGTGGTGTATGCACTACCTACTGTAGTGTGGCCTACTAAACTCTCTTGAGTTGTAGAAAGGGTTGTGCTATCCCTTAACACACAACTCTAAGTTCAGTAGAACTTACTGTATTCTAAGCTTAAATTATATGTACCTTAGGTACCTTTAGTGGTTTTCAGTTGATCAATTCAATTGAGATTATCTGGTAAAACAATAGCAAGCTGGAATCCCACACGCTGCACACCAATGTGACAAGTTGGCCTGGTATATGCTGTCCACTAATTATAGTGGGCACCTTGCACCAGTCCAAACAACCCCTTATTGGAGATAGGTTAAAGACAACCTTATTGAAAGCTATCCTAGTGGTAGCTATGGAGAGCCGCCTTCAGGCTAAGTCTTGAAGGAATGTAAAGCAGCTTGTTTTACCAGTCTATAATCTCTTGAGTGACCAAATGAAAGAGCACCACACCAGGTATATATTCAAAATATATGTATTTATTGCTAAACACACCCCTCTAGTCTCTTTATGAGGCTAGAGTTCGAAGTACATAAGTTATAAGTTATTAAATCACAGTAATAGCACAAATACACGTTTGGGCCCTAGGGGCGTACCAAACCATATACCAATAAAGTGGTATGCGAACCACGACTGAACTAGACACTAGGCCTAGAGCCTCTAGAAGTGCTTGGACCACCAGGAACCACCCAAGGTAGTGACACAGGGGACCTACGGGCAACGCGTGCAGTGTAAATACACAACCGCGATACGCCGTTGACTTCTATGGAGAAAGTCGGGATCGGGAAATTAGAGAAAAGGGACACTTAAAAGAGGACTAGGACAAAACCCTTTGAGATCTAGGACTTTGAAGAGTCTCTACCCACGGGAGCACCGGAGTACTCGTGTTACCTCACCCAGGGAAGCCGGGTGCATAGGTGCCTTTCGGGGTCAGGTTTCGTCGTCGATTCGAATGGCGATCTGCTGCAAAGTGCTGCTGGCGGCCAAGAGAAAAGTGTCCGGGTGGATCCAAGAGTGGATCGGAGTTCTGAAGAACCTGAAAGCAGAGGGGACAGAGTCTGGGTCACTAGCCAGTGACCAGGAAGGCGATGGACAGATGCCCACCGATGTCGAGTGCTTCAGGTGCATTGACGGTCGTCTTGACTCTTCAGCCACAAGGTCCAGGAGGCGTTGTCGGCAACCAGGAGCAGGATTCCGGCTGGTACACGATGTCTGCCAAGTGCTGAGGTGTCGGCGACCGAATTGGACCCAACAAGCCTTGGCAACGGCAAGTCTCGGTGAAGATGTAGATCGTCGATGGTGCAGACCAGCAAGGTCTGTGGAACTCACCCAGCGAGGGTAAGTGAGGGCAGGCCTGGAGCAATCAGGATGCCAAGTAAGAAAAGGATTGGCCTTCGTTAAGGGCTACTAGCCAACGGGATAGCGACCGCAAAGGAGCCTCGTGACGCCGCATGTGGATCTGGCTTACAGGACACTCGTGGAGTGGGGGCCAGTGATCTTCGGAGCAGGTGGTGCTGGAGGCTAGGGCTACTGGGAGCCCAAAGCACGACTTCTTGGGAGACCCAGAAGAGGATGCACTTGCAAATGTGCTCGGTGTCCAGGGGTCATGGTCTCAAGTCACCCACGATAGCCACGGGCCTCAGCTTTGCTGGGTGTAGGAGAGTAGGATCTGCTTCACAGGGGTACCCCCACTTTTTGCTGATACTTCACTGGTTTTCGACATTAGTCTGGCTGGGGCCCTGCTATTCAGAACCCCAGCCTAGCTGTTTCCTCTTTAAAAGGGTCTCCATGTGCCTTAGGCACATCACTGATTGGGATCTGGAGTGCCCTTGTAAGTCCCTAGTATATGGTATACTATGTACCAAGGGCATAGGTACCTCAGAGGCCTGCCAGGGGCTGCAGCATGTATTATGCCACCCCTGGTAGGCCATCCAAACTGACACCACAGGTCTGCTACTGCAGCCTGGGTAAGGTGGTGCATGCACCCCTTGCTGTGGTATAGGTTACCTATATCACTAAAAGCATACACACATATAAACCTATAAGTCACTCCTAAGGCAGGCCTTATCAATCCTAAAGGCAGAGTGCATGGTTCTTATGTGAGAGGGTGCCCCTGCATGAGCAGGGCCCCTCTGCAGCGTTCGGAGACCATCTCTGATGCTGTTTGTAGTGCAGACTGACCATATACTCTTAAACGCATTATATCCTCGCGGTAAAATGCTAACTATGGAATGGCTGCACCAAAACATGTCGTGTTTGGTGTCAAACATCTTGGAATACTACCCCCCGCCAATCCTGGCGGCGGGGGTAGCATTCCACCCTTCTAGAGGGAAAGGCATGTTAACTCTGACGAGTCCGGTAACTTCTTTCCAGAGCCCTGGCATCACAAAATGGATGCTGCTGCCACAGACACGAGTCTGGCCTCCTGCTGCTGGACAAAACTCCGGCAGGGGAGGCCTGGACAATAGGTTTCCTGTCCCAGGGAGGTGTGACCACCTCCCCAGACAGGACAATGTGTATTGGGGCTGGGCGGGAGCACTTTCGGGTGCTTTGAAGTCCTGCACTGGGGGCACATTTGGTGTCCCTGTGCATACCCCAGTTCAAACCGGATCAGGGGCTTGCAGCCCCTGCTTTGGCGCGAACTGGACAAAGGGAAAGGGGTGTAGCCACCCTCTGCCCTGACCCACCCATAGGTGGGGCCACAGAGTAGTCCATCCCCTATTTTTGGAATAAAGGTAGGAACCCAGTCCTTAGGACTTTAGATTATACCTGGACGAAACTCTGAAACAGAATCCTGGACCTTCGACGCTCTACTCACGATTAGAGGACTGAAGAATCTCCCTTGGGGTCAAGGAGTGACTCCCCTGCTTGGCAGGCACCAAAGAAGCATCTGTCCGGTTCGCATCACTGAAGCTCCCGTCGGACGCCGAAGTCATCGCATCACCAGAGGTGGATTCTCAGACTTCCCGAGGCTACCCTGAGTCCCCAGCAAAGCTGAGGCCCGTGGCTATCGTGGGTGACTTGAGACCGTGACCCCTGGACACCGAGCACACTTGCAAGTGCACCATCTTCTGGGTCTCCCAAGAAGTCGTGCTTTGGGCTCCGAGTAGCCCTAGCCTCCAGCACCCCCTGCACCGAAGATCACTGGACCCCACTCCACGAGTGTCCTGTAAGCCAGCTCCACGTGCGGCGTCACGAGGCTCCTTCGCGGTCGCTAGCCCGTTGGCTAGTAGCCCTTACCGAAGGCCAATCTTTTCTTTACTTGGCAGTCTGGTTGCCCCAGGCCTGCCCTCACTTACCCTTGCTGGGTGAGTTCCCCAGACCTTGCTGGTCTGCTTCATCGACGATCTACATCTTACTCGAGACTTGCCGTTGCCAAGGCTTGTTGGGTCCAATCTGGTCGCCGACACCTCTGCACTCGACAGACATCAAGCAACAGCCCGAATCCTGCTCCTGGTCGCCGACAACGCCTCCCGGACCTCGTGGCTGAAGAGTCAAGACGACCGTCAACGAACTTGAAGCACTCGACATCGGTGGGCATCTGTCCATCGCCCTCCTGGTCACTGGCTAGTGACCCAGACTCTGTCCCCTCTGCTTTCAGGTTCTTCAGAACTCCGATCCACTCTTGGATCCACCCGGACACTTTTCTCCTGGTCGCCAGCAGCACTTTGCAGCAGATCGCCATAAGAAACGACGACGAAACCCGACCCCGAAAGGCACCTATGCACCCGGCTTCCCTGGGTGAGGTAACACGAGTACTCCGGTGCTCCCGTGGGTAGAGACTCTTCAAAGTCCTAGATCTCAAAGGGTTTTGTCCTAGTCCTTTTTAAAGTGTCCCTTTCCTCTATTTTCCCGATCCCGACTTTCTCCATAGAAGTTAACGGCGTATCGCTGTTGTGTATTTACACTGCACGCGTCTCCCGTGGGTCCCCTGTGTCACTACCTTGGGTGGTTCCTTGTGGTCCAAGCACTTCTAGAGGCTCTAGGCCTAGTGTCTAGTTCAGTCGTGGTTCGCATACCACTTTATTGGTATATGGTTTGGTACGCCCCTAGGGCCCAAACGTGTGTTTGTGCTATTACTGTGATTTAAGATCTTATAACCTATGTACTTCGAACTCTAGCCTCATAAAGAGACTAGAGGGGTGTGTTTAGTAATAAATACATATATTTTGAATATATACCTGGTGTGGTGCTCTTTCATTTGGTCACTCAAGAGATTATAGACTGGTAAAACAAGCTGCTTTACATTCCTTCAAGACTTAGCCTGAAGGCTGCTCTCCACAGCTACCACTAGGATAGCTTTCAATAAGGTTGTCTTTAACCTACCTACCATAAGAGTCGATTTGGACTGGTGCAAGGTGCCCACTATAATTAGTGGACAGCATATGCCAGGCCAACTTCTCACACTGGGGACTCAGGGTAGCCTCGGGGAAGTCTGTGAATCCACCTCTGGTGATGCGATGACTTCGGCATCCGACAGGAGCTTCAGAAATGCGAACCGGACAGATGCTTCTTTGGTGCCTGCCAAGCAGGGGAGTCACTCCTTGACCCCAAGGGAGATTCTTCTGTCCTCTAATCGTGAGTAGAGCGTCGAAGGTCCAGGATTCAGTTTCAGAGTTTCGTCCAGGGATAATCTAAAGTCCTAAGGACTGGGCTCCTACCTTTATACTAAAGATAGGGGTTGGACTACTCTGTGGCCCCACCTATGGGTGGGTCAGGGCAGAGGGGTGGCTACACCCCTTTCCCTTTGTCCAGTTCGTGCCAAAGCAGGGGCTGCAAGCCCCTGATCCGGTTTGAACTGGGGTATGCACAGGGACACCAAATGTGCCCCCAGTGCAGGACTTCAAAGCACCCGAAAGTGCTCCCGCCCAGCCCCAATACACATTATCCTGTCTGGGGAGGTGGTCACACCTCCCTGGGACAGGAAACCTATTGTCCAGGCCTCCCCTGCCGGAGTTTCGTCCAGCAGCAGGAGGCCAGACTCGTGTCTGTGGCAGCAGCATCCATTTTGTGATGCCAGGGCTCTGGAAAGAAGTTACCGGACTAGTCAGAGTTAACATGTCTTTCCCTCTAGAAGGGTGGAATGCTACCCCCGCCGCCAGGATTGGCGGGGGGGTAGTATTCCAAGATGTTTGACACCAAACACGACATGTTTAGGTGCAGCCATTCCAAAGTTAGCATTTTACCGCGAGGATATAATGCGCTTAAGAGTATATGGTCAGGCTGCACTACAAACAGCATCAGAGATGGTCTCCGAACGCTGCAGAGGGGCCCTGCTCATGCAGGGGCACCCTCTCACATAGGAACCACGCACTCTGCCTTTAGGATTGATAAGGCCTGCCTTAGGAGTGACTTATAGGTTTATATGTTTGTATGTATTTCGTGATATAGGTAACCTATATCACAGTAAGTGGTGCATGCACCACCTTACCCAGGCTGCAGTAGCAGACCTGTGGTGTCAGTTTGGATGGCCTTCCAGGGGTGGCATAATACATGCTGCAGCCCCTGGCAGGCCTCTGAGGTACCTATGCCCTTGGTACATAGTATACCATATACTAGGGACTTATAAGGGCACTCCAGATCCCAATCAGGGATGTGCCTAAGGCACATGGAAACCATTTTAGAGAGGAAGCAGCTAGGCTGGGGTTCTGATTAGCAGGGCCCCAGCCAGACTAATGTCGAAAAACAGTGAAGCATCAGCAAAAAGTGGGGGTACCCATGTGAAGCAGATCCTACTCTCCTACACTTGGGGTCAAGGAGTGACTCCCCTGCTTGGCAGGCACCAAAGAAGCATCTGTCCGGTTCGCATTTCTGAAGATCCCGTCGGACGCCGAAATCATCACATAACCAGAGGTGGATTCTCAGACTTCCCCGAGGCTACCCTGAGTCCCCAGCAAAGCTGAGGCCCGTAGCTGCTGTGGGTAACGTGAGACCGTGACCCCTGGACACCGAGCACATTTGCAAGTGCATCCTCTTCTGGGTCTCCCACGAAGTCGTGCTTTGAGCTCCGAGTAGCCCCAGCCTCCAGCACCAACTGTACCGAAGATCACTGGCCTCCACTCCACGAGTGTCCTGTGAGCCAGCTCTACGTGCGATGTCTCGAGGCTCCTTCGCGGTCGCTAGCCCGTTGGCTAGTAGCCCTTCACGAAGGCCAATCCTTTTCTGCTTGGGCTCCCTGGTTGCTCCAGGCTTGCCCTTACTTACCCTCGCTGGGTGAGTTCCCCAGACCTTGCTGGTCTGCACCATCGTCATCTTCTGCTTTCCACAAGACTTGCTGTTGCCAAGGCCTGTTGGGTCCAATCCGGTCGCCGACACCTCAGCAAGCAGCAGACGTCGTGGGACAGTCCGAATCCTGCTCCTGGTTGCCGACAATGCCTCCTGGACATCGTGACTGCGGAGTCAAGACGACCGTCAACGCACATGAAGCACCCGACATCGGTGGGCATCTGCTCATCGCCTTCCTGGTCACTGGCTAGTGACCCAGACTCTGTCCCCTCTGCTTTCAGGTTCTTCAGATTTCCGATCCACTCTTGGATCCACCCGGACACTTTCCACTTGGTCGCCAGCAGCACTTTGCAGCAGATCGCCATTCAAAACGACGACGAAACCCGACCCCGAAAGGCACCTATGCACCCGGCTTCCCTGGGTGAGGTAACACGAGTACTCCGGTGCTCCCGTGGGTAGAGACTCTTCAAAGTCCTAGATCTCAAAGGGTTTGCTCCAAGTCCTCCTTTAAGTGTCCCTTTCCTTTAATTTCCTGACCGCGACTTTCTCCATAGAAGTAAACGGCGTATCGCGGTTGTGTGTTTACACTGCACGCATCCCCGTGGGTCCCCTGTGTCACTACCTTGGGTGGTTCCTTGTGGTCCAAGCCCTTCTAGAGGCTCTAGGCCCTGTGTCTAGTTCAGTCGTGGTTCTTATACCACTTTATTGGTATATGGTTTGGTACGCCCCGAGGGCCCAAACGTGTATTTGATTGTAAAAGAATCCTCCAGATACAATAAATATAGTTTGTGACCATCCTTTAATAGAGCTTATAAATCCGCTTCCATATCATGCCTAGTATAACAGTTGAATCCCCAGTGAGTGTATTTCTTAGACTTAACATCCCTAACATTCTCTAGAACTAAGTGACATCATAATGTCACTTACACATTATTACATTCTCCCCCCTCCCCCCTAAAACAGAAAGAAATAAGATAAACAATATATACAAAGTAAATAGATCAACATTGTTCGATTAGTCTTTTTGGTCTTTTTGAAATTCTTTCTGATCTTCTCTGCATCCATTTATCTTGTTGATCATTTGAGTCTGTAACTTCTTGTTCAACATTTGCTGTGACTTTTTTAAAGAAAGACTTATTTCTTGTTATTGTTCTATTATCATTTTCTGCAGTCATTGCTGTACCTTGTATTCTTGTAACTTCCAAAGGTGTAGGGTGGAATCTGGTTTGTGACTTTTTTACTTGTTGTTGTCTAACTAATACCAAGTCACCAACTTGATAATCTTGACTCTGATATTTCTTTCCTTTTTCTGCATAATATTTCATTTTTTGTTTTGCTTCTTTGTCTTTTTCCAGTATTTCATTGTGTACCTTTGGAGGAATTGAGGGCAGCTGTGGCAGACGAGTTCGCCTTGATTGCCCAAACATTAAATCTGAAGGGCATTTTCCAGTAGATACATGCGGAGTATTTCTATAATCTCTTAGGACTTGACACAATGCTTGATTTACTGAAATTTGAGAAAGTTTTGCTCTTTGTACTGCTTTTTTGATAGTTGCCATCAATCTTTCTACCATTCCATTTGCTCTAGGCCACATTGGCGTTATCTTTCTGTGTATTATTCCCAAGTAATTCATAAATTTTCCAAATTCTTATCCGCTAAACGGTGGCCCATTATCTGTCTTCAATACATTAGGTATTCCCCATGTCGAGAATATTTCATCTAATACTGGAAGCACTGTTGAAGTTGAAGTGGAAGATATTAGTTTCACAATCGGAAAACGAGAATACTCATCTATTATTGCTAGCAAATAATGTCCAGAATCTAATGGTCCATAAAAATCTGCTGCTAAGTTTGACCATACAGCATCTGGTAGATCTGACATATGTAATTCTTCAATTCCCTTTTCTTTTACAGTGCATTGACAGACATGACAAGATTGAATAGTTTCTTCTACTTGTTTATCTAGTCTGGGAAACCATAATTTTTCTCTTAGAAAGTTTTTTGTTGCTGAGATACCTCGATGGCTTTCATGAGCTAGATCAATCACACGGCGTTGAAGACTCTCCGGTATTATTATTTTAGTTCCTCTGAGTAATATTCCTGATGAGGTTATGGACAGTTCTGAACTTATGTTTTTGAATGCTAGTATATCATTTTTTTTTACATCTCTATGAAATTGACTTCCATTTGTTATTAACCTCCACTTGTTTTCAAACAAGATTTTTTTTACTTCTTGGAGAGTACTGTCTTTTTCTGTTTCTTCCATTAGTTCACTTTCTTTAACAATTCCTGGAACTGCAGACCTTACTATAAAATGTATGTATTCTTCCACCTCTAACTGATCTTCGTCTATTGCTTTGGTTGGATGCCTTGATAAATAATCCGCTGGGTTGTGTTCTTTACCTGGTTTATGGATAATTTTGAAATCATAATCCATGAGCCTCATTCCCCATCTTTCAATTCTCGGGGGCATTTTTGTTTTAGGATTTCCAAAAATAGAAACCAGTGCTTGATGATCAGTGACAATCACAAATGACTTTCCATAGATAAAATCATGAAAATGTTCACATGCCCAAACAACAGCTAAACTTTCTTTCTCTGGCTGTGAATACCTTTGTTCTATTTCAGATAAACTTTTGCTGGCATGTGAAATTACATATCTCGGACTTTCCCTTCCAGGTTTATGCTGTACCAAAATCGCACCTAAGCCTACAGGACTGGCATCCACTATTAGTTCTGTACATAAATGTGGGTCAAAATATTTTAAATTTGCTGCGTTCGTTATTTCCAACTTTATTTTTTCAAACGCTTGATCACAGTCAATATTCCATTGAAATTTTTTTCCTTTCTTTGTTAACTCTCTCAAAGGTGAACCTATGGTCGCAAAATCTTTTATATATCTTGCACAGTAACTTGCCATTCCAAGAAAAGATCTCACTTCTGCTACATCCTTTGGTCTTTGCATTGCATTCAAGGCTGTTATTTTGATAGGATCTGGTCTCATCCCCTTTTCTGAAAATATATGCCCAAAAAATGTTAATTCATTCTTATTTATTTCACATTTCTTTTCATTCAAAGTTAATCCAGCTTCTTCAAGTCGTTGACATACTTTCTCTAATGCTTGATCATGTTCTTCTTGTGTTTTTCCAAAGACTAGAATATCATCACTGTAATTCATACAATTTTGTATTGGTCTTATGACATTCTTTATGATTTCCTGAAAAATTTCTGCTGCAGAACAAATTCCAAAGTTCAACCGCTTGTACCTAAATAATCCCAGGTGTGTTGAAAATGTTGTTATGTATCTTGACTGGTTATCAATTACTAACTGATGATATCCTTTACATAGGTCAAATTTTGAAAATACTGTTGCTCCATTTATGGTACTTATCATATTATTTAAATGAGGGCCTGGGTAACGTTCTCTTTCAATAGCAGTATTAGGAATCCTCATATCCACACATATTCTGATGTCATCAGTATCTTTTTTGGAACTATGACAATAGGACTTACCCAGGGCGTTGGTCCTTTTACCTCTTCAATTATGTCTTGCTCAAGTAGTGATTTTATTTCTTTTTCAACTTTTCCTTGCATATGTATTGGTACTCTTCTATGTGTCTGGGCTGTTGGCTTTATTGTCTCATTTATGTGTAGAGTAATTTCCTTTCCTTTGAATTTTCCTAGTCCTTCAAATAATTTAGGATACTTCCTTAAAATTGGATGATCTGTTGAAATATTACAATTCATTGCCAATAAACCCATTAGTTGAGCAGTTACATTGCTTAATAAACAAGGACCTGGAACTTCACCTTGCAAGACATGCACATCTTCTTTACTTGTTGTATTTCCATATTTTAATATTTCTTCAAATTTTCCCAGGCATAGAACTGGATGTTTTGCACCCCATTGAAAAATGCTAACATTTGATGGCGTCAAAGTAGGTTGTTTTTCCATTTTCATATATTCAGTTACGCACATTATGTTACATGTTGCTCCACTGTCCAATACAAAAGGGACTTCTTGTGACCCAACTAATAAATTTACAGATGTAGTTTTTTTAATATTTTCTCTTTTAATCATATTAATTTCTTGACAAATGTTGTTTTCTTGCATTGTGTTACCTTCTTGCATCATATATAATTTTTCTAATTGCTCAATTTCTTCTTCAGATTCTCCTTCAATTTCTTCCATATGTCTTATGTATTTTGCGTTGCCAATTTTCTTTTTAATCGGATTAACTTGTTTCCAACTCTCTTTATTTTCTTTTTTAAATCTGCAGACGCTTGCAAAATGATTGTATCCTTTGCATTCTTTACATTGTTGTCCTATTGCTGGACATTTATTTTGATGTGGGAATTGAAATCCACACCTGTAGCACGATCTTTTCCCTTTAAATTGTGTTTCATTTCTTTTTTCAAGTATTGTCTTCTTTGTCATTTCTCTGATTTGTTCAATTGCTTTGATTCTTCCTTCTTCCATATTTGTAGCATGTTTTTGAGCTTGTGTTTCTGTTTTTGCCATGCGAATTATTTCTTGTAAATCATATTTTTTTTCCAAGAGTTTTTTTCTAAATTTTATTGAGTTACATCCTTGTATCACTCTTAGTCGAATAGCTTCTTCGTTATTAAATTTTTCAAATTCACAAAATGTAACTAATTTTTTAAGTCTCGTGACACAATTGTCCATTGTTTCATTTTCTTGCTGGCATGCTATATTAAAATTATACCTTTCAAAATCTAAATTTCTCTGAGGATCAAATTTTGCATTGAGACATTTCATTATTCCTTCATAGGTGTTTTTTTCCTCTTCTGGAAATGTAGTTATTAAGTCTTCAACATCATCACCTACAAGGTTGAGCAAAAGGTCTTTTGCTTGTTCATCTGAGTATTTTTTGCATGTTGCTTTTAGAAAATGTTGAAATCTTCTCGTCCATTTTTCCCACCTTTGTGCAATATTTTCTTGTTCAGATAAATTAAAAGGTAATGGTACTTGAAATGCTCTCATTAGTATCTTCCTCATTATATATGTCTGAATTCATATTTACAATAACATCACTTGTTTCCTCTCCAGTCATGTTTTAATAAGTATTGTTGATTATTTATTATTATATATATATTTTTGAATAAAGAAAATGTGCTTCTCTAGTAGAATAATTTGAGAATCTGTTTATTTCCTAACTATTATGCTTAAAAGTCCCTTTTTTCTTTTGACTTCCTTTGGTTTATAAAATAAGAAGCTTCACTTGAAAGTCCTTTCTTTCTTTTATTTGCAGGAAGCTTCACTTGAAAGTCCTTTCTTTCTTTTATTTGCAGGAAGCTTCACTTGAAAGTCCTTTCTTTCTTTTATTTGCAGGAAGCTTCACTTGAAAGTCCTTTCTTTCTTTTATTTGCAGGAAGCTTCACTTGAAAGTCCTTTCTTTCTTTTATTTGCAGGAAGCTTCACTTGAAAGTCCTTTCTTTCTTTTATTTGCAGGAAGCTTCACTTGAAAGTCCTTTCTTTCTTTTATTTGCAGGAAGCTTCACTTGAAAGTCCTTTCTTTCTTTTATTTGCAGGAAGCTTCACTTGAAAGTCCTTTCTTTCTTTTATTTGCAGGAAGCTTCACTTGAAAGTCCTTTCTTTCTTTTATTTGCAGGAAGCTTCACTTGAAAGTCCTTTCTTTCTTTTATTTGCAGGAAGCTTCACTTGAAAGTCCTTTCTTTCTTTTATTTGCAGGAAGCTTCACTTGAAAGTCCTTTCTTTCTTTTATTTGCAGGAAGCTTCACTTGAAAGTCCTTTCTTTCTTTTATTTGCAGGAAGCTTCACTTGAAAGTCCTTTCTTTCTTTTATTTGCAGGAAGCTTCACTTGAAAGTCCTTTCTTTCTTTTTATTTGCAGGAAGCTTCACTTGAAAGTCCTTTCTTTCTTTTATTTGCAGGAAGCTTCACTTGAAAGTCCTTTCTTTCTTTTATTTGCAGGAAGCTTCACTTGAAAGTCCTTTCTTTCTTTTATTTGCAGGAAGCTTCACTTGAAAGTCCTTTCTTTCTTTTATTTGCAGGAAGCTTCACTTGAAAGTCCTTTCTTTCTTTTATTTGCAGGAAGCTTCACTTGAAAGTCCTTTCTTTCTTTTATTTGCAGGAAGCTTCACTTGAAAGTCCTTTCTTTCTTTTATTTGCAGGAAGCTTCACTTGAAAGTCCTTTCTTTCTTTTATTTGCAGGAAGCTTCACTTGAAAGTCCTTTCTTTCTTTTATTTGCAGGAAGCTTCACTTGAAAGTCCTTTCTTTCTTTTATTTGCAGGAAGCTTCACTTGAAAGTCCTTTCTTTCTTTTATTTGCAGGAAGCTTCACTTGAAAGTCCTTTCTTTCTTTTATTTGCAGGAAGCTTCACTTGAAAGTCCTTTCTTTCTTTTATTTGCAGGAAGCTTCACTTGAAAGTCCTTTCTTTCTTTTGACTCCCTTTGGCTCACAAAATAGGAAAATCCCACTTCAGAAACCTCACATGAGGAAAGGCGCAAAAGGTAGGGAATTCCTTTAAAAATAACCTTTATTTGTATTTTCCACGTGCGTGCGTTGCTCTGACTCGTGCTATGTTTATTTAAAAATGTCATTTATTTTAAAGGCTTTCACTCTTGCCTTTACACACGGGCTGCTTTGTTTGTTTAGGAAGGACTGAAGAGTGTTGAAAGCTTTATTGAGTGCTTTCACATTTGACTGCACGCGCTGCTAAGTGTTTATTTCCGATTGACAGTTGAATTCCCTTCACGCTTGACTGCACGTCAGTGTTTACTTTTCAATTATCAGTTCTCTTCCCTTAACGCTTGATTACACGCACTAAAGCATACCCTGCTAAGTGTTTATTTCAGCTGTTGACTCGATTTCTTTCACACTTGATTGCACGTGCTGGTGTCAAGTGTTTATTTTTAATTAGGAGTTCAATTTGCCTTTAGAGGCAGTGTTTATTTTCAAACTAAAGCTTTGTCCTGCCTCGGCTTTGAGTTAAACTCTGCTCATTTCGTATAATTTTCAAGTGCTGGCATTGAAACACTCGACATGCATTAATTCACAATTTCAATAGCTTCAATTTTCTTATTTTTTCTAAATATCAGCAAATAATTTTTTATTTAAAGAAAAATTCAGCTTACTTGCTGCTTGTAATTCCAAATAAGTCTTGGCAAATTCAATTTGTAAATTACTTACAGTTCAAGATTAAAGGTCATCATCAAAGTTCAAAAGGAAGTCATTCAGCAATTTGTTTCTTATGCAGGTCCAGTGTAGTCCATGTTATTTCTTTTCCAAATGACCAGACCAGCGCTCATCCACAGTTAGTTGTAAATAGGGAAAAAAATCACAGCAGATTTCTTTTAGCTGAAAATCTTCACTCTCTTTGAAGGTGTTCTCATCCCAATTTCGTCGCCATTGTAAAAGAATCCTCCAGATACAATAAATATAGTTTGTGACCATCCTTTAATAGAGCTTATAAATCCGCTTCCATATCATGCCTAGTATAACAGTTGAATCCCCAGTGAGTGTATTTCTTAGACTTAACATCCCTAACATTCTCTAGAACTAAGTGACATCATAATGTCACTTACACATTATTACAATTGGTATATGGTTTGGTACGCCCCGAGGGCCCAAACGTGTATTTGTGCTATTACTGTGTTTAAATAACTTATTACTTATGTACTTCGAACTCTAGCCTCATAAAGAGACTCGAGGGGTGTGTTTAGCAATAAATACATATATTTTGAATATATACCTGGTGTGGTGCTCTTTCATTTGGTCACTCAAGAGATTATAGACTGGTAAAACAAGCTGCTTTACATTCCTTTAAGACTTAGCCTGAAGGCTGCTCTCCATAGCTACCACTAGGATAGCTTTCAATAAGGTTGTCTTTAACCTATCTCCAATAAGGGGTTGTTTGGACTGGTGCAAGGTGCCCACTATAATTAGTGGACAGCATATGCCAGGCCAACTTCTCACAGCCACCAGTGAAAAAGAGCCCAAATGTAGCACAAATATTACCCAGATGTAGCCCACATATAGCCCAATGACAAAAGTGTGCAAAACACTTTTTATTTTTAGTTTTTTTCCAGTTTTATGTAGTGCAGACTGGTCAGGTATTGGAGCATTGCATCTTAAAACATGACCCCCCTACACTACAAAAACACCACTGCACTATCTTAAACCCTAAAACACTACCCCCAGCACGACCCCCTACACTACACAAGCACCACTGCACTATCCTAAACCCTAAAACAATACCCCCAGCACGAACCCCTACACTACCCAAACACCACTGCACTGCCCTAAACCCTGAAACACCACCCCCTGCATGACCCCCTACACTGCCCGAACACCACTGCACTGCCCTAAACCCTGAAACACCAGCCCCAGCACGACCCCCTACACTGCCCGAACACCACTGCACTGCCCTAAACCCTGAAACACCAGCCCCAGCACAACCCCGTACACTGCCCGAACACCACTGCACTGCCCTAAACCCTGAAACACCAGCCCCAGCACAACCCCGTACACTGCCCGAACACCACTGCACTGCCCTAAACCCTGAAACACCAGCCCCAGCACGACTGCCTACACTGCCCGAAAACTACTGCACTGCCCTAAACCCTGAAACACCACCCCCAGCAAGACTACCTACACTGGCCGAACACCACTGCACTGCCCTAAACCCTGAAACACCACCCCCTGCATGACACCTTACACTGCCCAAACACTACTGCACTGCCCTAAACCCTGAAACACCACCCCTCAACACGACACCCTACACTGCCTGAACACCACTGCACTGCCCTAAACCCTGAAACACCACCCCAGCACGACCCCCTACACTGCCCGAACACCACTGCACTAAACCCTGAAACACCACCCCCTGCACGACCCCCTACACTGCCGGAACACCACTGCACTGCCCTAAACCCTGAAACACCACCCCCAGCCCGACCCCCTACACTGCCCTAATACCACTGCACTGCCCTAAACCCTGAAACATCACCCCCAGCACAACCCCCTACACTGCCTGAGCACCATTGCTCTGCCCTAAACCCTGAAACACTAGCCCCAGCACGACCCCCTACACTGCCCGAACACCACTGCACTGCCCTAAACCCTGAAACACCAGCCCCAGCATGACCCCCTACACTGCCCGAACACCACTGCACTGCCCTAAACCCTGAAACACCAGCCCCAGCACCACCCCCTACAATGCCTGAACACCACTGTACTGCCCTAAACCCTGAAACACCACCCCCTGCACCGCCCCCTACACTGACCGAAGACCACTGCACTGCCCTAAACCCTGAAACACCACCCCCAGCCCGACCCCCTACACTGCCCTAATACCACTGCACTGCCCTAAACCCTGAAACATCACCCCCAGCACAACCCCCTACACTGCCTGAGCACCATTGCTCTGCCCTAAACCCTGAAACACTAGCCCCAGCACGACCCCCTACACTGCCCGAACACCACTGCACTGCCCTAAACCCTGAAACACCAGCCCCAGCATGACCCCCTACACTGCCCGAACACCACTGCACTGCCCTAAACCCTGAAACACCAGCCCCAGCATGACCCCCTTCACTGCCCGAACACTACTGCACTGCCCTAAAGCCTGAAACACCAGCCCCAGCACCACCCCCTACAATGCCTGAACACCACTGTACTGCCCTAAACCCTGAAACACCACCCCCTGCACCGCCCCCTACACTGACCGAAGACCACTGCACTGCCCTAAACCCTGAAACACCACCCCCTGCACGACCCCCTACACTGCCCGAACACCACTGCACTGCCCTAAACCCTGAAACACCACCCCCTGCACCACCCCCTACACTGCCCGAACACCACTGCACTGCCCTAAACCCTGAAACACCACCCCCAGCACAACCCCCTACACTGCCCGAACACCACTGCACTGCCCTAAACCCTAGAACACTACCCCCAGCATGACCCCCTACACTACCCGAACACCACTGCACTACCCTAAACCCTAAAATACTCCCCCAGCACGACCCCCTACACTACCCGAACACGACTGCACTGCCTTAAACCCTAAATCACTCCCCCAGCACGACCCCCTACACTACCCGAACACCACTGCACTGCCCTAAACCCTAAAACACTCCCCCAGCACAACCCCCTACACTACCTAAACACCACTGCACTGCCCTAAACCCTAAAACACTACCCCCCGCATGACCCCCTACACTACCCAAATACCAAGGCACTACCCTAATCCCTAAAACACTACCCCCGCACAACCCCCTACACTACCCAAAGACCACTGCACTACCCTAAACTCTAAAACAATACCCCCGCACGACTCCCTACACTACCCAAAGACCACTGCACTACCCTAAACCCTAAAACACGACCTCCTACACTACACAAACACCACTGCACTACCCTAAACCCAAAAAACTACCCCCAGCACGAACCCCTACACTACCCAAACACCACTGCACTACCCTAAACCATAAAACACTACCCCCAGCAGTACCCCCTACGCTACCCAAACACCACTGCACTACCCTAAACCCTAAAACACTACCCCCAGCAGTACCCCTACACTACCCAAGCACCATTGCACTACCCTAAACCCTAAAACCCTAAAACACTAACCCCAGCACGACCCCCTACACTACCCAAACACCACTGTACTACCCTAAACCCTAAAACACTCCCCCAGCACGACTCCCTACACTACCCAAACACCACTGCACTACCCTAAACCCTAAATCTACCCCCAGCATGACCCCCTACACTACACAAACACCACTGCACTACCCTAAACCCTAAAACACTACCCCCAGCACGACCCTCTTCACTACCTAAACACAACTGCACAATTTGTTACAGGCGTTGCAACGCAGGCCTGTGGTGCTTACTGGAAGTACCTGGTGGGCTAGTTGGGCCCCAGGGACTCTCAGGATTCAAGGTGACCTAATCCCCCAACTTAAAACGCGCCATGGGGCGCGTTTGCACAGTGGTGAAGGGAGCGGGCGGGGCCTCAGGTGACATGTGCGCAAACACGCCCTGTGGTGCGTTTTAAGTTGGGGAGTTAATTCCCTTTGAATCCTGGGGGCCAACTAGCCCAGCAGGTGCCTTCAGTAAGCACAACAGAGTTGCGTTGCAGAGAGGTGAAAAAAGGTGCGTGGCCTCGGAACGCCTCTGTGCAACTCAGCTCTGTGGTCCTAACTGTAGGTACCTGGGGGCTAGTTGGGCCCCAGGGACCCTCAGGATTCAAGGGGACTTAATCCCGCAACTTAAAACGCGCCACGGGGCGCGTTTGCACACATGTCACCTCAGGCCCCCCTCCCTTCACCACTGTGCAAACGCGCACTGGCTCTGGTTAGTCAGAGTCAGTTACCACCAGTACCCGTCTGAAAAAGTTGTGGGCACAGGATGATTTTGCAACAAGGCCTCTTTCTGCTCCTCTGTTGGTTCTTTCTGCACATCTTTTGCTTCTTTCTGTGCGTTTTTTCTTCTTTCTTCACATGTCCTACCTCTGTTGGCATAGTTAGAAACTAGCATTTAAAAAACCTTTGAAATTCACTTAAAAAATCATAGGTTTTAGGCACGTTATAGTTAGAAATTAGCATTTAAAAAACCTTTGAAATTCACTGAAAAAACCATAGGTTTCAGGCACGTTATAGTTAGAAATTAGCATTTAAAAAACCTTTGAAATTCACTGAAAAAACCATAGGTTTCAGGCACGTTATAGTTAGAAATTAGCATTTAAAAAACCTTTGAAATTCACTGAAAAAACCATAGGTTTCAGACACGTTATAGTTAGAAATTAGCATTTAAAAAACCTTTGAAATTCACTGAAAAAACCATAGGTTTTAGGGACAGTTATAGTTAGTTGGACATTGCACTCGTACAAAACCCGTGAAATTCCCCTGTTATAGTTAGTTTAGCTAACTATAACTCGCGCCCCCGCAATGCACTGCTGATGACGTCACATATTACATCACTCATGACATGGTCAGTGACATCACTGATGACATCACTGATGACATCTCAAATGATATCACTGATGACATCATCCATGTGATAATTTCATGCATCTTCTCACACCCTAATATAACTTTTGATACACCCACTCTAAATTACAGACTGCCATTCTCAAACCCATAGACACTCCAACACCAAAAACTACATACCCACTCACTGATTCTTAGGTCTACACACACATCCACTCACTCACCTGTACAGTCACTCATACTTACAGTCACTCAGTACAGGACTATCATATGCACTCATACACCTATATAAACACTCACACACCGCCACTCATCGATAGAGGTACTCACACACCTAGTCAGTCATGCAAAAAATTAATCACACACCCATTTACTCACCTATACAGTTATACACACACCAGCTCACTTACTCATACAAATACTAGCACATTCTTACGCTCTTATACAATAACTGATACAAGCACACACGCATCCATACAGCCACTCTCACAATATCACACTCTCACTTATAGCCATTTAAATACTCTAACACACATATATACTGCCTTTTACATATGTAGTTACTCGCACATGTACCACTGAGATATACATTCACTCACTAACACACCCATACACACACTCACCCACCCAAGCAGTCCATCACAGATGCACTCTTGAAATCATGCACCCAGTGAATCACCCACTCACACATCTATGTATAGAGTCACACACACCCCACCCACACAAACACTCAGGCAGCCATACAGATACTCAGAGAACCAATCAATAACCCATATAGACACTCATGTAGCTATTCGCAAATCCATGCATCCACTTACACACCAACAAACAGACGGATACAGACATTCACACAGTTTAGTCACTAACCCATGCATTCAGTAAGATACGTTTAATCACTCACTTATAGAGTTAGTCACGCACCTACTAAATCATCCATTCAGACACTTATACACCCACTCATTCTTCAATACGCCTTTCCCTATATATATTAAAAATATTTAAACTTTACAGAAACACAGTCACTGCATGATGTCATCAGTGATGTCATTTGAGATGTCATCAGTGATGTCATCAGTGATGTCACTGACCATGTCATGAATGATGTAATATGTGACGTCATCAGCAGTGCATTGCGGGCGCGAGTTATAGTTAGCTGAACTAACTATAACGGGGGAATTTCACGGGTTTTGTACGAGTGCAATGTCCAACTAACTATAACTGTCCCTAAAACCTATGGTTTTTTCAGTGAATTTCAAAGGTTTTTTAAATGCTAATTTCTAACTATAACGTGTCTGAAACCTATGGTTTTTTCAGTGAATATATATATACATACACTTACACCTGTAACATAAAAATAAAATAAAATATATATAAATATATATTAACAAAATATTAAAATATATTTTATTTTTAAAACTACATTTTACACTACATTAACTGCAACAGTAGTGAAAATGTTGGATAACAGAGGGGAATAATTTACTATTCCCACTCCAGGGAGTGGAACAGTAGGAAAAATGTTGGATAGCGTAGGGGTAAAAATTACTATTCCCACTACAGGGATGGCAACAGTAGGGAAAGTGTTGGATAGTGGAGGGGAATAATTTACTATTCCCACTCGAGCGAGTGGAACAGTAGGGAACGTGTTGGATAGCTGAGAAATAAAATTACTATTCCCACTCCAGCAAGTGCAACAGTAGGGAAAGTGTTGGATAGTGGAGAGGATAAAATTACTATTCCCACTCCAGATACTGCAACAGTAGGGAAAGTGTTGGATAGCTGAGAAATAAAATTACTATTCCCACTCCAGCAACTGCAACAGTAGGGAAAGCATTGGATAGCGGAGGGGATAAAATTACTATTCTCACTCCAGCAAGTGCAACAGTAGGGAAAGTGTTGGATAGCGGAGGGGTAAAAATTACTATTCCCAATCCAGTGAGTGCAACAGTAGGGAAAGTGTTGGATAGTGGAGGGGAATAATTTACTATTCCCACTCGAGCGAGTGGAACAGTAGGGAACGTGTTGGATAGCTGAGAAATAAAATTACTATTCCCACTCCAGCAAGTGCAACAGTAGGGAAAGTGTTGGATAGTGGAGAGGATAAAATTACTATTCCCACTCCAGATACTGCAACAGTAGGGAAAGTGTTGGATAGCTGAGAAATAAAATTACTATTCCCACTCCAGCAACTGCAACAGTAGGGAAAGCATTGGATAGCGGAGGGGATAAAATTACTATTCTCACTCCAGCAAGTGCAACAGTAGGGAAAGTGTTGGATAGCGGAGGGGTAAAAATTACTATTCCCACTCCAGCAAGTGCAACAGTAGGGAAAGTGTTGGATAGTGGAGAGGATAAAATTACTATTTCCACTCCAGATACTGCAACAGTAGGGAAAGTGTTGGATAGCGGAAGGGATAAAATTACTATTCCCACTCCAAATAGTGCAACAGTAGGGAAAGTGTTGGATAGCAGAGGGGTAAACATTACTATTCCCACTGCAGCAAGGGCAACAGTAGAGAAAGTGTTGAATAGCAGAGGGGAATAATTTACTATCCCAACACCAGCAAAATAATGAACAACATTTAAAAATATTTAATTAATTTAAAATGATTTACCTCCCACCATATTCACCTATAAATTACACCACCAATGTTGTAAAACATGACACAAATTACATAATTAATAAACAAATAATTAATTTATAACAAATAAAAAGCAAATTAAAATCAATTTTAATAAATTAATTCACACAATTTACACTATAAAATATTTAATACATAAATATTATTTATTAAAAATTATAATTTAATTAATTATAATTAAACTACTTCTCACCATACGCTCCTATAAACCCACAACCCGCCCCTAAAAAAATTACACAATTAACACATTTACAAATTAATTAATAATTAGCAACCAATTAATAACTAATTAATAATAAATTAATAACTACAATTAACAATATAAAATATTAAATACATATTTATTAATAACAAATATTAGTAAATTACAATTAAATTACTTCGCACCCTACTCCCCTATAAACCCACAACCCGCTCCTAAAAAAATTACACAATTAACATATTTACCAATAAATTATTATTAACAACCAATTAATAACTAACTAATATTCAATTAATTACCAGAATTAATATAAAATATTAAATACATAAATATTAATTAATAAAAAATATTAATTAATTATAATTAAATTACTTCCCACCCTATTCCCCTATAAACCCACAACCCGCTACGGAACTAAAACGCAAAATTTACTTTAGAAAAAATGAATTACTTCAAAAAATGTAACACATATTAAAAAACAAATGCAATACTTATACAAAAAATACATCACATACTTTTAAAATACATACTAAAATACATCACACTAATATAAAAATCAATATTATTTACAACGATATTTGTGCAAACGATATTACTGACTTCGATATTGTGACAAACCATATTTCTTACCTTGGAGTCGATATTCTGGTCCACGATATTCTGGCATCACGATATTTCCAACTCGATATTATGGCATCTCGATATTTTGTACTCGATATTCTGTCTGTATACCAGGACAGACACAGGTGGGACGGAGGTAAGAAGCAGGTTACATGCAGGCTGCAAACAGGAGAATGGTGGGTTACACACAGGTGGCACCTAGGCGAGTAGCAGGTTACATGCAGCCTGCATAAAGGAGACAGGTGGGTCAGACACAGGTGGCACCTAGGTAGAAAGCAGGTTACATGTAGGCTTATAAGAGGAGACTGGAGGGTTAGGCACAGGTGGCCCAAGGTAAGAAGCAGGTTACATGCAGGCTACAAACGGGAGACAGATGGGTTAGACACAGGTGGCAACAATGTAAGAAGCAGGTTACAGCCAGGATGCAAATGGGAGACAAGTGGGTAAGACACAGGTGGCACCGAGGTAAGAAGCAGGTTACATGTAGACTGCATACAGGAGACAGGTGTTTTAGACACAGGTGGCCCAAGGTAAAAAGCAGGTTACATGCAGGCTGCATACAGGAGAAAGGTGGGTCAGGCACAGGTGGCACTGAGGAAAGAAGCAGGTTACATGCAGGCTGCGAACAGGAGACAGGTGGGTTAGACACAGGTCGCACCTAGGTAATAAGCAGGTTAGCTGCAGACTGCAAATAGGAGACAAGTGGGTTAGACACAGGTAGCACCTAGGTGAGGAGCAGGCTGCAAACAGGAGACAGGTGGATTAGACACAGGTGGCCACAAAGTAAGAAGCAGGTTACATGCAGGCTGCAAACAGGAGACAGGCGGGTTAGACACAGGTGGCACCTTAATAAAAAGCAGGTTATATGCAGGCTACAAACAGGAGACAGGTGGGTCAAACACAAGTGACACCAAGGTTAAAAAGCAGGTTACATGCAGGCTGCACACAAGAGACAGGTGGGTTAGACAGAGGTGGTGCCTAGGTGAGAAGCAGGTTACATGCAGGCTGTAAACAGGAGACAGGTGGGTTAGACACAGTTGGCACTGAGATGAAAATTAAGTTAAATGCAGGCTGCATAAAGGAGAGAGGTGGGTCAGATACAGGTGGCCCGAGTTAAAAATCATTATACATGCAGGCTGCATACAAGAGACAGGTAGGTAAGACACATGTGGCACCTAGGTAAGAAGCAGGTTACATGCAGGATGCATACAAGAGACAGGTGGGTTAGACATAGGTGGCCCTGAGATAAGAAGCAAGTTACATGCAGGCTACAAACAGGAGACAGGTGGGTCAGACACAGGTGGCACCAAGGTAAGAAGCAGGTACATGCAGGCTGCAAACAGGAGACAGGTGGGTTAGACACAGGTGGCACGAGGTAAGAAGCAGGTTACCATGCAAGATGCAAACAGGTGACAGGTGGGTCAGACACAGGTGGCACCTAGGTAAGATTCAGGTTACATGCAGGCTGCATACAAGAGACAGGTGAGTCAGACACATGTGGCACCGAGGTAAGAAGCAGGTTACAGGCAGGCTGCAAACAGGAGACAGGTGGGTCAGACACAGGTGGCACCAAGGTAAGAAGCAGGTTACATGCAGCAGCAAACAGGAGACAGGTCGGTAAGACACAGGTGGCACCGAGGTAAGAAGCAGGTTACATGCAGCTGCAAACAGGAGACAGGTGGGTCAGACACAGGTGGCACCGAGGAAAGATTCAGGTTACATGCAGGCTGCAAACAGGAGACAGGTGTGTCAGACACAGATGGCACCTTCGTAGAAAGCAGATTACATGCAGGCAGCATAAAGGAGAGAGGTGGGTCAGATACAGGTGGCCCGAGTTAAAAATCATTATACATGCAGGCTGCATACAAGAGACAGGTAGGTAAGACACATGTGGCACCTAGGTAAGAAGCAGGTTACATGCAGGATGCATACAAGAGACAGGTGGGTTAGACATAGGTGGCCCTGAGATAAGAAGCAAGTTACATGCAGGCTACAAACAGGAGACAGGTGGGTCAGACACAGGTGGCACCAAGGTAAGAAGCAGGTACATGCAGGCTGCAAACAGGAGACAGGTGGGTTAGACACAGGTGGCACGAGGTAAGAAGCAGGTTACCATGCAAGATGCAAACAGGTGACAGGTGGGTCAGACACAGGTGGCACCTAGGTAAGATTCAGGTTACATGCAGGCTGCATACAAGAGACAGGTGAGTCAGACACATGTGGCACCGAGGTAAGAAGCAGGTTACAGGCAGGCTGCAAACAGGAGACAGGTGGGTCAGACACAGGTGGCACCAAGGTAAGAAGCAGGTTACATGCAGCAGCAAACAGGAGACAGGTCGGTAAGACACAGGTGGCACCGAGGTAAGAAGCAGGTTGACATGCAGCTGCAAACAGGAGACAGGTGGGTCAGACACAGGTGGCACCGAGGAAAGATTCAGGTTACATGCAGGCTGCAAACAGGAGACAGGTGTGTCAGACACAGATGGCACCTTCGTAAAAAGCAGATTACATGCAGGCAGCATACAATGAACAGGTGGGTTAGACACAGGTGGCACCGAGGTAAGAAGGAAGTTACATGCAGGCTGCAAACAGGAGACAGGTGGGTTAGACACAGGTGGCACCGAGGTAAGAAGCAGTTTACATGCAGGCTGTGAACAGGAGACAGGTGGGTCAGACACAGGTGGCACCGAGGTAAGAAGAAGGTTACATGCAGGCTGCATACAGGAGACATATGGGGTAGGCACAGGTGGCACGAGGTAAGATTCAGGTTACATGCAGGCTGCATACAAGAGACAGGTGAGTCAGATACAGGTGGCACCGAGGTAAGAAGCAGGTTACATGCAGGCTGCAAACAGGAGACAGGTGAGTTAGGCACAGGTTGCACCTACAAAAGAAGCAGGTTACATGCAGTCTAAATACAGGAGGCAGGTGGGTTAGGCACAGGTGTCCCTGAGATAAGAAGCAAGTTACATGCAGGCTACAAACAGGAGACATGTGGGACAGACACAGTTGGCAACTAGTTAAGAAGAAGGTTACATGCAGGCTGCATACAGGAGACAGGTGGGCCAGAAACAGGCGGCATCGTGGTAAGAAGCAGGTTCAAAGCAGGCTGCATACAGGAGACAGGTGGGTCAGAAAGGGGGCACCTAGGTAGGAAGCCGGTTACATGCAGGCTGCAAACAGAAGACAGGTGGGTTAGACACACGTGGCAACTAGTTAAGAAGCAGGTTACACGCAGGCTGCAAACAGGAGACAGGTGGGTTAGACACAGGTGGCACCGAGGTAAGAAGCAGGTTACATGCAGGCTGCGAACAGGAGACAGGTGGATCAGACACAGGTGGCACCGAGGTAAGAAGAAGGTTACATGCAGGCTGCATACAGGAGACATATGGGGTAGGCACAGGTGGCACCTAGGTAAGAAGCAGGTTACATGGAGGCTGCAAACAGGAGACAGGCGGGTGAGACACAGGTGCCACTGTGGTAAGAATCAGGTTCCATGCAGGCTGCAAACAGAAGACAGGTGGGTTAGACACAGGTGGCACGAGGTGAGAAGCAGGTTCCATGCAGGCTGCATACAAGAGACAGGTGGGTCATACACAGGTGGCACTGAGTTAAGAAGCAGGTTACATGCAGGCTGCAAACAGGAGACAGGTGGGTCAGACACAGGAGGCATGGAGGTAAGAAGCGGGTTACATGCAGGCTGCATACAGGAAACAGATGTGTTAGGCACAAGTGGCACCTAGGTGAGAAGCAGGTTACATGTAGGCTGCATACAGGAGACAAGTGGGTCACACACAAATGGCACCGAGGTAAGAAGCAGGTTTCATGCAGGCTGCAAACAGGAGACAGGTGAGTTAGACACAGGTTGCACCTATGTAAGAAGCAGGTTACATGCAGTCTAAATACAGAAGACAGGTGGGTTAGACACACGTGGCAACTAGTTAAGAAGCAGTTTACAAACCGGCTGCATACAGGAGACAGGTGGGTCAGACACAGGTGGCACCGAGGTAAGATTCAGGTTACATGCAGGCTGCAAACAGGAGACAGGTGGGTCAGACACAGATGGCACCTTCGTAGAAAGCAGATTACATGCAGGCAGCATACAATGAACAGGTGGGTTAGACACAGGTGGCACCGAGGTAAGAAGCAGGTTACATGCAGGCTACAAACAGGAGACAGGTGGGTCAGACACAGGTGACACCTAGGTAAGAATCAGGTTACACGCAGGCTGCAAAAAGGAGACAGGTGGGTTAGACACAGGTGGCACGAGGTAAGATTCAGGTTACATGAAGGCTGCATACAAGAGACAGGTGAGTCAGATAAAGGTGGCACCGAGGTAAGAAGCGGGTTACATGCAGCAGCAAACAGGAGTCAGGTGGGTCAGACACAGATGGCACCTTCGTAAAAAGCAGATTACATGCAGGCAGCATACAATGAACAGGTGGGTTAGACACAGGTGGCACCGAGGTAAGAAGGAAGTTACATGCAGACTGCATACAGGAGACAGGTGGCTCAGACACATGTGGCTCAAAGGAAAGAAGTAGGTTACATGCAGGCTGCAAACTTGAGACATGTGAGATAGACACAGGTGACACCTAGGTAAGAAGTCGGTTACATCTAGCCTTCATACAGGAGAGAGGTGGGTTAGACACAGGTGAAACCTAGGCGAGAACTAGGTTATAAGCAGGCTGCAAACATGTGTCAGATGTGTCAGACAGAGGAGACACCGAGGTAAGAAGCAGGTTACATGTAGGCTGCATACAGAGGACAGGTGGGCTAGAGACAGGTGGCATGAGATAAGAAGCAGGCTACTTGCAGGCTACAAACAGGAGACAGGTGGGTCAGACACAGGTGGCACCTAGGTAAGATTCAGGTTACATGCAGGCTGCAAACAGGAGACAGGTGGGTCAGACACAGATGGTGTAGGAGAGTAGGATCTGCCTCTTATGGTTACCCCCAATTTTTGCTGATGTCTCACTGTTTTCGACTTTAGTCTGTCTGGGGCCCTGCTATCCAGGACCCCAGCCTAGCTGCTTCCTCTCTAAATTGATTCCATGTGTAGGAGAGTAGGATCTGCTTCACATGGGTACCCCCACTTTTTGCTGATGCTTCACTGTTTTTCGACATTAGTCTGGCTGGGGCCCTGCTAATCAGAACCCCAGCCTAGCTGCTTCCTCTCTAAAATGGTTTCCATGTGCCTTAGGCACATCACTGATTGGGATCTGGAGTGCCCTTATAAGTCCCTAGTATATGGTATACTATGTACCAAGGGCATAGGTACCTCAGAGGCCTGCCAGGGGCTGCAGCATGTATTATGCCACCCCTGGAAGGCCATCCAAACTGACACCACAGGTCTGCTACTGCAGCCTGGGTAAGGTGGTGCATGCACCCCTTACTGTGATATAGGTTACCTATATCACGAAATACATACACACATATAAACCTATAAGTCACTCCTAAGGCAGGCCTTATCAATCCTAAAGGCAGAGTGCGTGGTTCCTATGTGAGAGGGTGCCCCTGCATGAGCAGGGCCCCTCTGCAGCGTTCGGAGACCATCTCTGATGCTGTTTGTAGTGCAGCCTGACCATATACTCTTAAGCGCATTATATCCTCGCGGTAAAATGCTAACTTTGGAATGGCTGCACCTAAACATGTCGTGTTTGGTGTCAAACATCTTGGAATACTACCCCCCGCCAATCCTGGCGGCGGGGGTAGCATTCCACCCTTCTAGAGGGAAAGACATGTTAACTCTGACGAGTCCGGTAACTTCTTTCCAGAGCCCTGGCATCACAAAATGGATGCTGCTGCCACAGACACGAGTCTGGCCTCCTGCTGCTGGACGAAACTCTGGCAGGGGAGGCCTGGACAATAGGTTTCCTGTCCCAGGGAGGTGTGACCACCTCCCCAGACAGGATAATGTGTATTGGGGCTGGGCGGGAGCACTTTCGGGTGCTTTGAAGTCCTGCACTGGGGGCACATTTGGTGTCCCTAGTGCATACCCCAGTTCAAACCGGATCAGGGGCTTGCAGCCCCTGCTTTGGCGCGAACTGGACAAAGGGAAAGGGGTGTAGCCACCCCTCTGCCCTGACCCACCCATAGGTGGGGCCACAGAGTAGTCCAACCCCTATTTTTAGAATAAAGGTAGGAACCCAGTCCTTAGGACTTTAGATTATACCTGGACGAAACTCTGAAACTGAATCCTGGACCTTCGACGCTCTATGACAAGATTAGAGGACTGAAGAATCTCCCTTGGGGTCAAGGAGTGACTCCCCTGCTTGGCAGGCACCAAAGAAGCATCTGTCCGGTTCGCATTTCTGAAGCTCCCGTCGGACGCCGAAGTCATCGCATCACCAGAGGTGGATTCTAAGACTTCCCCGAGGCTACCCTGAGTCCCCAGCAAAGCTGAGGCCCGTGGCTATCGTGGGTGACTTGAGACTGTGACCCCTGGACACCGACCACATTTGCAAGTGCATCATCTTCTGGGTCTCCCAAGAAGTCGTGCTTTGGGCTCCGAGTAGCCCTAGCCTCCAGCACCACCTGCACCGAAGATCACTGGCCCCCACTCCACGAGTGTCCTGTAAGCCAGATCCACGTGCGGCGTCATGAGGCTCCTTCGCGGTCGCTAGCCCGTTGGCTAGTAGCCCTTAATGAAGGCCAATCCTTTTCTTGCTTGGCATCCTGGTTGCTCCAGGCCTGCCCTCACTTACCCTTGCTGGGTGAGTTCCACAGACCTTGCTGGTCTGCACCATCGACGATCTACATCTTCACCGAGACTTGCCGTTGCCAAGGTTGTTGGGTCCAATCCGGTCGCCGACACCTCAGCACTCGACAGACATCGGGTACCAGCCCGAATCCTGCTCCTGGTCACCGACAACGCCTCCCGGACCTCGTGGCTGAAGAGTCAAGACGACCGTCAATGCACCTGAAGCACTCGACATCGGTGGGCATCTGTCCATCGCCTTCCTGGTCACTGGCTAGTGACCCAGACTCTGTCCCCTCTGCTTTCAGGTTCACCAGAACTCCGATCCACTCTTGGATCCACCCGGACACTTTTCTCTTGGCCGCCAGCAGCACTTTGCAGCAGATCGCCATTCGAATCGACGACGAAACCCGACCCCGAAAGGCACCTATGCACCCGGCTTCCCTGGGTGAGGTAACACGAGTACTCCGGTGCTCCCGTGGGTAGAGACTCTTCAAAGTCCTAGATCTCAAAGGGTTTTGTCCTAGTCCTCTTTTAAGTGTCCCTTTCCTCTATTTTCCCGATCCCGACTTTCTCCATAGAAGTTAACGGCGTATCGCGGTTGTGTATTTACACTGCACGCGTCTCCCGTGGGTCCCCTGTGTCACTACCTTGGGTGGTTCCTTGTGGTCCAAGCACTTCTAGAGGCTCTAGGCCTAGTGTCTAGTTCAGTCGTGGTTCGCATACCACTTTATTGGTATATGGTTTGGTACGCCCCTAGGGCCCAAACGTCTATTTGTGCTATTACTGTGAATTAATAACTTATAACTTATGTATTTCGAACTCTAGCCTCATAAAGAGACTAGAGGGGTGTGTTTAGCAATAAATACATATATTTTGAATATATACCTGGTGTGGTGCTCTTTCATTTGGTCACTCAAGAGATTATAGACTGGTAAAACAAGCTGCTTTACATTCCTTCAAGACTTACCCTGAAGGCTGCTCTCCATAGCTACCACTAGGATAGCTTTCAATAAAGGTTGTCTTTAACCTATCTCCAATAAGGGGTTGTTTGTACTGGTGCAAGGTGCCCACTATAATTAGTGGACAGCATATGCCAGGCCAACTTCTCACATTGGTGTGCAGCGTGTGGGATTCCAGCTTGCTATTGTTTTACCAGATAATCTCAATTGAATTGATCAACTGAAAACCACTAAAGGTACCTAAGGTACATATAATTTAAGCTTAGAATACAGTAAGTTCTACTGAACTTAGAGTTGTGTGTTAAGGGATAGCACAACCCTTTCTACAACTCAAGAGAGTTTAGTAGGCCACACTAGAGTAGGTAGTGCATACACCACACCACACTAGTAATGTCTTTAAGGGCAGGATCCAAAGAATCCTTGCAGGAAGCCATTGAGCTTCCACCCTCCAAGTATGATACACTCCCATTCTTGGAATTGAGAGCTTTATGTAACTTGAGAAAAATAAGGACAGGCCAAAGCCCCACCACCCAACACCTCAAGGAGTTGTTGGTGGCTTATGACCTTAGTAAGCCTGTAGGGACTGAAGGGGTAGGAGCTGAGGGTGGGGCAGACGAAGAGGACGAGGCTAGGGGTACCAATACCCCCAGCCCCCCTCTGAAACTGGCCAGGAGGGTGACAATGACCCTGACCTGGAAAACCCAATCCCTCCTGTGGATGATGATGAGGATGATCAAGATGATGCCCTCTTTGTCCCCCCAGGAAGGATTAAGAGTGTGCCCAGGAAGTCTAGATCTCCTTCTCAGGAGTCTAACCACTCTGGCACCTCTATAGGGAGCTCTGTCTCTTCTCACAGGAGGGAATCCTCTCATGAGAGGAGAGACCGACTGGTCCAGTATGAGGAAACTCAGCTGGAAATCAGAAAAAAGCAATTGGCTTTAGATAGGGAATCCCTAGATCTCCTTAGAGAGAGAAGAAAATTGGGACTAGAGTCCCATGGTGGCAGCCAGGTCCCTAGAGACAGGGAAAGGTCCTATGACCATAGGAACCTGAGCAAGATTGTCCCTCCCTACCAGAGTGGGGATGATATCCACAAATGGATAACTGCTTTAGAGAGGGCCTGTAAAGTACAGAAGGTCCCTCAGGAGCAGTGGGCTGCAATCTTGTGGCTCTCCTTTGCTGACAAAGGTAGAGATAAGCTCCTCACTGTTAGAGAGGAGGATGCTGATAATTACAAGGTCTTGAAGAGTGCTCTTATTGATGGGTTTGGCCTAACCACTGAACAGTACAGGTTGAAGTTCAGAGACACCCAAAAAGCACAGACTCAAGACTGGGTAGACTATGTGGATTGTTCTGCCAAGGCTCTGGAAGGCTGGTTGATGGGCAGTAAGGTGTGTGACTTCTCAGGATTGTACAATCTGATAATGAGGGAGCAGATTCTTAATAACTGTCAAAATCAGCTGTTGCATCATTACCTGGTGGACTCTGATCTGACCTCTCCCCAAGAATTGGGAAAGAAGGCAGACAAATGGGTCAGAACCAGGGTGAAGCAGAAGGTACAGAACCAAGGTGGGGAAACCAAGAAGCAAGATGCTAAGAACTCTGACAAGGGTGGGGAGAAGGGTAAAGATCAAAAGTCTTCATCAGGCCCCCAAAAATCTTCTTCTGGTGGGGATTCACAGTCTACCAAAGGGAAAGGCCAAAGAAAACCGTGGTGCAAGGTCTGTAAGCAAAAGACCCACTGGACCAGGGATTGCACCAAGTCCAAAGACTCCAGTCCAGCACCCACCAATGCCCCTAAGGCACCTGTTCCCCCTAGTACAGTTGGTGGAAGTGCTCCAGCAAAGGGTTTAGTAGGGTTCACCCTGGGAACTGAGTTGGGCTCTGACTTAGTCAGAGAACTGACTCAGGCTGTGTTAGTCTGTGATGGAGGCATGGATGTGACCTCCACTGTGAGTCCCAGTAATCTGGGCAAGTACAGACAACAGCCTTTAATTAATGGACGTGAGGCTTTGGCATTTAGGGACACAGGGGCAAGTGTCACAATGGTGACACAAGACCTTGTGCTACCTGGGCAAGTTATGCTTGGTGAAATGTACCAAGTGACCAATGCTAGCAATGTCAGAACAGACCATACTCTGGCAGTTGTTAACTTCTCCTGGGGAGGGGTAACTGGCCTTAAGAAGGTTGTGGTAAGTGCAAACCTACCAGTCGAATGCTTGCTTGGCAATGACTTAGAGACTTCTGCTTGGACAGAAGTGGAGCTCAGGACCCATGCAGAAATGCTGGGGATCCCTGCAGATGTGTTTGCTGTGACCAGGTCACAAGCCAAAATGTCTAACACTGAACAGGCCTTGGATTCTGGAAGAATGGACCAAGTGCCTTCCAAGAGGAGGAGTAGTAGGGTTAAGGCAGTGCCTTCCCCTTGGCTCAGGAGGAAGATCAGTCCCTTGAGGGGGATGATCTCAGCCCTGAAGAAGGAACTGTCCCAGAGGAACTTGAACCTGACCAGGTTGAGTTCTTGGGGACAGGGGGACCTTCTAGGGCAGATCTGATCCAGGAGCAGCAGAGCTGCCCCTCCCTTGAACCCCTCAGACAGCAAGCTGCTGCTGAGGCTGCTGGGAAAGCTAGTGGTCCCCATACAGTGTATTGGGATGATGGACTCCTGTACTCAGAGAGTAGAGACCCCAAGCCTGGTGCTACCAGGAGGTTGGTAATACCTTTGAAGTTCAGGGGCTTCCTATTGACCCTAGCCCATGATATTCCCTTAGCAGGTCACCTGGGCCAGAACAAGACTTGGGACAGAATTGTCCCTCACTTTCACTGGCCCCACATGTCTGAAGACAGTAAGGAATTTTGTCGCTCCTGTGTAACCTGCCAAGCCAGTGGCAAAGCAGGTGGCACTACAAAGGCCCCCTGATACCACTACCTGTGGTGGGGGTGCCCTTTGAAAGGGTAGGGATTGACATTGTTGGTCCCATGGATCCCCAAACAGCCTCTGGGCACAGGTTTATCCTGGTGGTAGTGGATCATGCCACCAGGTACCCAGAAGCTATTCCCCTCAGGACCACTACAGCACCTGTGGTGGCAAGGGCCCTCCTGGGAATCTTCTCAAGAGTGGGCTTTCCTAAGGAGGTAGTATCAGACAGGGGTGCTAACTTCATGTCTGGGTACTTAAAAGCAATGTGGAAGGAGTGTGGAGTGACTTATAAGTTCACCACACCCTATCACCCACAATGCAATGGTTTAGTTGAGAGATTCAACAAAACCTTGAAGGGCATGATTAAAGGGCTCCCAGAAAAGCTTAGGCGTAGATGGGACATACTCTTGCCCTGCCTTTTATTCGCATATAGGGAGGTGCCTCAGAAGGGGGTTGGTTACAGCCCTTTTGAACTTCTGTTTGGCCACCCTGTGAGGGGTCCACTGTGCTTGGTGAAGGAAGGATGGGAGTTACCTCTCAAGCCCCCAAAGCAAGATATAGTGGACTATGTACTTGGTCTCCGCTCCAGGATGGCTGAGTACATGAAAAAGGCAACCAAAAACCTTGAGGCTAGCCAGGAACTTCAAAAGGCCTGGCATGACCAAAAGGCTGTTCTGACTGTTTACCAGCCAGGACAGAAGGTGTGGGTGTTGGAGCCAGTGGCCCCAGCAGCTCTCCAAGATAAATGGAGTGGACCCCACACTATTGTTGAGCAGAAGGGTGAGGTCACTTATTTAGTAGACCTAGGAACACCCAGGAGTCCCCACAGGGTTCTCCATGTCAACAGGTTAAAACCATATGTGGACAGGGCAGACATGGGCTTGCTCATGGCTACTGATGAAGGGCAAGAGGAAGAGAGTGACCCACTCCCTGACCTGCTCTCACAGAACCCTGACGATGGGTCAGTTGATGGTGCAGCCTTGGCAGGCAGCCTCACTACCCAGCAACAAGCTGATTGCAGGCAAGTCCTCAATCAGTTTAGACATATGTTTTCACTGATACCCAGTCAGACCACCTGGTGCACTCATGAAGTGGACACTGGGGACAGTCTGCCTATTAAAAACAAGATTTATAGGCAACCTGACCATGTCAGGGACTGTATCAGGACTGAAGTCCAGAAAATGTTGGAATTGTGAGTAATGTAACCCTCAGATAGCCCTTGGGCTAGTCCAGTAGTCCTTGTACCGAAACCTCACACCAGTGGTGGAAAGAGAGAGATGAGGTTTTGTGTAGACTACAGGGGTCTCAATGCAGTCACTAGGACTGATGCCCATCCAATACCCAGGGCAGATGAGCTCATAGATACTTTGGCCTCTGCCAAATATCTCAGCACATTTGACCTAACAGCTGGCTACTGGCAGATCAGACTAGCTGATACTGCAAAGCCCAAGACAGCATTCTCAACCCCTAGTGGACATTATCAATTTGTGGTAATGCCCTTTGGTCTGAAGAATGCACCTGCCACTTTCCAGAGGTTGGTGAATACAGTTCTCACAGGACTGGAAGCCTATAGTGCAGCTTATCTAGATGATATTGCTGTCTTTAGCTCCACCTGGGAGGATCACCTGGTCCACCTCAGGAATGTTTTACAGGCCCTGCAAAAGGCAGGCCTGACTATCAAGGCCACTAAGTGCCAGATAGGGCAGAGTCAGGTTGTGTACCTGGGCCACCTTGTGGGTGGAGGCCAGGTTCAACCTTTGCAGAGCAAGATCCAGACCGTCATGGACTGGACTGCTCCCACTACCCAGACTCAGGTGAGAGCCTTCTTAGGCCTGACTGGGTACTATAGGAGATTTGTCAAGGGGTATGGATCAATAGTGACACCCCTGAATGACTTAACTTCTAAGAAAATGCCCAAAAAGGTTCAGTGGACAGTTAGCTGTCAAAAGGCATTTGATGACCTGAAGCAGGCCATGTGCACTGCTCCAATTCTGCAGAGTCCTGATTACTCCAAGAAGTTCATTGTTCAAACTGATGCATCTGAATTGGGGGTAGGGGCTGTACTGTCACAATTGAATGAAGAAGGTCAGGATCAGCCAGTAGCTTTTATTAGCAGAAGGCTGACCCCTAGAGAGAAACGTTGGTCAGCCATAGAGAGGGAGGCCTTTGCTGTGGTCTGGGCTCTGAAGAAGTTGAGGCCATACTTGTTTGGTACACACTTCCTGGTTCAGACAGACCATAAGCCCCTCTTATGGCTAAAACAAATGAAGGGTGAAAACCCCAAACTGCTTAGGTGGTCCATTTCCCTACAGGGGATGGACTTTACAGTGGAACATAGGCCTGGGAGTAACCATGCGAATGCAGATGGACTCTCTAGGTATTTCCACTTAGAACATGAAGACTTAACTGGGCAAGGTTAGTTTAATGTCCCTACGTTTGGGGGGGGGGTTGTGTAGGAGAGTAGGATCTGCTTCACATGGGTACCCCCACTTTTTGCTGACACTTCACTGTTTTTCGACATTAGTCTGGCTGGGGCCCTGCTAATCAGAACACCAGCCTAGCTGCTTCCTCTCTAAAATGGTTTCCATGTGCCTTAGGCACATCACTGATTGGGATCTGGAGTGCCCTTATAAGTCCCTAGTATATGGTATACTATGTACCAAGGGCATAGGTACCTCAGAGGCCTGCCAGGGGCTGCAGCATGTATTATGCCACCCCTGGAAGGCCATCCAAACTGACACCACAGGTCTGCTACTGCAGCCTGGGTAAGGTGGTGCATGCACCCCTTACTGTGATATAGGTTACCTATATCACGAAATACATACACACATATAAACCTATAAGTCACTCCTAAGGCAGGCCTTATCAATCCTAAAGGCAGAGTGCGTGGTTCCTATGTGAGAGGGTGCCCCTGCATGAGCAGGGCCCCTCTGCAGCGTTCGGAGACCATCTCTGATGCTGTTTGTAGTGCAGCCTGACCATATACTCTTAAGCGCATTAAATCCTCGCGGTAAAATGCTAACTTTGGAATGGCTGCACCTAAACATGTCGTGTTTGGTGTCAAACATCTTGGTATACTACCCCCCGCCAATCCTGGCGGCGGGGGTAGCATTCCACCCTTCTAGAGGGAAAGACATGTTAACTCTGACGAGTCCGGTAACTTCTTTCCAGAGCCCTGGCATCACAAAATGGATGCTGCTGCCACAGACACGAGTCTGGCCTCCTGCTGCTGGACGAAACTCCGGCAGGGGAGGCCTGGACAATAGGTTTCCTGTCCCAGGGAGGTGTGACCACCTCCCCAGACAGGATAATGTGTATTGGGGCTGGGCGGGAGCACTTTCGGGTGCTTTGAAATCCTGCACTGGGGGCACATTTGGTGTCCCTGTGCATACCCCAGTTCAAACCGGATCAGGGGCTTGCAGCCCCTGCTTTGGCGCGAACTGGACAAAGGGAAAGGGTGTAGCCACCCCTCTGCCCTGACCCACCCATAGGTGGGGCCACAGAGTAGTCCAACCCCTATTTTTAGAATAAAGGTAGGAACCCAGTCCTTAGGACTTTAGATTATACCTGGACGAAACTCTGAAACTGAATCCTGGACCTTCGACGCTCTACGACAAGATTAGAGGACTGAAGAATCTCCCTTGGGGTCAAGGAGTGACTCCCTGCTTGGCAGGCACCAAAGAAGCATCTGTCCGGTTCGCATTTCTGAAGCTCCCGTCGGACGCCGAAGTCATCGCATCACCAGAGGTGGATTCTCAGACTTCTCCGAGGCTACCCTGAGTCCCCAGCAAAGCTGAGGCCCGTGGCTATCGTGGGTGACTTGAGACCGTGACCCCTGGACACCGACCACATTTGCAAGTGCATCATCTTTTGGGTCTCCCAAGAAGTCGTGCTTTGGGCTCCGAGTAGCCCTAGCCTCCAGCACCACCTGCACCGAAGATCACTGGCCCCCACTTCACGAGTGTCCTGTAAGCCAGATCCACGTGCGGCGTCACGAGGCTCCTTCGCGGTCGCTAGCCCGTTGGCTAGTAGCCCTTAACGAAGGCCAATCCTTTTCTTACTTGGCATCCTGGTTGCTCCAGGCCTGCCCTCACTTACCCTTGCTGGGTGAGTTCCACAGACCTTGCTGGTCTGCACCATCGACGATCTACATCTTCACCGAGACTTGCCGTTGCCAAGGCTTGTTGGGTCCAATCCGGTCGCAGACACCTCTGCACTCGACAGACATCGTGTACCAGCCCGAATCCTGCTCCTGGTCGCCGACAACGCCTCCCGGACCTCGTGGCTGAAGAGTCAAGACGACTGTCAACGCACCTGAAGCACTCGACATCGGTGGGCATCTGTCCATCGCCTTCCTGGTCACTGGCTAGTGACCCAGACTCTGTCCCCTCTGCTTTCAGGTTCACCAGAACTCCGATCCACTCTTGGATCCACCCGGACACTTTTCTCTTGGCCGCCAGCAGCACTTTGCAGCAGATCGCCATTCGAATCGACGACGAAACCCGACCCCGAAAGGCACCTAGGCACCCGGCTTCCCTGGGTGAGGTAACACGAGTACTCCGGTGCTCCCGTGGGTAGAGACTCTTCAAAGTCCTAGATCTCAAAGGGTTTTGTCCTAGTCCTCTTTTAAGTGTCCCTTTCCTCTATTTTCCCGATCCCGACTTTCTCCATAGAAGTTAACGGCGTATCGCGGTTGTGTATTTACACTGCACGCGTCTCCCGTGGGTCCCCTGTGTCACTACCTTGGGTGGTTCCTTGTGGTCCAAGCACTTCTAGAGGCTCTAGGCCTAGTGTCTAGTTCAGTCGTGGTTCGCATACCACTTTATTGGTATATGGTTTGGTACGCCCCTAGGGCCCAAACGTGTATTTGTGCTATTACTGTGAATTAATAACTTATAACTTATGTATTTTGAACTCTAGCCTCATAAAGAGACTAGAGGGGTGTGTTTAGCAATAAATACATATATTTTGAATATATACCTGGTGTGGTGCTCTTTCATTTGGTCACTCAAGAGATTATAGACTGGTAAAACAAGTTGCTTTACATTCCTTCAAGACTTAGCCTGAAGGCTGCTCTCCATAGCTACCACTAGGATAGCTTTCAATAAAGGTTGTCTTTAACCTATCTCCAATAAGGGGCTGTTTGGACTGGTGCAAGGTGCCCACTATAATTAGTGGACAGCATATGCCAGGCCAACTTCTCACACCATGTACCTTAAGTACACTTCAGATTGGATTCAGGGGTGCCCTTATAAGTCCCTAGTATATGGTATACTATGTACCCAGGGCATAGGTACCCCAGAGGCCTACCAGGGGCTGAAGCATGTATTGTGCCACCCCTGGAAAGCCATCCAAAATGACACCACAGGACTGCTACTGCAGCCTGAGTGAGGTGGTGCTTGCACCCCTTGCAGAGATATAGGTTCACTATATCTCACCTATCACTGCACATAGAAACCTATCAGTCACCCCTATGGCAGGCCTTATCAATCCTGAAGGCAGGGTGCTTGGTTATACGTGAGAGGGTGCCCATGCATGAACAGAGCCCCTCTGCAGCCCTCGGAGTCTCCTCTCCCGGGTTGTCTGTGGTACAGCCTGACCATATACTCTTAAGTGCATTATATTATCGCGGTAAATGCTAACTTTGGGATAGCTGCACGGAAACATATCGTGTTTGGTGTCAAACAACTTGGAATCATACCCCCACACCAGTAACTGGTGTGGGAGTATGATCCCATCCTTCTAGAGGGAAAGACATGACAGCACCGGTATACCCGTTACCAGCATATACAGAGCCCTGGCATCACAAAATGGATGCTGCAGCCACAGACACGAGTTTGGCCTCCTGCTGCTGACTGAAACTCCAGCAGGGGAGGCCTGGACAATAGGTTTCCTGTCATAGGGAGGTGTTACCACCTCCCAGACAGGCCTTAGTGGATTGGGGCTGGGTGGGTGCACTCCAAGAGTGCTTTGAAGTCCTGCAGTGGGGGCACATTTGGTGTCCTCGTGCATACCCCAGTTCAAACCGGTTGCAGGGGCTGCCAGCCCCTGCTCTGGCACGAAACTGGACAAAGGAAATGGGTGTAGCCACCCCTCTTTCCAAACCCTCCCATAGGTGGGCCCACAGAGTTAGTCCAACCCCTTTCTTAGGTATAAGTAAGGAACCCCTGGCAACAGGACTTTAGATATCCCTGGATGAAACTCTGCAACTGAATCCTGGAACTTCGACGCTCTACTCAAGACTTGAGGACTGAAGAAATCTCCCTTGGTGTCAAGGAGTGACTCCCCTGCTTGGCAGGCACCAACAAAGTATTTGCTGGTCTGCATCTCCGTAGCTCCCGCCGGACTCCGAAGTACTTTCAGCCCAGGAAGAGGATTTCCAGACTTCACAGAGGCCGACCCGAGTCCACAGCAAAGCTGAGACCCGCAGCCCTCAATAGTGACGTGGAACTGGAACTCCTGGACACCGTGCACATTTGCTAGTGCATCAATTTCTCAACGTCTCTTGAAGTCCTGCTTTGGGTTCCTTGTAGCCCAGGCCCCGAGCACCATTTGCACTGAAGATTGTGAGCCTACACTCCATGAGTGTTCCGTGGGCCCTCTTCTTGCATTTCCACTTGAGGCTCCTTCGCAATCCCTGGTCCGTCGACTGGTGGGTCCTGGTGAAGGCAACTCTGATTTTCCTTGGGCTTTTCTGGTTGCTCCAGAAGTGCCCTAATGCCCACTGAGTGGTGAGTTCCTCAGTCCTTGCTGGTCTGCACCAAAGCATCTTTCTCCTTTCTACAAGGGTTGCTGTTGCCAAGGGTTGTTGTGTTCAATCCGGACACCAATACTGCAGCACTCGATATCCTTTCTGGGACAGCTCGAATCCAGCTCCTGGTCATCGTCAATGCCTCCTGGTCCTCGTGGGTGAAGAGTCAAGCTTCACCTCTTTCACCTGAAGCACCCGACATCGGTGGGCATTCGACTATCGTGCCCCTGGTCACTGGCAAGTGACCCAGACTCTGTCCCCTCTGCTTTCAGGTTCTTCTCATCTCCGATCCAGGCTTGGATCTCTTCGAACACTTCGCATCTTCCCGGCAGCAGCACTTCTCTGAAGACTACCGTTGAAAACGACGACGCGACCCGACACCATTTGACACCTGTGCACCCGGCTTCCCTGGGTGAGGTAACTCGAGTACTCCGGTGCTCCCATGGGTGTTGACCCTAGAACTGTCCAAGTCCAAGAGGGTTTGGTCCTAGTCCATTTCTAAGTGTCCTTAAACTCTAAAACACTAACCGCGACTTTCCCATAGACGATAACGGAGCTCGTGGCTGTGTTCACACACTGCACACAGCCCCTGTGGGTCCCCTGTGTCACTACCTTGGGTGGTTCCTTGGGGTCCCAGCGATTCTACAGGCTCTAGGCCTTGTGTCTACTTAAGTCGTGGTTCTTATACCACTTTCTTAATATATGGTTTGGTACGCCCCTAGGGCTAATCGTATATTGTGCTACTTTACTGTGCTATTTGAATTGTAACTTGTGTACTTTGACCTCTAGCCTCATAAAGAGACTATTGGGTAGTGTTTAGTAATAAATACATATATTTTATATATATACCTGGTGTGGTTCTCCTTTCATTTGGTCACTCAAGAGATTATAGACTGGTAAAACAACAGCTTAACACTCCTTGAAGACTTAGCCTGAAGGCTGCTCTCCATAGCTACCACTAGGATAGCTTTCAATAAAGGTTGTCTTTAAACCTATCATCAATAAAGGTCGTTTGGACTGATGCAAGGTGCCCACTATAACTAGTGGACAGCATATACCAGGCCAACTTCTCACATTGGTGTGCAGCGGTTGGATTCAAGCTTGCCTTGTTTTACCAGATAATCTCAAGTGTGTGACTAACTGAAAACCACTAAAGGTACCTGAGGTACATATAAATTTAAGCTTAGAAATACAGTAAGTTCTACTGAACTTAGAGTTGTGTGTCAAGTGTGAGAAGTTGGCCTGGCATATGCTGTCCACTAATTAAAGTGGGCACCGTGCACCAGTCCAAATCGACTCTTATGGTAGGTAGGTTAAAGACAACCTTATTGAAAGCTATCCTAGTGGTAGCTGTGGAGAGCAGCCTTCAGGCTAAGTCTTGAAGGAATGTAAAGCAGCTTGTTTTACCAGTCTATAATCTCTTGAGTGACCAAATGAAAGAGCACCACACCAGGTATATATTCAAAATATATGTATTTATTACTAAACACACCCCTCTAGTCTCTTTATGAGGCTAGAGCTCGAAGTACATAGGTTATAAGATCTTAAATTACAGTAATAGCACAAATACACGTTTGGGCCCTAGGGGCGTACCAAACCATATACCAATAAAGTGGTATGCGAACCACGACTGAACTAGACACTAGGCCTAGAGCCTCTAGAAGTGCTTGGACCACAAGGAACCACCCAAGGTAGTGACACAGGGGACCCACGGGAGACGCGTGCAGTGTAAATACACAACCGCGATACGCCGTTAACTTCTATGGAGAAAGTCGGGATCGGGAAAATAGAGGAAAGGGACACTTTAAAGAGGACTAGGACAAAACCCTTGGAGATCTAGGACTTTGAAGAGTCTCTACCCACGGGAGCACCGGAGTACTCGTGTTACCTCACCCAGGGAAGCCGGGTGCATAGGTGCCTTTCGGGGTCGGGTTTCGTCGTCGGTTCTTATGGCGATCTGCTGCAAAGTGCTGCTGGCGACCAGGAGAAAAGTGTCCGGGTGGATCCAAGAGTGGATCGGAGTTCTGAAGAACCTGAAAGCAGAGGGGACAGAGTCTGGGTCACTAGCCAGTGACCAGGAGGGCGATGGACAGATGCCCACCGATGTCGAGTGCTTCAAGTTCGTTGACGGTCGTCTTGACTCTTCAGCCACGAGGTCCGGGAGGCGTTGTCGGCGACCAGGAGCAGGATTCGGGCTGTTGCTCGATGTCTGTCGAGTGCAGAGGTGTCGGCGACCAGATTGGACCCAACAGGCCTTGGCAACGGCAAGTCTCGAGTAAGATGTAGATCGTCGATGATGCAGACCAGCAAGGTCTGGGGAACTCACCCAGCAAGGGTAAGTGAGGGCAGGCCTGGAGCAACCAGACTGCCAAGTAAAGAAAAGATTGGCCTTCGGTAAGGGCTACTAGCCAACGGGCTAGCGACCGCGAAGGAGCCTCGTGACGCCGCACGTGGAGCTGGCTTACAGGACACTCGTGGAGTGGGGGCCAGTGATCTTCGGCGCAGGTGGTGCTGGAGGCTAGGGCTACTCGGAGCCCAAAGCACGACTTCTTGGGAGACCCAGAAGATGGTGCACTTGCAAGTGTGCTCGGTGTCCAGGGGTCACGGTCTCAAGTCACCCACGATAGCCACGGGCCTCAGCTTTGCTGGGGACTCAGGGTAGCCTCGGGGAAGTCTGAGAATCCACCTCTGGTGATGCGATGACTTCGGCGTCCGACGGGAGCTTCAGTTATGCGAACCGGACAGATGCTTCTTTGGTGCCTGCCAAGCAGGGGAGTCACTCCTTGACCCCAAGGGAGATTCTTCAGTCCTCTAATCGTGAGTACAGCGTCGAAGGTCCAGGATTCTGTTTCAGAGTTTCGTCCAGGTATAATCTAAAGTCCTAAGGACTGGGTTCCTACCTTTATTCCAAAAATAGGGGATGGACTACTCTGTGGCCCCACCTATGGGTGGGTCAGGGCAGAGGGGTGGCTACACCCTTTCTCTTTGTCCAGTTCGCGCCAAAGCAGGGGCTGCAAGCCCCTGATCCGGTTTGAACTGGGGTATGCACAGGGACACCAAATGTGCCCCCAGTGCAGGACTTCAAAGCACCCGAAAGTGCTCCCGCCCAGCCCCAATACACATTGTCCTGTCTGGGGAGGTGGTCACACCTCCCTGGGACAGGAAACCTATTGTCCAGGCCTCCCCTGCCGGAGTTTCGTCCAGCAGCAGGAGGCCAGACTCGTGTCTGTGGCAGCAGCATCCATTTTGTGATGCCAGGGCTCTGGAAAGAAGTTACCGGACTCGTCAGAGTTAACATGCCTTTCCCTCTAGAAGGGAGGAATGCTACCCCCGCCGCCAGGATTGGCGGGGGGGTAGTATTCCAAGATGTTTGACACCAAACACGACATGTTTAGGTGCAGTCATTCCATAGTTAGCATTTTACCGCGAGGATATAATGCGTTTAAGAGTATATGGTCAGGCTGCACTACAAACAGCATCAGAGATGGTCTCCGAACGCTGCAGAGGGACCCTGCTCATGCAGGGGCACCCTCTCACATAGGAACCATGCACTCTGCCTTTAGGATTGATAAGGCCTGCCTTAGGAGTGACTTATAGGTTTATATGTGTGTATGCTTTTAGTGATATAGGTAACCTATACCACAGCAAGGGGTGCATGCACCACCTTACCCAGGCTGCAGTAGCAGACCTGTGGTGCCAGTTTGGATGGCCTACCAGGGGTGGCATAATACATGCTGCAGCCCCTGGCAGGCCTCTGAGGTACCTATGCCCTTGGTACATAGTATACCATATACTAGGGACTTACAAGGGCACTCCAGATCCCAATCAGTGATGTGCCTAAGGCACATGGAGACCCTTTTAAAGAGGAAACAGCTAGGCTGGGGTTCTGAATAGCAGGGCCCCAGCCAGACTAATGTCGAAAACCAGTGAAGTATCAGCAAAAAGTGGGGGTACCCCAGTGAAGCAGATCCTACTCTCCTACACAACCCCCCCAAACGTAGGGACATTAAACTAACCTTGCCCAGTTAAGTCTTCATGTTCTAAGTGGAAATACCTAGAGAGTCCATCTGCATTCGCATGGTTACTCCCAGGCCTATGTTCCACTGTAAAGTCCATCCCCTGTAGGGAAATGGACCACCTAAGCAGTTTGGGGTTTTCACCCTTCATTTGTTTTAGCCATAAGAGGGGCTTATGGTCTGTCTGAACCAGGAAGTGTGTACCAAACAAGTATGGCCTCAACTTCTTCAGAGCCCAGACCACAGCAAAGGCCTCCTCTCTATGGCTGACCAACGTTTCTCTCTAGGGGTCAGCCTTCTGCTAATAAAAGCTACTGGCTGATCCTGACCTTCTTCATTCAATTGTGACAGTACAGCCCCTACCCCCAATTCAGATGCATCAGTTTGAACAATGAACTTCTTGGAGTAATCAGGACTCTGCAGAATTGGAGCAGTGCACATGGCCTGCTTGAGGTCATCAAATGCCTTTTGACAGCTAGCTGTCCACTGAACCTTTTTGGGCATTTTCTTAGAAGTTAAGTCATTCAAGGGTGTCACTATTGATCCATACCCCTTGACAAATCTCCTATAGTACCCAGTCAGGCCTAAGAAGGCTCTCACCTGAGTCTGGGTAGTGGGAGCAGTCCAGTCCATGATGGTCTGGATCTTGCTCTGCAAAGGTTGAACCTGGCCTCCACCCACAAGGTGGCCCAGGTACACAACCTGACTCTGCCCTATCTGGCACTTAGTGGCCTTGATAGTCAGGCCTGCCTTTGCAGGGCCTGTAAAACATTCCTGAGGTGGACCAGGTGATCCTCCCAGGTGGAGCTAAAGACAGCAATATCATCTAGATAAGCTGCACTATAGGCCTCCAGTCCTGTGAGAACTGTGTTCACCAACCTCTGGAAAGTGGCAGGTGCATTTTTCAGACCAAAGGGCATCACCACAAATTGATAATGCCCACTAGGGGTTGAAAATGCTGTTTTGGGCTTTGCAGCATCAGCTAGTCTGATCTGCCAGTAGCCAGCTGTTAGGTCAAATGTGCTGAGATATTTGGCAGAGGCCAAAGTATCTATGAGCTCATCTGCCCTGGGTATTGGATGGGCATCAGTCCTAGTGACTGCATTGAGGCCCCTGTAGTCTACACAAAACCTCATCTCTCTTTTCCCACCACTGGTGTGAGGTTTAGGTACTAGGACTACTGGACTAGCCCAAGGGCTATCTGAGGGCTCAATCACTCCCAATTCCAACATCTTCTGGACTTCAGTCCTGATACAGTCCCTGACATGGTCAGGTTGCCTATAAATCTTGTTTTTAATAGGCAGACTGTCCCCAGTGTCCACTTCATGAGTGCACCAGGTGGTCTGACTGGGTGTCAGAGAAAACATATGTCTAAACTGATTGAGGACTTGCCTGCAATCAGTTTGTTGCTGGGTAGTGAGGCTGCCTGCCAAGGCTACACCATCAACTGACCCATCGTCAGGGTTCTGTGAGAGCAGGTCAGGGAGTGGGTCACTCTCTTCCTCCTGCCCTTCATCAGTAGCCATGAGCAAGCCCATGTCTGCCCTGTCCACATATGGCTTAAGTCTGTTGACATGGAGAACCGTTTGGGGACTCCTGGGTGTTCCCAGGTCTACTAAGTAAGTGACCTCACCCTTCTGCTCAACAATAGTGTGGGGTCCACTCCATTTGTCTTGGAGAGCTGCTGGGGTCACTGGCTCCAACACCCACACCTTCTGTCCTGGCTGGTAAACAGTCAGAACAGCTCTTTGGTCATGCCAGGCCTTTTGAAGTTCCTGGCTAGCCTCAAGGTTTTTGGTTGCCTTTTTCATGTACTCGGCCATCCTGGAGTGGAGACCAAGTACATAGTCCACTATATCTTGCTTTGGGGGCTTGAGAGGTAACTCCCATCCTTCCTTCACCAAGCACAGTGGACCCCTCACAGGGTGGCCAAACAGAAGTTCAAAAGGGCTGTAACCAACCCCCTTCTGAGGCACCTCCCTATATGCGAATAAAAGGCAGGGCAAGAGTATGTCCCATCTACGCCTAAGCTTTTCTGGGAGCCCTTTAATCATGCCCTTCAAGGTTTTGTTGAATCTCTCAACTAAACCATTGCATTGTGGGTGATAGGGTGTGGTGAACTTATAAGTAACTCCACACTCCTTCCACATTGCTTTTAAGTACCCAGACATGAAGTTTGCACCCCTGTCTGATACTACCTCCTTAGGAAAGCCCACTCTTGAGAAGATTCCCAGGAGGGCCCTTGCCACCACAGGTGCTGTAGTGGTCCTAAGGGGTATAGCCTCTGGGTACCTGGTGGCATGATCCACTACCACCAGTATAAATCTGTGCCCAGATGCTGTTTGGGGATCCATGGGACCAACAATGTCAATCCCTACCCTCTCAAAGGGCACCCCCACCACAGGTAGTGGTATCAGGGGGCCTTTGTAGTGCCACCTGCTTTGCCACTGGCTTGGCAGGTTACACAGGAGCGACAAAACTCCTTACTGTCTTCAGACATGTGGGGCCAGTGAAAGTGAGGGACAATTCTGTCCCAAGTCTTGTTCTGGCCCAGGTGTCCTGCTAAGGGAATATCATGGGCTAGGGTCAATAGGAAGCCCCTGAACTTCAAAGGTATTACCAACCTCCTGGTAGCACCAGGCTTGGGGTCTCTACTCTCTGAGTACAGGAGTCCATCATCCCAATACACTGTATGGGGACCACTAGCTTTCCCAGCAGCCTCAGCAGTAGCTTGCTGTCTGAGGGGTTCAAGGGAGGGGCAGCTCTGCTGCTCCTGGCTCAGATCTGCCCTAGAAGGTCCCCCTGTCCCCAAGAACTCAACCTGGTCAGGTTCAAGTTCCTCTGGGACAGTTCCTTCTTCAGGGCTGAGATCATCCCCCTCAAGGGACTGATCTTCCTCCTGAGCCAAGGGGAAGGCACTGCCTTAACCCTACTACTCCTCCTCTTGGAAGGCACTTGGTCCATTCTTCCAGAATCCAAGGCCTGTTCAGTGCTAGACATTTTGGCTTGTGACCTGGTCACAGCAAACACATCTGCAGGGATCCCCAGCATTTCTGCATGGGTCCTGAGCTCCACTTCTGCCCAAGCAGAAGTCTCTAAGTCATTGCCAAGCAAGCATTCGACTGGTAGGTTTGCACTTACCACAACCTTCTTAAGGCCAGTTACCCCTCCCCAGGAGAAGTTAACAACTGCCAGAGTATGGTCTGTTCTGACATTGCTAGCATTGGTCACTTGGTACATCTCACCAAGCATAACTTGCCCAGGTAGCACAAGGTCTTGTGTCACCATTGTGACACTTGCCCCTGTGTCCCTAAATGCCAAAGCCTCACGTCCATTGATTAAAGGCTGTTGTCTGTACTTGCCCAGATTACTGGGACTCACAGTGGAGGTCACATCCATGCCTCCATCACAGACTAACACAGCCTGAGTCAGTTCCCTGACTAAGTCAGAGCCCAACTCAGTTCCCAGGGTGAACCCTACTAAACCCTTTGCTGGAGCACTTCCACCAACTGTACTAGGGGGAACAGGTGCCTTAGGGGCATTGGTGGGTGCTGGACTGGAGTCTTTGGACTTGGTGCAATCACTGGTCCAGTGGGTCTTTTGCTTACAGACCTTGCACCATGGTTTTCTTTGGCCTTTACCCTTGGTAGACTGGGAATCCCCACCAGAAGAAGATTTTTGGGGGCCTGATGAAGACTTTTGATCTTTACCCTTCTCCCCACCCTTGTCAGAGTTCTTAGCATCTTGCTTCTTGGTTTCCCCACCTTGGTTCTGTACCTTCTGCTTCACCCTGGTTCTGACCCATTTGTCTGCCTTCTTTCCCAATTCTTGGGGAGAGGTCAGATCAGAGTCAACCAGGTATTGATGCAACAGCTGATTTTGACAGTTATTAAGAATCTGCTCCCTCATTATCAGATTATACAATCCTGAGAAGTCACACACCTTACTGCCCATTAACCAGCCTTCCAGAGCCTTGGCAGAACAATCCACATAGTCTACCCAGTCTTGAGTCTGTGCTTTTTGGGTGTCTCTGAACTTCAACCTGTACTGTTCAGTGGTTAGGCCAAACCCATCAATAAGAGCACTCTTCAAGACCTTGTAATTGTCAGCATCCTCCTCTCTAACAGTGAGGAGCTTGTCTCTACCTTTGTCAGCAAAGGAGAGCCACAAGATTGCTGCCCACTGCTCCTGAGGGACCTTCTGTACTTTACAGGCCCTCTCTAAAGCAGTTATCCATTTGTGGATATCATCCCCACTCTGGTAGGGAGGGACAATCTTGCTCAGGTTCCTATGGTCATAGGACCTTTCCCTATCTCTAGGGACATGGCTGCCACCATGGGACTCTAGTCCCAACTTTCTTCTCTCTCTAAGGAGATCTAGGGATTCTCTATCTAAAGCTAATTGCTTTTTATGAGTTCCAGCTGAGTTTCCTCATACTGGACTAGCCTCTTTCTTCTCTCATGAGAGGATTCTCTCCTATGAGATGAGACAGAGCTCCCTATCGAGGTGCCAGAGTGGTTAGACTCCTGAGAAGGAGACCTAGACCTTCTGGGCACACTCTTAATCCTTCCTGGGGGGACAAAGAGGGCATCATTTTGATCATCCTCATCATCATCCACAGGAGGGATTTGGTTTTCCAGGTCAGGGTCATTGTCACCCTCCTGGCCAGTTTCAGAGGGGGGGCTGGGGGTACTGGTACCCCTAGCGTCCTCCTCTTCTCCTGCCCCACCCTCAGCTCCTACCCCTTCAGTCCCTACAGGCTTACTAAGGTCATAAGCCACCAACAACTCCTTGAGGTGTTGGGTGGTGGGGCTTTGGCCTGTCCTTATTTTTCTCAAGTTACATAAAGCTCTCAATTCCAATAATGGGAGTGTATCATACTTGGAGGGTGGAAGCTCAATGGCTTCCTGCAAGGATTCTTTGGATCCTGCCCTTAAAGACATTACTAGTGTGGTGTGGTGTATGCACTACCTACTCTAGTGTGGCCTACTAAACTCTCTTGAGTTGTAGAAAGGGTTGTGCTATCCCTTAACACACAACTCTAAGTTCAGTAGAACTTACTGTATTCTAAGCTTAAATTATATGTACCTTAGGTACCTTTAGTGGTTTTCAGTTGATCAATTCAATTGAGATTATCTGGTAAAACAATAGCAAGCTGGAATCCCACACGCTGCACACCAATGTGAGAAGTTGGCCTGGCATATGCTGTCCACTAATTATAGTGGGCACCTTGCACCAGTCCAAATCGACTCTTATGGTAGATAGGTTAAAGACAACCTTATTGAAAGCTATCCTAGTGGTAGCTATGGAGAGCAGCCTTCAGGCTAAGTCTTGAAGGAATGTAAAGCAGCTTGTTTTACCAGTCTATAATCTCTTGAGTGACCAAATGAAAGAGCACCACACCAGGTATATATTCAAAATATATGTATTTATTACTAAACACACCCCTCTAGTCTCTTTATGAGGCTAGAGTTCAAGTACATAAGTTATAAGATCTTAAATCACAGTAATAGCACAAATACACGTTTGGGCCCTAGGGGCGTACCAAACCATATACCAATAAAGTGGTATGCGAACCACGACTGAACTAGACACTAGGCCTAGAGCCTCTAGAAGTGCTTGGACCACAAGGAACCACCCAAGGTAGTGACACAGGGGACCCACGGGAGACGCGTGCAGTGTAAATACACAACCGCGATACGCCGTTAACTTCTATGGAGAAAGTCGGGATCGGGAAAATAGAGGAAAGGGACACTTAAAAGAGGACTAGGACAAAACCCTTTGAGATCTAGGACTTTGAAGAGTCTCTACCCACGGGAGCACGGGAGTACTCGTGTTACCTCACCCAGGGAAGCCGGGTGCATAGGTGCCTTTCGGGGTCGGGTTTCGTCGTCGTTTCGAATGGCGATCTGCTGCAAAGTGCTGCTGGCGGCCAAGAGAAAAGTGTCCGGGTGGATCCAAGAGTGGATCGGAGTTCTGGTGAACCTGAAAGCAGAGGGGACAGAGTCTGGGTCCCTAGCCAGTGACCAGGAAGGCGATGGACAGATGCCCACCGATGTCGAGTGCTTCAGGTGCGTTGACGGTCATCTTGACTCTTCAGCCACGAGGTCCGGGAGGCGTTGTCGGCAACCAGGAGCAGGATTCAGGCTGGTGCTCGATGTCTGTCGAGTGCTGAGGTGTCGGCGACCGGATTGGACCCAACAAGCCTTGGCAACGGCAAGTCTCGAGTAAGATGTTGATCGTCGATGGTGCAGACCAGCAAGGTCTGTGGAACTCACCCAGTGAGGGTAAGTGAGGGCAGGCCTGGAGCAACCAGGATGCCAAGTAAGGAAAAGATTGGCCTTCGTTGAGGGCTACTAGCCAACGGGCTAGCGACCGCGAAGGAGCCTCGTGACGCCGCACGTGGAGCTGGCTTACAGGACACTCGTGGAGTGGGGGCCAGTGATCTTCGGTGCAGGTGGTGCTGGAGGCTAGGGCTACTCGGAGCCCAAAGCACGACTTCTTGGGAGACCCAGAAGATGGTGCACTTGCAAGTGTGCTCGGTGTCCAGGGGTCACGGTCTCAAGTCACCCACGATAGCCACGGGCCTCAGCTTTGCTGGGGACTCAGGGTAGCCTCGGGGAAGTCTGAGAATCCACCTCTGGTGATGCGATGACTTCGGCGTCCGACGGGAGCTTCAGTGATGCGAACCGGACAGATGCTTCTTTGGTGCCTGCCAAGCAGGGGAGTCACTCCTTGACCCCAAGGGAGATTCTTCAGTCCTCTAATCGTGAGTAGAGCGTCGAAGGTCCAGGATTCAGTTTCAGAGTTTCGTCCAGGTATAATCTAAAGTCCTAAGGACTGGGTTCCTACCTTTATTCTAAAAATAGGGGATGGACTACTCTGTGGCCCCACCTATGGGTGGGTCAGGGCAGAGGGGTGGCTACACCCCTTTCCCTTTGTCCAGTTCACGCCAAAGCAGGGGCTGCAAGCCCCTGATCCGGTTTGAACTGGGGTATGCACAGGGACACCAAATGTGCCCCCAGTGCAGGACTTCAAAGCACCCGAAAGTGCTCCCGCCCAGCCCCAATACACATTGTCCTGTCTGGGAGGTGGTCACACCTCCCTGGGACAGGAAACCTATTGTCCAGGCCTCCCCTGCCGGAGTTTCGTCCAGCAGCAGGAGGCCAGACTCGTGTCTGTGGCAGCAGCATCCATTTTGTGATGCCAGGGCTCTGGAAAGAAGTTACCGGACTCGTCAGAGTTAACATGCCTTTCCCTCTAGAACGGTGGAATGCTACCCCCGCCGCCAGGATTGGCGGGGGGTAGTATTCCAAGATGTTTGACACCAAACACGACATGTTTAGGTGCAGCCATTCCATAGTTAGCATTTTACCGCGAGGATATAATGCGTTTAAGAGTATATGGTCAGGCTGCACTACAAACAGCATCAGAGATGGTCTCCGAACGCTGCAGAGGGGCCCTGCTCATGCAGGGGCACCCTCTCACATAGGAACCATGTACTCTGCCTTTAGGATTGATAAGGCCTGCCTTAGGAGTGACTTATAGGTTTATATGTGTGTATGCATTTAGTGATATAGGTAACCTATACCACAGTAAGGGGTGCATGCACCACCTTACCCAGGCTGCAGTATCAGACCTGTGGTGTCAGTTTGGATGGCCTTCCAGGGGTGGCATAATACATGCTGCAGCCCCTGGCAGGCCTCTGAGGTACCTATGCCCTTGGTACATAGTATACCATATACTAGGGACTTACAAGGGCACTCCAGATCCCAATCAGTGATGTGTCTAAGGCACATGGAGACCCTTTTAAAGAGGAAACAGCTAGGCTGGGGTTCTGAATAGCAGGGCCCCAGCCAGACTAATGTCGAAAACCAGTGAAGCATCAGCAAAAGTGGGGGTACCCATGTGAAGCAGATCCTACTCTCCTACACAACCCCCCAAACGTAGGGACATTAAACTAACCTTGCCCAGTTAAGTCTTCATGTTCTAAGTGGAAATACCTAGAGAGTCCATCTGCATTCGCATGGTTACTCCCAGGCCTATGTTCCACTGTAAAGTCCATCCCCTGTAGGGAAATGGACCACCTAAGCAGTTTGGGGTTTTCACCCTTCATTTGTTTTAGCCATAAGAGGGGCTTATGGTCTGTCTGAACCAGGAAGTGTGTACCAAACAAGTATGGCCTCAACTTCTTCAGAGCCCAGACCACAGCAAAGGCCTCCCTCTCTATGGCTGACCAACGTTTCTCTCTAGGGGTCAGCCTTCTGCTAATAAAAGCTACTGGCTGATCCTGACCTTCTTCATTCAATTGTGACAGTACAGCCCCTACCCCCAATTCAGATGCATCTGTTTGAACAATGAACTTCTTGGAGTAATCAGGACTCTGCAGAATTGGAGCAGTGCACATGGCCTGCTTGAGGTCATCAAATGCCTTTTGACAGCTAGCTGTCCACTGAACCTTTTTGGGCATTTTCTTAGAAGTTAAGTCATTCAAGGGTGTCACTATTGATCCATACCCCTTGACAAATCTCCTATAGTACCCAGTCAGGCCTAAGAAGGCTCTCACCTGAGTCTGGGTAGTGGGAGCAGTCCAGTCCATGATGGTCTGGATCTTGCTCTGCAAAGGTTGAACCTGGCCTCCACCCACAAGGTGGCCCAGGTACACAACCTGACTCTGCCCTATCTGGCACTTAGTGGCCTTGATAGTCAGGCCTGCCTTTGCAGGGCCTGTAAAACATTCCTGAGGTGGACCAGGTGATCCTCCCAGGTGGAGCTAAAGGCAGCAATATCATCTAGATAAGCTGCACTATAGGCTTCCAGTCCTGTGAGAACTGTGTTCACCAACCTCTGGAAAGTGGCAGGTGCATTTTTCAGACCAAAGGGCATTACCACAAATTGATAATGCCCACTAGGGGTTGAAAATGCTGTTTTGGGCTTTGCAGTATCAGCTAGTCTGATCTGCCAGTAGCCAGCTGTTAGGTCAAATGTGCTGAGATATTTGGCAGAGGCCAAAGTATCTATGAGCTCATCTGCCCTGGGTATTGGATGGGCATCAGTCCTAGTGACTGCATTGAGACCCCTGTAGTCTACACAAAACCTCATCTCTCTTTTCCCACCACTGGTGTGAGGTTTAGGTACTAGGACTACTGGACTAGCCCAAGGGCTATCTGAGGGCTCAATTACTCCCAATTCCAACATTTTCTGGACTTCAGTCCTGATACAGTCCCTGACATGGTCAGGTTGCCTATAAATCTTGTTTCTAATAGGCAGACTGTCCCCAGTGTCCACTTCATGAGTGCACCAGGTGGTCTGACTGGGTGTCAGTGAAAACATATGTCTAAACTGATTGAGGACTTGCCTGCAATCAGTTTGTTGCTGGGTAGTGAGGCTGCCTGCCAAGGCTACACCATCAACTGACCCATCGTCAGGGTTCTGTGAGAGCAGGTCAGGGAGTGGGTCACTCTCTTCCTCCTGCCCTTCATCAGTAGCCATGAGCAAGCCCATGTCTGCCCTGTCCACATATGGCTTTAGTCTCTTGTCATGGATAACCCTTTGGGGACTCCTGGGTGTTCCCAGGTCCACTAAGTAAGTGACCTCACCCTTCTGCTCAACAATAGTGTGGGGTCCACTCCATTTGTCTTGGAGAGCTGCTGGGGCCACTGGCTCCAACACCCACACCTTCTGTCCTGGCTGGTAAACAGTCAGAACAGCCTCTTGGTCATGCCAGGCCTTTTGAAGTTCCTGGCTAGCCTCAAGGTTTTTGGTTGCCTTTTCATGTACTCAGCCATCCTGGAGCGGAGACCAAGTACATAGTCCACTATATCTTGCTTTGGGGGCTTGAGAGGTAACTCCCATCCTTCCTTCACCAAGCACAGTGGACCCCTCACAGGGTGGCCAAACAGAAGTTCAAAAGGGCTGTAACCAACCCCCTTCTGAGGCACCTCCCTATATGCGAATAAAAGGCAGGGCAAGAGTATGTCCCATCTACGCCTAAGCTTTTCTGGGAGCCCTTTAATCATGCCCTTCAAGGTTTTGTTGAATCTTTCAACTAAACCATTGCATTGTGGGTGATAGGGTGTGGTGAACTTATAAGTCACTCCACACTCCTTCCACATTGCTTTTAAGTACCCAGACATGAAGTTTGCACCCCTGTCTGATACTACCTCCTTAGGAAAGCCCACTCTTGAGAAGATTCCCATGAGGGCCCTTGCCACCACAGGTGCTGTAGTGGTCCTGAGGGGAATAGCTTCTGGGTACCTGGTGGCATGATCCACTACCACCAGGATAAATCTGTGCCCAGAGGCTGTTTGGGGATCCATGGGACCAACAATGTCAATCCCTACCCTTTCAAAGGGCACCCCCACCACAGGTAGTGGTATCAGGGGGGCCTTTGTAGTGCCACCTGCTTTGCCACTGGCTTGGCAGGTTACACAGGAGCGACAAAACTCCTTACTGTCTTCAGACATGTGGGGCCAGTGAAAGTGAGGGACAATTCTGTCCCAAGTCTTGTTCTGGCCCAGGTGTCCTGCTAAGGGAATATCATGGGCTAGGGTCAATAGGAAGCCCCTGAACTTCAAAGGTATTACCAACCTCCTGGTAGCACCAGGCTTGGGGTCTCTACTCTCTGAGTACAGGAGTCCATCATCCCAATACACTGTATGGGGACCACTAGCTTTCCCAGCAGCCTCAGCAGCAGCTTGCTGTCTGAGGGGTTCAAGGGAGGGGCAGCTCTGCTGCTCCTGGCTCAGATCTGCCCTAGAAGGTCCCCCTGTCCCCAAGAACTCAACCTGGTCAGGTTCAAGTTCCTCTGGGACAGTTCCTTCTTCAGGGCTGAGATCATCCCCCTCAAGGGACTGATCTTCCTCCTGAGCCAAGGGGGAAGGCACTGCCTTAACCCTACTACTCCTCCTCTTGGAAGGCACTTGGTCCATTCTTCCAGAATCCAAGGCCTGTTCAGTGCTAGACATTTTGGCTTGTGACCTGGTCACAGCAAACACATCTGCAGGGATCCCCAGCATTTCTGCATGGGTCCTGAGCTCCACTTCTGCCCAAGCAGAAGTCTCTAAGTCATTGCCAAGCAAGCATTCGACTGGTAGGTTTGCACTTACCACAACCTTCTTAAGGCCAGTTACCCCTCCCCAGGAGAAGTTAACAACTGCCAGAGTATGGTCTGTTCTGACATTGCTAGCATTGGTCACTTGGTACATCTCACCAAGCATAACTTGCCCAGGTAGCACAAGGTCTTGTGTCACCATTGTGACACTTGCCTCTGTGTCCCTAAATGCCAAAGCCTCTCGTCCATTGATTAAAGGCTGTTGTCTGTACTTGCCCAGATTACTGGGACTCATAGAGGAGGGCACATCCATGCCTCCATCACAGACTAACACAGCCTGAGTCAGTTCTCTAACTAGGTCAGAGCCCAACTCAGTTCCCAGGGTGAACCCTACTAAACCCTTTGCTGGAGCACTTCCACCAACTGTACTAGGGGGAACAGGTGCCTTAGGGGCATTGGTGGGTGCTGGACTGGAGTCTTTGGACTTGGTGCAATCACTGGTCCAGTGGGTCTTTTGCTTACAGACCTTGCACCATGGTTTTCTTTGGCCTTTACCCTTGGTAGACTGGGAATCCCCACCAGAAGAAGATTTTTGGGGGCCTGATGAAGACTTTTGATCTTTACCCTTCTCCCCACCCTTGTCAGAGTTCTTAGCATCTTGCTTCTTGGTTTCCCCACCTTGGTTCTGTACCTTCTGCTTCACCCTGGTTCTGACCCATTTGTCTGCCTTCTTTCCCAATTCTTGGGGAGAGGTCAGATCAGAGTCAACCAGGTATTGATGCAACAGCTGATTTTGACAGTTATTAAGAATCTGCTCCCTCATTATCAGATTATACAATCCTGAGAAGTCACACACCTTACTGCCCATCAACCAGCCTTCCAGAGCCTTGGCAGAACAATCCACATAGTCTACCCAGTCTTGAGTCTGTGCTTTTGGGTGTCTCTGAACTTCAACCTGTACTGTTCAGTGGTTAGGCCAAACCCATCAATAAGAGCACTCTTCAAGACCTTGTAATTGTCAGCATCCTCCTCTCTAACAGTGAGGACCTTGTCTCTACCTTTGTCAGCAAAGGAGAGCCACAAGATTGCTGCCCACTGCTCCTGAGGGACCTTCTGTACTTTACAGGCCCTCTCTAAAGCAGTTATCCATTTGTGGATATCATCCCCACTCTGGTAGGGAGGGACAATCTTGCTCAGGTTCCTATGGTCATAGGACCTTTCCCTATCTCTAGGGACATGGCTGCCACCATGGGACTCTAGTCCCAACTTTCTTCTCTCTCTAAGGAGATCTAGGGATTCTCTATCTAAAGCCAATTGCTTCTTCCTGATTTCTAGTTGAGTTTCCTCATACTGGACCAGTCTCTTTCTTCTCTCATGAGAGGATTCCCTCCTGTGAGAAGAAACAGAGCTCCCTATTGAGGTGCCAGAGTGGTTAGACTCCTGAGAAGGAGACCTAGACTTTCTGAGCACACTCATAATCCTTCCTGGGGGACAAAGGTGTGGTTCTCTAGATCCTCATCTTCATCTTCCCCAGAAGGGATTGGGTTCTCCAGGTCAGGGTCATTGTCACCCTCCTGGTCAGTTTCAGAGGGGGCTGGGGGTAGTAGTACCCCTGGCCCCTTCCTCATCTGCTGGCCCACCCTCTGCTCCTACCCCTTCAGTCTCTGAGGACTTACTAAGATCATAAGCCACCAACAACTCCTGGAGGTGTTGGGTGGTGGGACTTTGGCCTGTCCTTAATTTCCTCACGTTACACAAAGCTCTCAATTCCAAGAATGGGAGTGTGTCATACTTGGAGGGTGGAAGCTCAATGGCTTCCTGCAAGGCATCTTTTGATCCTGCTTTTAAAGACATTACTAGTGTTGTGTGGTGTATGCACTACCTACTCTAGTGTGGCCTACTAAACTCTCTTGAGTTGTAGAAAGGGTTGTGCTATCCCTTAACACACAACTCTAAGTTCAGTAGAACTTACTGTTATTCTAAGCTTAAATTATATGTACCTTAGGTACCTTTAGTGGTTTTCAGTTGATCAATTCAATTGAGATTATCTGGTAAAACAATAGCAAGCTGGAATCCCACACGCTGCACACCAATGTGAGAAGTTGGCCTGGCATATGCTGTCCACTAATTATAGTGGGCACCTTGCACCAGTCCAAATCGACTCTTATGGTAGGTAGGTTAAAGACAACCTTATTGAAAGCTATCCTAGTGGTAGCTGTGGAGAGCAGCCTTCAGGCTAAGTCTTGAAGGAATGTAAAGCAGCTTGTTTTACCAGTCTATAATCTCTTGAGTGACCAAATGAAAGAGCACCACACCAGGTATATATTCAAAATATATGTATTTATTACTAAACACACCCCTCTAGTCTCTTTATGAGGCTAGAGTTCGAAGTACATAGGTTATAAGATTTTAAATCACAGTAATAGCACAAATACACGTTTGGGCCCTAGGGGCGTACTCAAACCATATACCAATAAAGTGGTATGCGAACCACGACTGAACTAGACACTAGGCCTAGAGCCTCTAGAAGTGCTTGGACCACAAGGAACCACCCAAGGTAGTGACACAGGGGACCCACGGGAGACGCGTGCAGTGTAAATACACAACCGCGATACGCCGTTAACTTCTATGGAGAAAGTCGGGATCGGGAAAATAGAGGAAAGGGACACTTAAAAGAGGACTAGGACAAAACCCTTTGAGATCTAGGACTTTGAAGAGTCTCTACCCACGGGAGCACCGGAGTACTCGTGTTACCTCACCCAGGGAAGCCGGGTGCATAGGTGCCTTTCGGGGTCGGGTTTCGTCGTCGTTTCGTATGGCGATCTGCTGCAAAGTGCGGCTGGCGACCAGGAGAAAAGTGTCCGGGTGGATCCAAGAGTGGATCGGAGTTCTGAAGAACCTGAAAGCAGAGGGGACAGAGTCTGGGTCACTAGCCAGTGACCAGGGAGGCGATGGACAGATGCCCACCGATGTCGAGTGCTTCAGGTTCGTTGACAGTCGTCTTGACTCTTCAGCCACGAGGTCCGGGAGGCGTTGTCGGTGACCAGGAGCAGGATTCGGCATGTTGCTCGATGTCTGTCGAGTGCAGAGGTGTCGGCGACCAGAATGGACCCAACAAGCCTTGGCAACGGCAAGTCTTGTGTAAGATGTAGATCGTCGATGATGCAGACCAGCAAGGTCTGGGGAACTCACCCAGTGAGGGTAAGTGAGAGCAGGCCTGGAGCAACCAGACTGCCAAGTAAAGAAAAGATTGGCCTTCGTTAAGGGCTACTAGCCAACGGGCTAGCGACCGCGAAGGAGCCTCGTGACGCCGCACGTGCAGCTGGCTTACAGGACACTCGTGGAGTGGGGGCCAGTGATCTTCGGTGCAGGTGGTACTGGAGGCTAGGGCTACTCGGAGCCCAAAGCACGACTTCTTGGGAGACCCAGAAGATGGTGCACTTGCAAGTGTGCTCGGTGTCCAGGGGTCATGGTCTCAAGTCACCCACGATAGCCACGGGCCTCAGCTGTGCTGGGGACTCAGGGTAGCCTCGGGAAGTCTGAGAATCCCCTCTGGTGATGCGATGACTTCGGCGTCCGACGGAGCTTCAGTGATGCGAACCGGACAGATGCTTCTTTGGTGCCTGCCAAGCAGGGGAGTCACTCCTTGACCCCAAGGGAGATTCTTCAGTCCTCTAATCGTGAGTAGAGCGTCGAAGGTCCAGGATTCAGTTTCAGAGTTTCGTCCAGGTATAATCTAAAGTCCTAAGGACTGGGTTCCTACCTTTATTCTAAAAATAGGGGATGGACTACTCTGTGGCCCCACCTATGGGTGGGTCAGGGCAGAGGGGTGGCTACACCCCTTTCCCTTTGTCCAGTTCGCGCCAAAGCAGGGGCTGCAAGCCCCTGATCCGGTTTGAACTGGGGTATGCACAGGGACACCAAATGTGCCCCCAGTGCAGGACTTCAAAGCACCCGAAAGTGCTCCCGCCCAGCCCCAATACACATTGTCCTGTCTGGGGAGGTGGTCACACCTCCCTGGGACAGGAAACCTATTGTCCAGGCCTCCCTGCCGGAGTTTCGTCCAGCAGCAGGAGGCCAGACTCGTGTCTGTGGCAGCAGCATCCATTTTGTGATGCCAGGGCTCTGGAAAGAAGTTACCGGACTCGTCAGAGTTAACATGTCTTTCCCTCTAGAAGGGTGGAATGCTACCCCCGCCGCCAGGATTGGCGGGGGGTAGTATTCCAAGATGTTTGACACCAAACACGACATGTTTAGGTGCAGCCATTCCATAGTTAGCATTTTACCGCGAGGATATAATGCGTTTAAGAGTATATGGTCAGGCTGCACTACAAACAGCATCAGAGATGGTCTCCGAACGCTGCAGAGGGGCCCTGCTCATGCAGGGGCACCCTCTCACATAGGAACCATGCACTCTGCCTTTAGGATTGATAAGGCCTGCCTTAGGAGTGACTTATAGGTTTATATGTGTGTATGCATTTAGTGATATAGGTAACCTATACCACAGTAAGGGGTGCATGCACCACCTTACCCAGGCTGCAGTAGCAGACCTGTGGTGTCAGTTTGGATGGCCTTCCAGGGGTGGCATAATACATGCTGCAGCCCCTGGCAGGCCTCTGAGGTACCTATGCCCTTGGTACATAGTATACCATATACTAGGGACTTATAAGGGCACTCCAGATCCCAATCAGTGATGTGCCTAAGGCACATGGAGACCCTTTTAAAGAGGAAACAGCTAGGCTGGGGTTCTGAATAGCAGGGCCCCAGCCAGACTAATGTCGAAAACCAGTGAAGCATCAGCAAAAAGTGGGGGTACCAATGTGAAGCAGATCCTACTCTCCTACAAGGTTGTCGATCAGGGTGGTAAGTAGTGCGCTCTACACATTCTGTGATTGATTGATTTATTGATTGATTGATTGATTGATTGACTCACTTACAGCGACCAGGAGCTGGAGGAGAAGAGGGTGACTGGGTTGAGGACGCATATCCGAGAGCTGGTTATAGGGATAGGGGCTTGGAGTATGCTGGATAAGTGGGACCAAAGATGGTCATAGAAGAAGAGTATGAGAAAGGGCACAGGAGAAACACCACCTCCAGGAGGGGGCACACAGGGCGTCGAGGCATATCCATTAAGGGAGGTGTCTAGCGGACGGGTATGTGCATGTCCCTTAGAGGAGAGGTAACCTAGCTGCATTCACAAATGATTTTCCCAGGTTGAGGGCGAACTCTGCTTAATGGTATAAGCAAGTCATATTTTTCATGTTGCATCGTCTCAATTGGATACGCAGATTTGGCTTCATGCTAATTCCGATGTATTTCTACACTCTTCTTTTGAGATATCTTTCTGTTCAGGTGTTTTTGGCTTTGTAATAAATCAACTAACTTTAAGTAGTTGTCCGCGGGGATCATTGTTTAATTGATTGTCTTTAATTAGCAAACTTTCTCCCCTCTACGCCTTCATGCTGTGAAAAAGAACCATCAGGTTGTGACTCTAGAACTTACGGGCCTGGCCCTTTCAGATTCAACTTCCTTCTGTCCCTGTGAAAGATCTAGCACAAAATGGTGTCCCCTAAAGTGCGGGCTTGTGTTTTCAGAGAGTGTGTCATATTTAACCAGATGCCCTCTTTCTTTTGTTTTGATTTTGCAGGGTCCGCAGACTCTCTGCTGCTCCAATAGAAACAATGCTGTGGTATTGCGTAAGTCCAGTGTACCCACCCTAGGATCCACCCCAAACCTTTTGCAAAGTTAAGTTTGATAAGAATATAAACTTATTTTTCTTCTTCGCGAGACGGAGTTTGCGAAGAGCAACTTAAAACTCAGGACTTTACAGGTAGTTTCCAAGATGTCCATGTTTTAATCCTTTTTGGGCCCTTGCTGCCTGGAACTGGCACTGCTGTAACAGTACGCGGTGGATCCCTCAAAGTTCATGGGAAATATTTCATGTATTCCTGTAATGAAGGATGCAGGAAGCAGGATGCACAATTCAGGATGCAGGATTCAGGAATCAGGATAACCGAAGCAGGATGCAGGAAGCAGGATGCAGGAAGCAGGATGCAAAGAAGCCGTATCCAGGATGCAGGATGCAGGAAGCAGGATCCAGGACACAAGAATCAGGATGCAAGAATCATGATGCAGGATGCAGAAAGCAGGAAGTAGGATGCAGGATGCAGGTTCCAGGATGCAAGAAGCAGGATGCATGATGAAGGATCCAGGATGCAAGAAGCAGGATCCAGGATTCAGAATGCAGGAAGTAGGATGCAGGAGCCAGGATGCAGGAGCCAGGATTCAGGAGCCAGGATTCAGGATGCAGGTTTCATGATGCAGGATCCAGGATGCTGGAAGCAGGATGCAGGATCCATGATGCAGGAAGCAGGAAGCAGGATGCAGGATGCAAGAAACCGGATCCAGGATGCAGGATGGAAGATACAGGATGTAGAGTGCAAGAAGAAGGATCCAGGATGCAGGATGCAACAATCAGGATGCAGGATGTAGGAAGCAGGAAATAGGATGCAAGATCTAGAATGCAGGATGCAGTGTGGAGGATGCAGGAAGCAGGGTGCAGGACCCAGGAAGCAGGATAGAGGATCCAGGAAGGAGGATATAGGATGCAGGAAGTAAGAATCGGGATGCAGGAAGTAGAATGCAGGATATAGAATGCAGTATGGAGGATGCAGGAGGCAGGATCCAGGATCCAGAATGCAGGAAGCAGGAAACAAGCTGAATTTTTTGATGTTGCTCCATTTTTTGTGGATACTTTTTTTTCCAAGCTTTAGGTCTGGCTTCTGTGCAGTATCACCAGCAAAGGGCACATGCGAAGTCTGCTGCCCAGGATAGCAGTGAAGATCAGGCCGAAGACACAACGTCTCCTCCCATGTCTGTTGTTTGGGAATTCTTTCCCATCCCTGCTGGGTATATCACACTATGTATACTGTGTTATGGAGGAGTCGATGGAAATATTCATCCGGAGCAACACTGATGCACTAGTATCTTAATGCTTGGTGTCAAAGAATACTTAGTGTAGCCGGACGGAAGCAGAACTCTGAAGAGGCTCCATCTAAAGTTGGCACAACATTTCAGCATCCACAGGACATTCTGCAGCTGGAGAAGAGGAGTGTGATGCATCTGCCTTGTGTGTGGGACAGTGATCTGCGTTGGAGTTACATCAGCAGCCTTGCAAGAAATGTTATATTTGTTTGTAATACATCTTCCTATTCTACTATTCCAGCCATATTTTTGTTTTTTGTACCTGAAAAACACGTACAAAATAGAAAAAAACCTTTAAAAAATGGTTCTTTTTAGAACCAACTTTCATGGTTTAAAAATAGATACAAATGTATGTTGTTTATTTTGATGTCAGTAAGCCTGTGTGGTGGGGAGTGGCCTGCACTGTCTAAGCTCTTGCCAGGCCTATACTCCACTCTCCTGTGATATATACCTGGTGCGCTGCCTGGCTTCTGTCCATGTGTTGCACCCCACTCTCCACGAGTGTCCATCTCCAGTACCGCACAGATTTTGGGCATTTACAGTGGGGGTGGCGCACAAGGATTGGCCTCTGGCCAGCTCTCCAATAACCCTTCAATCCACAACCCCTGGGCATTCAATCTCTGAAGCACAGAATTGTTGGCCACGATTCAGTGTGGGGTGGGGTGCAGGGTTAGCCACAGGTGGGGCACCGCTTCCCACCCTATCTGGCTGTCTTTTTCCCTTACAGCACATGGTCTTCTGTCATGCACTGTGGTGGTAGGCCACAGGGCTGGCCTCCAGCCAAGTCCTGCACCCCACACTCAGCAGGCAGATTTCAGATGTGTGACAGGGGGCCTGGGGTGTAGGCCTGGTGTTTAGCCAGGCCCTATGTGCCACCCTCTGCTGCCATCTTGCAACTGCTGCACATTGTCTAAGATTGTACACAGCAGGAGTTGGGACTCTGGGCCTGGCCTTCAGCCACATCGTATGTCTCAATCAACATGTATGTATTTAAACCATGTGCTTCATGGCAAAGTCTCTGTGGTTCCAAGTTAAAACCCCACTTTACCTCTTTGATTTTGCAAAGCTTCCTTGATCGTTCTGATGAGAATCTGCAGACACTACAAATCACAAAAAATATAATGTGTTTCATAAATCCAATACGCAAAGCATAGCAAACAGCATCCATAAATTCTGCACTCAGGCAGGCTCTGCACCCTCTTCTGGTGTCTGACCCCTGCTGTGGACAGCCTTTGGCTGTGTTCAGCGGAGGTGGGGTGCAGGGTATCAGACCCAGGTTCTGGGGGTGCAGTGGGCATCTGACCCTCACAGCACCCAGCCTTGGCCCATGCACAGTGGTGGTGGTGGAGGAGTGCAGCGCATAACTTCTGACCAGGCCCTGTGTCCCACCCTCTGCAGTGCATCATACCAGGGTTCCGGAGGTGCGGTGGTCATCTGACCCTCACAGCACCCAGTCGTGGCCCATGGACAGTGGTGATGGTGGAGGAGTGCAGTTCATAACTTCTGACCAGGCCGTGTGTCTCACCCTCTGCAGGGTTCTGGGGGTGCAGTGGGCATCTGACCCTCACAGCACCCAGCCTTGTGCCAAGCATGGTGGTGGAGTGCAGCACATGACCTTTGACCAGGTGCTGTGTCCCAACCTCTGCATCGCATCAGACTTGGGTTCCGAGGGCAGTGTGCATCTGACCCTCCTAGATCACAGCCTTGGGCCATGCGCAGTGATGGTGGTGGTGGAGTGTAGCGCATAACCTCTGAGCAGGCCCTGTGTCCATTCTTTCAGGTGTTCAGCCATTCTACAAATGGCCTTCAGGCATACGCCGTGAGGATGGGGTGCATGGCCTGCAAGGATGTGCAGCGAGGGTGGGGTGCACGGCCATCAGGCATGCTCAACGAGGGTTGGGTGCATGCATGCCCTTCAGGCATGCGCAGTGAGGGTAGGGTGAATGGCCTTCAGGGATGCATGGCGAGGGTGGGGTGCATAGCCTTCAGGCATGCGCAGCAAGGGTGGGGTGCATGGCCTTCAGACATGCGCAGCGAGGGTGGGGTGCATGGCCTTCAGACATGTGCAGCGAGGGTGGGGTGCATGGCCTTCAGACATGTGCAGCGAGGGTGGGGTGCATGGCTTTCAGGCTTGTGCAGTGAGGGTGGTGTGCATGGCCTTTAGGCATGTGCAGCGAGGGTGGAGTGAATGGCCTTCAGTTATGTGCAGCAAGGGTTGGGTACATGGCCTGCAGGCATGCACAGCTAGGGTGGGGTGCATGGCCTCCTGGCATGTGCAGCAAGGGTGAGATGCATGGCCTGCAGGCGTGCGCAGCAAGGGTGGGATGCATTACCTTCAAGCATGTGCAGCAAGGGTTGGGTAAATGGCCTGCAGGCATGCACAGCTAGGGTTTGGTGCATGGCCTGCTGGCATGTGCAGCGAGGTTGGGGTGTATGGCTTTCAGGCATGCACAGCGAGAGTGGGGTGCATGGCCTGCTGCCATGTGCAGCGAGGGTGGGATGCATGGCCTGCAGGCATGCGCAGCAAGGGTGGGATGCATTACCTTCAGGCATGTGCAGCGAGGGTGGGATGCATGGCCTGCAGGCATGTGCAGCGAGGGTGGGGTGCATGGCCTTTAGGCATGCACAGCAAGGGTGAGGTGCACAGCCTTCAGGCATGTGCAGTGAAGGTGGGGTGCATGGCCTGCAGGCATGTGCTGCGAAGGTGGGGTGCATGGCCTTCAGGCAGGTACAGTGAAGGTGGGGTGCATGGCCTGCAGGCATGTGCAGCGAGGGCGTGGTGAATGGCCTTCATGCATGCGCAGCGAGGGTGGGGTGCATGGCCTTCAGGCATGCGCAGCGAGGGTGGGGTGCATGGCCTTCAGGCATGCGCAGCGAGGGTGGGGTGCATGGCCTTCAGGCATGCGCAGCGAGGGTGGGGTGCATGGCCTGCAGGCATGTGCAGTGAGGGTGGGGTGCATGGCCTTCAGGCATGCGCAGCAAGGGTGAGGTGCACAGCCTGCAGGCATACGCAGTGAAGGTGGGGTGCATGGCCTGCAGGCATGTGCAGTGAGGGTGGGGTGCATGGCCTTCAGGCTTGTGCAGCGAGGGTGAGGTGCACGGCCTCCAGGCATGCGCAGTGAGGGTGAGGTGCATGGCCTTCAGACATGCACATCAAGGGTGGGGTGCATGGCCTGCAGGCATACGCAGCAAGGGTGAGGTGCACAGCCTTCAGGCATGCACAGTGAAGGTGGGGTGCATGGCCTGCAGGCTTGTGCAGCGGGGGTGGGGTGCATGGCCTTCATGCTTGTGCAGCAAGGGTGAGGTGCACAGCCTTCAGGCATGTGCAGTGAAGGTGGGGTGCATGGCCTTCAGGCATGCACAGCGAGGGTGGGGTGCATGGCCTTCAGGCTTGTGCAGTGAGGGTGGGGTGCATGGCCTTCAGGCATGTGCAGCGTGGTGGGGTGCATGGCCTGCAGGCATGCTTCTGTGAGGGCGGGGCGCATGGCCTGCAGGCATAAGCAGCAAGAGTAGGGTGCATGGCCTTCATGGATGTTCAGCAAAGGTGGGGTGCATGACCTTCATGCATGCGCAGCAAGGGTGGGGTGCAAGGCCTTCAGGCATGTGCAGTGAGAGTGGAGTGCATGGAGGGTGGGGAGCATGGCCTTCAGGCATGGATGGCGAGGGTGGGGTGCGCGGCCTTCAGACATGCGCAGCGAGGGTGGGGTGCATAGGCTTCTGGCATGCACAGCGAGGGTAAGGAGCATGACCTTCAGGCATGTGCAGTGAGGGTGGGATGCATGGCTTTGAGGCATGAGCATGGAGGGTGGGGAGCATGGCCTTCAGGCATGTGCAGCGAGGGTGGAGTGCATGACCTTCAGGCATATGCAGCAGGGTGATATGCATGGTCTGCTTGGATGTGCCGCGTAGGCTGGGTGCATGGCCTTCAGTCATGCGCAGTGAGGGTGGGGTGCACAGCCTTCAGGGATACGCAGAGATAGTGGGGTGCAAGGCCTGCAGGCATGTGCAGGGAGGTGAGGTGCATGGCCTTAAGGCTTGTGCAGTGAGGGTGGGGTGCATGGCCTTCAGGAATGTGCAGCGAGGGTGGGGTGCATGGCCTTCAGGCATGTGCAATAAGGGTGGGGTGCACAGCCTTCAGGGATGTGCAGTGAAGGTGGGGTGCATGGCCTGCAGACATGTGCAGCGAGGGTGGGGTGCATGGCCTTCAGGCTTATGCAGTGAGGGTGGGGTGCACAGCCTTTAGGGATGTGCAGCGATGTGGGGTGCATGGCCTGCAGGCATGTTTCTGCGAGGGTGAGGTTCATGGCCTGCAGGCATAAACAGCAAGAGTAGGTTGCATGGCCTGCATGGATGTTCAGTGAAGGTGGGGTGCATGACCTATAGGGTTGCGCATCAATGATTAGGCGCATGGCCTGCTGCCATGCGCAGTGAGGGTGGAGTACATGGCTGGCAGGGATGTGCAGCGAGGGTGGGGTGCATGGCCTGCAGGCTCGTGCAAAGAGGGTGGGGTTTACGGCCTTCAGGCATGCGCGAGGGTGGGGTGCATGGCCTTCAGGCTTGTGCAATGAGGGTGGGGTGCACAGCCTTCAGGCATGCGCAGCGAGGGTGGGGTGCATGGCCTGCAGGGATGTGCAGCGAGGGTGGCGTGTATGACCTTCAGGCTTGTGCAGCGAGGATGGGGGCACAGCCTTCAGTCATGTGCGAGGGTGGGGTGCATGGCCTTCAGGCATGAGCAGCAAGGGTGGGGTGAATGGACTTCAGGTATGTGCAAAACGGTGGGGTATATGGCCTTCAGGGGTGCACAGCAACGGGTGTGCCCGGCCTTCACGCATGCACAGCGAGGGGGTGCACGGCCTTCCGGCATGCACAGCGACGGGGGTGCACAGCCTTCAGGCATGCGCAATAAGGGTGAGGTGCACAGCCTTCAGGGATGCGCAGTGAGGTTGGGGTGCACGGCCTTCAGGGATGCGCAGTGAGGTTGGGGTGCACGGCCTTCAGGGATGAGCAGCAAGGGCTAGGTGCACAGCCTTCAGTCATGCTCAGCGCGGGTGGGGGGCATGGCCTTCAGGCATGTGCAGCGAGGGGGGATGCATTACCTTCAGCCAAGCGCAGCGAGGGTTGGGTGCATGGCCTGCAGGCCTGTGCAGCGAGGGTGGGATGCATTGCCTTAGGCATGCGCAGCGAGGGTGGGGTGCATGGCCTTCAGGCATGCGCAGCAAGGGTGGGGTGCATGGCCTGCAGGCATGCACAGCTAGGGTGGAGTGCATGGCCTTCAGGTATGTGCTGCGAGGTTGGGGTGCTTGGCCTGCAGACATGTGCAGCGAGGGTGGGGTGCATGGCTTGCAGGTATGTGCTGCCAGGGTGGGTGCATGGCCTGCAGACATGTGCAGCGATGGTGGGGTGCACAGCTTTCAGACATGTGCAGCGATGGTGGGGTGCATGGCCTGCAGGCATGTTTCTGTGAGGGTCGGGCGCATGGCCTGCAGGCATAAGCAGCAAGAGTAGGGTGCTTGGCCTGCATGGATGTTCAGCGAAGGTGGGGTGCATGATCTTCAGGCATGCGCAGCGAGGGTAGGGTGCACAGACTTCAGGCTTGTGCAACAAGGGTGAGGTGCATGGTTTTCAGGCATGGATGGTGAGGGTGGGGTGCATGGCTTGCAGCGAGGGTGGGGTCCATGGCCTTAAGGCATGAGCATGGAGGGTGGGGATCATGGCCTTCAGGCATGGATGGTGAGGGTGGGGTGCATGGCTTGCAGTGACGGTGGGGTGCACGGCCTTCAGATATGCGCAGCGAGGGTGGGGTGCATAGGCTTCTGGCATGCACAGCGAGGGTGAGGAGCATGGCCTTCAGGCATGTGCAGCGAGGGTGGGATGCATGGCTTTGAGGCATGAGCATGGAGGGTGGGGAGCATGGCCTTCAGGCATGTGCAGCGAGGGTGGAGTGCATGACCTTCAGGCATATGCAGCAGGGTGGTATGCATGGCCTGCTTGGCTGTGCAGCGTAGGCTGGGTGCATGGCCTTCAGTCTTGCGCAGTGAGGGTGGGGTGCACAGCCTTCAGCGATACGCAGAGAAGGTGGGGTGCAAGGCCTGCAGGCATGTGCAGCGAGGGGAGGTACATGGCCTTTAGGCGTGTGCAGTGAGGGTGGGGTGCATGGCCTTCAGGCATGTGCAATAAGGGTAGGTGCACAGCCTTCAGGGATGCACAGTGAAGGTGGGGTGCATGGCCTGCAGGCATGTGCAGCGAGGGTGGGGTGCATGGCCTCTAGGCATGTGCAGCGAGGGTGGGGTGCATGGCCTCTAGGCATGTGCAATAAGGGTGGGGTGCATGGCCTTCAGGGATGCGCAGTGAAGGTGGGGTGCATGGCCTGCAGGTATGTTTCTGCGTGGGTGGGATGCATGGCTAGTAGGCATAAGTAGCAAGAGTAGGTTGCATGGCCTGCATGGATGTCCAGCGAAGGTGGGGTGCATGACCTTCAGTGATGCGCAGCGATGGTGAGGGTAGATGGCCTGCTGGCAGGCGCAGGGAGGGTGGAGTACATGGCCTTCAGACATGCGCAGCGAGGGTGGGGTGCATGGCCTTCAGGCATGAGCAGCAAGGGTGGGGTGAATGGCCTTCAGACTTGTGCAATGAGGGTGGGGTGCACAGCCTTCAGGCATGTGCTCGAGGGTGGGGTGCACAGCCTCAGGCATGAGCAGCAAGGGTGGGGTGAATGGGCTTCAGGTATGTGCAAAATGGTGGGGTATATGGCCTTCAGGGGTGTACAGCGACGGGTGTGCCCAGCCTTCATGTGTACACAGCGAGGGGGTGCACGGCCTTCAGGCATGGCAGCGATGGGGGTGCACAGCCTTCAGGCATGCGCAATAAGGGTGGGGTGCACGGCCTTCAGGGATGCGCAGTGAGGGTGGGGTGCACGGAATTGAGGCATGAGCAGCAAGGGCTAAGTGCACAACCTTCAGTCATGCTCAGCAAGGGTGGGGTGCATGGCCTTCAGGCATGTGCAGATAGGGGGGATGCATTACCTTCAGGCATGCACAGCGAGGGTGGGGTGCATGGCCTGCAGGCTTGTGCAGTGAGGGTGGGATGAATTACCTTAGGCATGCGCAGCGAGGGCGGGGTGCACCGCCTTCAGGCATGCGCAGAAAGGATGGGGTGCACAGCCTGCAGGGATGCGCAGCAAGGGTGAGGTGCATGGCCTTCAGGTATGTGCTGCAAGGGTGGGGTGCATGGCCTGCAGACATGTGCAGCGAGGGTGGAGTGCATGGCCTTCAGGTATGTACTGCGAGGGTGGATGCATGGCCTTCAGGCATGCACAGCAAGGGTGGGGTGAATGGCCTTCAGGTATGTGCAGAAGGGTGAGGTTCATGGCCTTCAGTAATGCTCAGCGAGGGTGGGGTGCATGGTCTTCAGGTATGTGCGGGGACGGAGGGGTGCAAGGCCTTCTAGCATGCGCAGCTAGTGTGGGGTGCATAGCTTTCAGGTATATGCTGCGAGGGTGGGGTGCATGGCCTGCAGGCATGCACACCAAGGGTGGGGTACATGGCCTGCAGGGATGTGCAGCGAGGGTGAGGTGCATGACCTTCAGGCATGTGCAGCGAGGGTGGGGTGCACGGCCTTTAGGCATGCGCAGCAAGTGTGGGGTACATGGCCTTCAGGCTTGTGCAGCGAGGGTGGGGGTACAGCCTGCAGGCATGTGCAGCAAGAGTGGGGTGCACGGTCTTCAGACATGCGCAAGGGTGGGGTGCACGGCCTTCAGGAATGAGCAGTGATGGTGGGGTGCATGGCCTGTAGGGATGCGCAGTGAGGGTGGGGAGCATGTCCTTCAGGCATGCACAGCGAGAGTGGGGTGTATGGCCTTCAGACTTGTGCAGCGAGGGTGGGGTGCATGACCTTCAGGCATGCACAATAAGGGTAGGGAGCACAGCCTTCAGGTATGTGCAGCAAGGTGGGTGCTTGGCCTTCAGTTATGTGCAGCGAGGGGGGTGCATGGCCTTCAGGTATGTGCAGCGAGGGTGGGGTGCATGGCCTGCATGCATGTGCAGCAAGGGTGGGGAGCATTGCCTTCAGGCATGCACAGCGAGGGTGGGGTGCACGGCCTTCAGGGATGTGCAGTGAGGGTGGGGTGCATGACCTTCCAGCATGTGCAGCAAGGGTGTGATGCATGACCTTCAGGGGTGCACAGCGAGGGTGACGTGCATGTCCTTCAGGCATGCACAGCAAGGGTAGGGTGCACAGCCTTCGGGGATGCGCAGTGAGGGTGGGGTGCATGACCTTCTGGCATGTGCAGGGAGGGTAGGGTGCACGGCCTTCAGGCATAAGCAGCAAGGGTGGGGTGTGTGGCTTTCAGGAATGTGCAAAAGGGTGCGGTATATGGCCTTCAGGCGTGCACAGCGACGGGCGTTTCCTCTGCATTTATGCGTGCACTGCGAGGGGGTGCACGGCCTTCAGTCATGCACAGCAATGAGGGTGCACAGCCTTCAGGCATGCGCAATAAGGGCTAGGTGCACAGCCTTCAGTCATGTTCAGTGAGGGTGGGGTGCATGGTCTTCAGTCATGCTCAGCGAGGGTGGGATGCATTACCTTCAGGTATGTGCTGCGACTGTGGGGTGCATGGCTTGCAGACATGTGCAGCAAGTTTGGGATGCATGGGCTGCAGGAATGTGCAGCGAGGGTGGGGTGCATGGCCTTCAGATATGTGCTGCGAGGGTGGGTGCATGGCCTAAAGGCATTCACAGCAAGGGTGGGGTGAATGGCCATCAGGTATGTACAAAAGGGTAGGGTACATGGCCTTCAGGCATGCGCAGTAAATGTGGGGTGCATTGCCTTCAGGTTTGTGCAATGAGGGAGGGATGCATGGCCTGCAGGGATGCGCAGCGAGGGTGGGGAGCATGGCCTTGAGGCATGTGCAGCAAGGGTGGGGAGCATGGCCTTTAGGCATGTGCAGCAAGGGTGGGGAGCATGGCCTTCAGGCATGTGCAGCGAAGGTGGGGTGCATGGCCTTCAAGCATGTTCAGCGAGGGTGGGGTGCACGCCTTCAGGCATGCGCAGCTAGGGTATGTTGCATGGCCTTCAGTCATGCGCAGCGAGGGTGGGGTGCATGGCCTTCAGTCATGCACAGCGAGGGTGGGGTGCATGGCCTTCAGTCATGCGCAGCGAGGGTGGGGTGCATGGCCTTCAGGCATGTGCAGTAAGGGGGGGTGCATGACCTGCAGTCATGAGCAGTGAGGGGGGTGCATGGCCTGCAGGCATGTGCAGCCAGGGTGGGGTGCATGGCCTGCAGGCATGTGCAGTGAGGGTGGGGTGCATGGCCTGCAGGCATGTGCAGCGAGGGTGGGGTGCATGGCCTGCAGGCATGTGCAGCGAGGGTGGGGTGCATGGCCTGCAGGCATGTGCAGTGAGGGTGGGGTGCATGGCCTTCAGGCATGCGCAGCTAGGGTGGGGTGCATTGCCTGCAGGGATGTGCAGCAAGGGTGTGTGCATGGCCTTCAGGTATGTTCTGCGAGGGTGGGGTGCATGGCCTTCAGGTATGCACAGCAAGGGTGGGGAGCATGGCCTTCAGGTATGTGCTGTGAGGTTTGGGTGCATGGCCTTCTGTCATGCGCAGCGAGGGTGGGGTGAATGGCCTGCTGGCATGCGCAGCGAGGGGGTCCTCACAGGCAAAGCCTTGTTTCCCATGGCAGGTGTGCATTAGCAATCTGAAGAAATGGATCTAATTGCATCTAAAGCTATGCACAAAACACAACTCGTTCCACTCTTTATAAATACATTTTGGTTTTGAAATGCAAACATTAAACTTTTTATTTGCATTATTTGGACGCATGGGGTCCGATTCACAAAAGTAAACTGAGACAAAATCCTAACTTTACGACTTTTGGTATTCACAAAAGGCATTTAGGAGTAGTAAAGTTAGGAATCCTAACTTTACTACTCCTAAATGCCTTTTGTGAATACCGAAAGTCGTAAAGTTAGGATTTTGTCTCAGATGACTTTTGTGAATCGCGCCCCTGGACCCTCGGGGTTTTACTGCACGATCTCAGCATAGCTCCCTGGACGGTTCCAAAGCTGGGCCACGATTCCAACAGAATAAAATATAATAATAATAAGAATGTATTAAAACAATTATAACACAGATCTCTTCTGAAGCCAGGTGCAGTGCCCACCACCCGTGGGTGTCTGAACCCACTGCACCACACTCTGCCAGGCTGTCTGACCCTACTGCACCGCAAGCTGCCGGGGTAGCTGACCCCAATGCACTGCAAGCTGCCGGGGTAGCTGACCCCAATGCACCGCACGCTGCCAGTGTGTCTGACCCCACCTCCTGCACACTTCCAGGGTGTCTGAACCCACTGCTCAGCACGCTTTCAGGGTGTCTGAACCCACTGCCCAGCATGCTTCCCGGGTGTCTGACCCCACTACCCTGCATGCTTCCACGGGTGTCTGACCCCACTGCTCCACAAACTGCCAGGGTAGCTGACCCCAATGCACCGCAAGCTGCCAGAGTGTCTGATCCCACTGCCTCGCACGCTGCCAGTGTGTCTGACCCCATTGCCTGCACACTTCCAGGGTGTCTGAAGCCACTGCCCAGCACGCTTCCAGGGTGTCTGACCCCACTACCCTGCACGCTTCCACGGGTGTCTGACCCCAGTGCACTGCACACTTCCAGGGTGTCTGAACCCACTGCCCAGCACGCTTCCAGGGTGTCTGCACCCACTGCCCAGCACGCTTCCAGGGTGTCTGCACCCACTGCCCAGCACGCTTCCAGGGTATCTGACCCCACTACCCTGCATGCTTCCACGGGTGTCTGACCCCACTGCACTACAAGCTGCCGGGGTATCTGACCCCACTGCCTCGTACACTGCCAGTGTGTCTGACCCCACTGCCTGCACACTTCCAGGGTGTCTGACCCCACTACCCTGCATGCTTCTAGGGTGTCTGACCCCACTGCACTGCACACTTCCAGGGTTTCTGACCCCACTGCACTGCACACTTCCAGGGTGTCTGAACCCACTGCCCAGCACGCTTCCAGGGTGTCTGAACCCACTGCCCAGCACGCTTCCAGGTTGTCTGACCACTGCCCAGCACGCTTCCAGGGTGTCTGAACCCACTGCCCAGCACGCTTCCAGGGTGTCTGAACCCACTGCCCTGCACGCTTCCAGGGTGTCTGAACCCACTGCCCTGCACGCTTCCAGGGTGTCTGAACCCACTGCCCAGCACGCTTCCAGGGTGTCTGACCCCACTACCCTGCATGCTTCCACTGGTGTCTGACCCCACTGCACCGCAAGCTGCCAGGGTAGCTGACCCCAATGAACCGCACGCTGCCAGAGTGTCTGACCCCACTGCCTCACATGCTGCCAGTGTGTCTGACCCCACTGTCCGCACACTTCCAGGGTGTCTGAACCCGCTGCCCAGCACGCTTCCAGGGTGTCTGAACCCGCTGCCCAGCACGCTTCCAGGGTGTCTGAACCCGCTGCCCAGCACGCTTCCAGGGTGTCTGAACCCGCTGCCCAGCACGCTTCCAGGGTGTCTGAACCCGCTGCCCAGCACGCTTCCAGGGTGTCTGAACCCGCTGCCCAGCACGCTTCCAGGGTGTCTGAACCCACTGCCCAGCACGCTTCCAGAGTGTCTGAACCCACTGCCCAGCACACTTCCAGGGTGTCTGAACCCACTGCCCAGCACGCTTCCAGGGTGTCTGAACCCACTGCCCAGCATGCTTCCAGGGTGTCTGAACCCACTGCCCAGCACGCTTTCCAGGGTGTCTGAACCCACTGCCCAGCACGCTTCCAGGGTGTCTGAACCCACTGCCCAGCACGCTTCCAGGGTATCTGACCCCACTACCCTGCATGCTTCCACGGGTGTCTGACCCCACTGCACCGCAAGCTCCCGGGGTAGCTGACCCCAATGCACCGCACGCTGCCGGTGTGTCTGACCCCAGTGCCTTGTACGCTGCCAGTGTGTCGGACCCCACTGCCTGCACACTTCCAGGGTGTCTGAACCCACTGCCCAGCACGCTTCCAGGGTGTCTGAAACCACTGCCGAGCATGCTTCCAGGGTGTCTGAACCCACTGCCCAGCACGCTTCCAGTGTATCTGACCCCACTACCCTGCATGCTTCCACGGGTGTCTGACCCCACTGCCCAGCACGCTTCCATGGGTGTCTGACCCCACTGCACCGCACACTGCCAGGGTGTCTGTGCAGTCGGTGTTGGCCACTGGCACCCAGGGAGCCAGCCTTTGGCAGCTTCAGGGAACTCTGTGGTATCCACTGGTCTGAAACCAGGACCGCAGATATCAGAAGGCTTGCACAGGTCCATGCAGCATGCTCTGCTCATGCAATGGCTTTTACTGGGAGCTTGCTTGTAGCGAGGATCCATTACTGGGTTCATGGCATCAAGGGGGTTCCATGGGACCTGTGAAGAATCCACAGACCTCACACAAAAAGCCACAATTTAAAAAACAAATACTATAAGGGGGGGTCCACAAATGGGCTTAGGGTGTGCTCACCATGCTCCTTTACATAGCCTTACATTTTATTTTTCTGGGCTTCGGCTGGCTTCCACTGAATTGGATTTGCCAACACTCTATTGCAAAGGGAGAACATCTTGCGTTTGTAATGGATGTACATTTTCTACCACAAGATCCCTGTTCCCCTTTCAAATAAATACAGTTGGGCTAATAGAACTGGGGTCCCTGGTGGTAAAATTACCAGAAGTTGTGTGGGATTCACCTAGGTATTTATGTCATGAGTGGGATCGCCTGTGATTTGTTTGCCAAGGAGATATTGCATAGAAAACTGCCCACTTTTGTCACATAATAAGAATTCATTGGCAAAGGGCTGGGGCCTCTTCTGTAATATTGTACTTGTAATTGCATTTATATATTGCCTGCACTGAAGATCTTTGCAATGAGTAGTTGTGAGAAGTTGGCCTGGCATATGCTGTCCACTAATTATAGTGGGCACCGTGCACCAGTCCAAATCGACTCTTATGGTAGGTAGGTTAAAGACAACCTTATTGAAAGCTATCCTAGTGGTAGCTGTGGAGAGCAGCCTTCAGGCTAAGTCTTGAAGGAATGTAAAGCAACTTGTTTTACCAGTCTATAATCTCTTGAGTGACCAAATGAAAGAGCACCACACCAGGTATATATTCAAAATATATGTATTTATTACTAAACACACCCCTCTAGTCTCTTTATGAGGCTAGAGTTCGAAGTACATAGGTTATAAGATCTTAAATCACAGTAATAGCACAAATACACGTTTGGGCCCTAGGGGCGTACCAAACCATATACCAATAAAGTGGTATGCGAACCACGACTGAACTAGACACTAGGACTAGAGCCTCTAGAAGTGCTCGGACCACAAGGAACCACCCAAGGTAGTGACACAGGGGACCCACGGGAGACGCGTGCAGTGTAAATACACAACCGCGATACGCCGTTAACTTCTATGGAGAAAGTCGGGATCGGGAAAATAGAGGAAAGGGACACTTAAAAGAGGACTAGGACAAAACCCTTTGAGATCTAGGACTTTGAAGAGTCTCTACCCACGGGAGCACCGGAGTACTCGTGTTACCTCACCCAGGGAAGCCGGGTGCATAGGTGCCTTTCGGGGTCGGGTTTCGTCGTCGGTTCTTATGGCGATCTGCTGCAAAGTGCTGCTGGCGACCAGGAGAAAAGTGTCCGGGTGGATCCAAGAGTGGATCGGAGTTCCGAAGAACATGAAAGCAGAGGGGACAGAGTCTGGGTCACTAGCCAGTGACCAGGGAGGCGATGGACAGATGCCCACCGATGTCGAGTGCTTCAGGTTCGATGACGGTCGTCTTGACTCTTCAGCCACGAGGTCCGGGAGGCGTTGTCGGCAACCAGGAGCAGGATTCGAGCTATTGCTCGATGTCTGTCGAGAGCAGAGGTGTCGGCGACCAGATTGGACCCAACAAGCCTTGGCAACGGCAAGTCTCGAGTAAGATGTAGATCGTCGATGATGCAGACCAGCAAGGTCTGGGGAACTCACCCAGCAAGGGTAAGTGAGGGCAGGCTTGGAGCAACCAGACTGCCAAGTAAAGAAACGATTGGCCTTCGTTAAGGGCTACTAGCCAACGGGCTAGCGACCGCGAAGGAGCCTCGTGACGCCGCACGTGGAGCTGGCTTACAGGACACTCGTGGAGTGGGGGCCAGTGATCTTCGGTGCAGGTGGTGCTGGAGGCTAGGGCTACTCGGAGCCCAAAGCACGACTTCTTGGGAGACCCAGAAGATGGTGCACTTGCAAGTGTGCTCGGTGTCCAGGGGTCACGGTCTCAAGTCACCCACGATAGCCACAGGCCTCAGCTTTGCTGGGGTCTCAGGGTAGCCTCGGGAAGTCTGAGAATCCACCTCTGGTGATGCGATGACTTCGGCGTCCGACGGGAGCTTCAGTGATGCGAACCGGACAGATGCTTCTTTGGTGCCTGCCAAGCAGGGGAGTCACTCCTTGACCCCAAGGGAGATTCTTCAGTCCTCTAATCGTGAGTAGAGCGTCGAAGGTCCAGGATTCTGTTTCAGAGTTTCGTCCAGGTATAATCTAAAGTCCTAAGGACTGGGTTCCTACCTTTATTCTAAAGATAGGGGTTGGACTACTCTGTGGCCCCACCTATGGGTGGGTCAGGGCAGAGGGGTGGCTACACCCCTTTCCCTTTGTCCAGTTCGCGCCAAAGCAGGGGCTGCAAGCCCCTGATCCGGTTTGAACTGGGGTATGCACAGGGACACCAAATGTGCCCCCAGTGCAGGACTTCAAAGCACCCGAAAGTCCTCCCGCCCAGCCCCAATACACATTGTCCTGTCTGGGGAGGTGGTCACACCTCCCTGGGACAGGAAACCTATTGTCCAGGCCTCCCCTGCCGGAGTTTCGTCCAGCAGCAGGAGGCCAGACTCGTGTCTGTGGCAGCAGCATCCATTTTGTGATGCCAGGGCTCTGGAAAGAAGTTACCGGACTCGTCAGAGTTAACATGCCTTTCCCTCTAGAAGGGTGGAATGCTACCCCCGCCGCCAGGATTGGCGGGGGGGTAGTATTCCAAGATGTTTGACACCAAACACGACATGTTTAGGTGCAGCCATTCCATAGTTAGCATTTTACCGCGAGGATATAATGCGTTTAAGAGTATATGGTCAGGCTGCACTACAAACAGCATCAGAGATGGTCTCCGAACGCTGCAGAGGGGCCCTGCTCATGCAGGGGCACCCTCTCACATAGGAACCATGCACTCTGCCTTTAGGATTGATAAGGCCTGCCTTAGGAGTGACTTATAGGTTTATATGTGTGTATGCATTTAGTGATATAGGTAACCTATACCACAGCAAGGGGTGCATGCACCACCTTACCCAGGCTGCAGTAGCAGACCTGTGGTGTGAGTTTGGATGGCCTACCAGGGGTGGCATAATACGTGCTGCAGCCCCTGGCAGGCCTCTGAGGTCCCTATGCCCTTGGTACATAGTATACCATATACTAGGGACTTACAAGGGCACTCCAGATCCCAATCAGTTATGTGCCTAAGGCACATGGAGACCCTTTTAAAGAGGAAACAGCTAGGCTGGGGTTCTGAATAGCAGGGCCCCAGCCAGACTAATGTCGAAAACCAGTGAAGTATCAGCAAAAAGTGGGGGTACCCATGTGAAGCAGATCCTACTCTCCTACACAACCCCCCCAAACGTAGGGACATTAAACTAACCTTGCCCAGTTAAGTCTTCATGTTCTAAGTGGAAATACCTAGAGAGTCCATCTGCATTCGCATGGTTACTCCCAGGCCTATGTTCCACTGTAAAGTCCATCCCCTGTAGGGAAATGGACCACCTAAGCAGTTTGGGGTTTTCACCCTTCATTTGTTTTAGCCATAAGAGGGGCTTATGGTCTGTCTGAACCAGAAAGTGTGTACCAAACAAGTATGGCCTCAACTTCTTCAGAGCCCAGACCACAGCAAAGGCCTCCTCTCTATGGCTGACCAACGTTTCTCTCTAGGGGTCAGCCTTCTGCTAATAAAAGCTACTGGCTGATCCTGACCTTCTTCATTCAATTGTGACAGTACAGCCCCTACCCCCAATTCAGATGCATCTGTTTGAACAATGAACTTCTTGGAGTAATCAGGACTCTGCAGAATTGGAGCAGTGCACATGGCCTGCTTGAGGTCATCAAATGCCTTTTGACAGCTAACTGTCCACTGAACCTTTTGGGCATTTTCTTAGAAGTTAAGTCATTCAAGGGTGTCACTATTGATCCATACCCCTTGACAAATCTCCTATAGTACCCAGTCAGGCCTAAGAAGGCTCTCACCTGAGTCTGGGTAGTGGGAGCAGTCCAGTCCATGATGGTCTGGATCTTGCTCTGCAAAGGTTGAACCTGGCCTCCACCCACAAGGTGGCCCAGGTACACAACCTGACTCTGCCCTATCTGGCACTTAGTGGCCTTGATAGTCAGGCCTGCCTTTTGCAGGGCCTGTAAAACATTCCTGAGGTGGACCAGGTGATCCTCCCAGGTGGAGCTAAAGACAGCAATATCATCTAGATAAGCTGCACTATAGGCTTCCAGTCCTGTGAGAACTGTGTTCACCAACCTCTGAAAGTGGCAGGTGCATTTTTCAGACCAAAGGGCATTACCACAAATTGATAATGCCCACTAGGGGTTGAAAATGCTGTTTTGGGCTTTGCAGTATCAGCTAGTCTGATCTGCCAGTAGCCAGCTGTTAGGTCAAATGTGCTGAGATATTTGGCAGAGGCCAAAGTATCTATGAGCTCATCTGCCCTGGGTATTGGATGGGCATCAGTCCTAGTGACTGCATTGAGGCCTCTGTAGTCTACACAAAACCTCATCTCTCTTTTCCCACCACTGGTGTGAGGTTTAGGTACTAGGACTACTGGACTAGCCCAAGGGCTATCTGAGGGCTCAATCACTCCCAATTCCAACATCTTCTGGACTTAAGTCCTGATACAGTCCCTGACATGGTCAGGTTGCCTATAAATCTTGTTTTTAATAGGCAGACTGTCCCCAGTGTCCACTTCATGAGTGCACCAGGTGGTCTGACTGGGTGTCAGTGAAAACATATGTCTAAACTGATTGAGGACTTGCCTGCAATCAGTTTGTTGCTGGGTAGTGAGGCTGCCTGCCAAGGCTACACCATCAACTGACCCATCGTCAGGGTTCTGTGAGAGCAGGTCAGGGAGTGGGTCACTCTCTTCCTCCTGCCCTTCATCAGTAGCCATGAGCAAGCCCATGTCTGCCCTGTCTACATATGGCTTAAGTCTGTTGACATGGAGAACCCTGTGGGGACTCCTGGGTGTTCCTAGGTCCACTAAGTAAGTGACCTCACCCTTCTGCTCAACAATAGTGTGGGGTCCACTCCATTTGTCTTGGAGAGCTGCTGGGGCCACTGGCTCCAACACCCACACCTTCTGTCCTGGCTGGTAAACAGTCAGAACAGCTCTTTGGTCATGCCAGGCCTTTTGAAGTTCCTGGCTAGCCTCAAGGTTTTTGGTTGCCTTTTTCATATACTCAGCCATCCTGGAGCGGAGACCAAGTACATAGTCCACTATATCTTGCTTTGGGGGCTTGAGAGGTAACTCCCATCCTTCCTTCACCAAGCACAGTGGACCCCTCACAGGGTGGCCAAACAGAAGTTCAAAAGGGCTGTAACCAACTCCCTTCTGAGGCACCTCCCTATATGCGAATAAAAGGCAGGGCAAGAGTATGTCCCATCTACGCCTAAGCTTTTCTGGGAGCCCTTTAATCATGCCCTTCAAGGTTTTGTTGAACCTCTCAACTAAACCATTGCATTGTGGGTGATAGGGTGTGGTGAACTTATAAGTAACTCCACACTCCTTCCACATTGCTTTTAAGTAACCAGACATGAAGTTTGCACCCCTGTCTGATACTACCTCCTTAGGAAAGCCCACTCTTGAGAAGATTCCCAGGAGGGCCCTTGCCACTACAGGTGCTGTAGTGGTCCTGAGGGGAATAGCTTCTGGGTTCCTGGTGGCATGATCCACTACCACCAGGATAAACCTGTGCCCAGAGGCTGTTTGGGGATCCATGGGACCAACAATGTCAATCCCTACCCTCTCAAAGGGTACCCCCACCACAGGTAGTGGTATCAGGGGGCCTTTGTAGTGCCACCTGCTTTGCCACTGGCTTGGCAGGTTACACAGGAGCGACAAAACTCCTTACTGTCTTCAGACATGTGGGGCCAGTGAAAGTGAGGGACAATTCTGTCCCAAGTCTTGTACTGGCCCAGGTGTCCTGCTAAGGGAATATCATGGGCTAGGGTCAATAGGAAGCCCCTGAACTTCAAAGGTATTACCAACCTCCTGGTAGCACCAGGCTTGGGGTCTCTACTCTCTGAGTACAGGAGTCCATCATCCCAATACACTGTATGGGGACCACTAGCTTTCCCAGCAGCCTCAGCAGCAGCTTGCTGTCTGAGGGGTTCAAGGAGGGGCAGCTCTGCTGCTCCTGGCTCAGATCTGCCCTAGAAGGTCCCCCTGTCCCCAAGAACTCAACCTGTTCAGGTTCAAGTTCCTCTGGGACAGTTCCTTCTTCAGGGCTGAGATCATCCCCTCAAGGGACTGATCTTCCTCCTGAGCCAAGGGGAAGGCACTGCCTTAACCCTACTACTCCTCCTCTTGGAAGGCACTTGGTCCATTCTTCCAGAATCCAAGGCCTGTTCAGTTTTAGACAGTTTAGCTTGTGACCTGGTCACAGCAAACACATCTGCAGGGATCCCCAGCATTTCTGCATGGGTCCTGAGCTCCACTTCTGCCCAAGCAGAAGTCTCTAAGTCATTGCCAAGCAAGCATTCGACTGGTAGGTTTGCACTTACCACAACCTTCTTAAGGCCAGTTACCCCTCCCCAGGAGAAGTTAACAACTGCCAGAGTATGGTCTGTTCTGACATTGCTAGCATTGGTCACTTGGTACATCTCACCAAGCATAACTAGCCCAGGTAGCACAAGGTCTTGTGTCACCATTGTGACACTTGTCCCTGTGTCCCTAAATGCCAAAGCCTCTCGTCCATTGATTAAAGGCTGTTGTCTGTACTTGCCCAGATTACTGGGACTCACAGTGGAGGTCACATCCATGCCTCCATCACAGACTAACACAGCCTGAGTCAGTTCCCTGACTAAGTCAGAGCCCAACTCAGTTCCCAGGGTGAACCCTACTAAACCCTTTGCTGGAGCACTTCCACCAACTGTACTAGGGGGAACAGGTGCCTTAGGGGCATTGGTGGGTGCTGGACTGGAGTCTTTGGACTTGGTGCAATCACTGGTCCAGTGGGTCTTTTGCTTACAGACCTTGCACCATGGTTTTCTTTGGCCTTTACCCTTGGTAGACTGGGAATCCCCACCAGAAGAAGATTTTTGGGGGCCAGATGAAGACTTTTGATCTTTACCCTTCTCCCCACCCTTTTCAGAGTTCTTAGCATCTTGCTTTTTGGTTTCCCCACCTTGGTTCTGTACCTTCTGCTTCACCCTGGTTCTGACCCATTTGTCTGCCTTCTTTCCCAATTCTTGGGGAGAGGTCAGATCAGAGTCAACCAGGTACTGATGCAACAGCTGGTTTTGACAGTTATTAAGAATCTGCTCCCTCATTATCAGATTATACAATCCTGAGAAGTCACACACCTTACTGCCCATCAACCAGCCTTCCAGAGCCTTGGCAGAACAATCCACATAGTCTACCCAGTCTTGAGTCTGTGCTTTTTGGGTGTCTCTGAACTTCAACCTGTACTGTTCAGTGGTTAGGCCAAACCCATCAATAAGAGCACTCTTCAAGACCTTGTAATTGTCAGCATCCTCCTCTCTAACAGTGAGGAGCTTGTCTCTACCTTTGTCAGCAAAGGAGAGCCACAAGATTGCTGCCCACTGCTCCTGAGGGACCTTCTGTACTTTACAGGCCCTCTCTAAAGCAGTTATCCATTTGTGGATATCATCCCCACTCTGGTAGGGAGGGACAATCTTGCTCAGGTTCCTATGGTCATAGGACCTTTCCCTATCTCTAGGGACATGGCTGCCACCATGGGACTCTAGTCCCAACTTTCTTCTCTCTCTAAGGAGATCTAGGGATTCTCTATCTAAAGCCAATTGCTTCTTCCTGATCTCCAGTTGAGTTTCCTCATACTGGACCAGTCTCTTTCTTCTCTCATGAGAGGATTCCCTCCTGTGAGAAGAAACAGAGCTCCCTATTGAGGTGCCAGAGTGGTTAGACTCCTGAGAAGGAGACCTAGACTTTCTGAGCACACTCATAATCCTTCCTGGGGGACAAAGGTGTGGTTCTCTAGATCCTCATCTTCATCTTCCCCAGAAGGGATTGGGTTTTCCAGGTCAGGGTCATTGTCACCCTCCTGGTCAGTTTCAGAGGGGGCTGGGGGTAGTAGTACCCCTGGCCCCTTCCTCATCTGCTGGCCCACCCTCTGCTCCTACCCCTTCAGTCTCTGAGGACTTACTAAGATCATAAGCCACCAACAACTCCTGGAGGTGTTGGGTGGTGGGACTTTGGCCTGTCCTTAATTTCCTCACGTTACACAAAGCTCTCAGTTCCAAGAATGGGAGTGTGTCATACTTGGAGGGGGAAGCTCAATGGCTTCCTGCAGGGCATCTTTGGATCCTGCTTTTAAAGACATTACTAGTGTGGTGTGGTGTATGCACTACCTACTCTAGTGTGGCCTACTAAACTCTCTTGAGTTGTAGAAAGGGTTGTGCTATCCCTTAACACACAACTCTAAGTTCAGTAGAACTTACTGATATTCTAAGCTTAAATTATATGTACCTTAGGTACCTTTAGTGGTTTTCAGTTGATCAATTCAATTGAGATTATCTGGTAAAACAATAGCAAGCTGGAATCCCACCCGCTGCACACCAATGTGAGAAGTTGGCCTGGCATATGCTGTCCACTAATTATAGTGGGCACCGTGCACCAGTCCAAATCGACTCTTATGGTAGGTAGGTTAAAGACAACCTTATTGAAAGCTATCCTAGTGGTAGCTATGGAGAGCAGCCTTCAGGCTAAGTCTTGAAGGAATGTAAAGCAGCTTGTTTTACCAGTCTATAATCTCTTGAGTGACCAAATGAAAGAGCACCACACCAGGTATATATTCAAAATATATGTATTTATTACTAAACACACCCCTCTAGTCTCTTTATGAGGCTAGAGTTCGAAGTACATAGGTTATAAGATCTTAAATCACAGTAATAGCACAAATACACGTTTGGGCCCTAGGGGCGTACCAAACCATATACCAATAAAGTGGTATGCGAACCACGACTGAACTAGACACTAGGCCTAGAGCCTCTAGAAGTGCTCGGACCACAAGGAACCACCCAAGGTAGTGACACAGGGGACCCACGGGAGACGCGTGCAGTGTAAATACACAACCGCGATACGCCGTTAACTTCTATGGAGAAAGTCGGGATCGGGAAAATAGAGGAAAGGGACACTTAAAAGAGGACTAGGACAAAACCCTTTGAGATCTAGGACTTTGAAGAGTCTCTACCCACGGGAGCACCGGAGTACTCGTGTTACCTCACCCAGGGAAGCCGGGCATAGGTGCCTTTCGGGGTCGGGTTTCGTCGTCGGTTCTTATGGCGATCTGCTGCAAAGTGCTGCTGGCGACCAGGAGAAAAGTGTCCGGGTGGATCCAAGAGTGGATCGGAGTTCCGAAGAACCTGAAAGCAGAGGGGACAGAGTCTGGGTCACTAGCCAGTGACCAGGGAGGCGATGGACAGATGCCCACCGATGTCGAGTGCTTCAGGTTTGATGACGGTCGTCTTGACTCTTCAGCCACGAGGTCCGGGAGGCGTTGTCGGCGACCAGGAGCAGGATTCGGGCTGTTGCTCGATGTCTGTCGAGTGCAGAGGTGTCGGCGACCAGATTGGACCCAACAAGCCTTGACAACGGCAAGTCTCGAGTAAGATGTAGATCGTCGATGATGCAGACCAGCAAGGTCTGGGGAACTCACCCAGCAAGGGTAAGTGAGGGCAGTCCTGGAGCAACCAGACTGCTAAGTAAAGAAACGATTGGCCTTCGTTAAGGGCTACTAGCCAACGGGCTAGCGACCGCGAAGGAGCCTCGTGACGCCGCACGTGGAGCTGGCTTACAGGACACTCGTGGAGTGGGGGCCAGTGATCTTTGGTGCATGTGGTGCTGGAGGCTAGGGCTACTCGGAGCCCAAAGCACGACTTCTTGGGATACCCAGAAGATGGTGCACTTGCAAGTGTGCTCGGTGTCCAGGGGTCACGGTCTCAAGTCACCCACGATAGCCACGGGCCTCAGCTTTGCTGGGGACTCAGGGTAGCCTCGGGAAGTCTGAGAATCTACCTCTGGTGATGCGATGACTTCGGCGTCCGACGAGGAGCTTCAGTGATGCGAACCGGACAGATGCTTCTTTGGTGCCTGCCAAGCAGGGGAGTCACTCCTTGACCCCAAGGGAGATTCTTCAGTCCTCTAATCGTGAGTAGAGCGTCGAAGGTCCAGGATTCTGTTTCAGAGTTTCGTCCAGGTATAATCTAAAGTCCTAAGGACTGGGTTCCTACCTTTATTCTAAAGATAGGGGTTGGACTACTCTGTGGCCCCACCTATGGGTGGGTCAGGGCAGAGGGGTGGCTACACCCCTTTCCCTTTGTCCAGTTCGCGCCAAAGCAGGGGCTGCAAGCCCCTGATCCGGTTTGAACTGGGGTATGCACTAGGGACACCAAATGTGCCCCCAGTGCAGGACTTCAAAGCACCCGAAAGTGCTCCCGCCCAGCCCCAATACACATTGTCCTGTCTGGGGAGGTGGTCACACCTCCCTAGGACAGGAAACCTATTGTCCAGGCCTCCCCTGCCGGAGTTTCGTCCAGCAGCAGGAGGCCAGACTCGTGTCTGTGGCAGCAGCATCCATTTTGTGATGCCAGGGCTCTGGAAAGAAGTTACCGGACTCGTCAGAGTTAACATGCTTTTCCCTCTAGAAGGGTGGAATGCTACCCCCGCCGCCAGGATTGGCGGGGGTAGTATTCCAAGATGTTTGACACCAAACACGACATGTTTAGGTGCAGCCATTCCATAGTTAGCATTTTACCGCGAGGATATAATGCGTTTAAGAGTATATGGTCAGGCTGCACTACAAACAGCATCAGAGATGGTCTCCGAACGCTGCAGAGGGGCCCTGCTCATGCAGGGGCACCCTCTCACATAGGAACCATGCACTCTGCCTTTAGGATTGATAAGGCCTGCCTTAGGAGTGACTTATAGGTTTATATGTGTGTATGCATTTAGTGATATAGGTAACCTATACCACAGCAAGGGGTGAATGCACCACCTTGCCCAGGCTGCAGTAGCAGACCTGTGGTGTCAGTTTGGATGGCCTTCCAGGGGTGGCATAATACATGCTGCAGCCCCTGGCAGGCCTCTGAGGTACCTATGCCCTTGGTACATAGTATACCATATACTAGGGAATTATAAGGGCACTCCAGATCCCAATCAGTGATGTGCCTAAGGCACATGGAAACCATTTTAGAGAGGAAGCAGCTAGGCTGGGGTTCTGATTAGCAGGGCCCCAGCCAGACTAATGTCGAAAACCAGTGAAGCATCAGCAAAAAGTGGGGGTACCCCTGTGAAGCAGATCCTACTCTCCTACAAGGGACATTACTCCAGGAACCCAAGATTAGAGGTAATTGACAAATTTGGTGCACAGTCAAAATATCGATTTTTAAATATCGACCTACCTTAATATCGAGTTTTTAATATCGTAGGGACAGAATATCGAAGTCAAGAATATCGTTGACCAGAATATCGACCCCAAGGTAAGTAATATCGTTTTTTTTAATATCGAAGTAAGTAATATCGAAGTAAGTAATATCGTTAGCAAAAATATCGTTGTCAATAATATCGAACAAAAAAATTGTGTTATGTATTTTATATGTATGTTCAACATTTTTTTTAATGTATTTTCATAAATTTTTAAATAAATGTTTAGAAATTAGTAATTTTGTTAAAGTAAATGTTGCGTTTTAGTATCAGAGCGGGTTGTGGGTTTATAGGGGAATGGGGTGGGAAGTAATTAAATTAAATTAATTAATTAATATGTTTTTATGTATTCTTATTGATTATTAATTAATTGTCAATTAATTATTAATTGGTAATTAATTGGTTAATTTATAATTACATTAATTATAATTCATTATTAACTTTTATGTATTGTTATTGTTAATTAATTTGTTGTTAATTTATTATTAATTGGTAATTAATGTTTATTAATTGTTTAATTTATAATTATATTAATTATAAGTAATTTATTATTAATTTGTATTTATTGTTAATTTATTGGTAATTAATTATTAATTGGTAATTCATTTTTATTAAGTGATTAATTGATAATTAAATTAATTATGTGATTTTTATGTGTATTGGGTTGTGGGTTTATAGGGGAATAGGGTGGGAAGTAATTAAATTAATTAATTAATATGTTTTTATTTATTGTTAGATTATTAATGTATTGCTAATTAATTAATTGGTACTTAATTGTTACTAATTGGTTAATTTATAATTATATTAATTATAATTAATTTATTATTAATTGTTATGAATTGATTAATTGATAATTAAATTAATTGTGTTTTTTTATGTGTAGTGTGTTGTGTTAAAGGGGGAATAGTGTGGGAAGTAATTTAATGTTATTTAAGTAAATATTAATTTAAATTTATTGGTATTTATTAATATCTTTTTTGTTAATTAATTATTAATATGTTATTTATTTTTAAAAAATTATTTAATTGATAAGTATGTTAATTTAACCCCTATGCTATACTACATTTTCCACACTGTTACACTCACTGGAGTTGGAATAGTAATTTTTACCCCTACGCTATCCAACACTTTCCTTACTGTTGCACTCTCTGGAGTGGGAATAGTAATTTTTACCCCTACGCTATCCAGCGCTTTCCCTACTGTTGCACTCTCTGGAGTGGGAATAGTAATTTTTACCCCTACGCTATCCAGCGCTTTCCCTACTGTTGCACTCCCTGGAGTGGAAATAGTAATTTTTACCCTCCCGCTATCCAACGCTTTCCCTACTGTTGCACTCACTGGAGTTGGAATAGTAATTTTTAGCCCTCCGCTATCCAACACTTTCCCTACTGTTGAACTCACTGGAGTGGGAATAGTAATTTTTACCCCTCCGCTATCCAACACTTTCTCTACTGTTGCACTCTCTGGAGTGGGAATAGCATTGACTCCATCCAACCCTAGGCGTCTGCATTGATTCCATCCAATCCCAGGTACCCGGATTGACTCCATCCAATCCTAGCATCCGCATTGACTCCATCCAATCCCAAGCTTCTGCATTGACTCCATCCAACCCAAGGCGTCCACATTGACTCCATCCAATACTAGCATCCGCATTGACTCCATCCGATCCCAGGTGTCTGCATTGACTCCATCCAATCCCAGGCGCCCGCCTTGACTCCATCCAATCCTAGGCATCTGCATTGACTCCATCCTATCCTAAGCGTCCGCATTGACTCCATCCAATCCTAGAGTCCGCATTGACTTCAATCAATCCAAGGCATCTACATTGACTATATCCAATCCTAAGCGCCCGTATTGACTCCATCCAATCCTAGAGTCCGCATTGACTCCATCCAATCCTAGGCATCTGCATTGACTCCATCCAATCCTAAGCGTCCGCATTGACTCCATCCAATCCTAGAGTCTGCATTGACTCCATCCAATCCTAGCATTCGCATTCACTCCATCCAATCCTAGCGTCCGCATTGACTCAATCCAATCCTAGCATCCGCATTGACTTCATCCAATCCTAGCGCCTGTATTCACTCCATCCAATCCTAGCGTCCTCATTGACTCCATCCAATTCTAGTGTCTGCATCGACTCCATCCAATCCTAGCACCTGCATTGACTCTATCCAATCCTAGGCATCCGCATTGACTCCATCCAATTCTAGCTTCCGCATTAACTCCATCCAATCCTAGCGTCCTCATTGACTCCATCCAATCCTAGGCGTCAGCATTGACTCCATCCAATCCTAGCGTCCGCATTGACTCCATCCAATCCTAGCATCCTCATTAACTCCATCCAATCCTAGTGTCTGCATTGACTCCATCCAATTCTAGCACCTGCATTGACTCTATCCAATCCTAGGCATCCGCATTGACTCCATCCAATTCTAGCTTCCACATTAACTCCATCCAATCCTAGCGTCCTCATTGACTCCATCCAATCCTAGGCGTCCGCATTGACTCCATCCAATACTAGCGTCCGCATTGACTCCATCCAATCCCAGGTGTCCACATTGGCTCCATCCAATCCTAGCGTCCGCATTGACTCTATCCAATCCTAACGTCCGCATTGACTCCATCCAATCCTAGCATCCGCATTGACTGCATACAATCCTACGCATCCTTATTGACTTCATCCAATCCTACGCATCCTCATTGACTCCATCCAATCCTAGATGTCCGAAGCCTACTTCAGACTGAACCCCACAGAGATGCATTTTGTACTCGTTGCAAATGTCTGCAAGCAAGAAGAGATGAAAGAATGTCTCTCTGAGAGGAACCTCGACAGCTACACTGCTCATCTCTAACCCTGGGCAAAGCACTACGCTACGCTCGCGTAGTTTGCGAAGTTTGCGCTACTTCGCACAACGCGAATTGCACGTAGCACAGTGCAAACACGCGTAGCGTAGTGCAGCGGTCATTTTTGCTTGCTCGCGGTCCTCAACGTCAAGTTGGCGACCGCGAGCAAGCAAAATGACATCCCGGCGAGACTTTTTCCTCGTTCGCGATCAGCAACATCAAGTTGCCGATCGCGAGCGTGGAAAATAAACCTCCGGCGAGATTCTCAACGCGGGAGGTCAGGTTTCTCATTGCGAGTGGTCGCGTATGCTCGCGACCGCTCGCGATGAGAAACTACCAGTCCGCGTTGAAAGCTGCCGCTCGAGTAAAAATCTACTCGAGCGGCAGTAAAAGACAGCTCGCACTGTGCAAGATGCCGTTTTCAATGATTGCACAGTGCGGACAAGCATCCGGCACTGTGCAATCATTGCGAACAGTGCACTACGCAGTTCGCGTAGTGCTACGCGTAGATCGCGTAGTGCGAACTGCACTTTGTGTAGCTTCGCGTAGCGCTACTTCGCGAACTACGCCCAGGCTTACTCATCTCACCTACAGCACAAAATCCTAGGCAGCACGGAACTGAAAGCTAGGCCTGTGTGAAATGTATGTAATTAACTTCGTGGAAATTATGCAAACTTTCTGAAAAATGATAGCAAAATTATGTGAAATGCCAATCCAGTATGTTCATTAGTATTTTTCCCATGACCTCAGAATAAAATGTTTACCCAAACAACATCTTAATTGGGTCGGGTAGACAGCTGATGGGGGAACATGGTGGCGGGCTATCGCCGGTCGCGGGAGCTCCTTGAACGAAGAGAGACGCGGGCTGGAATACATAGGAAAAACAATGGAAAGTTTACCGAGCAGTGTGTAGAGGCTTCTGGAGTGCTTTTGTGGGGAAAAATGATCTCAGTGGCTTGGTGAGGGTGTTATTTCCCCCCTCTTGAGAGTGGAGCAGATGGGACCCAACGCAGAGCAGCGTTGGGTCATTTGGTGCTGGGCGGCGGCTCTCTGGAGGAGGTCCTGCGCTGCGGCGGATCTTGCTGGTTTCCGGGTGGGGCCTGGCAGAGACAGTACCGGGCAGCAATCGGCGAACAAACAGCAGTTACACGAGGAGCTACACGAGGAGGGGGAACAGGAATACCCTGGAAATGGCTCCATGAAGGTGGAAAGTTCAGGTAGTTGGAGCCAGAAGATTGTGAAGGAGAAGGGTGACTGCAGTAAGGTGCTACTTCAGCAGGTACAGCGGGCTCTGATGGAAAGGCCCCCCCCACACAGGTACTTTTCACTGCTAAGGTGGTTTCATAGGATGTGGAGGAGGTGGACGCTGGAAGGGTAGGCACTGGAGTAAGGAGAGATATAGATGAGGTAGATTCTTCAGTTGATACACCACGAGAGCCACAATTAAGGAATAGGTATCAGCCAAGGTCTGACCCTGAGATAAAAGTGAAGGCTGTGAGAGTAAGGGAACGGTCAGCTTATAAGACAACAGCTGTGTCATCCATTAAAAAAACCAGCAAAAGTTGTGGGGAGACCAAAGCATTGTGGGTTGAAAGAGACTCGCGCATTACCTAAACCCTCACCCTCGCTCAATTCGTATTTCAAAATCATGGAGCAGACAAAAGCTGCGGTATCTACTCAGGGGAGGGGGGGTGGCAGAGTAAGCCAAATAGAGGTCGCTCCAAGGGATGAGAGAACAATAGCTGTCCCCCTTACCAATCACTTCTCTCCAATAGATAATCTGGTGGATGGCGAACAAGATGGTGCTGGCCCAAGTCAAGCCCAGGATACCGCAGGGTTATCAGTGGGGGGTAGCCCAAATCAGGGGGAAGATAGTCCCCGGCTGGAGGAGAGGTTGGAAAATCAGTTGGAAAACATCCTGCTGAACTTGAGGCAGGACATCCTTAAGAAATGTGAGGTCTCAGAGGTCAACCAACGAGGTATCCAAGAAAAATGTGGGGTGCTTGAGGAAAAGCTGGATAGTATCACGCTACGTACTGCAGTGCTTGAAGGGGAAGTGAAGGCACTATCAGCAGGAGTGACAAAAGAAATCTTTACAAGATGATCCGGAACGACTAGAAACCCAATCTATGCGTAATAATTTGAGGGTACTCAATATCCCGGAGGGCACTGAGAAAGGCGATATAAAAGGCTTTATTTGCAAATTGCTGAGAGAAGGGCTGTTACAAGACAGGCCGGATCTTGATCTGGAGAGTGAAATTCAAAGAGTTCATAGAGATCCTTTCAAGCTAAATCCTAACAGGAAGACCCCAGGAAAATCCTTATTAACTTTCTCACTTACGCAGTTAAAGAACTGGTGCTAGGACAGGCTCTAAAGGAGAGATCCTTGAAATTTGATGATTTTAACTATCATGTGAGATCAGACATTGGGAGGAGAACAGCGCAGAGACAATGGGAGCTGGGTACCAGGATGAATGACCTGCGGAGTAAAGGAGCTCAAGTCCAGATGAAGTTTCCAACCATGCTAAAGTCATGTGGAGAAATAAGATATATAACTTCAGTAACCCTGAAGAGGTGGATACTTTCTTAGCTCAGATGGAGGGTACCACAGCTGCCGCATCTAGTTCTAGCCTATAATATTCCTCACTAGGAGTGGCACTTAGTAATAGTATTTATCAAAGGTAGGGTGTATAGAAGCAGCCAGTCTCATAAGGTTTTGTTAGTTTTATTTTGTTTAGCGCACTTGAAAATCTCTCTTCGGGGGAGGTCGTGAATGGCGGACTATATTGCCTAGGGATAGGAAGAAGGGTTCCCCGGGGGAGGTGGGGGAAATGGTGCACTGGGTGGTGGGAGCATAGGGAAAAAAATAAAAAAAATATTTGTCCTCATCTCGCTAATTTTTACTCCATTCGGTATTATTCGGGGCTCTATCGGTCTACTATGTCTAAGCAGAAGCGCAGGTGGAGAGCGCTAAAACAATGTATGAAGTGGTGAATCAAGTGTGAGTAATCTTAATATAGTCCAGTTAATATCTTGAAACGTTAATGGTTTGAGGTCCAGGAAGAAGCTAGCTCGAGTAGCAGAGTATCTGAAAAATAGTGGGGCGCATATAATATTGCTTCAGGAGACCCATTTGGAATGAAAGGAATGTGTGGATTGGCTTAGTAAGGTACGCTGGGTACAGGATGTAGTCTGCTCGGATCAGAGAGGTTGCACTAGAGGGGTGGCCCTAGTCATTAGAAATAATTCAGGAATAAAGCTATTAAACTATCAGACGGACACCTCGGGTAGGTGGTTGGTGGCTAATTTAGGGATTGAAGGCCATTATCCTGCGCAACATATCGTGACCCAAATAATGACACTGCAGATGCTTTAATAAAGTCGCCTCTTGGAGACCACGTCCTGATTATATTGGGAGGGGACTTTAATCTAGTTCTAAATAAGAAGTTGGATAGAACATCAAAAGTATAATATGTTGTTTCTCCTAAGACACTAGCCAGTCTAAAAATATGATGACTGAACTTAATTTAGTTGATGTTTGGCGTAGAAGGATGGGGGCAGTCAGGGGTTTTACATTCTATAGTAAAACATAGGGCCACCATTCCCGCATTGATTACTATCTGGTGGACCAAGATCTGTCTGGAGAGGTTGAGGAGGTAGCCCATGCCCCGGCTGCTCTTATGGATCATTCTCCGGCGGCCCTGTCCCTAAATTACCATCAACAATTGGGGCAAAGAAGATGGACCTTAGATAGAACTATTTTGTTAGATGAAAAGGTGGTATTAGACTTAGCTGATAAGACAGCTGACTTTTTTTAACCTTAACAAGGGTTCTGCTAGATTACAAATAGTTTGGGATGCTTTTAAAGCATATTTAAGAGCAATAATAGGTTCTATAACGGCGGGTAAGAGACGTGCTGTGAGGCAGAAAGACGAGAAGGGAACCATAGAGATTAAGGCTAAGGAATGTGAACTCCAGAAGACCTCGCTTGAGGGACCTGCTGGGGTACCAGGGCTCCGCAGGGAACTGGAAGATCTGCAGGCAAAGTCCAGATATGCTGGAGGTCCCGGCTCCCCTCTGCCCTGGTTTCTACAGGGAGGGACATGAATGTGGAAACAGCAGTTTTCTTTGCGTGGGCAAGCTCATCTGCCCCTCCTTTCTATTGAGGCACGAGAGATATACCAGCAAGAAGGTCGGCGGAATGAGGACAAGAAAAAAAAAAAAAAAAAATCTTAATTGTGTGACTATTGTAAGGATGGCAATTAGGGAGCATTTCTCCTTGCTCCCTCTCCCCATCGCCCACTTCTAAACTTGTAAACCTAGCTGTCAAGTACCATGCTTCATTTTACCGTAGCTAGGTTCACACTTTACAAGCCACTTACATACTTGAAACAAATAACAAACAGACACACATAAGAGAGCCCATACACATTTATAGATAAACATGAATATTTATTATTATTAAGCAAGATTTATTTATTTTATGATATGAAAAGTGTCCAGAGCACCACCACAAACAGAAGTAAGAGGTCCGTCACTTTAATGGGTCAATGCAAGTAGAATTAACTGCGATGAGCAAAGAGTGGGCACAGAGAAGCTGATGGTTCCAGTCTTTTATTCCGTATATAACCACAAAGACAGCCGACGTGTTTCGGCGCACTAGGCGACTTTTTCAAGGCTGTGTGAACGAAACAAAATATACATATATTACAATTTCTAACTATCATATCACGATAGTAAGAACAAACATTGCCTTTGAAAGTGCATAACTGGAAGTTATTCGTAGGAATAAGGAAAAAGTTACCTCCAAACGTATATGTGATACACCCTGGCAAGTGAATAAATATTAATAATAATCAGAGGATTCATATCACAAGCTAGAAACCCTCTGCAATTATTTCCAAAAACCCGGAGGCGTGAAAGAGACAGACTCCCAATGAGTAAAACAAGAGAAGAGGGTGAGTATGGAATACAAAAGTAAAAAGATCAAAGAAAGACAGAAGCCCAAGAAACCACGTGCAATTATGACCATTTGACCCAGAAAATGAAGATGTAGATCAAAGCAAAGAAGAGAATGTATAAAGAGAGAAAAGAAAAGAAACAAGTTCTAGCAAGTTGGTAAGAGGAAGCTCCCTTTGGCTACGACGCACCGTTCATCCACATGAGACTTGTAAGAAGGAATACATTGTGGCCCCTGCAGCCCCGAGCACTAAAAATGCGAGGATCTGAAGTATGAATCGAGAAACAAGAAATGCAGAACTCTGCCTTGTGAGAAATCAGCTACTGCCGGTGTCAACAGCTAAGTAAGTACAGTGAGTGAGAGAGCGAGCAAACATCACCATAGGGGGATCTTTGTAATCAATAAACAATTACCACACTCATAGTTAATGCTAATGATTGGTAATTATTCCTAGAAACATCTAAAGTCTTAGCACAACGCACCATCGTGTGCAAAGTAGACCCGAGACCGAATAAACTTACAGGAGAGACTCCATAATTAACAACACCCAAGTGTCAGTTACGACAAAATGCTGAATGTGAACCCGTCGATAACCAGCCCAAACTTCACAATGTCGAGATACTTAAAATTAATGTTCAGCCTCTAAAAACCATGCAGCATGCCATTGTGTATAAAAGAATTGCCCAAATTGTAGAATAAAGTACGACCAACATACCTCAGTCAAGGTTGTAAGGTGCAAAATGAGTCAATGCCCGAGAAACATGAATGTAAATGTGTGTCGGGACCTTGATACGTCCGAAAGAAAAGTGAGCTGTAAAAATCCCACCGGATCAGAGCACCAATGAGCAGGGAAAATAAAAACAACATATTCAGGATTAAGTGACAATCATAAGCGCTCAGTATCTTGTCACCACCCTTCTCACTCACAACCTTAACTCACCCCAATCTGACGAGCACCCTGCATCCGGGCCACATTCAAAGGGTACCTGATATGAGAGACCCTGGTGTTTGACGATCAAATACCCATAGAACTCCCAAATGTCTCTAAAATACAGGATAATTCTTAAGATCAGGAAATTTAAATAACCAGTCAATCAAAAGGTTTAAAGTAACTAACCGATAAAAAGGAGTGACCCTTGTGCAGGGTCAAATGTACCTGTAGAGGCATCAAAAGGTAAACACATTCTAGACCTCACACATGTCTGGATATCCCCATCAGACCTGGTGTCAATAGTAGCGTGACAAAAACCATCCTGTGGCCTCTCCTTTACGGGCGGATTGTACTGCCAATGTATATTTTTTGGCAAACGCAGACAATGCAATATATAACACATTTTGAGTTGCAATTCATAAATGTATGTATCTTGTATTTCTGCGGCGTGCTGTATTGGAAATGTTTGATCTTGTCCAAAGAAAAGGAACACATATTGCAGTGTCCACATTTATAGGAGCCTACAGGAAGAGAGGGTAGCCATTGTGTGTCTAGCCTAGGTTTCTTTATGTTGAGGAAACTAGGACACAGGGGCATATTATCAAGGGCTTTATCGCCGCTTTAGCGGCACTTTTTGCTGCTAAAGCGGCGATAATTTTATCGCCCTATTAGCAAGCTGTCGCTAACAGGCGTTAGCGACAGCTTTCAGGCGTTAGAGGCCGCGTTTTCCATCGCCTTGCATGTCAGCGATAATTATCGCTAATGACATGCAAGGAAGGCGTTCCCTACTAAAAGCGACTGAAAACAGTCGCTAACACCACTACCCCCTATTAGCAAGGCAGGCGAAGCGATAAAATAATTTGCGCTAAGCGCGTTTATAGCTAGATTTTATCACCTGCTATTGAGGATGACTTACCTGTTTAAAGTATAGGAGGTGGATTCTAATGCTGAATCCACCTTAGCGATAATGCGAGAATATCGCTGCTTTTCCAGCGATATTCTCACATTTTGCCGCTATCGCTGGGAAATTTATCGCTATGGAGATAAACCTTGTTAATAGGGTGTTATCTCAGCGATATTTTCCAGCGATAGACGACGTTAAAAAAAAAGGCGCTAAGCCCGGTTAGCGATAAATATCGCACTTCCTTGCTAATATGCCCCACAGTTTGTTACTCAAGCTTGTACCTTTCTTATAGGTAAAGCTCGGTCTCGAAGAAATCCATCCCTGCAAGTGTGTCTGTTTGTAACCATGTTATAAAACACATGGCTTTGTGTGTGGAAAGGGGTGTTGAGAGGCATACTAACTCCTTCTTTGCGACTTTCTTTTTCTTAGTTGGTGTCTGCTTGCGCTCACATCTCACTTTTTCTTCTTTAGCAGTCATTACTGCATTGGGTGGATATCCCCTGTCCAAAAATGATTCGTCTGCCCTGTCAAGTTCGATTGAAAAATCCCTGTCCTCACTACCGTTATGTCTTATTCTCATCATCTCCCCATAGGGAATGGAGAGTACTTGAGATCTGGGCTGTGAGGATTGAGCACGTAGTACAGAATTGCAGGCCGTTTCTTTCCTGTAAAGAGTAGATGCTATGGAGTCATTCACAATGTATAGTTTCAAAGCCAGAAAAACTATTTCATTAGGGCTTTGCTCATAGGTAAAAACTATGTTACATTGATTGTCATTTAGAAAATCACAACATTTCCTCAACAAAACCCGTCCACTCATCCAGATCCTTAGGACATCATCGATATACTGACCCCAATACATGGTTCAACATGTCCCCCGGGCATTTCTTCCAAATGTAATTCTTCTCCAACCACCCCATGAACAAATTGGCAAATGAGGGGGAACATTTAGAACGCATATCAATGCCCTGACACTGACGATACCGCCCTCCATGGTGTAGGAACACATTGTTATCAAGAACCAATTTTATCTTTTCGATCAACATTACTGTATGTTCCCACAGGTTTGCAGCCCGGGGGCCAAAAAATGTTGACTGGCCAGGATGCCTACATCTTGTGGTATTGAGGTGTATAAAGATGCGATATCCAGTGTAACGAAACAGCAGTCTTCTGACCAGCTGAAATCAGTCAGTTGGTTCAGAAGATGCTTTGTGTCACGAATGTATGAAGGCGGGTTGCTCACTAAAGGTTGGAGGAAAACAACAATGTATTCAGTTATTCGCTCTGTAGTAGAGTCAATACCTGAAATTGTAGGCCTGTCAGGTGGAAACAGGGCTTGTTTGTGTATTTTTGGTAGGGCATATATGCAGGGAGCTTTTGGATGTGGCACAACGAGATATTTGAATTCCAGATCATTGATGAGACAAAGACCCAACCAGTTTTTAAGCTTTCCGTCAATCAAAGATGTTATGCGTGTTAACGGGTTAGAAGCAAGGTGTACATAAGCCATAGTATCAGAAAATTGTCTGTCTATTTCGTGTATGTAGTCCTCAGTATCCATGAGGACCACATTGCCTCCCTTGTCTGCTTCCTTGACAATGACTTGGGACAATGTAGATAAAGTGTTCAAGGCTGCTCTCTCCGGTTTGGAAAGGTGTCCCTAAAGATGTCCCGCTGGTCTATATTTTCATCTTCCCATTCATGAAGATCCTTTGTTACCAATCGATAGAAGATTTTAATGGCACTATCATTTTGGGAAATAGGTAGGAAGGTGGATTTGGGTCTCAGGCCACTGTCAGAAGTCAAATCTAAAACAATACCAAGGTCAGAAAAAATCTGCAGGATAGAAGATGAGATAGACGGATCATTACCCAAGGATAACAGGAGTTGTAAATCTTCAATGTCTTGAATAGTCTTATTGCATGGTACATGAGTAACCCCAGTCTTGTGATTCGGTCTTTTGGGGTTAAGAGCAAAAAATGTCTTTCATTTGAGTTTACGTATAAATCTAAAGAAATCTATATGCATCTTGTTGAAGTCCATTTTAGAAGCAGGACAGAAACACAAGCCTTTCGATAACAAGGGAGAGGAGTTGGCCTAACGGCTAGGGCGGTCGACACCGAATCTGGGGAACCGCGTTCGAGTCTCAGCGATGACGCTGAACATCCTGTGGTTCTGGGCAAATCACTTAATCTCCCCGTGCCTAACAAAAAAATGAATATGTTCTCATGTAACGCAACTGGTGCTTGTGTAAAGCGCTCTGATACCCGATACCTTTGGGTCAAAGTTTGCGCTATATAAACCTCCATAAAAAAAAAAGTTTATTTGTGCAGAATTTAACACCCAACTAGGCAGATACATAATAGTAATGGCATTAGCCTGAGTCATGACAATTGGATAAGAATGAGTCATATTAGTACTTGTATCCTGGATAGTAGAGGCCATCACTTTCTCATCGCTCTCGAGTTCGACCTGGTGGTAACCCCTTCCTTTCTTATGTCTTGATGATCTATTCCTCCCTCTCCTTGTTTTCTTGTGGTATTTGCATGGTTGTTGAAATTCGCTTTCGAACCTTTGTGATATCTCTCTACCTCCAGTAAAAAAGCTGACAAAGTGTTTGCATGAGAACTACCCATAGCATTGGCACTTGTACTGGGTCCTTCACTCACTTCACTACAAATGCTTGAGATGTCTGATTCCCTGTTAGAGGTTGCATCTGTAAGGTTACCCAGGACATTTTTGACCGTGGTTTGACCAACTTGAATATTGTCAAGCCTGCGGGCAAACGTGAATATTCTCCCTGACCTATAGTCATTGTCGTCCCGTTTTACTTTTCGTGATTTTTTCTCTTTAAGATAGATCTGATGTTTATTCAATACCTCTTCTAAGATCCTGTCGTTTTTTTCAGTAGCCTCAGGTAAGTCCAATTTGTTAATCTCTTCTTCTAACCTTTCTTTTTGTAGAAGAATGCAAGCTCTCTTTCTCTCCGCGTGTTTAATTAAGATAGTCATCATATTGAAGGAAGAGCTTTGTAAAAGGCCTTCCCAATCCGCTAGAAGATCTTCGTCAAGATCATCAAAAGAGGGAAAAATGATAATTCTTAGCCCTCTAGGAACCTGCTTCATTTAGAGATATTTATTCAAAATGGTAGCATCCCACCCACATGAGGATTCTTGTTTTTGTAATTTTTCTAATCTCATAAATTTGGATTTTAATCTGTCATGGTTTTCCTTATTCCCTGACACCCTATCAAGATTTTTTCCCTGAAAGATTTCTTCCAAAAGTTTGTTCCTATCACCTTTGAAATTGGCCATTTCGATGTAGTGGATCAATGATCAGCTTCTGTGAAACAAATGTATTGTGCACAATCAGTCAGTAGTGCCTAGCAGACCATAACAAATGATTAATATACCATAGGATGACAATGGTATAGAACAATGCTGGCACATACATAAATTTAGGAAAGTATTAATTTACACAGTATGAAGACAGGTGTGCTCAGTGAAGACATAACACTATGTCATCCAACTAGTGTCAAGTTATTTTATGGTGGCAAGCATGCTAAGTAGTTAAGTAAAAAACCAGACTATTACAAATCTATCACAGCACCACTCTGCTATTGTCACTTATTGTTTTGCTGCCACAAGCCATATTGTATTCATTGGTGGTGTGAGAAATGGGCTTGTTACTTGGTTGGTGTACGAGCCCTGGTCAAGCAACAGCCACAATCCCTTGCAGGGTGAACCACAAAAAGTCACAAAATTAACCTCTGCATAACTCTGGGTAGCTTGGCACACAAGCAGTCAGGTTTAATTGAAAGGCAATGTGTAAAGTATTTATGCAGCACACAAACACTAATATAATGAAAACACAACACACGAAAAATCCCAAACCAATTTAAAAAAATAGATTACATTTGAATAAATTATTTGACCCCAAATCGACAAAAAAACAATGAGTAAAACTGGAGATATTGATTTTTAAAGAATTACGTGAAAATAGCATCAAAAAGCACAAAGCACCAACAAGGGACATCTAGTTGCGCTGGACGGGGACAAAGTCAAAAGTTCAGGCCGACCGCGATGGAGAGTGGGCTGGCTATAGGGTTCAGGTATGGCCCACTGAGCTTAGTCCAGGTTGCGTCAACATCGAAGATCCTGTCAACGAGGAAGATGCGGGATGCAGGCGAAGCGATGGGTAGATGAAGCAATGCATAGGTGTTGATCTTCACAGTGGCAGCGGTGCCATGGTCCTGATCTGCACAGCAACTGCGATGCAATGACTCTAATGGGCACAGGGGCTGCAATGCAGAGCTCTAGGCATCGATGGAGGTGCAAAGACTTCGAATTGGGTAGAATATTGTGCAGTGGTGGTTCTGAAGATGATGCATTGGGTTGCACTGGTTCCAATCCAAGCAAGAACGCTGATGCGCCGGTTCGAGAGAGGATGCGTTGGTTTGGCTGAAACAAGCACATTAGGCCTACTTCCAAGGGTCCAAGACTAGGGTGGCACCACTTTGCAGGACAGACTCACAGATGTCAGAGTCCAGGTGCAGAAGCAGATATTTGTGAGTCCTTTATGTCCCTGAGTCTTCTGATGAAGAGGCCAGTCAATTAGTCCTTGCAGTCACCCGGGGTTCTGGGGGTCAAGTGATGCAGGTTCAGTCTTTCTCACCCACATGAGGATGGCAGTAGGCAGCAGGTCAGCAGAGCAAGAAAGCAGTTCTTCCAAAGCTGCAGTTCAGCAGAGTGTCAGTCCTTCAGCAGCACAGCAGTCCTTCCTGCAGGTTCAGAAGTGTACTGAAGTGGTAGGGTCTAAGGTCTAGTTCTTATACCCAGTGTTGCCTCTGAAGTGGGGGAGACATCAAAAAAGGGTATTTGAAGTGCACAGAGGTCCTCCCTTTCTGCCCTGGCTCCAGGGGAACTTCAGCGGGTTTGCAGCCCTTTGTGTGGGGTCAAGACAAAGCCTATTCGGGTGTAAGTGTGAGGCTGTGCCCAGCTCCTCTCTCCCATTGTTCCAAGATGGCCCATCAAGTCACACCTAAGCTCCTAATGTGTGTGGCTGTCTAGGGGGAATAAGCGAAGTCCAGCTGTCACCCAACCCAGATAGGCTGCAGGCACACAGGGCTACGAGCAGGAAAATGTCAACTTTCTAAAAGTAAGAATACATGCACGGGAGGGTTGAGGGCATAAGCCTAGATGAGTTGGAGTAAGGGGGTATTGTTTAAAAGATAAGGTTGGGGTAGGAAAAAGAGGGTTGTTTAGGGTGAAACATTGGGGGTTGTAGTATTTCATTTCGCGCAGAATGCTTGTATTGAACAGTAAGTTGAACTGGCTTTTTTATGTGTTGCAGCGACCCCTGACGAAGAGCCGACAGGGCTCGAAATGCATTGGGTATGACACAAAGAGCTTTCTTTCGAAATATGGTTGACTCCACGTGCCACTGTTTATAGCTTGGATGGGCGGCAGGCGGCATCTGAAATGGGTGAATAAAGCATTCAAGTGCAACCATACTGTCTTCGTGGTGAATATAAGTGGAAGAACAATGGTAAAAAGGATGGAATAGAATTTGGCATACAGTGATAAACAATGACGAACTTTGGAGCAAGTGGTTTACTAATTAGGGATTATTTCCCATTTCAGCTGTGCGACGGTGGGGTTCATGAATAATGTGCCCGTTTCTACAAACTTTCTAAAAGTGGCATTTTAAAAATTGGAATGATAAATTTGACTTTGCTGTTAAAGAGGATTTACTATACAATTCCATAGGTACTAAAGATGACAAATCTACCTCCTCCCAAATAGGAATCACAGCTTCTTAAATGTAGAAAGGAATCCCCAATGTTAACTTATGAGAGGGGTAGGCCTCACGGTAGTGATAAATGAATTTGGGAGTTTTTCAATACCATGAAATGTAAAACTTAAAAGTACATGTCCTACATGTCAGTACCTTGTAAAACTTAAAAGTACATGTCCTACCTTTTACTTACATAGCACCCTATTCTATGGTTACATAGGGCCTACCTTAGAGGTGACGTATATGTAATAAAAGGGGAGTTTAAGGCTTGGCAAGGGGTTTAAAATGCCAAGTTGACATGTCATGGAACACTGCCTTCAGGCTGCAATGGCAGGTCTAGGGCCCGTTTTAGAGAACATTTTAGGTGGGTGGCACAACAAGTGCTAGGGGCCCACTAGTAGCATTTAATTTACAGGCCTGGGTACATGGTGTACTACTCTACAAGGGACTTATAAGTAAATTAAATATGCCAATTAGGTATATGCCAATCAAACCGTGACCACAAGCACTTTAGCGCTGGTTAGCAGTGGTAAAGTGCACAGAGTCCTAAGGCCAACAAAAACAAATTCTGCAAAATTGGAGGCAAGCAGGAAGAAAGGTTAGGGGAAGGTCACCCTAAGGCTAACAGGTCTAACATGTAGCCACCTTCATGCAAGCACCCAGAATGCCTTGCACCTTTCTTCCTTCATTTCCATGTGTTTACCACACACAGCTGGTGCTCAAAAATCAGTTTAATTTGAAATGGGGTCTCACAATTCAGAGATCTAATATGGAAGGTTCATGGCCAGCCTTGGCAGAGGACCATAAAGCATCTAAAATCTGAGGCTCCCGAGGAGTGTGTGAGAAGCTGCACAAAGATTAGGATTCACATGAGGGAAGACATTCATAATCATTAATAGAGAAAACATTGAGAGAGAGAGTGAAAACATGCTTAGTAACAAACAGAAGATGAAGGAGTGAAAATCTACTCCATCAATGAGCAGGACCAAAACCCCTACACCCAGATTCACACTTATCTGTAAACTCTTTCTCAGCATTGCCATCTTCCTGCAGGGCATGGCCGGTCTATCAGTATATACACAATGGTAAACCTTTTATTTTAGCAATTGTGTAGGGACAGCCTTATTCAATGTTTAAGTGTATGTTGTAGAAAAGAAAGTTTAAAAAAACAAAACGAAATATGTGTTCTTTCTTGTGTATTTATCTATGCATCTTCCCTGTTGCTTTGGCCCTGCTCTTCAGCCAGTGTGTATGTGCTGTGTGAAATGTTGGAGTGGTGGTGAAGAACTGAATGCTTGGGTGCCTGGAGGGTAGGAGTGTCCGTTGGAGTATGGGCTGAGCAGCAGGGAGGCTGCTCCTGGAGGGGCCCTACTAGGGGCTATCCTCATGGCTATCCTGGACCTAGCTATGGATGTACTTATGTGCAACTAAGATGAATAAATCAACTATAAACTACACCTTGGCTACTGGATTTCCATTACAACATTTTGGCGACGATCTGGAGAAAGAACAAGGCGTGCAAATACTGAAGACATTTAAAGGAAACTGAAGATAGAAACACTGATGAAAATAAGAGTGTCAAGAAATACGATGTTAGACCGAAGCAGAACGCCCGGCAGCCCCACCAGTATCCTCTACATCGGACGGCCCCAGCCAGGGCGTGCTTCTGTCATTTATTTGGGTTGATTTTCATTTGAGTGAAGACAACATCCAGTGTACTGTGCATCACCAGCTACGTGGTGTGCTTAATAATCGGTCGCACTTGTGTGAAGGAAATCGGCAGTGTTTTATTTAAGGAACCTGGCTAGACTGACAAGGAAAAGTTTTGTTGCAGCACTTCACAGTGTCCTGTACCGGCACAGTATGATTTACAGGAAGTGGTTTTGTTGTGAATTTTCAGGCGACACGGTGTCATGGTACTGACATCCTGTACCGTGCTGTGAGACCTTTCAACCGCACCACAGAGCTCGTGCAGTGTGGCCCTGCCAACTTACTCACCACTTGATTTTCAGCATGAGCGAGACCTGTGAGCTCAGGAGGGTACGAGCCGCAGCCTCTTCCTCGTTCCCATGCCGACCATGTTACTGCGGTGTAAGTCCCTGAGTGTGGGAGTCCGGTGGTATAGAGTATTGCTGTATGTGAGTATCTTAACTACGATTCTACTGTGATAGCTTATTTACAGTGTGTGGGTTATTTCTTACAGTAAGTAAGGTTCCTTTACGTTGGTATTGCTACTGAGGGGCTGTGGTGAGATATTCATTTCTGGTGTGGTGAATTCCTTCTGGTGTCCAAGTTTCGTTTACGTGACTGTCGCCAGTTATTTTACAGTCATGTTGGATTGCTACATTTCTACATTGTATGCTACATGCCCATACATGAGGGATGGCTGTATGGGTGGAAGTCACCCATTTCTACATTGTACACTTCATGCCCTTACATGAGGGATGACTGGATGGGGTGGAAGTCACCCATTTCTACATTGTACGCTACATGCCCTTACATTAGGGAGGGCTGTATGGGTGGAAGTCACCCATTTCTACATTGTACATTACGTGCCCTTACATGAGGGTTGGCTGTATAGATGGAAGTCACCCATTTCTACATGGTTTGCTAGATGCCCTTACATGAGGGATGACTGGATGGGGTGCAAATCACCCATTTCTACATGGTTTGCTACATGCCCTTACATGAGGGATGGCTGTATGGGTGGAACTCACCCATTCCTACATGGTTTGCTACATGCCCTTACATGAGGGATGGCTGTATGGGTGGAAGTCACCCATTTCTACATGGTTTGCTACATGCTCTTACATGAGGGATGGCTATATGGGTGGAAGTCACCCATTTCTACATTGTATTCTACATGCCCTTACATGAGGGATGGATGTATGGGTGGAATTCACCCATTTCTACACTTTATGCTAGATGCCCTTACATGAGGGATGGCTGTATGGGTGGAAGTCACCCATTTCTACATTGTATGCTACAGGCCCTTACATGAGGGATGGCTGTATGGGTGGAAGTCACCCATTTCTACATTGTGCACTACATGCCCTTACATGAGGGATGACTGGATGGGGTGCAAATCACCCATTTCTACATGCTTTGCTACATGCCCTTACATGAGGGATGGCTGTATGGGTGGAAGTCACCCATTCCTACATGGTTTGCTACATGCCCTTATATGAGGGATGGCTGTATGGGTGGAAGTCACCCATTTCTACATTGCATGCTACAGTTCCTTACATGAGGGATGGCTCTATGGGTGGAAGTCACCCATTTCTACATTGTATGCTACAGGCCCTTACATGAGGGGTGGCTGTATGGGTGGAAGTCACCCATTTCTACATTGTACACTACATGCCCTTACATGAGGGATGACTGGAAGGGGTGGAGGTCACCCATTTCTACATGGTTTTCTACATGCCCTGACATGAGGGATGGCTGTATAGGTGTAAGTCACCCATTTCTATATGGTTTGCTACATGCCCTTACATTAGGGATGGCTGTATGGGTGGAAGTCACTCATTTCTACATTGTACGCTGTGTGTCCTTACCTGAGGGATGGCTGTATGGGTGGAAGACACCCATTTCTACATGGTTTGCTACATGCCCTTACATGAGGGATGGCTGTATGGGTGGAAGTCATCCATTCCTACATAGTTTGCTACATGCCCTGAAATGAGGGATGGCTGTATAGGTGGAAGACACCCATTTCTACATGGTTTGCTACATGCCCTTACATGAGGGATGGCTGTATGGGTGGCAGTCACCCATTCCTACATGGTTTGCTACATGCCCTGACATGAGGGGTGGCTGTATGGGTGGAAGTCACCAATTTCGACATTGCATGCTACAGTTCCTTACATGAGGGATGGCTATATGGGTGGAAGTCACCCATTTCTACATTGCATGCTAAAGTTCCTTACATGAGGGATGGCTCTATGGGTGGAAGTCACCCATTTCTACATTGTATGCTACAGGCCCTTACATGAGGGGTGGCTGTATGGGTGGAAGTCACCCATTTCTACATGGCTTGCTACATGCCCTTACATGCGGGATGGCTGTATGGGTGGAAGTCACCCATTCCTACATGGTTTGCTACATGCCCTTACATGAGGGATGGCTATATGTGTGGAAGTCACCCATTTCTACATTGCATGCTACAGTTCCTTACATGAGGGATGGCTCTATGAGTGGAAGTCACCCATTTCTACATTGTATGCTACAGGCCCTTACATAAGGGATGGCTGTATGGGTGTAAGTCACCCATTTCTACATGGCTTGCTACATGCCCTTACATGCGGGATGGCTGTATGGGTGGAAGTCACCCATTCCTACATGGTTTGCTACATGCCCTTACATGAGGGATGGCTATATGTGTGGAAGTCACCCATTTCTACATTGCATGCTACAGTTCCTTACATGAGGGATGGCTCTATGGGTGGAAGTCACCCATTTCTACATTGTACACTACGTGCCCTTACATGAGGGATAGCTGCATGGGTGGAATTCACTCATTTCTACATTGTACGCTGTGTGCCCTTACCTGAGGGATGGCTGTATGCGTGGAAGACACTCATTTCTACACGGTTTGCTACATGCCCTGACATGAGGGATGGCTGTATAGGTGGAAGACACCCATTTCTACATCGTTTGCTACATGCCCTTAAATGAGGGATGGCTGTATGGGTGGAAGTCACCCATTCCTACATGGTTTGCTACATGCCCTGACATGAGGGATGGCTGTATGGGTGGAAGTCACCCATTTCTACATTCCATGCTACAGTTCCTTACATGAGGGATGGCTATATGGGTGGAAGTCACCCATTTCTACATTGCATGCTACAGTTCCTTACATGAGGGATGGCTGTATGGGTGGAAGTCACCCATTTCTACATTGTACGCTACATGCCCTTACATTAGGGATGGCTGTATGGGTGGAAGTCACTCATTTCAACATTGTACGCTGTGTGCCCTTACATGAGGGATGGCTGTATGGGTGGAAGTCACCCATTTCTACACTTTATGCTACATGCCCTTACATTATGGAGGGCTGTATGGGTGAAAGTCACCCATTTCTATATTGTATGCTACATGCCCTTACATGAGGGATGACTGGATGGGTTGGAGGTCACCCACTTATACATTGTACACTATATGCCCTTACATGAGGGATGGCTGTATGGGTGTAAGTCACCCATTTCTACATGGTTTGCTACATGTCCTTACATGACGGATGGCTGTATGGGTGTAAGTCACCCAATCCTACATGGTTTGCTACATGCCCTTACATGAGGGATGGCTGTATGGGTGGAAGTCACCCATTTCTACATGGTTTGCTACATGCCCTTACATGAGGGGTGGCTGTATGGGTGGAAGTCACCCATTTCTACATTGTACACTACATGCCCTTACATGAGGGATGACTGGATGGGGTCGAGGTCACCCACTTATACATTGTACACTACATGCCCTTACATGAGGGATGACTGGATGGGGTGGAGGTCACCCGTTTCTACATGGTTTGCTACATGCCCTGACATGAGGGATGGCTGTATAGGTGTAAGTCACCCATTTCTACATGGTTTGCTACATGCCCTTACATTAGGGATGGCTGTATGGGTGGAAGTCACTCATTTCTACATTGTACGATGTGTGCCCTTACCTGAGGGATGGCTGTATGGGTGGAAGACACCCATTTCTACATGGTTTGCTACATGCCCTTACATGAGGGATGGCTGGATGGGTGGAAGTCACCAAATCCTACATGGTTTGCTACATGCCCTGACATGAGGGATGGCTGTATGGGTGGAAGTCACCCATTTCTACATTGTACACTACATGCCCTGACATGAGGGATGGCTGTATAGGTGTAAGTCACCCATTTCTACATGGTTTGCTACATGCCCTGACATGAGGGATGGCTGTATAGGTGGAAGACACCCATTTCTACATCGTTTGCTACATGCCCTTACATGAGGGATGGCTGTATGGGGGGAAGTCACCCATTCCTACATGGTTTGCTACATGCCCTGACATGAGGGATGGCTGTATGTGTGGAAGTCACCCATTTCTACATTCCATGCTACAGTTCCTTACATGAGGGATGGCTATATGGGTGGAAGTCACCCATTTCTACATTGCATGCTACAGTTCCTTACATGATGGATGGCTGGATGGGTGGAAGTCACCAATTCCTACATGGTTTGCTACATGCCCTGACATGAGGGATGGCTGTATAGGTGTAAGTCACCCATTTCTACATGGTTTGCTACATGCCCTTACATTAGGGATGGCTGTATGGGTGGAAGTCAACCATTTCTCCATTGTACACTACATGCCCTAACATGAGGGATGGCTGTATAGGTGTAAGTCACCCATTTCTACATGGTTTGCTACTTGCCCTTACATTAGGGATGGCTGTATGGGTGGAAGTCACTCATTTCTACATTGTACGCTGTGTGCCCTTACCTGAGGGATGACTGTATGGGTGGAAGACACCCATTTCTACATGGTTTGCTACATGCCCTTACATGAGGGATGGCTGTATGGGTGGAAGTCACCCATTCCTACATGGTTTGCTACATGCCCTGACATGAGGGATGGCTGTATAGGTGGAAGACACCCATTTCTACATGGTTTGCTACATGCCCTTACATGAGGTATGGCTGTATGGGTGAAAGACACCCATTTCTACATGGTTTGCCTCATGCCCTTACATGAGGGATGGCTGTATGGGTGGAAGTCACCCATTTCTACATTGTACGCTACATGCCCTTACATTAGGGAGGGCTGTATGGGTGAAAGTCACCCATTTCTATATTGTATGCTACATGCCCTTACATGAGGGATGGCTGTATGGGTGGAAGTCACCCATTTCTACATGGTATGCTACAGACCCTTACATGAGGGATGGCTGTATGGGTGGAAGTCACCCATTTCTACATGGTTTGCTAGATGACCTTAGATTAGGGATGGCTGTATTGGTGGAGGTCACCCATTTCTACATTGTACATTACGTGCCCTTACATGAGGGATGACTGAATGGGGTGGAAGTCACCCATGTCTACATGGTTTGCTACATGCCCTTACATGAGGGATGACTGGATGGGGTGCAAATCACCCATTTCTACATGGTTTGCTACATGCCCTTACATGAGGGATGGCTGTATGGGTGGAAGTCACCCATTTCTACATTGTACACTACATGCCCTTACATGAGGGATGGCTGTATGGGTGGAAGTCATCCATTCCTACATGGTTTGCTACATGCCCTTACATGAGGGATGGCTGTATGGGTGGAAGTCACCCATTTCTACATGGTTTGCTACATGTCCTTACATGAGGGATGGCTGTATGGGTGGAAGTCACCCATTCCTACATGGCTTGCTACATGCCCTTATATGAGGGATGGCTGTATGGGTGGAAGTCACCCATTTCTACATGGTTTGCTACATGCCCTTACATGAGGGATGGCTGGATAGGTGGAAGTCACCCATTTCAACATGGTTCGATAGATGCCCTTATATGAGGGATGGCTGTATGGGTGGAAGTCACCCATTTCTACATTGCATGCTACAGTTCCTTACATGAGGGATGGCTCTATGGGTGGAAGTCACCCATTTCTACATTGCATGCTACAGTTCCTTACATGAGGGGTGGCTGTAAGGGTGGAAGTCACCAATTTCTACATTGTACACTACATGCCCTTACATGAGGGATGACTGGATGGGGTGAAAGTCACCCATTTCTACATTGTACACTACCTGCCCTTACATCAGGGATGACTGGATGGGGTGGAAGTCACCCATTTCTACATGGTTTGCTACATTCCCTGACATGAGGGATGGCTGTATAGGTGTAAGTCACCCATTTCTACATTGTACGCTGTGTGCCCTTACCTGAGGGATGGCTGTATGGGTGGAAGACACCCATTTCTACATGGTATGCTACATGCCCTTACATGAGGGATGGCTCTATGGGTGGAAGTCACCCATTTCTACATTGTACACTACATGCCCTGACATGAGGGATGGCTGTATAGGTGTAAGTCACCCATTTCTACACGTTATGCTACATGCCCTTACATTAGGGAGGGCTGTATGGGTGAAAGTCACCCATTTCTATATTGTATGCTACATGCCCTTACATGAGGGATGACTGGATGGGTTGGAGGTCACCCACTTATACATTGTACACTATATGCCCTTACATGAGGGATGGCTGTATGGGTGTAAGTCACCCATTTCTACATGGTTTACTACATGTCCTTACATGACGGATGGCTGTATGGGTGTAAGACACCCAATCCTACATGGTTTGCTACATGCCCTTACATGAGGGATGGCTGTATGGGTGGAAGTCACCCATTTCTACATGGTTTGCTACATGCCCTTACATGAGAGATGGCTATATGGGTGGTAGTCACCCATTTCTACATTGCATGCTACAGGCCCTTACATGAGGGGTGGCTGTATGGGTGGAAGTCACCCATTTCTACATTGTACACTACATGCCCTTACATGAGGGATGACTGGATGGGGTCGAGGTCACCCACTTATACATTGTACACTACATGCCCTTACATGAGGGATGACTGGATGGGGTGGAGGTCACCCGTTTCTACATGGTTTGCTACATGCCCTTACATTAGGGATGGCTGTATGGGTGGAAGTCACCCATTTCTACATGGTACGCTACAGGCCCTTACATGAGGGATGGCTGTATGGGTGGAAGTCACCCATTTCTACATGGTTTGCTAGATGACCTTAGATTAGGGATGGCTGTATTGGTGGAGGTCACCCATTTCTACATTGTACATTACGTACCCTTACATGAGGGATGACTGGATGGGGTGGAAGTCACCCATGTCTACATGGTTTGCTACATGCCCTTACATGAGGGATGACTGGATGGGGTGCAAATCACCCATTTCTACATGGTTTGCTACATGCCCTTACATGAGGGATGGCTGTATGGGTGGAAGTCACCCATTTCTACATTGTACACTACATGCCCTTACATGAGGGATGGCTGTATGGGTGGAAGTCACCCATTCCTACATGGTTTGCTACATGCCCTTACATGAGGGATGGCTGTATGGGTGGAAGTCACCCATTTCTACATGGTTTGCTACATGTCCTTACATGAGGGATGGCTGTATGGGTGGAAGTCACCCATTCCTACATGGTTTGCTACATGCCCTTACATGAGGGATGGCTGTATGGGTGGAAGTCACCCATTTCTACATGGTTTGCTACATGCCCTTACATGAGGGATGGCTGGATGGGTGGAAGTCACCAATTTCAACATGGTTCGATAGATGCCCTTATATGAGGGATGGCTGTATGGGTGGAAGTCACCCATTTCTACATTGCATGCTACAGTTCCTTACATGAGGGATGGCTCTATGGGTGGAAGTCACCCATTTCTACATTGCATGCTACAGTTCCTTACATGAGGGGTGGCTGTAAGAGTGGAAGTCACCAATTTCTACATTGTACACTACATGCCCTTACATGAGGGATGACTGGATGGGGTGAAAGTCACCCATTTCTACATTGTACACTACCTGCCCTTACATCAGGGATGACTGGATGGGGTGGAAGTCACCCATTTCTACATGGTTTGCTACATGCCCTGACATGAGGGATGGCTGTATAGGTGTAAGTCACCCATTTCTACATTGTACGCTGTGTGCCCTTACCTGAGGGATGGCTGTATGGGTGGAAGACACCCATTTCTACATGGTATGCTACATGCCCTTACATGAGGGATGGCTCTATGGGTGGAAGTCACCCATTTCTACATTGTACACTACATGCCCTGACATGAGGGATGGCTGTATAGGTGTAAGTCACCCATTTCTACACGTTATGCTACATGCCATTACATTAGGGAGGGCTGTATGGGTGAAAGTCACCCATTTCTATATTGTACGCTGTGTGCCCTTACCTGAGGGATGGCTGTATGGGTGGAAGACACCCATTTCTACATGGTATGCTACATGCCCTTACATGAGGGATGACTGGATGGGTTGGAGGTCACCCACTTATACATTGTACACTATATGCCCTTACATGAGGGATGGCTGTATGGGTGTAAGTCACCCATTTCTACATGGTTTGCTACATGTCCTTACATGACGGATGGCTGTATGGGTGTAAGTCACCCAATCCTACATGGTTTGCTACATGCCCTTACATGAGGGATGGCTGTATGGGTGGAAGTCACCCATTTCTACATGGTTTGCTACATGCCCTTACATGAGAGATGGCTATATGGGTTGAAGTCACCCATTTCTACATTGCATGCTACAGTTCCTTACATGAGGGATGGCTCTATGGGTGGAAGTCACCCATTTCTACATTGTATGCTACAGGCCCTTACATGAGGGGTGGCTGTATGGGTGGAAGTCACCCATTTCTACATTGTACACTACATGCCCTTACATGAGGGATGACTGGATGGGGTCGAGGTCACCCACTTATACATTGTACACTACATGCCCTTACATGAGGGATGACTGGATGGGGTGGAGGTCACCCGTTTCCACATGGTTTGCTACATGCCCTGACATGAGGGATGGCTGTATAGGTGTAAGTCACCCATTTCTACATGGTTTGCTACATGCCCTTACATTAGGGATGGCTGTATGGGTGGAAGTCACTCATTTCTACATTGTACGATGTGTGCCCTTACCTGAGGGATGGCTGTATGGGTGGAAGACACCCATTTCTACATGGTTTGCTACATGACCTTACATGAGGGATGGCTGTATGGGTGGAAGTCACCCATTCCTACATGGTTTGCTACATGCCCTTACATGAGGGATGGCTGGATGGGTGGAAGTCACCAATTCCTACATGGTTTGCTACATGCCCTGACATGAGGGATGGCTGTATGGGTGGAAGTCACCCATTTCTACATTGTACACTACATGCCCTGACATGAGGGATGGCTTTATAGGTGTAAGTCGCCCATTTCTACATGGTTTGCTACATGCCCTGACATGAGGGATGGCTGTATAGGTGGAAGACACCCATTTCTACATCGTTTGCTACATGCCCTTACATGAGGGATGTCTGTATGGGTGGAAGTCACCCATTCCTACATGGTTTGCTACATGCCCTGACATGAGGGATGGCTGTATGGGTGGAAGTCACCCATTTCTACATTCCATGCTACAGTTCCTTACATGATGGATGGCTATATGGGTGGAAGTCACCCATTTCTACATTGCATGCTACAGTTCCTTACATGAGGGATGGCTGTATAGGTGTAAGTCACCCATTTCTACATGGTTTGCTACATGCCCTTACATTAAGGATGGCTGTATGGGTGGAAGTCAACCATTTCTCCATTGTACACTACATGCCCTAACATGAGGGATGGCTGTATAGGTGTAAGTCACCCATTTCTACATGGTTTGCTACTTGCCCTTACATTAGGGATGGCTGTATGGGTGGAAGTCACTCATTTCTACATTGTACGCTGTGTGCCCTTACCTGAGGGATGACTGTATGGGTGGAATACACCCATTTCTACGTGGTTTGCTACATGCCCTTACATGAGGGATGGCTGTTTGGGTGGAAGTCACCCATTCCTACATGGTTTGCTACATGCCCTGACATGAGGGATGGCTGTATGGGTGGAAGTCACCCATTTCTACATTGTATGCTACAGGCCCTTACATGAGGGATGGCTATATGGGTGGAAGTCACCTATTTCTACATTGTACGATGTGTGCCCTTACCTGAGGGATGGCTGTATGGGTGGAAGTCACCCATTTCTACATTGTATGCTGCAGGCCCTTACATGAGGGGTGGCTGTATGGGTGGAAGTCACCCATTTCTACATGGTTTGCTACATGCCCTTACATGAGGGATGGCTGTATGGGTGGAAGTCACCTATTTCTACATTGTATGCTACATGCCCTTACATGAGGGATAGCTGTATGGGTGGAAGTCACCTATTTCTACATTGTACACTACATGCCCTTACATGAGTGATGACTGGATGTGGTGAAAGTCACCCATTTCTACATTGTACATTACCTGCCCTTACATGAGGGATGGCTGTATGGGTGGAAGTCACCCATTTCTACATGGTTTGCTACATGCCCTGACATGAGGGATGGCTGTATAGGTGGAAGACACCCATTTCTACATGGTTTGCTACATGCCCTTACATGAGGGATGGCTGTATGGGTGGAAGTCACCCATTCCTACATGGTTTGCTACATGCCCTGACATGAGGGATGGCTGTATGGGTGGAAGTCACCCATTTCTACATTGTATGCTACAGGCCCTTACATGAGGGATGGCTATATGGGTGGAAGTCACCTATTTCTACATTGTACGATGTGTGCCCTTACCTGAGGGATGGCTGTATGGGTGGAAGTCACCCATTTCTACATTGTATGCTGCAGGCCCTTACATGAGGGGTGGCTGTATGGGTGGAAGTCACCCATTTCTACATGGTTTGCTACATGCCCTTACATGAGGGATGGCTGTATGGGTGGAAGTCGCCTATTTCTACATTGTATGCTACATGCCCTTACATGAGGGATGGCTGTATGGGTGGAAGTCACCTATTTCTACATTGTATGCTACATGCCCTTACATGAGGGATGACTGGATGGGGTGAAAGTCACCCATTTCTACATTGTACATTACCTGCCCTTACATGAGGGATGGCTGTATGGGTGGAAGTCACCCATTTCTACATGGTTTGCTACATGCCCTGACATGAGGGATGGCTGTATAGGTGGAAGACACCCACTTCTACATGGTTTGCTACATGCCCTTACATGAGGGATGGCTGTATGGGTGGAAGTCACCCATTCCTACATGGTTTGCTACATGCCCTGACATGAGGGATGGCTGTATGGGTGGAAGTCACCCATTTCTACATTGTATGCTACAGGCCCTTACATGAGGGATGGCTATATGGGTGGAAGTCACCTATTTCTACATTGTACGATGTGTGCCCTTACCTGAGGGATGGCTGTATGGGTGGAAGTCACCCATTTCTACATTGTATGCTGCAGGCCCTTACATGAGGGGTGGCTGTATGGGTGGAAGGCACCCATTTCTACATGGTTTGCTACATGCCCTTACATGAGGGATGGCTGTATGGGTGGAAGTCACCTATTTCTACATTGTATGCTACATGCCCTTACATGAGGGATGGCTGTATGGGTGGAAGTCACCTATTTCTACATTGTATGCTACATGCCCTTACATGAGGGATGACTGGATGGGGTGAAAGTCACCCATTTCTACATTGTACATTACCTGCCCTTACATGAGGGATGGCTGTATGGGTGGAAGTCACCCATTCCTACATGGTTTGCTACATGCCCTTACATTAGGGATGGCTGTATGGGTGGAAGTCACTCATTTCTACATTGTACGCTGTGTGCCCTTACCTGAGGGATGGCTGTATGGGTGGAAGACACCCATTTCTACATGGTTTGCTACATGCCCTTACATGAGGGAGGGCTGTATGGGTGGAAGTCACCCATTTCTACATGGTTTGCTACATGTCCTTACATGAGGGATGGCTGTATGGGTGGAAGTCACCCATTCCTACATGGTTTGCTACATGCCCTTACATGAGGGATGGCTGTATGGGTGGAAGTCACCCATTTCTACATGGTTCGATAGATGCCTTTATATGAGGGAAGGCTGTATGGGTGGAAGTCACCCATTTCTACATTGCATGCTACAGTTCCTTACATGAGGGGTGGCTGTAAGGGTGGAAGTCACCAATTTCTACATTGTACACTACATGCCCTTACATGAGGGATGACTGGATGGGGTGAAAGTCACCCATTTCTACATTGTACACTACCTGCCCTTACATGAGGGATGACTGGATGGGGTGGAAGTCACCCATTTCTACATGGTTTGCTACATGCCCTGACATGAGGGATGGCTGTATAGGGTAAGTCACCCATTTCTACATTGTACGCTGTGTGTCCTTACCTGAGGGATGGCTGTATGGGTGGAAGACACCCATTTCTACATGGTATGCTACATGCCCTTACATGAGGGATGGCTCTATGGGTGGAAGTCACCCATTTCTACATTGTACACTACATGCCCTGACATGAGGGATGGCTGTATGGGTGTAAGTCACCCATTTCTACATGGTTTGCTACTTGCCCTTACATTAGGGATGGCTGTATGGGTGGAAGTCACTAATTTTTACATTGTACGCTGTGTGCCCTTACCTGAGGGATGGCTGTATGGGTGGAAGACACCCATTTCTACATGGTTTGCTACATGCCCTTACATGAGGGATGGCTGTATGGGTGGAAGTCACCCATTCCTACATGGTTTGCTACATGCCCTTACATGAGGGATGGCTATATGGGGGGAAGTCACCCATTTCTACATTGCATGCTACAGTTCCTTACATGAGGGATGGCTCTATGGGTGGAAGTCACCCATTTCTACATTGTATGCTACAGGCCCTTACATGAGGGGTGGCTGTATGGGTGGAAGTCACCCATTTATACATTGTATACTACATGCCCTTACATGAGGGATGACTGGATGGGGTGAAAGTCACCCATTTCTACATTGTACACTACCTGCCCTTACATGAGGGATGACTGGATGGGGTGGAAGTCACCCATTTCTACATGGTTTGCTACATGCGCTTACATGAGGGATGGCTGTATGGGCGGAAGTCACTCATTTCTACATTGTACGCTGTGTGCCCTTACCTGAGGGATGGCTGTATGGGTGGAAGACACCCATTTCTATATGGTTTGCTACATGCCCTTACATGAGGGATGGCTTTATGGGTGGAAGTCATCCATTTCTACATTGTACGCTACATGCCCTTACATTAGGGAGGGCTGTATGGGTTAAAGTCACCCATTTCTATATTGTATGCTACTTGCCCTTACATGAGGGATGGCTGTATGGGTGGAAGTCACCCATTTCTACATGGTAAACTACAGGCCCTTACATGAGGGATGGCTGTATGGGTGGAAGACACCCATTTCTACATGGTTTGCTACATGCCCTTACATGAGGGATGGCTGTATGGGTGGAAGTCACCCATTTCTACATTATACGCTGTGTGCCCTTACCTAAGTGATGGCTGTATGGGTGGAAGTCACCCATTTCTACACTTTATGCTACATGCCCTTACATGAGGGATGGCTGTATGCGTGGAAGTCACCTATTTCTACATTGTATGCTACAGGCCCTTACATGAGGGATGGCTGTATGGATGGGTCACCCATTTCTATATTGTACACTACATGCCCTTACATGAGGGATGACTATATGGGGTGAAGGTCACCCACTTCTACATTGTACACTACATGCCCTTACATGAGGGATGGCTGTATGGGTGGAAGTCACCCATTTCTACATGGTACGCTACAGGCCCTTACATGAGGGATGACTGTATGGGTGGAAGTCACCCGTTTCTATATGGTTTGCTACATACCCTTGCATGAGGGATGGCTGTATGGGTGGAAGACACCCATTTCTATATGGTTTGCTACATGCCCTTACATGAGGGATGGCTGTATGGGTTGAAGTCACCCATTTCTACACTTTACGCCAAATGCCCTTACATGAGGGATGGCTGTATGGGTGGAAGTCACCCATTTCTACACTTTACTCTAGATGCCCTTACAGAAGGGATAGCGGTTTGGGGTGGAAGTCACCCATTTAACGTTTTACACTATTTGCCCTTGTTTGGGGATGTTTGTGTGGGGTGAATTTCACTGATTACATCTGTGTGATGACGATGACTTGGAGTTTTTTTGTGTGTGTGTTTGTCTCAGTCGGTTGGTGTGCCTTTGTGTTATGTCCCTTGTCATGCTTGTCTGGCCAATTGGTGTGGTTGTTGGAGGTAATAGGATCAGCATTGTTTTTTATTTTTGTATGGTGATGTAGGAATGATAGGGTTCTTTCTCAGTCTGTTGTCCAGCAACTTGTGTTTTTAAATAAAGAGCTTTGTGACCAGTTTTCATCTGTTATATTTTGTGTGTTCTATAAAGGGGGTTATATTGGGTGTATTTTCACTACGCATGTTCCCTCATGTAATGTTTTATATGATCTTGCTTTCATGTCTTTTTATGTGTCTTATGAAGGGGAGGATATGTTATATCTTGTGCATTTATCTATGTATCTTCCCTGTTGTGGTGGTGATGCAATGGAATGTTTGGGTGCCTGTGAGGTGAGGAGTGTCCGTTGGAGTATGGGCTGAGCAGCAGGGAGGCTGCTCCTGGAGGGGCCCTTCTAGGGGCCATCCTCATGGCTATCCTGGACCTAGCTATGAATGTACTTATGTGCAGCTAAGACAAATAAATCATCTATAAACTACACCTCGGCTACTAGACTTTCATTACAACAAAATGTCTCTCCGAGACAGAGATCACTGACTGGGTGTTGTATGAAGAGTGAGGTGGATGTGGGCTGTGCCCTTAAACAGGCCTCGAAAAATCAGAAAAATGTTACTAGACCTGCAGGTCTAGTAACTTGAATAATTTACTTGACCTAACTGTAAGGTACTTGAGCAGTAAACTGGTCTCAAATTGGGTGATCCTAGGCAAATATGTTATTTTATAGAGCTGCCTTTTCTTCCTTTTCACATTTGAAAGCACCTTCAAATATGTGAGTTCAGCATTTCTGCTGTACAAAAAAACCCTTTTGTGTGATTAAACAGACTAAATGTTTGCTTCATTGATAATAAAAATCTAGCCCACATATAGGGTACCCAGGATCCCTGACTTGCCTCTTAGTTCACTAGCCTTTATCATGCGCCCTGATGGCGAATAGCATCGCCATCAGGGCAGGGTCCGGAGAGTTGCTCAGTTCATGTTTAAAAGCTCACGTTTAATCAATATGGGGCCATATGTTGAGAATTTAGGGATTGCGATTTCCTAATTGCGATTCGCAAAAAATCAAAAGTCTAGTGTAAAAACCTAGAAGCTGTAAATAGCGATTTCTAATAGGTTTGCTATAGACCCCTCATGGATATTAATGAGGTAGGTAGTAGTTTGCGACCCATTGGGAATTGCAGCCATCGAAGGTATGGTGGCCTGCAGGGGTCAGCAGACTGTCATGTCTTTAATTGCTTTTTAATGGAGCAATCTTTTTTTTTTTTTAAATGCAGCCCATTTTCATGAAAGGAAAACAGGATGTGTTTAATAAGAAAAAAATGAAACGTTTAAGTTTCATTTTTTCAAGAGTAGGCAGTGGTCCATGATAACAATGTTTCTGTTGAATGCTAAATATTCTCACAGGTTCCTCAACTCATGAAGACTCCTTTCATGCTACTGACTGAATTTGCAGAATGTATTCTCCTTCAATCCCTCGGTAGAGATGTGACTGCGCCATTGGATGTGAAGTATATTACGAGCCCACCACTGCACTCACACCAGTTTCTGATATTTTTTCACTCCCCACAGACATATGTCAAGAGGAATCAAAAGAGCCACAGCAGTGATTTATGCACATAACATGTGTTTGCATCCCTTGGTATTGTCTTAATCATGGTCCTCGCTCATCGGGCAGCAGGGAGAGCAATGAGGATTCTGCTGGAATATTACGTGTCCACCATAACTATTGTTAATTAAGGTAAATAATCTTTTCTTCTGATAGATACTTCTTCCTTTATGAATGAGTCTTAAAGCAGTGCCTACCTGGGAGGTGGCACTGAGAAGCGCCAATGAACCAAAGAACTCATGCAACACGGCTTGAGCAAAGTACCCATCACTGCATAACTGAGGTATGAGCAGGTATGTGAGAATGACCGTGTAGCCACCCAGCAGATGTCAGCAGCCTGGACGCCTCTAGAAAGAGCCATGGAAGCAGCCATGGTGCTGGTAGAATGAGCACAAATGTCCTCTGGAGGGTCTTTCTTGGCCACGGCGTAACAGATCTTGATACAAAGGTTGACCTAACCTGGAATAGCATTTTCAGTCACCACTTTGCCCTTCTGAGGTCCCTCTAAATCCAGAAGAAGCTGGTTATCAATTCTCTACTGTTGTGTATGGTCAATGTAATATGACACTGCACGCCTGGGATCTAGACTATACAGGCAATCCTCCTGCTTGGTTGGTCGTGGCGGCTGGAAGAAAGATGGAAGAGTAACAGTCTGAGCCATTAGGAATGCAGACACTACTTTGGATAAGAAGGAATGGCAGGGGTGAAGAACCAACATAGCTGGGGCTTGACGTTCACCGACCATGCACGAAGAAGTAATCGCCACCAAAAGTACTGTTTATAAAGCTGAGGAGTCAGACTGGGCAACTGCGCATTGGCTTGAACGAAGATGCCACCAAGAAAGACAGACCAAGGCTCAAATTCCCCTGAGGAAGAATATAGAGTAGGAGGGAAGAAGTAAAGCAAATCTTTCAGAGAAAGCACCCCTACCAGCGATCTGAACAGGGAAGATTAATTAAGCAAATATGTAAAAGCCGGCAGGGCCATGGGTTGGGGGACCTGACCATCCTGCTGCAAGAGCAGGTTTGTTCTGTATAGGAAAGAAAGGGGTGGCCAAATGCTGTGTGCGAACTGGTCGTCCTCACCAAATCTGAGGTGATCAGCATCAACCGTTAATTGATTGTTCCACAGTACCTTCTGCTAGCCTTTTGACAAAGATGGATAGGCGAAAATAAATATAGAAGGCCCTGACACCTGTCAAACCTGAAGCAGGCCTTGAAAAATAATACAAATGTTGAATAATTTTCTTGACCTAACTGGAATGCCCGCCCTTGACCCATAAACTGGTCTCAAATTGTGTGATCCTAGGCAAATATTTTATTTTACAGAGCCACCTTTTTCTTTCATTATCACATTTGAAGACACCTTCAAATATGTGAGTTCAGCATTTCTGCTGTACAAAAAAAACCTTTTGTTTTATTAAATAGACTAAACGTTTGCTCCATGTATAATAAAAATCTAGCCTACATATAGGGTACACAGGATCCCTGACTTGCCTCTTGGTTCACTAAAAGCATCGCCATCAGGGCAGGCTCCGGAGAGTTTCTCAGTTCATGTTCAAAAGCTCACGTTTAATCAATATGGGGCCATATGTAGAGAATTTAGGGATTACGAGTTCCTACTTGTGATCCGCAAAAAAACGCAAGCCTAATGTTTAAAAGCCTAGAAGTTGGAAATAGTGATTCTTAATTGGTTCGCAATAGACCTACCTCGTGGATATTAATGAGGTAGGCTGCAGTTTGCGACCCTCAAGATTTCCAGCCATCACAGGCATGGTGGCCTGCTGGTATCAGCAGACCACCAGGTCTGTGATGGCTTATTAATAAAGCAATTTATTATTTTTTTAAAAATTTAAATGCAACTCATTTTCATTGAAGGAAAACAGGATGTGTTTAAAAAGAAAAAAATGAAACGTTTAAGTTTCATTTTTCAAGAGTAGGCAGTGGTCGGTGGTACCACTCCCTGCTCTTTGAAAATATTTGTATCAACATTCACAAAGGGGAAGGAGTCCCCATGGTTACCACCACCCTTGAAGTGTCGATAAAAAGTGAATGTTTTGCAACCATAATTTGGTCGCAAAACATTCATACATACCACTGCAAATAGGTATTAGGAAGGGATGCCCTAAACACGCCCCTTCTAAATACCAATTTGTAAACCCAAATTGCGACTCGAGAACAGACTACTGAATCACAATTTGGCTTTTGTACATTTTAAAAAACTGTTTTGCGGTCTTAAACGGATCAATTCTGCGAATTGGCCCATTTGTGATCTCCAAAAAGGTTCTGTACATATGGTTCTATATCACTAAAGCAGGATGTGGCAGCGCCCTGTCATTTACAGGCAGTAAATTTCCCATTGAAATGGCCAACAACTTTCCCACTAACATGCAGTTTTACTGATAAAACTATATAGTGTATAAACAATAGTCTGAGAAAACTGGGTTTCAGCAAAGATATTTATCATTTGCACATCACCAGGTAAAGTGTTCTGATTTGTTTTCATCCTATTCAAATATTTTTTCATCACACAGAATTACAAGAAAGGAGCTTTTATAACTTCTGAAATATATTTTGAAATGCTTGTACAGTTCACGTATTAGCTATTTAAATGTTGTGTGTTATAAAAAAACTGACACTCTAAAGCCTTTCATTTCATACACTTTGAACAGCACCTCAGACAGTTCACTTTACAAAATACTGGAACTCTGCAGACAGAGAAAGAAAAGTAATTGTAAGAAGACGTACACTGACTTTTGATCTCTGTCTCTGAACAAAGAGTAAATGTGACAAGATAAAAACAAGATTTAAAGGCATCTTTATTGCTCCTTCACTTCTGAGTGAACAGAACACTTGGGTGCCTATTTACAAGCCCATTGCGCCACCTGTGTGTCACTTTTTTTGATGCACCAGTGGCACAGAGTGCAGACCCATATCTACGAGGCCACTCAAAGTCAATTTGCGTGACTTTTCGTGGTCCCGTAGATATGGAGTATGGCAAAGCAGCGAGAGTCGCTGAGTTGCCTTATTCTGCATAAAAGATCCGTTCCATGGGCGTTGCGGTGGGTATTCCCACACAACACCCATGGGTTTCGAAGCATTCACAGATTTAAAAGGATCTGTAAACCTGGGAATGTGTCAAAACTGTACGCCTCCCCAGGGCAGGGGCAAAGATTGTTTCTGTGAAGGAAAGTACTCTTCCTTCACAAAAATAACCTGATTTCAACGCAGGCACCCTCCCGCCATGGTGCAAGGGTGTCTGTATAGGCGCAAGGCTGCCTAAACGACACCAATGCAAAGGAAAGGACAGGAATGCATCACATTGACATATGCACTTTCCTTATGGCACGGCGCTGCAAGCTGGCTTGCGGCGCAGCGTTGCTTCATTTCATTGTAAGTGAGCCCCTTATCCTTTGTCAGCTTACCAGAACAGGGGAGTAGGTCCTAAATATTGCTCCCCTGATAAAATCTGACTCACCATAGCAAGTGGGCACATAGCTTTCTCGAGACCTGCCTCAAATATATAAAGGTTATTGCAAATCAATCACAGCACCACTTTGCTTATTGTTCTGCTGCCACAAGCCACATTGTATGTATTAGTGGCCACCTTCCAGCAGCCACCCAGAATGAAATGTGCCTTTCTTCCTACATTTCCATTTTTTTCAATCTGAGCCCCCCACAATCTCTGACACCCCTTCTCTCCATGTCCTGAGGCACCTCCCCTCCCTATCCCCTGTGCCACCTCCCCATGTCGTGTGGCACACCCCTCCTCCATCCATTCACCAGTGACCTGGAACCTGTATCTTGAGCCATGGTCTGTGCTGCTGAATGACAAACACATCAGAATCCATCAGTAGACCGATGAAAAACAACCCTCTCTGAAAGTCACATCTAGCCTAGCCATCGATTGCATCCTAGGCATGTGCATTGACTCCATCCAATCTCAGGCGTCTGCTTTGACTCCATCCAATCCTAGGCGTCGGCATTGACTCCATCCATTACTAGCGTCCACATTGACTCCATCCAATCCTAGCGTCCGCATTGACTCCATCCAATCCTAGCGTCCGCATTGACTCCATCCAATCCTAGGCATCCACATTGACTCCATCCAATCCTAGCGTCTGCACTGACTCCATCCAATCCTAGGCGTCCGCATTGACTCCATCCTATACTAGCGTTCGCATTGACTCCATCCAATCCTAGCGCCTGCATTGACTCCATCCAATCCTAGCACCTGCATTGACTCCATCCAATCCTAGGCATCCGCATTGACTTCATCCAATCCTAGGCGTCCGCATTGACTCCATCTAATCCTAGGTGTCTGCATTGACTCTATCCAATCCTAGCGTCCGCATTGACTCCATTCAATCCTAGCGTCCACATTGACTCCATCCAATCCTAGCGTCCGCATTGACTCCATCCAATCCTAGGAGTCCGCATTGACTCCATCCAATCCTAGCGTGCGCATTGACTCCATCCAATCCTAGCTTCCGCATTGACTCCATCCAATCCTAGCGTCCGCATTGACTCCATCCAATCCTAGGCATCCTCATTGACTCCATCCAATTCTAGCATCCTCATTAACCCCATCCAATCCTAGGCATCCACATTGACTCCATCCAATTCTAGTGTCCGCATTGACTACATCCAATCCAAGCGTCCGCATTGACTCCATCCAATCGTAGCGTCCGCATTGACTCCATCCAATCCTAGGCGTCCGTATTGACTCCATCCAATCCTAGCGTCCTCATTGACTCCATCCAAACCTAGCGTCCGCATTGACTCCATCCAATCCTAGCATCCGCATTGACTCCATCCAATCCTAGCATCCGCATTGACTCCATCCAATCCTAGCGTCCGCATTGACTCCATCCAATCCTAGGCATCCGCTTTGACTTCATCCAATCCTAGCGTCCGCATTGACTCCATCCAATCCACGCTCTTGGGAGTCACTGAAGTTATTCGCCAATGTGTGGATAAGGGAGGGACCGTGGCACTTATTTTATTAGACTTGAGTGCCGCGTTCGACACTGTATCCCACAAGACTCTTTTACAAACTTTACATTCAAGGGGCATTGTCGGATCAGCTCTGAAGTGGTTGTCTAGTTTTTTGTCCAATAGGACTTTCCAGGTCTTTTCCCTACGGCTAACTCTAAGATTCATTCTTCCCCGTATGGCGTACCTCAGGGCTCTATACTTAGCCCATTACTTTTCAACATCTATGTTAGCCCCCTGGCTTCTATTGCGGAGGAGGCTGGGCTGACCATATATTCATATGCGGATGACACCCAGCTTATTTTCTCCTTGTCTTCCAAGGAGACTTCCAACATATCCTCTTTCCAGGTTGGGCTACAAAAGATAGCTGGATGGATGCATACAAATAGGTTGAAACTAAACGGAGGGAAAACGGAACTCCTTATCTTCGGAAATAAAACTCTTGGGGTCCCCAGCATTGGCCACCTCAGATGGGTGATCTCCCAACCCTACACAATCTGTTCGTAACCTTGGTATAATTATTGACTGACCAATTGTCTATGAAACAGCAAGTAGTTAAGGTTGTTTCAACCTGTTTTACAATTTTAAAATGGCTAAAAAGAATTCTTTGGATGCTTCCTTTACCCATGCAAAAAACTGTTATTCAGCCCTTGATCGTGTCCAGATTGGACTACGGCAATGTCCTGTATTTGGGTGTGAGTAAGGAAATGACCCGTAAGCTGCAAGTGGTCCAAAATTCTGCGGCCAGACTACTATGTCAGCTACCCAGAATGGCCTCTATTTCAGGTCCTCTCCGTGATCTTCACTGGCTTAAGATAGAAAATCGTTCACAATTCAAAGCCCTCGCTATATGCATAGGATCAAAATGAATTTAGCACCACATTATCTTAGTGCCTTGGTACATCCTTACCTTCCCTCACGACTTCTACAATCCTCTAACCAATTAAAATTTCAAGTTCCCAAGATCAAACCAGCACGCATGGGCGGATGGTCTTTTGCCTACTTAGCTCCATCTTTATGGAACTCTCTTCCATTTCAACTACGCCAGGAAACCATCTATCATAAATTTCGTAAGGATTTAAAAACGTGGTTATTCAACCACTAGAGCATGTTCTCTTCTTTAGCGCGGGTCCGTAGGCGCCGGGAAACCTCCAGGTCACTTTGGGCAATATAAATTTAATTTAATAATAATAATAATAATAATAATAATAGCGTCTGCATTGACTCCATCCAGTCCTAGCTTCCGCATTGACTCCATCCAATCCTAGGCGTCCGCATTGACTCCATCCAATCATAGCGTCTGGATTGACTCCATCCAATCCTAGCATCCGCATTGACTCCATCCAATCCTAGCATCTGCATTGACTCCAACCAATCCTAGAATTCTCATTGACTCCATCTAATCCTAGCGTCCGCATTGACTCCATCCAATGTTAGCGTTCACATTGACTCCATCCAACCCTAGGTGTCCACATTGACTTCATCCAAAGTTAGCATCCACATTGACTCCATCCAAACCTAGGCATCCACATTGACTCCATCCAATGCTACGTTCCACATTGACTCCATCTAATCCTAGCGTTCGCATTGACTCCATCCGATCCTGGCATTCTCATTGACTCCATCTAATCCTAGCGTCCGCATTGACTCAATCCAATGTTATCATGCACATTGCCTCCAACCAATCCTAAAGTCCACATTGACTCCATCCAATCCTAGCATCCGCATTGGCTCCATCTAATCCTAGCGTCCGCATTGACTCCATCCAATGTTAGCATCCACATTGACTCCATCCAATCCTAGGCGTCCTCATTGACTCCATCCAATCCTAGCAGCCTCACTGACTCCATCCAATCCTAGCGTCCTCTTTGACTCCATCCAATCTTAGCGTCCGCATTGACTCCATCTAATCCCAGCGTCCGCATTGACTCCATCCAATATTAGCGTCCACATTGACTCCATCCAAACCTAGCGTCCTCATTGACTCCACCCAATCCTAGCATCCGCATTGTCTCCATCCAATCCTAGGCGTCCTCATTGACTCCATCCAATCCTAGCATCCTCATTGACTCCATCCAATCCTAGCGTCCACATTGACTCCATCCAATCTTGACATTCTAATTGACCTTATCTAATCCTAGCGTCCGCATTGACTCCATCCAATGTTAGCATGCACATTGACTCCAACCAATCCTAGAGTCCACATTGACTCCATCTAATCCTAGCGTCCAGATTGACTCCATCCACTCCTAGCGTCAGCATTGACTCCATCCAATTCTAGCGTCCGCATTGACTCCATCCAATCCTAGGCATCCTCATTGACTCCATCCAATTCTAGTGTCCTCATTGACTCCATCCAATCCTAGGCGTCCGCATTGACTCAATCCAATCCTAGGCGTCCTCATTGACTCCATCCAATCCTAGCGTCCGCATTGTCTCCATCCAATCCTAGCGTCTGCATTGACTCCATCCAGTCCTAGCTTCCGCATTGACTCCATCCAATTATAGCATCCGCATTGACTCCATCCAATCCTAGCATCTGCATTGACTCCAACCAATCCTAGCATTCTCATTGACTCCATCTAATCCTAGCATCCGCATTGACTCCATCCAATGTTAGCGTTCACATTGACTCCATCCAACCCTAGGTGTCCACATTGACTTCATCCAATGTTAACATCCACCTTGACTCCATCCAAACCTAGGCATCCACATTGACTCCATCCAATGCTACGTTCCACATTGACTCCATCTAATCCTAGCGTTCGCATTGACTCCATCCGATCCTGGCATTCTCATTGACTCCATCTAATCCTAGCGTCCGCATTGACTCCATCCAATGTTATCATGCACATTGCCTCCAACCAATCCTTAAGTCCACATTGACTCCATCTAATTCTAGCATCCGCACTGACTCCATCCAATCCGAGCATCCGCATTGACTCCATCTAATCCTAGCATCCGCATTGACTCCATTCAGTGTTAGCATCCACATTGACTCCATCCAATCCTAGGCGTCCTCATTGACTCCATCCAATCCTAGCAGCCTCACTGACTCCATCCAATCCTAGCGTCCTCTTTGACTCCATCCAATCTTAGCGACCGCATTGACTCCATCTAATCCCAGCGTCCGCATTGACTCCATCCAATCCTAGCGTCCTCATTGACTCCACCCAATCCTAGCATCCACATTGTCTCCATCCAATCCTAGGCGTCCTCATTGACTCCATCCAATCCTAGCATCCTCATTGACTCCATCCAATCCTAGCGTCCGCATTGACTCCATCCAATCCTGACATTCTAATTGACTCCATCTAATCCTAGCGTCCGCATTGACTCCATCCAATGTTAGCATGCACATTGACTCCAACCAATCCTAGAGTCCACATTGACTCCATCTAATCCTAGCGTCCAGATTGACTCCATCCACTCCTAGCGTCCGCATTGACTCCATCCAATTCTAGCGTCCGCATTGACTCCATCCAATCCTAGGCATCCTCATTGACTCCATCCAATTCTAGTGTCCTCATTGACTCCATCCAATCCTAGGCGTCCGCATTGACTCAATCCATTCCTAGGCGTCCGCATTGACTCCATCCAATCCTAGAGTCCGCATTGTCTCCATCCAATCCTAGCATCCGCATTGACTCCATCCAATCCTAGCGCCTGCATTGACTCCATCCAATCCAAGGAATCCGCATTGACTCCGTCCAATCCAAGGGGTCCGCATTGACTCCATCCAATTCCAGGCATCTGCATTGACTCCATCCAGTCCTAGGTGTCCGCATTGACTCCATCCAATCCTAGCGTCCTCATTGACTCCATCCAATCCTAGCATCTGCATTGACTCAATCCAATCCTAGGCGTCCGCATTGACTCCATCCTATACTAGCGTTCGCATTGACTCCATCCAATCCTAGCGTCTGCATTGACTCCATCCAATCCTAGCGCCTGCATTGACTCCATCCAATACTAGGCATCCGCATTGATTCCATCCAATCCTAGGCGTCCGCATTGACTCCATCTAATTCTAGGCATCTGCATTAACTCTATCCAATCCTAGCGTCCACACTGACTCCATTCAATCCTAGCGTCCGCATTGACTCCATCCCATCCTAGCGTCCGCATTGACTCCATCCAATCCTAGGTGTCCGCATTGACTCCATCCAATCCTAGGCGTCCGTATTGACTCCATCCAATCCTAGCATCCGCATTGACTCCATCCAATCCTAGCGTCTGCATTGACTCCGTCCAATCCTAGGCGTCCGCATTGATTCCATCCAATCCTAGCGTCCGGATTGACTCCATCCAATCCTAGCGTCCACCTTGACTCCATCCAATCCTAGCGTCCACATTGACTCCATCCAATCCTAGCTTCAGCATTCACTCTATCCAATCCTAGGCATCCTCAATGACTCCGTCCAAATCTAGCGTCCTCATTGCTCTGTGTATGCTTAGCGCTATTTGCACATTTCTGGGGGCTTGATTGAGGCTCTGGGCACTGCTCGATTCTTGGGAATCGGAAGCAGGTCACGGGCTGCCTGATTCAGGTTAGCAGGCTAGTCTTCCTCAGCCGCAACCCACTAATTACACGCTGATGCGACCGCGCAGCGGACGCGCGCAGCGGGCGCACCTAAGGCAAGCCCGTCTGCGCCCGTCTGCGCTCGGACTGGGCTCGGGGCCAGTCTCCCTGGTCCCCGCAACTCGAATGCCCCTATCTATTCGAGAGCAACGCTCCTGAAGTTAGACCCGAACGGCGGGAACATGTGCTGCCCGAGGTTTTTACCTGAGGAGCTCAGCAACGGACCCTCAGGTACCTGCCCTAAATGTCATACGTTGATGCCCTACCAAATAGGACTGAGCACCAGATCAAAGTCCTGGCCAAAGTTAGATCCCCTTGGTACAGGACACCTCGCACCTGTTAAAATCATGCTTCTGAATGCTAGATCCCTAATAAAACACAGTGAGGAATGTGCTATGCTGATAGAGGATCACAATGTTATGTTGGCTTTTATTACGGAATCCTGGTCCAATGATTCCTCTGGCCCTGACCTTGTTAAAGCCCTACCACCGGGATATCTTTGTCACACTCAAGATAGACCCATAAGGAAAGGGGTGGGCTAGCTGTAATTTATCATAACTCCTTAGAGCCCTCCTTCCTCCCAGCCTCTAACCAGACCTGTGAAGCTTTGTCAATTAACGTCCGCATCTCTCCTCATGACACCTTCAAAGCCATTCTCCTCTATCGCCCCCTGAGCCTAGAGGGGCTTTTTTAGAGTCGGTTGGTATGCTACTTGAGGAGGGACTCTGTGCTAAATCTTTTACGATTCTAGGAGATTTTAATTTTTATCTTGAGGACCCTACTGCCTCAGACAACATAAAACTACAACAAATGCTAAGTGGGGGGGACCTCACGCAATTAGTGCTGGATCCCACCTACACTGCAGGTCACACGCTAGATGGTATTTTTTCCAACCATCCAAATATTCATTATCGAGGAGTTTTACCAGTTTCCTGGTCGGATCATTCGGCCGTCTTCTTTGAAATTTTACCTACTTTACCTCACAAACCTAAACTGGAACTCAAACCTAAGGTTGAAGTAAGGGTCTGGAAAAATATTAACAGCGTGGAGCTAGAAAATCGCTTACAAGCAACGTTGTGCGATTGGTCTTCCTCTGCAGAAGAGGCCTCGGCTAAATATACTGATTGGCTGGACTCCGCCTGCAGATCACTAGTTCCCGTTAAATTGTGGGTTCCCAAGAGGGTTTCACCTTCGGCCCCTTGGTACTCGGACAGCCTAAAAATATTAAAAGTTGAATGTAAACGCTTGGAACGCGTTTGGAGAAGAGGCTACACCAATATCACTAAAGAGGCTTACAAAGAAAGTCTTGCTCGTTATAAAAGAATGCTTTTGGACACAAAAAGAAATACTTTGGTGAACAGATCAGTAAGGCCAAATCCTCCACAAAGGAACTTTTTAAAACCATTTCCAAACTTACAAATCCCACCAGTGCTAAACCACGGAATGGCCCTGAAATCTGTGAAACCTTAGCTTCTTTCTTTAGGGAAAAAGTGGATATCATCTTTTCATCTTTCAGGATTTCTCAAAAGGAGGGCTCCAAGATGGAAGTATGGGGCCCGGTTAAGGACGTCAAGAGAATTCCGATTTTAGATAGCTTCGCCACAGTGCAGGCCCAGGATGTCTTAAAGCTCCTGTTGGGAATCCAATCTGGCTCTCCTCTGGATCCCTGCCCAGCCTCAGTGGCTAAACTTGTTCCAAACATCATTGGGACGGCCCTTGCCCTGGTTTTTAATATCATCTTTAAGTCAGGTCGATTTCCCAAGGTATGGAAAAAAGCCTCAATTCTCCCTCTCCTGAAGAAAGCGAACTTGGACTCGAATGAGTCAAGTAATTACAGACCCATCTCTCGTCTCCCCTACCGGCCAAGTTGATCGAAAAAGAAATGAATTTCCAACTAAGTCCCTTTCTCAAAAATAATGGCCTGCTAGATCCAACACACCTAGGCTTTCGTGCCGATCATAGCACTGAGCTGGCTCTGATTAAATCAACTAAAGAAATCAGAGAGGCATTAGATCAGGGAGGAGCGGCAATTCTGATTATGTTGGATCTGTCCGCGATGCTCGATACGGTCCACCACGAAGTGTTGTTGGACCGGTTAGCCGAAATAGGGGTTTCCGGCAATGCCCATACCCTATTAAAATCTTTTCTGACTGATAGAATCCAAACAGTGGATTTGGGAAAGGATCGATCGAAACCTTTCTCCCTGCCCTGTGGGGTCCCTCAAGGATCGGCACTTAGCCCTACACTGTTTATGTATCCCCGCTGGCTGTCCTTATTCGATCTTTTGGGCTCCAGCTGACCTCCTATGCCGATGACACACAAATTGTGTTGTCAATACAGAAGGGCAATGAGGCCAAGACAGGGCGCGATTGCCACAACTGTATGCAGGCCATCCAAAGCTGGATGACAGCAAATTGTCTTAAGTTGAATGCGGGGAAAACTGAGGTGATCATCTTCGGTAATTCCTCGAACCTTTGGTCACCCGATTGGTGGCCTGCAATCTTGGGTCCACAACCAGTTCCCTCCACCAAGGTGAAGAACCTGGGGGTGATCATTGACGCTCAAATTATCTTTCGGAGACCAGATTAGCCGAGTTGCCTCCTCCTGCTTTCATCTTCTGAGGATACTGAGGAAAATCAAGTTTCTATTGCCCGAAGATAGCCTCAGGACAGTAATTACTGCTCTTATTTTTCTCGCCTGGATTATTGCAACGGCCTTTATCTTAACATCCAGAAAAGACATCTTAGCCGATTGCAGGTTGTGCAGAATGCGGCAGGCAGGCTTCTTTTGGGGATCCCAAGGTTTGTCTCGGTTAAGAAGGAACTTGGGAAGCTTCACTGGCTTCCGGTGAAACAACGGGTGGATTTTAAGGCCCTTTGCACGGTCTTTAAAGCCCTCACAGGTTCTGGCCCAGCCTACACGAGACAACATCTTCAATGGTATGTTCCCGGCAGAGCATTGCGCTCTGCCGAGGCAAAACTTATAAAAGTTCCACGGGCAAAGACAGCTAGTTGGGGGCAGGAGCTTTTTCTGCGGTGCGGCAAAAGCATGGAACAGCCTTCCCCTCCATCTCAGAAGTGCCACCGAGCTTCTTTCCTTTAGAAGGGGGCTGAAAACCTGGCTTTTCCCCTGAATCCTTCTCTCATCCAGCAACCAAGTCGGCAACTCTCAGCGCCAGGACACCCTAGGGTAGCAGTGCGCTTTACAAGCCTTATTAACATCCAATCCTAGGCATCCGCATTGACTCCATCCAATCCTAGGCGTCCGCATGGACTCCATCCAATCCTAGGCATCCGCATTGACTCCATCCAATCCTAGCGTCCTCATTGACTCGATCCAATCCTAGCATCCGCATTGACTCAATCCAATCCTAGCGTCCACATTGACTCCATCCAATCCTAGCGTCCGCATTTACTCTATCCAATCCTAGCATCTGCATTGACTCCATCCAATCCTAGCAACCGCATTGACTCCATCCAATTGTAGGCGTCCACATTGACTGCATCCAATCCTAGCGTCCTCATTGACTCCATCCAATCCTACCATCCGCATTGACTCCATCCAATCCTAGCGTCCGCATTGACTCCATCCAATCCTAGGTGTCCACATTGACTCCATCCAATCCTAGCGTCCACATTAACTCCATCCAATACTAGCGTCCGCATTGACTCCATCCAATCCTAGCGCCTACATTGACTCCATCCAGTCCTAAGTGTCCTCATTGACTCCATCCAATCCCAGGCGTCTGCATTGACTTCATCCAATCCTATGCGTCCTCATTGGCTCCATCCAATCCTAGCGTCCGAATTGACTCCATCCAATTCTGGCGTCCGCATTGACTCCATTCAATACTAAGCATCCTCATTGACTGCATCCAATCCTACGCGTCCTCATTGACTCCGTCTAATCCTAGGCGTCCGAAGCCTACTTCAGACTGAACCCTACAGAGATGCATTTTGTCCTCATTGCAAATGTCTGCAAAGAAGAAGAGATGAAAGACTGTCTCTCTCTGAGAGGAACATCAACAGCGACATTGCTCATTTCACTGACAGCACCTAATTCTAGGTAGCATGGAACTGAAAGCTTGGCCTGTGTGAAATGTACATAATTCCAACAAATGAAACTCATGAAAAGTTATGCCACACTTCTCGAGATGCCACTCTGTGTTTGCATTGTTCATCATGAAATGTGGGAAATTACGAGAGAGTCCTTCTATGTAGTAGAGCATTTCACCAGGGGGTACTGAAAGAAAATTTCCTTGCTTCCCTCTTCCCCTGCCTCTCCCTTCTACACATTTAAACCTAGCTGTTCAATAGCAGGCTTTGTTGCACCATAGCTAGGTTCACACTTTACAAGCCACTTATATACTTGAAAGAAATGACAGACACACAAAAGAGACCAAACAAATGTATTATTAAACATGAATATTTATTATTATTAAGCAAGATGTCATTGTTTCATGGTAGCAAGCAAGCACGGAAGTCTATATATGGGGAAATCATCTCATAGAATTAGTCAATGATTGGCTTCTCTGCGCTATGAAATCAACATACACCAGTGAGATCGATCTTTGTCCAGGAAGGCCCTGGAGAACCTTTCTCAGCAATGACACAAAGGACCGTGGTGGAAGCTGCAGCAGGCATAAAGGAAGGAACTTTGAGATGGGAAAGACGGCAACAGAGTGTACATTTTCAGCTTCTGATGATGCTGTTGTGGAGTTTCTTGAGGTTTTTCCAAGTATTAAGACAACATTTTCATTTAAGATGGAGGCAGCTCATGACCAACGTCAGGAGCAAAATCCTGTCCATTTTACTCCAAATTGTTGGTTTTATTTGCCAAGTCAACCCATGACATCATAGGATGGACAGAGATCATAGACTGGGTGTTAGTTGTTTGAAGAGTTAGGTGGATCAGTGCTGTGCCTTTCTATGAACAAATACTATTACAAATTGATCACAGCACCACCTCACTATTGGCACTTAATGTTTTGCTGCATGATCCACATTGAACTTTGCAAATAAAGAGGATTTATCATTACAATTCCATTGGTACTAAACATAACAGATGTACCTCCGCTCAATTAGGAATTACAGCTTATTTAATGTAATGAGGAATCCCCAATGCTATCCTATGAGAGGGGTAGGTCTCACAGTAGTGTGAATACATGTCCTACCTTTTTCTTACACAGCACCCTGCCCTATGGGTACCTAGGGCCTACCTTAGGGGTGACTTATATGCAATAAAAGGGGTGTTTAAGGTTTGGCAAGGGGTTTTAAATGCCAAGTCAACATGGCAGTGGGTCACTACCTTCAGGCTGCAATAGCAGGTCTGGGACATGTTTTAGAGAGCTACCTAGGTGGGTGGCACAACAAGTGCTACAGGCGCACTAGTAACATTTAATTTACTGGCCCTGGGTAAATGGAATACCACTTTACAAGGGATTTGTAAGTAAATTAAATAAGCCAATTAGGTAGATGCCAATTAAACCATGTTTACAGTATTGACCACAAGAACTTTAGCACTGGTTTGCAGTGGTAAAGTGCACACAGTCCTAAGGCCAACAAAAATGAATTCAGCAAAATTAGAAGCAAGCAGGCAAAAAGTTTGGGGGAAGACTAACCTAAGGCTGACAGGTCTAACTGTTGGCCACCTTCATGTAACACTGCGTCTTTCTTCCTTCATTGCTGTGTGTTTACTACACACAGCTGGAGCTCAAAAATCTATTTAATGTGAAATGAGGTTTCACAAGTCAGAGATTCAATATGGTTGGCAGCCACCTTCCTGCCGCCCCCAAAACACACTGCCCCTTTCTTCCTTCATTTCCATGTGTTTCCCACAAAGACCAAGCACTCAGTTGTCACTTTTACTTGAAATGAGGTCCCACAAACTCAAAATCTAATATGGAAGGTTCATGGCCAGCTTTGACAGAGGACCATAAAGTGCCTAAAATCTGAGGCTCCCGAGGACAGCGTGAGAAGCTGCACAAAGATTAGGATTTCCATGAGGGAAGACATTCATAATCATTAAAAAGAGAACATTGAGGTAGAGAGAAAAACATGCTTATCAAAAACAAGAGTAAGGCGCAAGGGTGCCTGCGTTGGAGCTAGGCAGCTATTTTTAGCGCCAGTGCTAGGGGAAACACAGGTGTGCGCCGCATTCTTGTGAATACAGCACATCCCTGTGTTTTGGAAATGGCAAAGAGCGGCGCAACTAAATTTGGTACGGGTCCGCACTCCGACATTTCTTTGTAAATATGCCGTTTGATTCAGAAAAATATTTATAGGTCCAGGAGGCCCATTACAAGGGCGATGTGGCATGTTAGGGGATTCCTGGTTCCCAGGACCTGGTGCACGGGGGGGTGCACTCACGTTAGTCAGGGACGAGGAGTCAGATATTTCTTATTGAGGCAACTGTTTTCTTTCACAAACCCCCTCAGATTCTCATTTCTAAACTCTCTGCCTCCTGCCCCAGTCTCTGTAGGGTGTTCCAAAAGGAGCTCTTTCTCTACATCTAGTGTCTGCCTCATGGGCAGGTAGCATGTGTCCTATATGGCATTTCCATGAATGTTCCTATAATAATCTGTTGTTCTAAAGACCAAGGGGGCATATTAACAAGAGGCAGCGATAATTATCGCTAACCGTGCTTAGCGCGTTTTTTTTTTATCGCCGCCTATCGCTGGAACTTATTGCCAACCTAGCGCTGTATTAACAACGCTCAGCGCATTGGCGATAAGAATTCCAGCGATGGCGGGAAAGGGCGAACATCGCTGGAAATCCAGAGATGTTCACCTAAAAACGGCGAAACCTTGCTGATACGAACCCTGTGGTCGTAACCCAAGAATCCACCTCCCATGCAAAGTATGCCCAAGTCAGGATTTTAGCAGACGTTAAAATCCAGCGTTATTGGGCAGTTAGCGCGGTTTTGTGTATAGCCACGGCGGCCGGGGCATTGTTGTAAATATCGCGAAGCCCGGTTAGCGATATTCTCCCGTGTAGTTTTGTCAGGCATGCCTCCTTTGTATATCATTAGTGTTGCGATGCTGGGCATTTAGAAAACGGGCGCTGAGGCATGGAATCACGCGCTAGCGTGTCCTTGATGATAATGCGATAAAATTATCGCCGCTTTTCGCCCGAAAATGGACGATAAAGCGGCGATAATTTTATCGCGGCCCCTTGATAATATGCCCCCAGGTGTCAATGTTCTGCAGAATTATAAGAGTCTCCCAGAGATGTGTCACATTTTATAACAATCCCAACAAGAAGCAATGAGCAAGACATTTATAATAACATAAAGTAATCATGAAATGAAGAGCAGAAATAACAAGACCACTGAGAGAACCCGCAAGGCAATCATGAAATGCGGAGTCACAATAAACACATCAGTGCTCCTAACAGGCACTGAAGGCGCTGACTTAGAAATCCTCTATTTATTGTTACTGCACAGGTACTCCCGGCTTTCATCATCAGACTCGGCATGGCTCGATGTCTGTCAAGCAGAGCTAAAAAACAGGATGAGATAATGGAGAGGAGATTATACACAGAAGCAGAAATAAAATGAACAGTCAGACATCATACAGGGGCCCCAGGCAGACATAATGCAGGGGCCCCAGGGAGGCACCCAAAATAAACAATCATACACAGGAGCAGAAATACAATGAACAGTCAGACATCATGCAGGGGCCCCAGGGAGGCACCCAAAATTGAATCCGCCTTGTTTGATGAAAATAAACAACAGACTTGCGGCCTTAGATTAATTAATTAAGTGTAATATCACCTCTCAAAAAGGAGTGTTACTCACACGGGGAGATGGCTGTTGTTTCTTCACCACGTTAATCTAAGGCCGCAAGTCTGTTGTTTATTTTCATCAAACAAGGCGGATTCAATGTTTCGCCCCATTCCCGGGTTTAAAAACATTGCGATGAAGACGATGGGAGAATCCAATCCACGGCAACACGCAGGAGATGTGAGGCTCCAGGGTGAGAACAATTCTGTAAGTAGATGTGACTTAGAGAGCGAGGGCCCTGGGGCCGGGGTACGGTATTGTTTCAGTATGTTTATGAACAAGATTGGCATTTTTTCTTCAAGACGGGCAAGCAAGGAAGTGATTGGAGCAGGTACATTTAGTGGATCTTATTACTGACTTGGAGACTAATACATTTAGATTTTGGGCAGTAAGAGATTTTTTTCAATCCTTTCATGCAGTGTTGGTGCAACTGTTGTAGTGTTTGGACCGGGATAATTTACCTACTGGTTGAAATACGACTAGGAGATTTAAAAATAACAGCCATCTCCCCACTCCCTTTTGAGAGGTGATATTATACTGATCTGGTTATTGGTTCAGTTCGCATTGAGGCAGCACTTTATGTGTTTTCGTCTTTTTTTCTCTTTTGGTTCACAGAATATTTACCGTTTGCACATCTAGATAGGTGAGGTATTAGGCATTGTAAAGATATTGGGTTATAAGGTTCATCCTTATTCCTAACACAGCACATGTTTGGTTGATATTTAGAGCACTAGGGATCCTGCATGACGTACATTGTCTTCTATTTTTGTTCTCAATTTTGCACGTGATTAAGCTTGAACACACTTAAACAAAATCTTTTGATGTCATTATCAATAATGTTTTTAATATACAAATATATCACCTGTGGGACAGGGGTCTTTCCCTGATAAGCCTATAAAGCATAATACCGTCACCGCCACGTAGTATCTGTTTATGGAAGCATCTCTAGGATAAGCTTTTGGAAACTAATATTTATCATATGAACATTGCATCATGTGTAAATTTAGTAAATTTCTTTGATTGATTACATTAATATGAATGTTTAAATATTGAGTTTTGAATATTACATAGCACCTATTTGGGCTATTGAAAAGCGCACCCTGCATCCATGTGACAATTCTTTGTTCTCATGTTACTTTGTAATAATTACCTGGCAGGAGCTGGTCAGGGCAACAGGGTTTGCCCCATTGATAAATTATTGAAGAAACTATTGATTACTTGTACATAGTAGTTTACTAATTTGGTGTGCAGGTTTAACTCTATTTTTAAGCAAAAGAGAGGTCAGCATTCTCCACACCAGATGGCACTACCAATTCCGGGTTATGCCCTTTGGGATGAAGAATGCCCCTGCCACCTTTCAGAGGTTGGTCAACAAGGTGTTGGTTGGACTGGAAGATTTCAGTGCCGCCTACCTGGATGACATCGCAGTGTTCAGCGCCAGTTGGGAGGAACATCTGCACCACCTCTGGGAAGTGTTGATGGCGCTGCAGAGGGCAGGCCTCATGATCAAGGCGAGTAAATGCCAGATCGGGCAGGGTTCCGTGGTGTACTTCAGCCACCAGGTGCGGAGCGGCCAGGTGGCGCCCCTACAGCCCAAGATTGATACCATCCTGGCTTGGGAACGCCCCCAAAACCCAGACACAGGTGAGAGCCTTTTTAGGACTCACAGGGTACTACAGGAGGTTTGTCAAGGGGTATGGCAACATTGTTGCACCCTTGACAGAGCTGACTTCCAGGAAGCAGCCCAAGAAAGTGAAATGGACTGACACCTGTCAGAAGGCTTTTGATGCCCTGAAGACTGCCATGTGCTCGCCGCCCGTGCTCCAGGCGCCCAACTTCTCAAAAGAATTTATTATCCAAACAGACGCTTCAGAGCATGGTGTGGGGGATGTTCTATCACAGATTAATGAGGAGGGCCTAGACCAACCTGTAGCCTTCATCAGTAGGAGGTTACTTCCACGGGAACAGAGGTGGAGTGCAATTGAGTGTGAGGCATTTGCTGTGGTCTGGGCACTGAAGAAGCTGAGGCCATACCTGTTTGGGACTCACTTCCGGGTTCAGACAGACCACAGGCCCCTCAGATGGTTGATGCAGATGAGGGGTGAGAATCCAAAGCTGTTGAGGTGGTCCATTTCCCTACAGGGGATGGACTTCACGGTGGAACACCGCCCTGGTACAGAACACTCCAATGCTGATGGTCTGTCCAGGTTTTTCCGCCTTAATGAAGAGAACTCCCAAGAGGTAGGGTCGCCCTCCCCACATTTCAGCTGGAGGGGACAAGTGTTAGACCTGACACCATTGGCGTGGGTCTCCCTTCCATTTTTCGCTGTTGCCTCCTGTACTTTTTGCTATGTTTTTGCTGGTCTAGATGCTTTGGGCACTTTGCCACTGCTATTCAGTGCCAAAGTGCAAGTGCTCCCTATTGTAAATTGTTATAATGAATTAGTAACTCCATGATTGGCTTATTTGATTTACTTGTCAGACCCTAGTACAGTGCACCATGTGTGCCCAGGGCCTGTAAATCAAATGCTGCTGGTGGGTTTGCAGCACTGATTGTGCCACCCACAGAAGCAGCTTGTAAGATGTGACTCAGGCCTGCCATTGCAGAGGCTGTGCACAGTCTAGGACTGCCATGTCGACTTGGCAAGTGCACCCACTTGCCAGTCCCCAGACCTTCCCTTTTCTACATGTTAGTCACCCCTAAGGTAGGCCCATGGGCAGGGTGCATTGTATGTGAAAGGTAGGACATGCCCTGATGTGTGTGGCATGTCCTGATAGTGAATTACAGCCAAATTTGTTTTTCACTATTGCAAGGCTATCTATTCCCATAGGCCAGAATGGGCAGTTTGATTATAACATCTTATAATACTAACTGACCCTAGGAACAAGATAGAAAAACAAATTTAGTATGCCTGAACTCAGAAGTTAAAATACATCTTTTAGTGTAGGTGATTTTTACATTTTGTGTTTGAAAATACCACTTTTAGAAAGTAGGTATTTTCTTGCCTAGCCATCCAGTCTGCCTCTGCTAGGTTGTGTATTGCATGTCTGGTTTGTGAGTTACAGGAGGGCTTGGGCTCCAGCAGTCTGATGGTACAGGGCTGGGCCAAATAGGACCTTGGCTGAATAGAGAGTAGGGGGGCAGGGATTTCCTTTCACTCCCCTGAGCCCTCATAGAATAGAGAGTAGGGGGAGGAGATTTCCTTTCAGCTACCTGGGCTAGGTCTGCTTTCAACAATGCTGTTTCCACCTCCTGCCAGGAAGCTGCACCAGTGAGGACAGAACTGGTTTTGGTCAGGTACAGACACTCTCTGCATTCAGAGAACAAAGGATTTTGCAGTATAAATATTGGGGCCCAGACCCCAAGACTTTAGATCACTTCTGGGAATCAAGACGAACCTTTGCCAAGGAGAGGAACCAAGAAAGCTGAAGGAGGTGACTGCCCCTGTGCTGGTTCTGGGGTTGGCCTGCAGTGGTTACTTATTTGCCAAGGAAAGGAGAAAAGGAACTTTGTGAATGTTCATCATCTTGAAGAAGAATCTCCAAGGGCTTGAAGTGTGCTTGCCTCCTGCCTGAAGTCTCAGGGATACAAGACTTCACCACCAGCTCCCCTGAATTCCCTTGGTGGGAATTCTACCTGCCAGAGAAGTGCCTGCTGTTGCTTGGGCCCTCTAAGAGACTGCGTGTCGCTGGAAGCGCGACTCAACGAGTACGAAGCGTGTCGCCGCCGCCGCTGCCGCATCGCCGAAGAAGCGTGCCGCCGCAACTGGTTGTCATCGCATCACCGAGAGAAGCGCGTTGCAGGGCCTGTCGTGGCTCAAAAGTTACTGAGTCTGCTGCACGGCCGTCGAGCGTGCACGCATCACCTCCACGTTGTCGCATCGCATCAAAGACGCCATCTTGTCGCATCACACCGGATCGTCGCATTGAAGTGCCATCTTGTCGCATCGTAACCGGGACGCAGTAAGAAACCGAGCATCAACTCCCCACACAGTAAGGAAGCGAGCATCAACTCCCCTGCGCAGCAATAAGGAACCAACGCATCCACTCCCCTGAGTGTAAGGAACGACGCATCAACTTCCCTGCGACCCTTTTATTTGTATTGTGTTACGCATCCAAGGTACTTTGAGAGTAAAGTGGCGCATTTATCATCTAAATTGAACCAAGCTATTTATACCACTTTTAAGTCATATTTTTGAATACTGTATTGAGGATTTTTGTCGTTTGGTCTTGTGTTAAGTTTAGATAAAGATTACTTATTTTTCAAAACTGGTGTGGTGTACATCTGTAGTGTTTTCACTGTATTACTGTATGTGTTCACAAATGCTTTACACACTGCCTCTGAGATAAGGCTGTCTGCTCATGCCAAGCTAACAAAAGGGTGAGCAGGGGTTATTTTAGGAGTGTATCCCCCTTTCCCTGACTAGACGCAAGGGTCCCTATTTGGACAAAGGTGCAAACCATTACCAACTAGAGACCCCCAAATCTAACATTGGTGTTCAGCGGTGGGATTTGGACTTGCATTTGTGACTCATATACAGTGATTGGTGTACACTACTAGTGAGTGCAGACCATAACGCAACCACATACATTTTGGTAGAATTCTTTTTTCGTTGGAACTTCTTTCTATTTTTGATTCTTGAGAACTGCCAGTCTTTCTAACATGAGTAAGCCAGCATCCATTGCATCTGTAGACATTGATTTGGAAGAAGAGAGGATTGATACCTACACTGTGCCACACCTCAAGGCTATGTGCAAGAAAATTAAAATCTCTTTGAAAAGCCTCACCAGGAAAGAGGATTACCAAAAGGCGCTGAGGGCCTGGTTGAAATCTAGGAATGCCAGTGAGCATCCTGAAGAGCCTGCTGAGGAGGCAGAGAATTTAGATGCACAACTTGAGGAGCCATTGGGCCCAACCAGGGAGAAAGTACATTCCAGGGCGGGCAGCAGTGTTTCTTCCAAGGGCCTGTCCCCAGGAGAGCTGGAGGACAGGGAGAGGGAGAGAGTGCATAAGTTGGAGCTAGCCAAGCTCAAAATAGATGGTCAGAAGGACATAGAGAGCAAGAAAATAGAGTTTGGAATGGAATTAGAAATGAAGAAGTTAGCCTTAGAGGAAAAGAAAATGCATTTTGAACATGAGTGTTGAGGGAATTGGAGCTGAAAGCCAAAAGCTTAGAGATTACTCCCTCTGGTGGCAGCGCACCATTAGTGCCTGTAGAAGCAAGGGCCTACATCCCCAAGGAGGCAATTAAGGATTTCCACAAACATGAGGATATTGGTCAATGGTTTAGGGCTTATGAAGCTGCAATGATGGCCCACCGGGTCCCTGAGAAGAACTGGGGAGCGGGGTTGTGGGGCCGCTTTGTTAGTGATGGGCGGGACACCTTGTTAGATTTACCTACAGAGGAGCGGGTGTCCTATGCCCACATGAAGGAGGCCTTAATGACCAGGTATGGGTTGGCCCCAGAGTTGTACAGACAAAAGTTTAGGAATTGTAAGAAACTGTAGTCTACTACATGGGTGGAATATGTGTCTTTCTTTTGCAGAGCATTGGATGGTTGGGTGAAGGGTAGTGAATGATTTTGAGGCGCTCTATGATTTGTTTGCAGGGGAGCACTTGTCCAGTAATTGTTTTCCAGAGCTACGCCAGCACCTGATTGATAGTAAGCTGACTAATCCTAGGAAGCTTGCTGAGGAGGCGGACAGCTGGGTCAGTACCCTGGTCCACAAGGGTCATGTGGGAGACTTCGCCAAAGGTGGGCAGGGTCCCCCGCAGAAGAGTGGGGGGGACAAGGGTAAACAGAGGGAGTTCCAGAAAGGGCCCCAAAGTAATAACCAAGGGAAGGGTTCCCAGCCTCCCCCTGAGAAGAAGCCCGGGCCCCCGACAGGTAAACCTGTTCACAGGGAACCCCCAACATGTTATAAATGTGGTCAGGTGGGCCACTGCTATTATGATCCTAAGTGTCCCGCCAGGAATAACCCTGCACCCACTTGTGCACCACCCCGGCAGATGGCTAGTGTAGCCCTGGGGGAGGAGTTGGGTGCCCAGGGTGGGTGGGGTCCCGCAGTAATGTCCCTAGTCTCTTTAGGAGAATGTGAGATGGTCCCTAGGACCCAGCAGCCTGATAACACTAAGAAGTACAGGCAGTGGGTGAGCATCAATGGCCAAAGGGTGGAGGCTCTGAGAGACACCGGGGCCAGTGTGACAGCTGTCAGTTGTCGGCTGGTGTCTGAAGAGCAGGTGACCCCCAATGCATTTTACCCTGTAGTTGCCGCGGACAACTCAGAGAGCCACTGTAATGTGGCCCAGGTTCCCTTTGAGTTGGGGGGGGTCTCAGGTACCTTCCAAGTAGCTGTGAGGCCAGCCGTGCCTGTTGACTGTCTGTTGGGCAATGATTTAGAAGACTCCCCTTGGGCTAAGGTGGAGAGAAGGTCTCATTTGGAGATGTTGGGTGTGCCTGAGTGGGCGTGTGTGACCACTCGGTCAATGGCAGCCAGTAAGGGTGTTCAAGAGGACCTGGAGCCTGAAAGAGTGGCCCAGGTACCTGCCTTAAAGAGAAGAGGTAGGGGGCGCGGGAACCCAGCCCCTGAAGTTCCCACGGTCCAGGAGGAGGCAGACCTTGAGGGGGATGCCCCGGAACCTACAGTGGAGCAAGTAGCTGAACTGGGGGACCTACCTGAGCTGACCCATTGGCAGCAGGAAGGAGGCCCCTCCAGGGAAGAGTTCTGCGAGGAGCAGAAGAATTGCCCTTCTCTTGTGGGTTTGCGGCAACAGGCCACAAACCAGGCAGCAGGTGATCAGTCTGGATCACATTGGATCTACTGGGAGAATTGTCTCCTGTATAGCGAGCCTAAGGTTGCTGAGCCTGGGTCAGCCCGTGTGCTGGTGGTACCCCAGCGCTTCAGAGCCTTCCTACTGGGTTTGGCTCATGAGGTACCTTTAGCTGGACATTTGGGGCAGGACAAGACCTTTGAAAGGCTTGTCACCCACTTTTATTGGCCCCAGATGCACAAGAGTTCAAACACTCTTTGCAGGACCTGTCAGACTTGCCAGGCAAATGGAAAGAGTGGGAGGAGGCAAAAGGCCCCTCTCCAACCGTTCCCTGTAGTCAGCACCCCCTTTGACAGGGTGGGCATTGACATTGTGGGGCCTCTGGATCCCAAGACAGCCATGGGCAACAGGTTCATCCTGGTCTTGGTGGACCATGCCACCCGGTACCCAGAAGCCACCCCTCTCCGGACTGTGACATCCCCTGTGGTGGGACGTGCATTGATGGGGATTTTCTCCCGAGTGGGGTTCCCTAGAGAGGTAGTGTCTGAAAGATATACAAACTTCATTTCCAAGTATATGAAGTCCCTGTGGCAGGAGTGTGGTGTAACCTACAAGTTTACCACTCCTTACCACCCCCAAGGTAATGGGCTGGTTGAGAGATTCAACCGGACCCTAAAAGGCATGATTATGGGTCTTGAGGAACCTATGAGGCGTAAGTGGGACGTCCTCTTGCCATGCCTTCTGTTTGCTTACCGAGAGGTGCCACAGAAGTCCTTAGGGTTCAGCCCCTTTGAACTGCTGTATGGTCACCCGGTAAGAGGACCTCTGAGTTTGGTGAAAGAAGGCTGGGAGAAAGCTCCCAGTAAACCTCCCCAGGATGTATTTAGCTACATGCTGGCCTTTAGAAACCAAACTAGGCGCTTCAGACAGCTCGCTCAGGCGAATCTGGAGGCCAGCCAGGCAGAGATGAAACAGTGGTATGATCAGAATGCCACTCCGATCGAGTTTCAGCCTGGCCAGAAAGTTTGGGTCATGGCCCCAGTGGAGCCCTGTGCACTCCAGGATAAGTGGACCGGACCATTTGAGGTGGTGGAGCGCAAGAGTGATGTCACCTACTTGGTGGACTTGCGGTCTCCTAGGAACACTTTGCGGGTCCTGCATGTAAACCGCCTGAAGCACCACTTGGAGAGGTGCAAAGTGGGCATGCTCCTAGCCACAGATGCTGGAATAGAGGAGGAGACTGAGCCTCCTGACCTCCTGTGTGCAAAAGAGCAAGATCGGTCAGTGGATGGTGTGAACCTCTCTACCTCCCTGACCCCTGAGCAGCAGAATGATTGTCTCCAACTGTTGGGACAGTTTCCTGATCTGTTCTCCCTGACTCCCAGTGTCACTCCGTGGTGTGTCCATGATGTAGACACTGGGGACAGTCCTCCTGTCAAGCATCAAACTTACAGAGTGACTGAAAGGGTCAGAGCTTGCATCAAGGAGGAGGTATCCAAGATGTTTGCATTAGGGGTGATTGAGTCGTCTAACAGCCCTTGGGCCAGCCCAGTGGTCTTGGTCCCAAAGGCTGCCGCGCCTGGTGCCACACCCGAACTCCGGTTCTTAGTGAAGAGAACTCCCAAGAGGAAGGGTAATTCTCCCCACATTTCAGCTGGAGGGGACACGTGTTAGACCTGGCACCATTGGCGTGGGTCTCCCTTCCATTTTTCGCTGTTGCCTCCTGTACGTTTTGCTATGTTTTTGCCTGTCTAGATGCTTTGGGCACTTTGCCACTGCTATTCAGTGCCAAAGTGCAAGTGCTCCCTATTGTAAATTGTTATAATGAATTAGTAACTCCATGATTGGTTTATTTGATTTACTTGTCAAACCCTAGTACAGTGCACCATGTGTGCCCAGGGCCTGTAAATCAAATGCTGCTGGTGGGCTTGCAGCACTGATTGTGCCACCCACAGAAGAAGCTTGTAAGATGTGACTCAGGCCTGCCATTGCAGAGCCTGTGTGCAGTCTAGGACTGCCATGTCGACTTGGCAAGTGCACCCACTTGCCAGTCCCCAAACCTTCCCTTTTGTACATGTTAGTCACCCCTAAGGTAGGCCCATGGGTAGGGTGCATTGTATGTGAAAGGTAGGACATGCCCTGATATGTGTGGCATGTCCTGATAGTGAATTACAGCCAATTTCGTTTTTCACTATTGCAAGGCTATCTGTTCCCATAGGCCAGAATGGGCAGTTTGATTATTACATCTTATAATCCTAACTGACCCTAGGAACAAGATAGAAAAACAAATTTAGTATGCCTGAACTCAGAATGTTAAAATACATCTTTTAGTGTAGGTGATTTTTACATTCTGTGTTTGAAAATACCACTTTTAGAAAGTAGGTATTTTCTTGCCTAACCATCCAGTCTGCCTCTGCTAGGTTGTGTATTGCATGTCTGGTTTGTGAGTGACAGGAGGGCTTGGGCTCCAGCAGACTGATGGGTCAGGGTTGGGCTGAATAGGACCTTGGCTGAATAGAGTAGTGGGGCGGGGATTTCCTTTCATTCCCCTGAGCCCTCATAGAATAGAGAGTAGGGGGAGGAGATTTCCTTTCAGCTACCTGTGCCAGGTCTGCTTTCAACAATGCTGTCTCCACCTCCTGCCAGGAAGCTGCACAAGTGAGGACAGAACTGGTTTTGGCCAGGTACAGACACTCTCTGCCTTCAGAGAACAAAGGATTTTGCAGTATAAATATTGGGGCCCAGACCCCAAGACTTTAGATCACTTCTGGGAATCAAGACGAACCTTTGCCAAGGAGAGGAACCAAGAAAGCTGAAGGAGGTGACTGCCCCTGTGCTATTGTGCTGTTTCTGGGGTTGGCCTGCAGTGGTTACTTATTTGCCACGGAAAGGAGAAAAGGAACTTTGTGAATTTTCATCATCTTGAAGAAGAATCTCCAAGGGCTTGAAGTGTGCTTGCCTCCTGCCTGAAGTCTCAGGGATACAAGACTTCACCACCAGCTCCCCTGAATTCCCTTGCTGGGAATTCTACCTTCTAGAGAGGTGCCTGATGTTGCTTGGGCCCTCTAAGAGACTGCGTGTCGCTGGGAGCTGGAAGCGCGACTCAACGAGGAAGAAGCGTGTCGCCGCCGTCGCATTGCCGAAGAAGCGTGCCGCCGCCGCCACAGCTGGTTGTCATCGCATCGCCGAGAGAAGCGCGTCGCAGGGACTGTCACGGCTCAGAAGTTACCGAGTCCGCCGCACGGCCGTCCGGCGTGCACACATCGCCTCCAAGTTGTCGCATCGCATCAAAGACTCCATCTTGTCGCATCGCACCAGATCGTCGCATCGAAGCGCCATCTTGTCGCATCGTAACCGGGACGCAGTAATAAACCGAGCATCAACTCCCCACACATTAAGGAAGTGAGCATCAACTCCCCTGCGCAGCAGTAAGGAACCGATGCATCCACTCCCCTGAGTGTAAGGAACGGCGCATCAACTTCCCTGCGACCCTTTTGTTTGTATTGCGTGACGCATCCAAGGTACTTTGAGAGTAAAGTGTCGCATTTACCATCTAAATTGAACTAAGCTATTTCTACCATTTTTAAGTCATATTTTTGAATACTGTATTGTGGATTTTTGTCGTCTGGTCTTGTGTTAAGTCTAGATAAAGATTACTTATTTTTCTAAACTGTTGTGGTGTCATCTGTAGTGTTTTCACTGTATTACTGTATGTGTTCACAACTGCTTTACACACTGCCTCTGAGATAAGTCTACTTGTGCCAAGCTACCAAAAGGGTGAGCAGGGGTTATTTTAGGAGTGTATCCCCTTTTCCCTGACTAGACGCAAGGGGTCCCTATTTGGACAAAGGTGCAAACCATTGCCAACTAGAGGCCCCCAAATCTAACAACACTGCTATCTGGCAGGCTCTATATAGCCTTCACATGCAGGCTCAACACTCAGCCAATTATACATACACAGGGTAAACATACATGTGCAATCCATGTCCCAAAGGGATGGCCTGAAGGGGCACTTACAGGGGACTCGCAGCCAAATTGAAACCAGAAAGGCTAGTAGGCAACTTTCCTTGTGTAAGTAACAGATAAAAAGACCAGCCCTAGAAGCACAACCTGCTGCTGCCAACCCTGTCAGTCCTCACCATTAGGGTGAGGTCAGCTCTGAGTCACACTTTTTTGGCACATTTGGCCCTCTAAATATATGCATGATTGTCATGTATGCTGACACAAACAAAAGCACAGAACAAACAGTGACTATGTGGAACTCAGTGGCGGGGTGCAGTTCTGCAGGGCCATGGAGGGGAATATTTTAATGTTAATACCTACTATGTAGACCTATGACCAGAAAAACAATTTCTGTACAGTAATGGCATCAGCCCCATGAACTTCTTATATATCAAACCCACTCTCTCATCCACTACTACTTCCACCCTACAAAACCTACACCTCACATGTACACTACTGAATGCCTTGTCTGCAAATGTACAGCACACCGAGCTCACTGAATGCCTTGTCTGCAAATGTACACCACACTGAGCTCTCCAGCCTGATGACCAGCACAATGTAAACATAATGTGCACCATTGAATCTTGATTAAATGCAGATGCCCACTCAATCACAGACCTACTGTTCCCTAGACTTAAAAAATCCTTCAAGAGGAAAGAAGAACCAGGGCCAATGTTAGCTCACACTGAAGACGTCTATGTCTGCTCAAATCTCCTCTACACTCTGACTTTGGCACCGTTCAATCAAACTTTTCAAAAAGAGTTCATCCACTTGAGCTCCTTCCTGGAATATTTCCTGGTGACTTGCCACAACCTATACAATATGTTGTGGTATCCATTACTGGAGTCAGGGATATGGTCCCCGCGTCCTGAAAATGAATTAAAACATATAAGGAGGTAGGGTGAATACAACTTGATCCCCAAGGGGTATGTGAGGGGTTACCACAGGGTCCACCCCTTGATTGGCATGGACAATATGTTGTGGAAGCCATTATGGACTTGTAATTGCATCTATGTTCAGATGCTGGTGAAATAATAGGGTAGCTTGTAAAGTAGTTGGATAATGACCATTTTCAGGAGATGCCAACAGCGTTCCGGGGTGAATTGATTCCTGGATCTCTGTGTTTCAATGACTGGATGTATTAACTTATCACTCTCTGTGAAGTGGTTGGAAATAGAATGATAATATTTCTGGAATTTCTCTGACAATTTGCAAACAAGGAAACATTTTACAGAGGTTGGCAGTTATATGTTGTTATATTTCATATCGAACAGTGACTATGAATCTCCTCACTAAGGTGAATTTATGGGTCATTGACATTTAATTTGAACACAGGACTGGATCATATTTGATATAATTGACAACTAATTACATAAAGTAAATGGTCCAGCAATGATTTACCTTCGACCAATCCTCTGCTGGTCTAGGCTTCTGCAGACCCGGCTCTTGCGCCTGAGGCTCCCACAGCTTCTCCAGCTTCACTATCACTCTTTAGCTCTTCTGTGCCTATTCATTCTGTGGCTTGATCATCTGCTTCATGTCTTGCTCTTCTTCCACTCACTCTTTGCTCGGTTTTGGACACTGTGCCCTTTTTTCTCACTCTTTGCCCTTTTTTCTCACTCTGCTCTTTTTTGGCACTCTTTGTCCATTGTTGCACTTTTTGCTCATTATTGCAATCTTTGCTCTTTTTCTCTGCTCCCCCCTCCAAGGATCTACTTAATAGTTGCTGCAGCTGGGGGAATCAGGTCTGCACATGTCCGCACCTAGTCTGCACCCAGAGTCACAGACCTTGGTCCTTTGGACCCCCTATGCTTCTTTGAGACTTTCCTCCAATCTCTTAACCTCAGATGCCAATCCCCACGCTGCTGTTGCACCGCACAATACAGAACGAGCTTTCGCTTGCACCCACTGCTGCTTGATGTGCAGCATCTCCCCATCACAGCCACACCGTCCACGCAAATTACACACAGCACACCTCCCACTAATACCTGCAAACATGCACAACAATACAAACTATCATGCATGCTCCTCAACACCCTCTCACTCAGCAAACACGCCATGGAAACCTGGGACATCCTGTGCAATGACACCTAGGACCTCCTCTTCCTTACTGAAACATGGCTGACCACGAGTTAGCAACTGACATTGCCACGGGCCATCCCTGTAGGATTCAAGCTTGAGTGGCAGGATCCCCAGTGCAAACCAGGAGAAGGAATTGCCATTACATTCAAAGAATCCATCAAATGCACCACAACATCAGAGAACGCAACCCCCTACATAAGGTACCTACATTTCAAACTATGAATTTTAGCAACCTACACACTGAGTGGAACCCTCATCTGCCAACCACAGGGACCACAATCTACTTTCACTGAAAATATTGCAGACTTTGCTCACCTTTAACTCTAAAGACTACATCCTTCTAGGAAGACAGGAATGACATCAACTTCACCACACTCCCGAACAACTCGATAACCTTGGAGTGACACAACATGTCACCGGACCCACACACTCAGACAGGCACACCCTCAACTAGTGTTGTCGCTTCCTTCAACTGCATCAAAATCACTGCAATCACACCTCTTACCTGGACTGATCACTCCATCATACGCTTCCAAATAAGCATCCCTCGCCAATCACAACCCGCCACCTGAGTAGTTGGCGCAGCATCTTGGAATCCAACTGGCCCAACACTCTGCACCAGAACACTATAGCCATATATAGGCTCCTTTTGGTTCTTAAATTAAGAACTGGGACATTTATGTGTATTCTTACCAAACAGTTTAGGTTTTTAACCTGTAATAATTCATTGTCTGAAAAATGTCATGTCATGGTTTATGTGATGTGGGTTATCCCAAAGTTTGATTTTATGTGAAATCTGTTGTGTGTTGTTCCAATGTCTATGACAGATATAACAAAAAAATTACAAAAACGTTTTGACAAATAATGATGTAAATAAAAGGTGATCACAGTAATTGAGTTTTGTGATCACAAATCTAAATTGTTATTGTGGTGAAGTAACGTCAGTACTGGCTTTTGTATATGTTTCATACTTTTAGAAAGTTGGCATTTTCCTACCCTTAGCCGGTTTGTGCCTCCATGTTGTTTTGGGTTACAAGACTTTGTATAGCTGACAGTTAGATTTTGTGAATTCCTCTCAGACAGTCACACAATAGAGGGATTAGTGGTGCCTCAATGGGCCATCTGCTGTCAGGATGGTAGGGAGGAGCTAAACTCAGCCCCACTTTCACCTAAATAGCCTGTGCTCTGCCTTCACACACATGGCTCAACAACCCTGTATTGTCACTGCAGCCAGCTTGGAGCCAGGGCAGGGGAGTGAGGAAATCCCATGCACTTCAAAGAACATTTCCAGAAGCTTCTCCCACCTTCCAGAAAAAGGGCACCAATGTATAAAATAGGACCTTTAGACTCACTCTTCAGTACACTTCTGGACCTGTAGATAATCAGTCAGGAAGAAAGACTACCGTGCTGCTACAAGAACTGCCACTCTGCCGGACTTCTGCTCTAAAGGAACTGCTGCCCTGCTGAGTTGACCTGCTGCCTGCTGATCTCTTGCCTGGGGAAGAAAAACTGGAACTGCAACTTCATCTTGAACCCAGAATGACTCGAAGGGCTAGTCTGATGGCCTCCTGATCTGAGCCTCAGGGACATTTAGCAACTTCCTATCACCCAAGTGGTGCCTCTCAGGTCCTGAATCCTTGGTATGGCTCTTGAAATCAAGCTTTTGGGCTCTTCACGACTGAGAATTGGCCCGCTTGCACCGGAACCGTGCCACTCGCACCCAAAACCCGTACTAGCCATCACCAGTCTATCTCTTCACACAGTAGCATTGACAGCATGTGGGGAACTGTCAATGTGAAGTTCCAGCCCGCCCATCCGCGATGCCCGGTCTGCTCTTTGCATCACGCCGACTGGAGCCCGCAATGCTCTCATTGCTCCTCACGACCCTCTCCAATGTGAACGGGACTCTAGGCAGAAAACTTGCGATCGTAAAGCTTCAGCAGGACTAATCGGGGTCGGCCTGAACTTTTGACTTTGACCTAGTCCAGCGTGGCCAGATAGCCACTGTCGCTGCTTTCTGCTTTTAGGTGCTATTTCTCAATTTATTCATAAAAAAATTCATAACTCTGGTTCTACTGATTGGCTTTTGGTCGTTTTGGTGTCAAATAATTTATTAAAATTATTTTTCTAAATAGGTTTGGGATTTTTCTTTATTACTGTTTGTGTGCTGCATAAATACTTTACACATTGCCTCTAAGTTAAGTATGACTGTTTTTTGGGCCAAGCTACTCAGGGTTGAGCACAGGTTAATTTAGTGACTTTTTGTGGTTCACCCTGCAAGGGATTGAGGCTGTTGCTTGACCAGAGCTCACACCCCAGTCAACCAACAACAACACAATTTCCTACAACCATCTACTCTGAGGCACCGACGGACCCCTGCCATCACAACATCTACAACATGGGTGCCTACCCAATCAGTGAAGTTCTCTCCCACATCCTGAACAACGCCATAACTACAGCAACGTTCCCGGGTGCCTGGAAACAGACAAAGGTCAATGCACTGATAAAGAAACCTTTGTCAGACCCCACATAACTAGCAAACTACTGCCTGATCTCCCGTTTTACCCTACCCGGCTGAGGTAATGGAGAAAGACACCAACAAGCAACTCGCTCACTACCTTATTAAATGCCAACTTCTAGGCACCACACAATCAGGTTTATGACCTAAAAACAGCACCGAGAAATCTCTCATCACCTCAAAGGAAGACATCTGATTCATCCTCGACTGTAGAGATACAGTGGCCCTCATACTACTCAATCTTTTGGCGGCCTTCAACACAGTCTCGCACTCAACCCTGAACAGAAAACTAGATGAAACAGGCACCCAAGGACCCACCTTCAACTGCATCACCTCCTGCCTTACAAGTGGAGCACAAAAATTCAGTCTGCCACCTTACCCGTTGGAAGCCAAGAACTTCATCTGTGGAGTTCGTCAAGGATCCTCTCTCAGTCCTACCTCAATCTACATTTAGATGACCCTCTCTGACAATCCTCATCACATGGCATCAACATAGTTTCCTACACTAACGACACCCAACTTATACTGTCAGACAAGCCCCCCCACGAGATAAAAAACTTTGCCACCTGCCTAGCCACCTGGATGAGATCCCAAAGCCTCAGACTCAACCCTAACAAAACTGAAGCAGTGATCTTCGGAACGATAAAACCTTTGCTTGGGAATTTACCTGTTGGCCGTCAGACCTCATCCCCACACCTTCCCCCACCACCCATGCCAGAAATGTAGGAATCATCCTGAACAACAAGCTCCACATGACAGACCAGGTAAACACAGTGACTTCCACCTGCTTCTCCACCCTTAGTATGCTGCAAAAGACCTTCAAGTGTCTATCAGAGAACACTCAGAAAATGGTTACACAAACGCTGATTATGAGAAAACTTGCCCATAGTAATGCCCTCTACATATGAATCAGCAAGAAGTTCCTGAACAAACTTTAAACCATTAAAAATTATGCAGTAAGACTCATCCTCAACCTACCTCACGACACACACATCACCCCATACTGCTGAGAACTTCACTGGCTCCCCATACACAAACAAGCGCAGTTCAAACTTCTCACACACCCATTCAGAGCATTACATAGCTTTTGCCCAGCCTACCTTATTTATTTATTTATTTTAGAGGTTTTATATATCGCTGGCTGGACCCGGAGGTATCAGAGCGCTTTACAAGATAGAGCTAGTTACGGTCAGAAACAAATTACAGCATCATGGAATAACAAAACATCAGAGCGCTTTACACGACAGAGCTAGTAACAGTAAAACAAAATTACAGCATCATGGAATAACAGCAGGTAAAACAGAAGCAAGAACGGCTTGAGATTAAACATATCATGTAAAGATAGTCAGACTAAAGAGTTAAATACCTATAAGATATGGCAGATCGAGTTTAAGGCACAGGTAAAGACCCCCAATATTTGTTGAGGAGGTGCATTTTGAGGTCTTTTTAAAGCTGGAGTAGGAGGGGTTGCATCGTAGGTCTTTAGGGAGGGCGTTCCAGATGTAGGGGGCATTTCCGGAGAAGGAGCGGGATTGTGTGGACTTCTTTTTTAGCAGGGGTGGGACCAGGAGGAGAGCGTTAGTACTTCTCAGAGGTCATGTGCTGCCCGCTTTGCAGAGTTTATTGGCGAGGTATGAGGGAGCATTTTGGTGGAGGATTTTGTGCGTGATGCATGCGTTTTTGTAGGCGGATCTGCCTTCGATGGGGAGCCATTTAAGAGTTTTGAGGGCTGGGAAATGTGGTCAAACCGTTTACAGTCGGTGATGAGCCTGGCTGCAAGGTTGAGTACAGATTTGAGTGGAGCTAGGTGGACCTTGGGGATTCCGGTGAGGATGGCATTGCCGTAGTCAATTCGCGAAAGGACCAGGGATTGAACTACTAATTTAAAATCTTCAGTTGGGAGAAAGGGTTTGATTTTCTTGAGATGACGGAGAGTGAAGAGGGCTCCTTTAGCCGAATTTTTGATGTGGACATTTGAGGTTGAGACTGTTATCGATGGAGATACCAAGAGATTTTACTGAGTTGGACAAGGAGAGAGAGCAGTTGAGGGCATTGAGGTCAGAGATCCAGGTTTGAATGGGGAGATGGTTGTTTTTAGGGGAGAAGAGAATGATTTCAGTTTTTGGGGGTTGAGTTTGAGATGATTAAGGTGGAACCAGGATTGGATTTTAGTGAGGGTGTTAAGGTGTACGATGTCGGCGTGGGATTTGATCTTATAGTAGAGTTGGGTGTCGCTCGGCATAAAGGTGGTAGTTGATACCAGCTTGTTTAAGAATGAGGGTGAGGGGTTCCATAAAGAGGTTAAAGAGAGAGGGTGAGAGAATAGAACCCTGGGGGACTCCTAGGGAGACCGGGGTGGGGTTAGATAGACAGTCTTGAATTTTAATTTGCTGGGTTCGATGTTGAAAATAGGAGACGAACCATTTGTGGGTAGTACCATTGAGGCCGAAACGATCTATGAGCACATTAAGTAGGGCAGAGTGGTTGATAGTGTCAAAAGCTGCGGAGAGATCAAGGAGGATAAGTAGACATGTTTCACCATTATCAAGGGAGTGGTGGATGTCGTCAACAATGGTTAGTATGGCAGTTTCAGTTCTGCAGCCTTTTCTGAAGCCTGATTGTAAGGGGTCCAGAAGGTTGAATTTTTCGATGTGTTTGTCTAATTGGAGCAAGACACATTTTTCGAGGGCTTTAGAAAGAAGGGGGAGGTTAGTGATGGGGCGGAGGTTGTTTAAGTCATTAGGATCAGCATTAGTGTTTTTAATGATGGGGGAGATTTGACCAAGTTGAAGGGAGCTAGGAACACTTCCAGTAGCAAGGGAAGTGTTGATGATTGTGGTCCAGGATGGGACAATGATGTGCTTTAGGTCTTGGACAAGGTTAGAAGGGAGGGGGTCTTTGGTATGGGAGGATGGTTTTAGTTTAGCAATGATGCTGTGGACTTCACGCTCAGTCACCGGGAGGAAATTTTGCCAGGAGGCATTGTTTTTTGGTCGTGAGTTTTGGTGTATGGGTACGAGAGGAGAAGTGGTGGAAAGGTGTGGGGGTAGTTTAGGGTGGTAATAGGAGAAGGAATGTGTGAGGAGGGGCTAGGGTGAAGTGAGGGAGCAGGTGAGTGTGAGGGGGGATCAGGGGGTGTCCCGAGTGAGGAGTGAGATTTAGAGGTGATGTCAGAAGTAGGGGGTTGGTTGGGATCTGCATTGAGCGGAGGGATTGATCTATTTTGGCAATTTTTTCAGAGAAGAAGAGGGCAATTTCTTCGCATCTAGTGGTAGAGGCCGTCGGGTTAGGCGGAGCTGAGGAGGTTTGGTGACGGATAATGTTGAACAGTTCTCTAGGTCTGTTTTTGGCACGATCGAGATGTGTACGAAAGAAGGATGCCTTTTAGTTAAAAATGTGTTTTTTGTATGTAGATCTAGCTGATCTGAGGAGTGTCAGGTTTGAGTGGGAGGGATGCTGTCTCCAGGTTCTTTCCATCAGTCTTAATGAGCGTCTTTCGTTGTTAAGTTCTAGGTTAAACCATGATTTGGAAGGGATGTTTCTTAGAGTTTTAAGTTTAGGAGGGGCCAATTGGTCTAGGACATCCGTGACAGCTTTATTAAAGTGTTCAGTAAGCTCATTTGCGTTTTGTGAGGGAGGAGTGAGGAGCAGTTGAGCTTGGAGTTTGGACTCAAGCTCGTTAGGAGGGATACATTTTAGATTTCTGGTCCATTTCATGGGTTTAATTTGTTTGGTGGGGAGGGGAGGGGTCGTGATAGCAATGGTGAACAATATAAGGTGGTGGTCGGACCAGTCAATGGGGATGATGTTGGTCAGGAAGGGCAAGTCATTGTTGGTAATGATGGCGTCCAGGGTGGCTCCTTTTGTGTGGGTGGGGGACTGACATATTTGTTTGAGGTCATTGATCTCGAGAAGGTTGGTGAAGAGGGTGGTAGTGGGATCATTGGTGTCATTCAAGTAGAGGTTGAGGTCTCCAAGGAAGAGATTTTTTGAGGTTGGATATTGAGGCTTGTGTCATCAAGTCAGAAAGTTCATCGATAAAGGAGTGAGGATCACCAGGAGGGTGGTAGATAGTATGTAAACGAATAGGGTGGGTATCTTGAACTTTAAGTTCAGCTTCAAGGTATTCGAAAGTGGAATGGCCAGAGTTGTTAACAAGGGAGAGCTGAAGTTCGCTTTTGAAGATTATGGCCAGGCCCCCCCCTATTCTGTCAGGTCTATCTTTTCTGAGGATAGAGTATCCGGGGGGGGGAGAGTAGATCAAGCATGCTCGTTGAGTGGTCATTCAACCAGGTTTCCGAGAGGAACGCAATGTCAATTGATTCGCTAAGGATAGATTCGGAGATTTCAGTGGCGTGTCGAACGGCAGATCGACAGTTAACAAGCATGCAGGCGAGTGGCTTGGGGTTGTTTTGGGGGGGGGGCAGGAGTGGATGGTGGTGAGATGTGGAGGGGGTCTTGGGGAGGCGGGAGAGGAGGGAATTCTGTTGGTGCCTAGAATGACAGGGATGTTGGAGTAGGTGGGAGGTGGGTTGTTGACTAAGGTATTAGGATGGTAAGACTTGCATAGGTCGGAGAGGTCTGACGGGGAGAGGTGGTTCGAGGTGCGGCGAGGTCTAGACATCCTGTTGTAGAGGGGGGAAGTATTCCAATGATGGCGATTGATGTTGGCGGGGATTTTGCGGTTGGAGTGGGGTGAGTTTCCATGTGTGAGTCGGGTTCCAGAGCTGAGGGATTTAACATCTTCTCTAAGTCGAGAGAATTCATTCGTCAGTAAAGAGAGATTGCGTTCAATGTTGTGTAGGGTCAGGGTTATAGGGGTGAGGGGGATCTTAGAAGGGGGATGAGGGTGAGAGGGAATGGAAAGTGTTTGTTGCAGATGGGGGCAATTGTGTTTGGGGTGTGTGAGGTCAATGGTGGTAGAAAGAGTAGAGTTAAGGCTATTAGGCGTAGGTGATGGCGTGATGGAGGACAAGAGATTTGAAAACTCAGGGGATGTGGATAGAAATAATATGAGGGCATAGAGAGTTTGAAGTAGGACTGCATCGGGGATTAACGGTGGCGAGAAATTCGGTGGTAGTGGTGGAGGATTAGGCGAGGGTGAGGGTAGGGCCAGATGTGGGACGGTGGGAGAGCCAGGGAGGAGGGGTAGGGATTCAGGTTGGGGGGTCAAGGAGGGAGGATAAGGGTTAGGTATTTTAGAAGGGGTTGAGTGGGACAGGTCAGTGGAGGATGTGAGTGGTTGGAGGAGGGGGTGTGAAGTGGGGATGTTAGGAAGAGGGAGGATCGTTGGAGGGGGATACTATATGGGTGACTGTGATTGGGAGATGGTATTGGTTATAGAGATGACAGGGGAGGGGGTGTGGGAAGTATGTGTTTGGACTATGGTGTTGATAGGAGGGAAGAGAGGGGAGGGGGAGAGTGGGGTAGGGGGAAGGGGAGAGAGCGGGGGGTGTTGATCGGTTGGGTATACGGAGGATTAGGGATCATTTTGTCTAGGTAGAGAGACAAGGTGCTGAAGTGGTGCTCAAAGATGGAGAGGTGTGATTCGGCGGCTTGTATGAGGATGTTACCCGCTTTGAAGATGGAGATGTCGATTTCACCAGGAAAAATTGGGGAGGGAGTAGTGGATAATTTAAATCCATAGGGAATTTTGATTGAGTGAGTGACTGGGAGCTGACGAAGGAAAGTACTTTTCCATTTGGAGGGGCGTTTGGAATAGAAGATGTAATTGGTTTTTATGGTGGAAGAGAGGCTGAAGTAGTTATCGACGATAAGTGTTTCAGGGTTACGAATGAGTAGTTTATGTTTGAAGTTTTTCTTAGCATTTTTAGACAGATTGGGGGGGTAAAGGATGGTCCAGGAGTTAGGGCCATGTTTGGAGAGAGTAGAGTCATGGGGGGTGTGTGAGTGATTGAAAGGGGCATGTTAGGACGGGGTTGAGAAGTAGAGAGTTAGAAGAAGGTCGTGAGGGCAATTAGGGGTAAGGTAAAAGGGGGATGTATCTGGGGGAGGAGAGTGGGGGACACTGAAAACTGTGATCAACCGCCCGTGCGCTACTACCAAGTGTTCCTGCTCAGCTGCATTTTTTAGAACCAACAGGATAATCAGAAGGTAAAAATAGTAGTATGGCCTCTACAGGCGTGCAAGATAAAGTAGTCTAGACGGTCTGGGACAGAACAATTACACTTACAGATCAGGAATGGAAAGAACAGTGCTACGTTATAGACATATGTGTCTGGTAAGGGATAGAGCTAAGTGGGGGCTCAACGTGCTAGAAAGTTCAGTAACAAAGACTTCAATAGTGAAGGTAGGTTAATAGGTTGTCAACAGGGGATGGGTAACTGTAGAGAAGATATCAGCATGTAATTCTAGTAATTCTAGTAACCTTAATAGCCACATGCACTTCCACCTATCTCCCAGGCACCTCAGCTCGGCCGGACTCTCACTAGCACATGTACCCACATCCACAAAACCAAAGCTAGATGCCGCACTTTCTATTACATCTCTTTCAAAGCATGGAATAACCTCCCACATTACATCGCTTCTCGAGTTCCACAAGAAGCTGAAGACCTGGCTCTTCAAATAAACTCACCAGGTAGACAGCCGTCCTACCCACCTGCAAAGAGCTTGGATACCCTCATGTTTGAGTAGAGCACTATACAAATAAACATACCGTAACATAACATAAAGTATCGTGACGTGACGTGACCTGACATAACATATCGATGATGAAGAAAATATTTTATTAAATGGTGCATTTTTGGAAGTTTCCTATGAGTGATTTATTACAATGAGAGTGGAGTCTACCATCACTGAAGATTAATATGTTTTCCCAACATGAAGTCAGGTTTTCTTCCAACAATTAGCCTTTATACAGCAACCATATCAGTGTCTATATCATCCGTGCCTGTCTATGTATCACCCATGCCAACCTCAGAGCACCACCATTGCAACAGTGGTAAAGGTCTTGCTACTGAGTTTTGGCTGAACCACTTCCAAATAGTGAATTTTAAAGCACAATGTACCACTAACATTGGTCTTAAATTAGTGCATTGAAAGACAAATCTATATTCATTTGGGAGCTCATTTTCAAAGGGTCTTTGATAAAAAAAAACACCTCTAATAAAACTGGTGGATTGATCACTGGCCAGGAAACCATCACCACGCTGGAACTCTGTTGGGCAGGACTGTACCAAAGGTTGGTGTGTTTCAATGCTTCCTCATGCCCGGTCTTATTCCTTTATCAGAGTTGTGCCAGGCAGCAGCGTTCTCTTTTCATATCACTCACCTGAAGTCCATGTCTGTTCTGTATGAAGACTATTTTTTAGCCGGGGTTGGTACTGGTGTACCTCCTGCCTGGATTGTGTACTTTCCTGTGGTGGTGTACACCTCCTCAAAGTCCAGCTGCCTCTTCACAAGTGCCTCATATTTGTCCTGGTGTACGGAGACCTGTCAGTAAGAGGAACAAAACATAGACAGGAGTCAAAATAGTACGTATAAGAGTTTGACAAAAATAGTCAAAATAATAACTACATTGACAGGGGCATGGTGTAAACATAAATATAAGAATCTTGTGCTAATTGTGCCACAGTGTTAGAGATGTGAACCCTCACTTGGAGTTTGAGGGAACTGAAAATTCACGTTTCTTTACTACTCTTTAATTAAAGAATAGAACGCATCAGATGAATTTCCTGCTCAATGGTATTCGTATGGAGGAGGAATATCAGCTAGCCAATTCTAAAATGTATTTAGAAAATTGCATGTGGCCATGCTAGAATGTAAACTTAAATTTTAAAAAACTGAACATCAGGAGTTCTTGAAACGCACAAAAGAAAAACAAATGAAACAGCTGCATGGACCGCTTGCAATAAATAAATACAAAATTAACGTTTGAGTTAGGATATGGATTGGGATCATGATTGAGGAAGGGAGAGTTGGGGATCAGGGAAGAAGGGAAATGAGCCATTGAAGGACCAGAGGTATAGCAGAGAGGGCAAAGAAACACAAAACAGCAGTGGAAGAACACAACTCATCCAGAGCTCCTGTGTGGGATAACTAGAAGATTTACTTAAAAAACATTACTAACTTCTAAAAATGTTATACATATATTTAAAAACCAGTACAATACTTAACAAAAAATATATAACACATACATATAAAATACATAACACTAATATAAATATCGATATTAGTAACATCGATTTTTTTGCTATCGATATTACTAACTTCGATATTAACAAAAACAATATTACTTACCTTCAGGTCGATATTCTGGTCGTCGATATTCTTGATTTCAATATTCTGTCCCTACGATATTTGGAACTCGATATTACTGTAGGTCGATATTCTAAACTCGATATTTAGACTGTGCACCGTTAGGGGCCTACCCGAGGTAGAGTAGGATGCCAAATGAAGTAAGGGCCCTATATATCAAGGGATTTGCATTGCGTTTGCACCACCCAATGTGGTGAATGAGCGACGCAAACCCTAAAATGCGATTTATCAAGCAACGTATGGTCACCTTGCGTTGCCATGAGTTGCTTGATAAGTCATGAGTAACCCAACTCTTCACAAATCTCTGCATTGCGTTACTCTGCTCCAGGGAGGCGTTCCATGGGTGTTGCGTGGGTTTCCCCACTCAACACCAATGGATTTTGACGCATTCCCAGATTTACAATTGCTGGTAAACTTTGGAATGCGTCAAAATGCTACTCCTTCACAGGTGAGGTGTAACGAGAAGAAATATCTTCATTTCTCCGGGTTACTGCCTCTTTCTATGTCGAAATAGGAGTATGCTTGGGGGGATGCCTCTTCCTGCATGCAACGCAGGCACCCTTGCCCATTGTGTACCAGTGCTGGGGAAAGGACAGCAATGCTCCGTGTTGTAATAAATACGGCACATTCCTGCCCTTTCCCTGTAACGCAGAACTCTACTCTGAGTTGAGTTACTTTTACATAAATAGGCCCCTAAGTATCTAGAAGAAGAATAGACACCTCCTGCACAAACATCTCTCTCAAAAGGGTAAACCGCTGTGTCCTTGAGCAGTTGGGGCACACGAGTGTTATCTCCACTTTATGTCTCTGAACCTTGGACGATAACAGAGGTACCCAGAGAATTGGGGGAATAGGTCTCCCTGCTACTAATAACCCAGACCTAAATGGTAGCGTCATCCAATGCAGAAAGTGAGTCACCATGAAACCACATTACAGGTGCCAGTGAAGAGGAAAGGAAAGAGGTTGGTCTGATAGAAGCTGGTGGAAGATAACCTGGTGGGTCTCTGAGAGTGATGGAGTCCATGTCTATGGAGATGGAATCTGAGGTTCATGGGAATCCAACTGGACAGAATGACATGAGGACTGAAGAGCTGGACACAAAATGGGAAAAGGGGATCGGAAAAGAAGAGCAACCCAAGGCACCTGCTATGAGCTGCTGTTGAAGAAGAAGCTACTTTTCTTACCCATCAGTTTCTTACATCTTTTGAAAAAAAAACAATACATATCATATCTTGGTATTGCCTCCAGAGTAAATTCAAAACTCTGGGAGTCATAACAATGTGCCCTTTTTGGAGAAAAATCTATGAAGGCCATAGTGTGAACTGTTCAAAATGGCAAAGCATTGCTCAGCACTAGGCAAAAAGGGGCCTTTAGTTTGTAAGTGGCTAACGCTTCCCACCCAAGGGTCTTCCTGCATCCCTCCCTAGCGGGCCATCTGACCACAGGCTCCTGGCGGACTCACCAACAGGAGGCGATGACACATAGTGGCCAAGGCAATGCAGAGATCATAAGAGAGAAACAATTGTGAAGGCGATAGAAGTGCAAAAAAGAGCAAAAAGCACAAACCTGGTGAAAGGAAAAAGACAGTTTATACATTCAGGTGATATTGTAAAACCTGCCATTTGCTTGCATATATAGCAGAGGACGTGGCCCTTGGCACATTTTCCTGAAGGTATGCAAAGGGACTTTTCTGTCAAAATGAGAGCATATTGTAAAGACAAATTCCCTAAATGTGTTTAACATGTGTGAATTCCCTTCTGCTATGATCTGCTCAGGGGGATCAAGTACCGGAAGTTCCCAGTGCCTGTTTGCTGCTGGGGACAGCTAAGACTCTCCCTTTCCAATAAATGAAGTGTGAATACTCAATACTTAAGAGTACCTGCTCACTGAAAGCATGGAGTATTGACGAGCTAAAGATGATGAAGAATTTGTGGTTTCCAGTTAACAGAGAGTAAATGTACTTCATAAAATACAAACAAACATCGACAATGAAAATGAGGTATGGAATGACAGCACCACAAAATCTATCGAATTAAATACAATTGGAAGTAGGGCCTGTAAAAATAATCAGGAACAAAAGGAAAGAAGATTATAAGTCTGCAGCCAAATCTGGAATGGGAACGAAAATCAAAGAGAAACCGACTCATCCCAAATAACTACTTCATCGTCCTGGTTTTCAAGAACATGTACTGCGGAGCGGAGAAGCCACAAAGGACGGCAAACCTTTAGGTACAGGCGTAAGGCCTTCTTTGCACTCTGGCGGGTGAGTTACTCTGCCGCAATAACCTATGGAACCTGTAGTACGACAGACAAGATATTTGTCATGTTTTAACACAGTATCCTGCCCACAAAACTCTAAATAAGGCACTTTGGGGTCATCGAGAGATTGGCAGGTTGACATCAAAAAGACCGGTCAAATTTATAGCTTCCCACCATGTCAGATTTTTTTTTAACCAAAAAATACTCTGTTCCTGACAGGAACAGGGCAAAAAACAGGAGCAGGCATGGCAACCGAGGGCCTTCCATAAATACTCTGGTCGCTGCCATGCCATGGGCACCGGCACGTGCCCCTCCATGGGAAGTGGAGCCGGTGAGAGCTCTGCTACTGGGACACTGCCAGCCCCGACTTCTGAATGAGGTGGCATCCAGGGCAGTTTTCAATGTGTGTCCTGATTCTGCCCATCTGTAAAGGCCTCCTTAGTGATTGCGTACGAAGCTTCAATGATCATCACTTGTAGAATATGCCATCCTGGTCGTCACTTCAGGTGAAAGGAGGAGCTCAAACCGATGTGGGTAGAATTGCTGACATCAGCAGAGGCGAATAGTCAATTAATCAATCAATCCGGGGAATTGTAAGCGCGCTACTCACCCGTGAGGGTCTCAAGCCGCTAAGGGGGTGGGGGTCTGCAGATCTGTTTAGCCGAAGAGCCAGGTCTTGAGGGTCTTCCTGAAGGTGTTCAGGGAGGGGGCGCGTCTGATGTCTGCTGGTAGCTCGTTCCAGGTCTTGGCTGCAATGTGAGAGAAGGATCTTCCGCCTGTTCTGGCTCTGTGGATGCGCTGGGTTTCAGCCAAGGCGACGTTGGAAGATCGGAGGTTTCTTTTGGGTACGTGGAAGTTGATTCTGTCGTTGAGGTATTTGGGTCCTTTGTTGTGTAGGCATTTGTAGGCGTGAGTGAGGATTTTGAAGGTGACTCTTTTCTCCAAGGGAAGCCAGTGCAGTCTTCGCAGGTGTTGGCTGATGTGTTCGTGCCGGGGGATGCCGAGGACGAGTCTGGCGGCGGTGTTCTGTATTGCCTGGAGTTTGCGGAGTAGGGACTTGTTGATGCCGGCATAGAGTGCGTTTCCATAGTCCAGTCTGCTGGTGATGAGTGCGTGGGTGACTGTCTTCCTTGACTCAGGGGGGATCCGTTTGAAGGTCTTTCGGAGGATGCGGAGGGTGTTGAAGCAGCTGGAGGTGACGGCGTTGACCTGTCGGTTCATGGAGAGTGATGAGTCGAGTACAATGCCGAGGTATTTGGTGTGGTCTGAGGGGGTGGGTGGGCTTCCGAGGGCGGCTGTCCACCAGGTGTTGTCCCATGCTGAAGGGATGGTTCCGAGGACGAGGAATTCGGTTTTCTCAGCGTGGAGCTTCAGGCAGCTGCCGGTCATCCAGACTGCGATGTCTTGCATTCCTTTCTGGAAGTTGAGTTTGGCGGTGGTGGGGTTTTTGGTGAGTGAGAGGTAGAGCTGGGTGTCGTCAGCGTAGTATACGATGATGAAGCCGTGTTGTCGGACGATGGCTGCGAGGGGGGGCCATGTAGATGTTGAAGACGGTCGGGCTCAGTGATGACCCCTGTGGGACTCTGCAGGTGATTTTCGTGGGGGCAGAGAGGAAGGGGGCAGTCTGATCCTTTGACTTCTTCCGGGGAGGAATGATCGGATCCAGTCCAGGGCTGTTCCTTGTATGCCTGCGTCGTGTAGTCTGGCGACTAGTGTGCAGTGGGAGACGGTGTCGAAGGCTGCTGTTAGGTCGAGTAGGATGAGGGCTGCGGAGTAGCCTTTGTCTAGGAGGGTGCGGATGTCATCTGTGGCGGCGAGTAGGGCTGTCTCGGTGCTGTGGTTGCTTCGGAATCCGGATTGGGACGGGTCGAGGACAGCGTTCTCTTCGATGAATCGTGTCAGTTCCCTGTTGACTGTTTTCTCTGCAACTTTGGCTGCGAAGGGGAGGAGCGAGATGGGCCGATAGTTCTTGAGGTCGGTGGGGTCAGCTGTGGGTTTCTTGAGCAGGGGTCTGACTTCTGTGTGCTTCCAGTCATCTGGGAAGGTGCCTGTTTTGAAGGTGGTGTTGATGGTGCGTTGTAGTTTGGGTGCGATGGCGGCCGTGGCTCTGTGGTAGATGTGAGGGGGCAGGGGTCGGTGGGGGCCCCGAAGTGGATGCCTTTCATGGTCAAGGTGGTGTCTTCTGCCGTGATCGGTGTCCAGTTGGAGATGGTGGGCTGGCTGGTGTCTCTGGGGGGCGGGGGCCGTCTGTGGCGTCTGGTGGATGGTCGTTGAAGTTGTCGTAGAGGTTTTTGATCTTGAGGTGGAAGTAGGTTCCAAGCTTGTCGCAGAGGTCTTGGGACGGGGTGATGTCTGTGGCTTCGCTGCGTGGGTTGGTGAATTCCTGAATGACACTGAAAAGTTCCTTGGAGTTGGTGGAGTTGGCCAGGATTTTGTTGTGGATGAAGTACCTCTTGGTGATTCTGATTTGGTTGTGGTAGTCCGTCATGGCGTCCTTTTAGGTGGTGTGATTTTCGGTTGTCTTGGTGCTTCTCCAGTTCTTTTCCAGGCGTCTGCAGGTACGCCTGGCTTCTTGGAGAATGGTGGTGAACCAGGCGGCTTTCCTGGGGCGCTGTTTGTCGGGGTTGCGTAGCGGGGCGAGCCCGTCTGTGCAGTTGGAGATCCAGGTGTGGAGTTCTCTGGCTGCGTCGTTTGCGTCAGAAGCCCAGGTGTGGTTGTCTCGGATGAGGGTGGAGTTGAGCTGCTCGTCGGTAACCTTGCTCCAGTTCCTTCGTGTTGGGCGTGGGGCTGGTTTGGGTGCCTTGGGTTTGTTGACGGTGAAGTGTACGCAGTGGTGGTCGGTCCATGGCGGTTGCGTTGTGTGGCTGAAGTGAACGCTGTTTCCTGCAGCGAAGATGGGGTCGAGGGTGTGTCCTGCTCTTTGGGTCGGTGTGTTGACGAGTTGTTTAAGTCCAATGCTGGTGAGGTTGTCACGAAGGATGGTGGAGTTGGGGTCGCTGGGGTTGTCAAGGTGGAAGTTCAGGTCTCCAATGAGTATGTAGTTCATTGGGGCAATGGCGTGGGGTGCGATGAGGTCAGTGATTGTAATGGCGAAGGGTGTCCGGGGGCCGGGGGTCTGTAGACGAGAGTTCCTCGGAGTGTGGCGTTGGGGCTGGTATGGATCTGGAAGTGCAGGTGTTCGGCGGAGGGGTAGGTTTCGCTGGAGGTGATGAGGCGGAGGGTCCTCTTGTGGGCGATCGCGAGGCCCCCTCCAGGGTGGTTGGGGCGGTCCTTCCTCTGCATCTTGTATCCGTCCGGGATGGCAGTGTTGATGTCAGGGGCGGAGGATGCGTTTGTCCAGGTCTCCATGAAGAAGGCGATGTCGGGCGAGAGAGAGTCGAGTAGGTTCCAGATTTCCATGGTGTGTTTGTGTACGGAGCGTACGTTGAGGAGGATGCATTTTAGGGTGTGGCCGGTGCTGGCATCGTCGGCATGGTGGTGAGGGTCTGGTGGCAGTGGAGGCAGGAGAACTGGCCGTGGGTTATGTTCGGCGAGGCCTGTTGGCATTCCCTGAGTCTTCCGGGGGTGAGTGCGAGGAGGGTGGTGGTGTCGTAGCGATGGGTGGTCAGAGCTCCAGGGTTCCTGGCGCTGGCCGCGGTCGGGTCACGGATGGGCGCAGACGGGCTTGCCTTTGGCGCGCCGGTGGCACGCCCGCTGCACGCATCCACTGCGCGACTTCACAGCGGTCGCCAATAAGTAGGGGAGGGGGGCAGGACGCGAGTCGGGAGGCGGGAGCGGGTCTGAGCAGGGGGAGGGTCGCAGGGGCAGCAGAGGCGGGGAACCGGACGAGGGAAAAAATAAGCTTAAGGTAAGCTTAAAGTAAAGCTAAGTAAACTTTAAAGTAAGTAAGCTTAAGTAAGCTTAAGAAAACTTGAGGGGACCAGAGAAGTCCAATAGGGCAAGAAGGGGACACCAGGCGGCCGGGAGCAGGATTAGCGCTGAGGCTGGAGGCTGCAGGCATGAACCCTCATCAGGAGGAGGGCTGAGTGCTGCGGCGAGGCAACCTAGACTTCGGAGCTGTGGGGGAGAGAGTTAGCCCAGACCGGAGGTCAGGGTCTTACTCGCGCTCCCCCGCAGCGGTCGCCATTAAGTAGGGGAGGGGGGCAGGTCGCGAGTCGGGAGGCGGGAGCCGGTCTGAGCAGAGGGAGGGGCCGCAGGGGCAGCAGCGGCGGGAAACCAGCGGGGAAAAAAATAAGCTTAAAGTAAGCTTAAAGTAAAGCGAAGTAAGATTTAAAGTGAGTAAGCTTAAGAAAACTTGAGGGGACCAGAGAAGTCCAATAGGGCGAGAAGGGGACACCAGGCGGGCGTGGAGCAGGATTAGCGCTGAGGCTGGAGGGCGGGAGGCTGCAGGCGTGAACCCTCACCAGGAGGAGGGCAGAGCGCTGCGGTGAGGCAAAGTAGACTGCGGAGCTGTGGGGGAGAGAGTAAGCCCAGACCGGAGGTCACACACTGACCTGGAGGGAGTTAAGGTGGTGTCTGTGGAGGAGGATGAGGGGCACGGCCAAATTCTCCTTGTGACTCCCTCTAACAGTGACAGGTGATGGAATGAGGATAGTCAGTGTAGGGTAGAACAGAGCGCACCTAATCTCCTCTCAGAGCTCACTCGCACCCTGGCATGCGAAGGAGTGAGCCAGGTGTGATTAGAAGAGAGAGAACACCCAGGGCTCACTCACACACTAAAACCAGAAGGAGTGATCCAGGTGTGAGTAGAAGAGACAACAAGGGCTCACTCATACACTGACACCAGAAGGAGTGAGCCAGGTGCGAGTAGAAGAGATGTGGCTCTGAGTGTGACTCCCAAAGCTCAGTCACACACTGACACCAGAAGGAGTGAGCCTGGTGTGAGTAGAAGAGATGTGGCTCTGAGTGTGACTACCAAGGCTCACTCACACACTGACACCAGCAGGAGTGAGCCTGGTGTGAGTACAAGAGATGTGGCTCTGAGTGTGATACCCAAGGCTCACTCACACATTAACACCAGGAGGAGTGAGCCTGGTGTGAGTACAAGAGATGTGGCTCTGAGTGTGACACCCAAGGCTCACTCACACATTAACACCAGAAGGAGTGAGCCAGGTGTGAGTAGACGAGATGTGGCTCTGAGTGTGACTACCAAGGCTCACTCACACACTGACACCAGAAGGAGTGAGCCTGGTGTGAGTACAAGAGATGTGGCTCTGAGCGTGATACCCAAGGCTCATTCACACATTAACACCAGAAGGAGTAAGCCAGGTGTGAGTAGAAGAGATGTGGCACTGAGTGAGACACCCAAAGCTCACTCACACACTGACACCAGAAGGAGTGAGCCAGGTTTGAGTAGAAGAGATGTGGCTCTGAGTAAGGAACCCACGGATCACTCACATACTAACACCAGAAGAAGTGATCCAGGAGTGAGTAGAAGAGACACCCAAGGCTCACTCACACTCTGACACCACAAGGAGTGATCCAGGTGTGAGTAGAAGAGACACCAAGGGCTCACTCACACACTGACACCAGAAGGAGTTAGCCTTGTGCGAGTAGAAGAGATGTGGCTCTGAGTGAGACACCCAAAGCTCACTCACCCACTGACACCAGAAGGAGTGAACCAGCTGTGAGTAGAAGAGCTGCAGCTCTGAGTGTGACTCCCAAGGCTCACTTGTACACTGACACCAGAAGGAATAAGCCAGATGTGAATAGAAGAGAGAGACACCCACAGCTCACTCACACACTGACACCAGAAAGAGAGAGCCAGATGTGAGTAGTAGAGATGTGGCTCTGAGTGAGACACCCACGTCTCACTCACACACTAACACCAGAGCGAGCAGAAGAGATGTGGCTTTAAGTGAGACACCCAAGGCTCACTCACACACTAACACCAGAAGGAGTGAGCCAGGTGCGAGTAGAAGAGATGTGGCTCTGAATGAGACACCCAAAGCTCACTCACACACTGACACCAGAAGGAGTGATCCAGGTGTGAGTAGAAGAGACACTCAAGGCTCACTCACACACTGACACTAGAAGGAGTGAGCCAGGTGCAAGTAGAAGAGATATGGCTCTGAGTGAGACACCCACGGATCACTCACATACTAACACCAGAAGAAGTGATCCAGGAGTGAGTAGAAGAGACACCCAAGGCTCACTCACACTCTGACACCACAAGGAGTGATCCAGGTGTGAGTAGAAGAGACACCAAGGGCTCACTCACACACTGACACCAGAAGGAGTGATCCAGGTGTGAGTAGAAGAGACACCAAGGGCTCACTCACACACTGACACCAGAAGGAGTTAGCCAGGTGGGAGTAGAAGAGCTGCAGCTCTGAGTGTGACTACCAAGGCTCACTCGTACACTGACACCAGAAGGAATAAGCCAGATGTGAGTAGAAGAGAGAGACACCCACAGCTCACTCACACACTGACACCAGAAAGAGAGAGCCAGGTGTGAGTAGTAGAGATGTGGCTCTGAATGAGACACCCACGTCTCACTCACACACTAACACCAGAACGAGCAGAAGAGATGTGGCTTTGAGTGAGACTCCCAAGGCTCACTCACACACTAACACCAGAAGGAGTGAGCCAGGTGCGAGTAGAAGAGATGTGGCTCTGAATGAGACACCCAAAGCTCACTCACACACTGACACCAGAAGGAGTGAGCCAGGTGTGAGTAGAAGAGAGAGAGACCCAAGGCTCACTCGTACACTGGAACCTGAAAAAGTGAGCCAGGAGCGAGTAGAAGTGATGTGGCTCTGAGTGTGACTTCCAAGGCTCACTCACACACTGACACCAGAAGGAGTGAGCCAGCTGTGAGTAGAAGAGAGAGAAAACCACGGTTCTCTCACACACTGACACCAGAAGGAGTGAGCCAGATGTGAGTAGAAGAGACGTGTTTCCGAGTGTGACTCTCAAGACTCACTCACACCAGAAGCAGTGGGCCAGGTGTGAGTAGAAGAGATGTGGCTCTGAGTAATGAACCCATGGCTCACTCACACACTAACACCAAAAGGAGTGAGCCGGGTGCAAGTAGAAGAGATGTGGATCTGAGTGAGACACCCAAGGCTCACTCACACACTGACACCAGAAGGAGTGAGCCAGGTGTGAGTATAAGAGAGAGACACCTAAGGCTCACTCACAACCTGGAACCTGAAGGAGTGAGCCAGGTGTGAGTAGAAGAGATGTGGCACTAAGTGAGACACCCAAAGAAGGAGTGAGCCAGGTGTGAGTAGAAGAGATGTGGCTCTGAGTAGGAACCCATGGCTCACTCACATACTAACACCAGAAGGAGTAATCTAGGTTTGAGTAGAAGAGACACCCAAGGCTCACTCAGACTATGACACCAGAAGGAGTGATCCAGGTGTGAGTAGAAGATACACCCAAGGCTCACTCACACACTGACACTAGAAGGAGTGAGCCAGGTGCAAGTAGAAGAGATGTGGCTCTGAGTGAGACACCCAAGGCTCACTCACACACTGACAACAGAAGGAGTGAGCCAGGTGTGAGTAGAATAGATGTGGCTCTGAGTGAGACACCCAAAGCTCACTCTCACACTGACACCAGAAGGAGTGAGCCAGGTGTGAGTAGAAGAGATGTGGCTCTGAGTGAGACACCCTCGGCTCACTCACACACTAACACCAGAAGGAGTGAGCCAGGTGCGAGTAGAAGAGAAGTGGCTCTGAGTGAGACACCCAAGGTTCACTCACACACTGACAACAGAAGGAGTGAGCCAGGTGTGAGTAGAAGAGATGTGGCTCTGAGTAAGGAACCCATGGCTCACTCCAATACTAACACCAGAAGGAGTGATCCAGGTGTGAGTAGAAGAGACACCCAAGGCTCACTCACACACTGACACGAGAAGGAGTGAGCCAGCTGTGAGTAGAAGAGAGAGACACCCACGGCTCACTCACACACTGACACCAGAAGGAGTGAGCCGGGTGTGAGTAGAAGAGATGTGGTTCTGAGTGTGATTCCCAAGGCTCACTCACACACTGACACGAGAAGGAGTGAGCCAGCTGTGAGTAGAAGAGAGAGACACCCACGGCTCACTCACACACTGACACCAAAAGGAGTGAGCCAGGTGTGAGTAGAAGAGAGAGACACCCACCGCTCACTCACACACTGACACCAAAAGGAGTGAGCCAGGTGTGAGTAGAAGAGAGAGACACCCACGGCTCACTCACACACTAACACCAGAAGGAGTGGGCCGGGTGCGAGTAGAAGAGATGTGGATCTGAGTGAGACACCCAAGGCTCACTCACACACTGACACCAGAAGGAGTGAGCCAGGTCTGAGTAGAAGAGAGAGACAGCCAAGGTTCACTCACACACTAACACCAGAAGGAGTGAGCCAGGTGCGAGTAGAAGAGATGTGGCTCTGAGTGAGACACCCAAGGCTCACTCGCACCCTGGAACCTGAAGAAGTGACTCAGGTGCGAGTGGAAGAGATGTAGCTTTGAGTGAGACACCCAAGGCTCACTCACACACTAACACCAGAAGGAGTGAGCCAGGTGCGAGTTGAAGAGATGTGGCTCTGAGTAAGAAACCCCGGCTCACTCACACACTAACACCAGAAGGAGTGAGCCAGGTGCGAGTAGAAGAGATGTGGCTCTGAGTGAGACACCCATGGCTCAGTCACACACTAACACCAGACGGAGTGAGCCAAGTGCAAGCGGAAGAGATGTAGCTCTGAGCAAGGAACCCACGGCTCACTCACACACTAACACCAGAAGGAGTGAGCCAGGAGTGAGAAGAAGAGATGTGGCTCTGAGTGTGACACCCAAGGCTCACTCACACATTAACACCAGAAGGAGTGAGCCAGGTGTGAGTAGACGAGATGTGGCTCTGAGTGTGACTACCAAGGCTCACTCACACACTGACACCAGAAGGAGTGAGCCTGGTGTGAGTACAAGAGATGTGGCTCTGAGCGTGATACCCAAGGCTCATTCACACATTAACACCAGAAGGAGTAAGCCAGGTGTGAGTAGAAGAGATGTGGCACTGAGTGAGACACTCCAAAGCTCACTCACACACTGACACCAGAAGGAGTGAGCCAGGTTTGAGTAGAAGAGATGTGGCTCTGAGTAAGGAACCCACGGATCACTCACATACTAACACCAGAAGAAGTGATCCAGGAGTGAGTAGAAGAGACACCCAAGGCTCACTCACACTCTGACACCACAAGGAGTGATCCAGGTGTGAGTAGAAGAGACACCAAGGGCTCACTCACACACTGACACCAGAAGGAGTTAGCCTTGTGCGAGTAGAAGAGATGTGGCTCTGAGTGAGACACCCAAAGCTCACTCACCCACTGACACCAGAAGGAGTGAACCAGCTGTGAGTAGAAGAGCTGCAGCTCTGAGTGTGACTCCCAAGGCTCACTTGTACACTGACACCAGAAGGAATAAGCCAGATGTGAATAGAAGAGAGAGACACCCACAGCTCACTCACACACTGACACCAGAAAGAGAGAGCCAGATGTGAGTAGTAGAGATGTGGCTCTGAGTGAGACACCCACGTCTCACTCACACACTAACACCAGAGCGAGCAGAAGAGATGTGGCTTTAAGTGAGACACCCAAGGCTCACTCACACACTAACACCAGAAGGAGTGAGCCAGGTGCGAGTAGAAGAGATGTGGCTCTGAATGAGACACCCAAAGCTCACTCACACACTGACACCAGAAGGAGTGATCCAGGTGTGAGTAGAAGAGACACCCAAGGCTCACTCACACACTGACACTAGAAGGAGTGAGCCAGGTGCAAGTAGAAGAGATATGGCTCTGAGTGAGACACCCACGGATCACTCACATACTAACACCAGAAGAAGTGATCCAGGAGTGAGTAGAAGAGACACCCAAGGCTCACTCACACTCTGACACCACAAGGAGTGATCCAGGTGTGAGTAGAAGAGACACCAAGGGCTCACTCACACACTGACACCAGAAGGAGTGATCCAGGTGTGAGTAGAAGAGACACCAAGGGCTCACTCACACACTGACACCAGAAGGAGTTAGCCAGGTGGGAGTAGAAGAGCTGCAGCTCTGAGTGTGACTACCAAGGCTCACTCGTACACTGACACCAGAAGGAATAAGCCAGATGTGAGTAGAAGAGAGAGACACCCACAGCTCACTCACACACTGACACCAGAAAGAGAGAGCCAGGTGTGAGTAGTAGAGATGTGGCTCTGAATGAGACACCCACGCCTCACTCACACACTAACACCAGAACGAGCAGAAGAGATGTGGCTTTGAGTGAGACTCCCAAGGCTCACTCACACACTAACACCAGAAGGAGTGAGCCAGGTGCGAGTAGAAGAGATGTGGCTCTGAATGAGACACCCAAAGCTCACTCACACACTGACACCAGAAGGAGTGAGCCAGGTGTGAGTAGAAGAGAGAGAGACCCAAGGCTCACTCGTACACTGGAACCTGAAAAAGTGAGCCAGGAGCGAGTAGAAGTGATGTGGCTCTGAGTGTGACTTCCAAGGCTCACTCACACACTGACACCAGAAGGAGTGAGCCAGCTGTGAGTAGAAGAGAGAGAAAACCACGGTTCTCTCACACACTGACACCAGAAGGAGTGAGCCAGATGTGAGTAGAAGAGACGTGTTTCCGAGTGTGACTCTCAAGACTCACTCACACCAGAAGCAGTGGGCCAGGTGTGAGTAGAAGAGATGTGGCTCTGAGTAATGAACCCATGGCTCACTCACACACTAACACCAAAAGGAGTGAGCCGGGTGCAAGTAGAAGAGATGTGGATCTGAGTGAGACACCCAAGGCTCACTCACACACTGACACCAGAAGGAGTGAGCCAGGTGTGAGTATAAGAGAGAGACACCCAAGGCTCACTCACAACCTGGAACCTGAAGGAGTGAGCCAGGTGTGAGTAGAAGAGATGTGGCACTAAGTGAGACACCCAAAGAAGGAGTGAGCCAGGTGTGAGTAGAAGAGATGTGGCTCTGAGTAGGAACCCATGGCTCACTCACATACTAACACCAGAAGGAGTAATCTAGGTTTGAGTAGAAGAGACACCCAAGGCTCACTCAGACTATGACACCAGAAGGAGTGATCCAGGTGTGAGTAGAAGATACACCCAAGGCTCACTCACACACTGACACTAGAAGGAGTGAGCCAGGTGCAAGTAGAAGAGATGTGGCTCTGAGTGAGACACCCAAGGCTCACTCACACACTGACAACAGAAGGAGTGAGCCAGGTGTGAGTAGAATAGATGTGGCTCTGAGTGAGACACCCAAAGCTCACTCTCACACTGACACCAGAAGGAGTGAGCCAGGTGTGAGTAGAAGAGATGTGGCTCTGAGTGAGACACCCTCGGCTCACTCACACACTAACACCAGAAGGAGTGAGCCAGGTGCGAGTAGAAGAGAAGTGGCTCTGAGTGAGACACCCAAGGTTCACTCACACACTGACAACAGAAGGAGTGAGCCAGGTGTGAGTAGAAGAGATGTGGCTCTGAGTAAGGAACCCATGGCTCACTCCAATACTAACACCAGAAGGAGTGATCCAGGTGTGAGTAGAAGAGACACCCAAGGCTCACTCACACACTGACACGAGAAGGAGTGAGCCAGCTGTGAGTAGAAGAGAGAGACACCCACGGCTCACTCACACACTGACACCAGAAGGAGTGAGCCGGGTGTGAGTAGAAGAGATGTGGTTCTGAGTGTGATTCCCAAGGCTCACTCACACACTGACACGAGAAGGAGTGAGCCAGCTGTGAGTAGAAGAGAGAGACACCCACGGCTCACTCACACACTGACACCAAAAGGAGTGAGCCAGGTGTGAGTAGAAGAGAGAGACACCCACCGCTCACTCACACACTGACACCAAAAGGAGTGAGCCAGGTGTGAGTAGAAGAGAGAGACACCCACGGCTCACTCACACACTAACACCAGAAGGAGTGGGCCGGGTGCGAGTAGAAGAGATGTGGATCTGAGTGAGACACCCAAGGCTCACTCACACACTGACACCAGAAGGAGTGAGCCAGGTCTGAGTAGAAGAGAGAGACAGCCAAGGTTCACTCACACACTAACACCAGAAGGAGTGAGCCAGGTGCGAGTAGAAGAGATGTGGCTCTGAGTGAGACACCCAAGGCTCACTCGCACCCTGGAACCTGAAGAAGTGACTCAGGTGCGAGTGGAAGAGATGTAGCTTTGAGTGAGACACCCAAGGCTCACTCACACACTAACACCAGAAGGAGTGAGCCAGGTGCGAGTTGAAGAGATGTGGCTCTGAGTAAGAAACCCCCGGCTCACTCACACACTAACACCAGAAGGAGTGAGCCAGGTGCGAGTAGAAGAGATGTGGCTCTGAGTGAGACACCCATGGCTCAGTCACACACTAACACCAGACGGAGTGAGCCAAGTGCAAGCGGAAGAGATGTAGCTCTGAGCAAGGAACCCACGGCTCACTCACACACTAACACCAGAAGGAGTGAGCCAGGAGTGAGAAGAAGAGATGTGGCTCTGAGTGTGACTCCCAAGGCTCACTCACACACTGACACCAGAAGGAATAAGCCAGCTGTGAGTAGAAGAACGGGACTCCCATAGCTCAGTCACACACTAACACCAGACGGAATGAGCCAGGTGCAAGCGGAAAAGATGTGGCTCTGAGCAAGGAACCCACGGCTCACTCACACACTAACACCAGAAGGAGTGAGCCAGGAGTGAGAAGAAGAGATGTGGCTCTGAGTGAGACACCCAAGGCTCACTCACACACTAACACCAGAAGGAGTGAGCCAGGTGCGAGTAGAAGTGGTATGGCTCTGAGTGAGACACCCAAGGCTCAATCACACACTAACACCAGAAGGAGTGAGCAAGGTGTGAGTAGAAGAGATGTGGCTCTGAGTGTGACTCCCAAGGCTCACTCACACACTAACACCAGGAGTGAGCCAGGTGCGAGTAGAACTGATGTGGCTCTGAGTGAGACACCCAAGGCTCACTCACACACTAACACCAGAAGGAGTGAGCCAGGTGCTAGTAGAAGATGTGTGGCTCTGAGTGTGACTCCCAAGGCTCACTCACACACTGACACCAGAAGGAATAAGCCAGCTGTGAGTAGAAGAACGAAACTCCCATAGCTCAGTCACACACTGACACGAGAAGGAGAGAGCCAGGTGTGAGTAGTAGAGATGTGGCTCTGAGTGAGACACCCACGGCTCACTCACACACTAACACCAGAACGAGTAGAAGAGATGTGGCTCTGAGTGAGACACCCAAGGCTCACTCACACACTAACACCAGAAGGAGTGAGCCAGGTGCGAGTAGAAGAGATATGGCTCTGAATGAGACACCCAAGGCTCACTCACACACTGACACCAGAAGGAGTGAGCCAGGTGTGAGTTGAAGAGAGAGAGACCCAAGGCTCACTCGCACCCTGTAATCTGAAGAAGTGAGCCAGGTGCTAGTAGAAGAGATGTGGCGCTGAGTGTGACTTCCAAGGCTCACTCACACACGGACACAAGAAGGAGTGGGCCAGCTGTAAGTAGAAAAGATGTGGTTCTGAGTGTGACTCCCAAGGCTCACTCACACACTCACACAAGAAGGAGTGAGCCAGGTGTGAGTAGAAGAGATGTGGCTCTGAGTAAGGAACCCATGGCTCACTTACACACTAACACCAGAAGGAGTGAGCCGGGTGTGAGTAGAAGAGATGTGGATCTGAGTGAGACACCCAAGGCTCACTCACACACTGACACCAGAAGGAGTGAGCCAGGTGTGAGTATAAGAGCGAGACACCCAAGGCTCACTCACAACCTGGAACCTGAAGGAGTGAGCCAGGTGTGAGTAGAAGAGATGTGGCACTGAGTGAGACACCTAAAGAAGGAGTGAGCCAGGTGTGAGTAGAAAAGATGTGGCTCTGAGTAGGAACCCATGGCTCACTCACATACTAACACCAGAAGGAGTGATCTACGTTTGAGTAGAAGAGACACCCGAGGCTCACTCACACACTGACACCAGAAGGAGTGAGCCAGGTGCAAGTAGAAGAGATGTGGCTCTGAGTGAGACACCCAAGGCTCACTCACACACTGACACCTGAAGGAGTGAGCCGGGTGTGAGTAGAAGAGATGTGGCTCTGAGTGAGACACCCAAGCCTCACTCACACACTGACACCAGAAGGAGTGAGCTGGGTGTGAGTAGAAGAGAGAGATATCCACGGCTCACTCACACACTGACACCAGAAGGAGTGAGACACCCAAGGCTCACTCACACACTGACACCAGAAGGAGTGAGCCAGGAATCACTGACAGAATATCGACGATCAAAATATCGAGGTCCCAAAATATCGGGACCTAAATATCGAAGACAAGAATATCGACATCCTATCTACATCATGGTAAGTACAAAAATATCGAAACAAAAATATAGTTGTTAAAAATATCAATGTATAAAATATCGTTTTTTTTATATATATATATAAAAAATGTAAAGTAAATAAAATAGTATATATAACTTAAAAATAAACTTTTATAATTATTAGAAAATGTTAACAATTATAAGTAATAAATGTAATGTAAAAATAAGTTAAACATACATATATAAAATATAATATATATATTTACTTAATAATAATTAATAAATAATTACTTTAATATATTATAAAATGTTAGAAATATATAAAAATTATAGATACATATATATATATACATACACCTGTAACATAAATAAAAATATATATATATTATAAAATACATTAAAATATTTATTAATTTTTAAAACTACATTTTACACTACATTAATTGCAACAGTAAGGAAAGTGTTAAATAGCGGAGGTGAATATATTACTATTCCCACTCCATCAGGTGCACCAGTAGTGAAAGTGTTAAATAGCGCAGGGATAAAAATTACTATTCCCACTCCAGCGAGTGCAACAGGAGGGAAAGTGTTGGATAGCGTAGGGGTAAAAATTACTATTCCCACTCCAGCGAGTGCAACAGGAGGGAAAGTGTTGGATAGCTGAGGGGTAAAAATTACTATTCCCACTCCAATGAATGCAACAGGAGGGAAAGTGTTGGATAGCGGAGGGGTAAAAATTACTATTCCCACTCCAGCGAGTGCAACAGGAGGGAAAGTGTTGGATAGCGGAGGGGTAAAAATTACTATTCCCACTCCAAGGAGTGCAACAGTAGAGAAAGTGTTGGATAGCGTAGGGGTAAAAATTACTATTCCCACTGCAGGGAGTGCAACAGTAGGGAAAGTGTTGGATAGCGTAGGGGTAAAAATTACTATTCCCACTCCAACGAGTGCAATAGTAGGGAAAGTGTTGGATAGCTGAGGGGAATAATTTACTATTCCCACTCCAAGGAGTGCAACAGTAGGGAAAGTGTTGGATAGCGTAGGGGAATAATTTACTATTCCCACTCCGGCGAGTGCAACAGTAGGGAAAGTGTTGGATAGCGGAGGGGAATAATTACTATTCCCACTCCAAGGAGTGCAACAGTAGGGAAAGTGTTGGATAGCGGGAGGGTAAAAATTACTATTCCCACTCCAAGGAGTGCAACAGTAGGGAAAGTTTTGGATAGCGGAGGGAATAAAACTTAAGATTACAGCTATTGAACCTAAATCCCCAAACAAAATAAAAACAAAACAATTACCAAAAATATATATCAATGAATAAATAAATATTAATTATCAACTCATGATTAATTAATTTAAACTACGTTACTCTCCACCCTCTACCCCAAACATTCACCAAAACAAACACATAAAAATATTTACACAATTTCCATAACTAATTTAAAATTAATAAATTAATAACAATTAACAACAAATAATTGATTACTTTTTAAAAAAGTTTCTTCCCAACATTTACTATTAAAAACCCCACAACTCACACATCAAGATTATTCCACAATTAGCATATTACAAGTTTTTTTACTTAACTATCATTAATTTACAAATATTTAAATAATTAAAAATAATTTACCTCCCACCATATTCCATTATTAATCACACCAACAATCTTATAAAACATGACACAATTAACATAATTAATTAACAATTAATTAATTGATAACAATTAACAAGCAAAATAACATTTTTTTATTAATAAATAAATTCACACAATTAACACTATAAAATAACATTAAATAAATATAATGGTAAACATATTTTAAAATGTATTAAAATTAAATTACTCCCCACCATACTCCCCTATCAACACACAATTAACATATTTACCAACTAATTAATAATAATTAACTAATTAATACATAATTATTAATATAAATAAATTACAACAATTAATAATTAAAATATTAAATACATAATTAATTATTAAAAATATTATTTAATTAATTATAATTAAATTACTTCCCACCCTACTCCCCTATCAACTCACAACCCGCTCCTAAAAAAATGACACAATTTACATAATTACCAATTAATTTATATTAATTAACACACAATTGTTAATAATTAATTAATAATGAATTAATTAGCACAATTAACAAATAATAAATATTTAATATATAGATATTAATTAATAAATAATATTAATTAATAAATTATAATTACAATACTTCCCACCCTACTCCCCTATCAACGCACCACCCGCTCCTAAAAAGTTCACAATTAACATAATTACCAATTAATTAATAATAATTAACAACCAACAAATACATAATTAATAATAAATTAATTAACACAATTAACAATATAAAATACATAATTATTAATTAATTAAAAATATGAATTAATTAATTATAATTAAATTACTACCCACCCTATTCCCCAATAAACCCACAACCCGCTACGGAACTAAAAATCAAAAATTATAATTAAAATAAAATTATTAACTTCTAAAAATTATTAACACATTTATTATAATTAAATTACTTCCCACCCTATTCCCCTATAAACCCACAACCCGCTACGGAAATAAAGCGCACAATTTACTTATAATAAAATTAATAACTCATAAAAAGGTAATACATATGTTAAAAAACAAATGCAATACTTAAACAAAAATATAGAACACATACATTTAAAATACATACTAAAATACATAACACTAATATAAACATCGATATTATTGACAACGATATTTTTGCAAACGATATTACTAACTTCGATATTAACAAAAATGATATTTCTTACCTTAAAGTCGATATTCTGGTCCACGATATTCTTGCAGTCGATATTCTGTCATCACAATATTTTGGACTCGATATTGTTGCAAGTCAATATTTGCAACTCGATATTATGTCTGTGCACCATGCGCCAGGTGTGAGTAGAAGAGATGTGGCTCTGAGTGAGACACCCAAGGCTCACTCACACACAGACACCAGAAGGAGTGAGACAGGTGCAAGTAGAAGAGATGTGGCTCTGAGTTAGACACCAAAGTCTCACTCACACACTGACATGAGAAGGAGTGAGCCAGGTGTGAGTAGAAGAGATGTGGCTCTGAGTGAGACACCCAAGGCTCACTCAAACACTAACTTCAGAAGGAGTGAGCCAGGTGCGAGTAGAAGAGATGTGGCTCTGAGTGAGACACCCAAGGCTCACTCACACACTGACACCAGAAGGAGTGAGCCAGGTGCGAGTAGAAAACATGTGGCTCTATGTCTATGTAGGGGTATTTATAAAGCGCAGCTGCTACTCCAAGGAGTGTTCTGGCGCTGGATACCGAAAAGTAACGGTGGGAGCAGGAATGAGATTATGGGCTGGAGAAGAGCCATGTTTTCAGCTTCTTCCGCAACACGGGCGTTGACTTAATGCTTCTAAGGGTCAGAGGTAGTTTGTTCCAAAGGGACGGACCCAAGAAGGAAAGCGCCTTTCCCCCCGACCTAGCCTTTTTGATACCTGAGGTACTGGCTAGGAGAAGATTCGAGGAGCGGAGATTTCTCTGCGGGCATAGGTTGAGATCCTGTATTTTAGGTAGCCAGGGTCTATTCCGTATAAGGCTTTCTGAGTCACAAGTAGTGTCTTAAAGATAATTATTTTCCTCACTGTAAGCCAGTGAAGACTCCTCCAAAGGTTTGACACGTGAGCATCACAGGGCAGCTTGAAGATAGTTTGGGCCACTGCATTTTGGACCAGCTGAAGCCAGTCCGTCAGATAGTTAGGCATGCCCAAGTAAAAGCTGTTCCCATAATCAAGACGAGGTATGATCAGGGTTTGAATCACTTGTTGTCTGGCGCTAAATTCAAATGGAACAAAAACTTCAGAAGAAGTCGCAGGAGGGCAAATCAAGTGCCCACTACCGAATTTACTTGGGTATGGAATAGTAGCTGATTATCAAATTATCACATTACATTTCAGCTGGTTCACGGACAGCCACCCAAATACCGCAGAGAGGCAAGTACTAATTAACTTGCCTGGGCAGGGTTCGTTGTTCTTCCACGTGAACAGCAGCTGGGTGTCGTCTGCATAAGACACAATTTTTGCCCCTAAGGATTCTACCAAAGTAGCCAAAGGTGTGAGGTAGATATTGAACAAGGTCGGGCTCAGGGCAGAGCCCTGAGGGACACCAACATTCAGCTTGTGGGACGTGGCCGAGTAGGGATGGCACCATACCTCTTGTCCCCTCCCCTCGAGGAATGATGCCAGCCATTTCCAGGCCAGCCCCCCAATGCCAATCAAGTGTAGACGGGTCAGGAATATACGACGCAAGATCATATTAAAAGAGGCCGATAGGTCTAACAGGACCAACGGCGCCCTGTCCCCCACTTCCAGACCAATTCGAATGGAGTCAACAACCTCCAGCAGTGCTGTTTCGGTACTGTAATTAGGGTGAAAGCCCGACTGGCTGGGATGTAGTAGGCAGTTCCTTTCGAGGTATGATGATAGCTGCTGGTTCACATGTTTCTCTGGAAATTTAGAGAAGGCGGGAAGGAGGGAAATTGGCCTATAGTTGGATGGATCAGAGGGGTCTGCCTGGGTTTTTTTGAGCAGCGGGATAACCTTCGCTTGTTTCCATTTGGTAGGTACTGTAGCTGACGAGAGGGAGGCATTCAGTATCTGATTCATCAGTGGGTTAATAGCCTCTGCCTCCAAGGCAAGAATAAAGGAGGGAGCCAGGTCCAGCGGGCAGCCTGATTTGAGGCATTTTAAGGCATGCAGGGAGTCATCCATGGGGATTGGAGTGAAAGAGTTTAGAGAGCACACTTTCACATTGATGGTTGGGTCATGGCCCGGCTCTTCCTGATTTTCTACCACCCCTGGAGCGACATCATCCATGCAATATTCTAATATGTCATTTCCCACACTGGGAGGTGGGAGGCTAGCCTGAATGGTATCTATTTTTTCACGAATGAACAAGGCAAGTGTCTTGCACCATTCCACTGACAGAGATTTCTGATTAGAGCCTACTTCAGGAGCGGAAAAGGATTTAACAATTTTAAAGATTTCTCTGGAGTGGTTTCCCTTCTTTTGAATTTTAGACTCAAAGTAGGCTTTTTTGGCTAATTTAATTTCTTTATAATACTTCCCTAATTCTACTTTATAGTCAGCTTTGCCTTCTTGACCGTAGTTTACCCTCCATAGCCTCTCTTTACGTTTACAGGCTAGTTTTGTTTTTTTGAGTGGGGGTGAACCAAGGGCTAGGCACTTTCGAATGATGTTGTTGGGTGTTACTTTCTGGTGCCAGGGTTAGGCAGGCAGACTCAATCCAGCTATCAATATGGCCTATATCTTCGTTGATATTGCCAGTGAGAGAGAGCATAGCAGCATCAAGCCTGTTGCTTAATAATTCCGATTTAATTATGTGAAAAGCTCTTACCGTGCGGGGTAAGTAGCCTTCTTTAGGAGGGACATTACTAAGCTTAGGCCATCTAAACCTGAGCATATAGTGGTCAGTCCATAACAGAGGAATAGGAGAATCAGCTTCAAGAGGTATTGAAGTGAATATTTGGTCTAGCGTGTGACCGGCCAGGTGAGTAGGGGGAAGGATGGTTTGCTTAAGGCCCAAGCTGTTAAGTTCTGTTAAGAGTTTTTGGCTTTCTTTTACATAAACGCAGTCCATATGTAAGTTAAAATCCCCCAACAGGACACACTGTCCGTATCTAAGGGTCAGAGGAGAGAAAACTTCACAAAGGGAGGATACAAACCCTCCAGAAGGGCCAGGAGGTCTGTATATACGGCACCCAAGGTTCACCCACACACTAACAAGGGGGAGAGGAGTTGGCCTAATGGCTAGGGCGGTCGACCTCCAATCTGGGGAACCGGGTTCGAGTCTCGGCAATGACGCTGAACATCCTGTGATTCTGGGCAAATCACTTAATCTCCATGTGCCTAACAAAAATGAATGTGTCCTCATGTAACGCAACTGGTGCTCTGTAAAGCGCCCTGGTACCTTCTGGTCAAGTTCGCGCTATATAAAACTTTTTAAAAAAAAGAAAAAACAAAAGGATTGAGCCAGGTGTGAGTAAAAGAGATGTGGCTCTGAGTAAGGAACCCAAGGCTCACAAACACACTAACACCAGAAGGAGTGAGCCAGGAGCGAGCAGAAGAGATGTGGCTCTGAGTGAGACACCCAAGGCTCACTCACACACTAACACCAGAAGGAGTGAGCTAGGTCCGTTTAGAAGAGATGTGGCTCTGAGTGTGACTCCCGATGCTCACTCACACATTAACACCAGAAGGAGTGAGCCAGGTGCGAGCAGAAGCGATGTGGCTCTGAGTGTGACTCCCAAGGCTCACTCACACACTAACACCAGGAGTGAGCCAGGTGTGAGTAGAAGAAATGTGGCTCTGAGTGAAGCCCCCACTGTCTTACTCACACACTGACACCAGAAGGAGTGAGCCAGGTGCGAGTAGAAGGGATGTGGTTCTGAGTGTGACTCCCAAGGCTCACTCGCACCCTTGCACCTGAAGGAGTGAGCCAGGTGTGAGTAGAAGAGATGCAGCTCTGAGTGTGACTCCCAAGGCTCACTCACACCCTGGCACTTGAAGGAGTGAGCCAGGTGTGAGTAGAAGAGATGTGGCTCTTAGTGAAGCTCCCACAGCTCACTCACACACTAACACCAGAAGGAGTGAGCCAGCTGTGAGTAGAAGAGATGCAGCTCTGAGTGTGACTCCCAAGGCTCACTCGCACCCTGGCCCCTGAAGGAGTGAGCCAAGTGTAAGTAGAAGAGATGCGGCTCTGAGTGTGACTCCCAAGGCTCACTCACACCCTGGCACTTGAAGGAGTGAGCCAGGTGTGAGTAGAAGAGATGCGGCTGTGGGTGAGGCACGCAAGGCTCACTCACACACTAGCACCAGAAGGAGTGAGCCAGGTGTGAGTAGAAGCAATGTGGCTCTGAATGTGACTCCCATGGCTCACTCACACACTGACACCAGAAGGAGTGAGCCAGGTGTGAGTACAAGAGATGTGGCTCTGAGTGAGGCTCCCCAGACTCACTCACACAGGATGAATGAGATGTTACATGTAGGAATGAATGTGGGGGAAGCGGGACGAGGGACACGCTGTCCACAGCACAGTCACACACTGGCACTGGATGGGAAGTATTATTGAGAGCGGGCAAGCATTCTGAAAAAACAATCACTCATGCAATGACAAAGGATAGAATGAAAGGATAGATGCCATATGTTGTGCTCTGCATTCACTAGTGCTCAGGGGCCCATAAAATATCAACCCAGCCCATGAAGTGTCATCTCGCCCGTTAAAGTATATTTAATGTGATGTTACCTCCTTATACACCATCTGTCTGAAATTCTCCGCCTCCTTTGGGATATCCTGGCTCGCCTGGACTCCCTTGGCTGTTGTCAGAGCGCTGTACAGGGAGTTCTTATCATCAGACTTGTTTGGGATCACAGAACCATCAGGCGCTACCAAGTTGAAGTGACCTGTGTATAAGCTTTCTTTTCCTTGGACACAATTGAAGATTTTGCTGGTCATGTTTGAATTCCTGAAAAATATAAATGAATGAAACCATTTCTACAACAAACCTACAGTGCTTGAAACACAAGGATGCTCAGGATGATAGGGCCTACAGTAATGCACAGGTAGAGTCAGCCTACGGACTCATGCACAAGAAAAACTTTTCCCAAGTCTACATCTTTGGCCTAGTGTCCAGTTCAGAGCTTCATGGTAAGAGGCCAGGAAGAGGGGAGTGAACTCGAGTGGAAGTTATTAATAAGCCTTAGTACTGGTCAGTGTTAGTGTTCCTAACCAAGTTCGGTCTGACATACTTTTGAATTCCTCGACCTTCTAATCAATGCAAAGCCCTCAAAGTTTCATCTAAATCCAAATACACATTAAGCTGTCATTGAGAAGCAGATGGGGGTGCCGGCTTCTCTTTACGAGGAGCGTATTTCTATTTCATACCATACTGTCCTATCCTGGTGGGTGGACAACCCTGTGAAGGAAAGCTGCACCCGTGTAAATAAAAGTTTGGCGCGCGGCCGACATGGTGAAACCTTATTACAATGGTGGCACTCGCACTTTAGGCTTAAACATCTAAAGCTAAAGCGCGAGTGCCACCATTGTAAACAAAGTAAAAAAATAAACAGAAAAAAACATGCGTACGGGCAAGCGGGTCCTGCCGTGATTACTGCTTAGTAATGGCGCTGCTGGGCGAAGCGTGCGAGTGTACCTGCACAAGGAACATTTTAAGGATAGTAGTGGCTGGGGGCACATGAAGAGAATATGCTCGCTTAGTGCTGCTGCCTGACACATGCAAATGTGCCGGCTTGTGTAATGGCTTATGGAGAAAAGCGGGAGTAGGCATGAGAATCCTTGCTGGCAGTTCCTTGTTATAGCAGTGATGCACGATGGGAACACACACCCCTTTTCTAAAAGGTTTACACATAGCCATCGACATTTTTTATATATTTGAAGCAGCTACGAGCAGTGAAGCAGAACACTCAACTACCGAAACACAAGCAGGAAACAAAGGGAAAAAGAGTCCCCCAAACCACAGATAAGCAAAATGTAATGATATAGTACTTAGTCCCTGCTGTGTGGGTGGAAACAAAGAGAAAAAGGAGGGACAAAGAGGCAGGACTGACCACTAGCATGCAAGGATTTTTAAAGGACGCTGAAATAAACAAATCAAACACAGGGGGATGACTTTAAGCCTACAAGAGAGGTTACAACAGGTCTCGAATGTGCGACCTAAAAAGTGCCATAATATAACATTTTGAACTTTAAAAAACACTGAAATTTACTAGTCAAGTAACTATATCTCATGCCCTTAAGTAACTCTAACTAGCGCCCGTCATGCACAGTGTTATCAATGATGTCATTTCAGATCTCATACGGGTGTCATCAATGCAGTCATTGAACATGCCATGAGTGATGTCATATGTGAGTTCATTAGCAGTGCAAGACGAGGGTGTAAATTACAGTTATTTCAGGGCATGAGGTATAGTTACTTGAGATAACTATAACTGGTGAATTTCAGTGGTTTAATTTTTAAAACATTACGTTTCACCTAACTTTAACCTTTAGTTTTTTTCGATGAATTTCTAGAGTTTTTTCTGAATATCTGACTCTAACTGTCCCTTTACTGTTTGTTCTTTTAAGTGAATTTATGTTTTTGTTTATGTAAGTAACAGTATAAAGAGATATAATTTTAAGTAAGGCAGACCTACTGGCTTTGTCAAAGGATGAGATCACCAAAATATAAAAAGTAGGCCTATTGGCTTTATCCAGGGATGTGCATATCAACATGTATAAAAGAGACCAATTGACCTTGTCAAAAAGTCACAAATAAATGTAATCAAATATATATTTTATTATTAAATGTAATATTTCATAAAAGTGATTATCACTGTTGGAAATTGGGTTTCTGGATGGCAGAGGTATGCACCCTGTTCAACCAGGAACCCCAATCCTACTCAGGGTAAGTAACAAACAAACCCTAAATTAACCTGTTCTCACACCCTGGTAGTTTGGTACAGACCAGTCAGGCTTAACTTAAGAGGCAATGTGTAAAGTATTTGTGCAACACTTAAAACAGTGAAAACACCACACAAAAAGATACCACACCTGGTTAGAGAAACAGGGCTTAAATTAAGGAACAAAATAAGACCAAAACTACAAAAGTCCAACAAGTGGGACTGGAGTTATGAATTTTTGAAGAAAAAACTGAAATGTAGTGCTTAAAAGCGTAAAGCGCCAATTGGGACTATCTGCTCACGCTAGATCGAGTCAAAGCCAAAAGATCAGGCCAACCGGGATGGAGCGTGGGTCAGATACAGGGTCCAGACCGCTGAAAAGTACCTTGGTTGTGTTGAATTCGAAGACGAGTTGTGGGGTTCAGGTAATGCACCGTTAAAGGTCCACAAAGAAAGGTGATGCAACGGCGACAATGCTTGAGAAATGGGGTCGATGTGCTGCATAGTAGGCGATGTGTTGGAGTCGATCCTCACAACGGTGGTGATGCGTCCGCAGTGGTAGAGATGCGCCAGTTCTGAGCTCTGCATCATTTGAGATGTCATCAGTGATGTCACTGAGCATGTCATGAGTGATGTAATATGTGAGGTCATAAGCAGTGCATTGCAGGAGCACAAGTTACAGTTAGCTGACTAACTTCTGCACTACGAACCAAACAACTGACCAAAACACCTCACGGCTTCCGCTTAATCACTCTACCCTCCCCTGCCCTTATGGCAGATTTGATCATTTCCTCATACAATAATGGGATCATCCTTATTCAAGCCTCTGACCGGAACCTCAAACGCTTTGACAGGATCTTTCTGACGATTAAAAGCACACTTAATAACTCGATCTCAGCTACTATCTACCATAACAGTCTCAATCCTATTTCTTCACCCTCTATGCCTTACGCCTCTTCCTCCTCCAATCCTGCGTCCCAATCCCTACCTAGGTGCCTACTCACAATATTTGAACCCGCTGTACCGTACGCCTCTTCTTCCCCCAATTACGCATCCACATATTTACCTATGTACTGCTCTGCTCTCTTCAACAACTCTGAGGATATGTATATCACCCACACTACTATCACGGACATACCGGTTCTTCCTCCCTTGGGCCTCGGTAGTACCGATCCGATGGCCCTCCACCTAGTGGCTGCCCCCAGTAACTCTCTTCCTTTCCCACGCCCGACGACTAATTTTGCGTCACCCTCTTTTCCCACTTGCCATTCTGTTAGCTCCATTAATTTGGGGGATGAGCATCTCACCCCCAGCTCTACTAGCCATGATTACCCTGTTAATCTTACCCTAGATTCAGGTACTACCCCCTCAAGGGCTCTGGACCTAGCTGTTGGCCCCAGTACTTCTCCACGTAACCCATTCCCACCTAACTCTGACTCCTGCGCGTCCTCTTTCACCTGTATTAAAACCACCTTGCCCGCTACTAAGCCCATGCTAGGATCGGCGCAGCACCTCCCTGCCCTGTATCTTACTCCACTTCATGCCAATACTCCTTCCTTGGTTGACGGCGAGACCACTCTGAAGCGGGACTCTATCTTCCCCTGTAACATGGGTAAGGGACTTACTATACCATCCAATACCCTGCACACATTAGGGTCATACCCATTGTCTCACTCTGGGGTGGCCGAGGAGTGCACTAACGGACCTTACCTTGAGGAGAAGCTCGCTGACCTCAAGCAGGATCTCCTGGCTGTCAAAGAGATCATGCAGACCCTTTTACAGTTCCCCTTGAAGATGTAGTGGGTCTGGAATATACACCCCTCACCGGGGAACGATCAACACAATACACCAAAAGTCTTTGGTGGTGGGGACAAACTGTCCTTCAGCCGCTACCCAATTTGGTCCAGTTGGAGTTCTAGGCCTCTCCCTAACCATCACACCAGGCCTCGTAGGCTTCAGCCTCAGTTGTCGACTGAGGACACCCTCGCTCTTGTATTCTCGTACAGTGGCACCGGAGTTTTCGCCTCCTCTAACTCCTCTATCAACATCCCGGCTATTTCCTCTGACCCTGACAGGGAACACAGGGTCAACCTCAGATCGGTTAATAAGGAAAACCTGCTGCAAATAACTACTCTTTGATATCCATGTCTTTCCCTGCCCCCGAGCCCCTTAACAAGGCTGTTCTTCCCCCCGTTTTTAGACGCCCTTGGCGTAAATTGAGATTGGAGGACTTTCATGCGCTTCTTGCTGCTAATATCCCGGCTCCACACAACGATGCAGATGTGGGCTAAAGAGCCTTTTGTAACTGGATTGTCCAAGTGCTGGATTCCCTCATTCCAGCGAAATGGTTGAAAGGCCGCACTCTGGACCCTAGCCCATGGTACAATGACACACTGGCTGCACTGCGGAAAGCATGCAAGAAATTAGAGCTCGCGTGGAGAAAAGACTATGACTCTGTGGCAAAGAAATGCTATTTGTCCGCTATAAAAAACTATCATAGAACCATTTGCATGGTCCGAGCAGCTTTCTATGCCAACGAAATAAAGCTAAGCTCTAATCCGGCCAAATGTATTTTTAAAATTCTTAAGGACCTCAGAGTAAGGAGTAACTCTTCTGTTTCTATGATTACTTCTGAGCAACAGTGTGAAGACTTGGCAACGTTTTTTGTTGATAAAGTGAATACCATCTATCGGTCCTTTTCACAAGGGTCTTCTCCTCCAGCCGCTCGTCATGAGCCCCTCCTCTTCATTCTTTGGCAGCTATTCCCAGTATAACGCTGGAAGAGTTTTCTTTACTGAGCAGGAAAATTAAATCTGGCTCTCCGGCCGATCCTTTAAAACCTGCCCAGTTCAGGGATTCATTGTCTTTCTTCCTGGCACCTCTGTGCCATGTTGTTAATACTTCTTTTACTACTGCTGTGGTCCCTGTGCCGTGGAAACAGGCGAGGGTATCTCCTATTCTTAAAAAACCCTCACTTGACCCAGCAAAGCTGGAAAACGTTCAGCCAATATCGCTCCTTCCTTGGGTAGCTAAGATTGCTGAGGCCCATGGTAACAATATTTTAATGATATATCTCACTACCAATAACATCTTGGATCCTTCTCAAAATGGTTTCCGCCCTGGTCACAGTACAGATACGGCTCTTCTGGCTGTGACAGAACATCTGCGGACCATTCTCGATTCCGGTCATACAGCGGCACTGATTCTACTTGATCTGAGTGCCGCATTTGACACAGTTTCACATGAAATTCTGTTACAGCGTTTGGAGGATGCCGGGTTGTGGGCCTAGCACTAGAATGGTTTAGATCATTCCTGAAAGAGAGATCTTTTCAAGTTTCGGCCCCCTGTTTCTTTCTCAGGCTCATTCCATCGGGCAGGGGGTACCACAGGGCTCTGCATTGAGCCCCATATTGTTCAATCTTTATGTTCAGCCTCTTGCTAAGGTGGCTAGGAATATGGGCCTCACCATGGTCTCGTATGCAGATGATACACAGCTGGTGGTGGCCCTGTCCGATGGTTCCACTCAGGATGCTTCGAGGTTTCGGAGCGGCCTGGCCGCTGTGGCAGAGTGGATGTCTTTAAACTGTCTCCAGTTGAATGCGACTAAAACAGAGTTACTGTTGGTGGGGAGGGACAGGAGCCTCTGGAGTGAACAATGGTGGCCTAACGTACTTGGTAGTACCCCCACCCCTAAGTTGGTGGTAAAAAACTTGGGGGTATGGATGGATGCTACCCTTAGCTTTCAAGAACATACCAAAAGAGTTGCGGGTACCTGTTTTGGCCTCCTGCGGGGACTTAGGCCCCTGCTGAAGTTTTTTGATTCATCTACTCGCCAACTGATTGTTCAATCAGCCATTCTATCCAGACTAGATTATGCTAATTCGCTCCTGTTGGGAGCTAATCAGGCTGAGATATTGCGACTGCAGCGTGTTCAAAACGCTGCCGCCAGAGCCCTGTTAGGGCTCCCACGTAACTGTCCTTCTACTGGGGCCATCCGGAGGTTACATTGGCTTCCAGTGGCCAAACGGATCCAATTTAAGGCTCTTTGCTTATCTTTTAAGATCCTGAAACTTGCCTCGCCCAGTCTCCTGGCTAACTTGCTAGCCCTGTATGTCCCCACTCGCCAGCTGCGCTCCCTGGGACAGCATTTGGTAATTGTCCCCCGTGTGAAGCGCCTTCGGGTCGGAGGTCGATCTTTCCGTTACTTAGCTGCCAAGCTATGGAATTCCCTGCCTCCTCAGATTCGCAGCTTGGATCGCATGGTGGACTTCAGGAAAGCAATTGTCTTCTGTATATTCCTTACGCCTACTTGTTGTGTTCTTAGCCCTGTTCCTTCTGATGCTGGCAGCGCCGGGACGCCTCTTTGCTGGGGCAGCTGTGCGCTATATAAACTCAGATAACATAACATACCGCTCATCATGAAGTGGTCAACACCTCCCCTAACATCAAATCGATGCTGCTCAACTGCAGATCGGCTGTGAAACATGCAGCTGACATTTCTGCACTCATCATTTCGCAAGATTTGGACTTATTGATTCTCACTGAACCCTGGCTCAACGATGCCTCCTATCCCTGTTCTCGACATCTTAATCCCGCATGATTATGCCATTATCAGATGTGATCATCCTGTTAAAACAGGGGGGGGGGGGCATTGCTTGCATTCATCGTTCCAGCTTAACTATAAAGCAATCTCATATTGCTTTGCTATCTTCTTGTGAACACTATCACATGGAGGACTGCATACTTACTAAGGTATCGACCCGCAAACTATATTATCTTGATCACTGCATGTCGGGACACTATGATATAGTCCCTCGTGAACTACCATTGATCATTACTTGGATGGAACTGTATTAACTTCCTAAATAATCTACAGATGCTCTTACTTGCTATTGCATTAAGCCCTGACGAGGAATGAAATGTGTAGGCTGGATTTTGTTGAAATTGAATTAAGAAGGATAACAATAAATACCATATTTGGAATTTACATATTGGACATTCTTTGGACTTCAAATTTCTTGCTGGTGCACCTATCCATTTGCTACTATCACAAGCATTTCATTTCTACACTGACATTGTACCCCCACAACAGAGCATATCAACAGTTAGAGATTCCACTATCTTTTTAGGAACATTAAATTTGGTTCAAAGGTACCCTACAACACGTACTAGACATTGTATGAATAGGCCTCCTTCATAACGAAGGGGCTACATGGCCAGCACTAGCTGGTTATACATCATTCACTAATACACAGAACCTCAATGCTAATGAGCTACGGACATTAGACAATGGTCTAGTCAGACTATATAGGCGCTTAACTCAATATGTTTTGTGCACCTTGATAGCTGTCCCTGGACAGGCAGCACAAGCAGGGCAACTACAGTTGGCTGCTACACCTCAAATTAGTTTCCATAGTTATTAATGCAATTGTGGGTAAAGTCCCCAATCTAAACGTGATGAAATCCCTTTTTGGATAGCTCAAAAAATGAATCAACTTAAAGCTGTGTTTCCTCTAACGGCCCAGAAGACAAGTATAGAATATTAACTATGGGTCTACCCCTTTGGATGGTACCCAGATAGGTGACTGCGTCACTTGGGGAACAGTCTTTGTTGTGGTGGTCTATACCAAAAATACATGGAACCCTGTCTCTGGCAGTTCTGCTGGAGGTCTTGAAAAACATCGAAAATGAACACGGGGCAGCTTCTGCCCTGGATTTGGGGATGAAATTAATGGCCTATTTTCCAGCAGTATCCTCAAAGATTCTAGCTAACATTAAGGGCAAAGCAGCAGCTTTGGCTATATGCCAACTGCTCACGCAGGTTGCACCAGTGGATCAGGAACTAATCTACGCATCATTATTGCTGAGGTATATGCTTCTATAGGTAACGATAATATGGGGGCCAGACCAAATAAACCACAATTTGGCAAACCTCGTTCCAATAAGGCCACTGCCAAGCAGAACCCAGAGTTTGCTAAAAGATGCTAGGAAAAACCAAAACCTAAAGAAAAAAATAGATCTCATGGAGGTTCTCCCCAACCTGAGCCCTCTGATAGATGCTATAATTTGATTGCACACAATTGAAGCCACCTGACAGGTATCAGCATTCTGATACTCATACTTGATGTTCCTTTCAGCACTCATCGGATAAACAATACGAGAGAGGAAGGCATTCTGAGCACAGACCATAAGAGTATGTGAAACCAAAAAAAGAACTCACAAAGCTCGTCTGACGTGAAGATAAAAAAAGAAGAAAAACTTACACAACTGAAACTACAATTTCAGAAAAAGAAAGTTGCGGGTATTACTTCAAAATATGCCAAAGACACTGAGAACTCTCCTCCTGAACAGCGCGGGAGAGATCACTGGCTCCGATAGCAAATAACAAAGACATTGAAGTTGAAACTCCAGACTGGTGCATATAGGTTATATAATTGCATATACAAATTGAAGGTGACCTACAACACGCCATAAGGGTAATTTTCTGAGGAAATGTAGCATTATCCTATGACATTTTCTTGGCAAAGGTCGATTGGCCCCTGAAGTTTGTAAGAACACCCCCACAAGGTAAGGATGTAATAATATCATCATTTTCTGAGCTTTCCCTTATGAGGTCAAATAAGCCTATGCACCAGAATGCCTCTTACACAAGCCCGGCATAATACCACAATCGCATCAGCTGGGATAAAGATTCTCCTTATCATATAATAACCATACAGTCCAGCCCGCAAGTGCAACCACAATACCCTATTAAACGGGATGCAAAAGCACATGTTAGAGAAAGAATTACTCTCACAATTGGAATACCAGGGGGTAACTGAACCCTGTGTTTCCCAAATGAATAACCCACTTTTTCTGGTAATGAAACCAGACCACTCATACAGTATCGTCTTAGACTTTAAACAGTCATACATGCACATTTGCGATACAAAATACGCACAGCATGGCACTTATTAATAACAAAGTCCGTAAAAATATAAAACTGCGGATATTTCCAATGGTTTTTTCTGCCAGAAAGCAGCGCCTGAAAGCAGGGACTTGACCGCATTCTCAGCGCTAGACTCTCAAAGTCGCTTGTGTCGACTCCCCATCGGGTATAAGAAAAGTCCAGGATTGTTTGCTTTCCGCCTTGTCAATTCTACATGATATTGACCCAGACGCATTGTCCTACGTAGATGATATCTACGTTATGGGCGATAAGTTAAACATTGATCTAGCCAGAGTAGGTTGTATAATATTGGGATTTGCTGTATGTGGCTACAAATTCAACTTTAATAAATCAAACATAGCATTTCTGAATGTCCTTTTTCTCTGATACGAACTTACACATGAGGGAAAGAGCTTTCCACCCCACTACCTGGAGAAGTGTGCTCTGCTACAACCACCGAATACACTTAGGAAACTGCAATCCTTATTAGGATTCCTTAATTATGGCAGACCTTTTATTCCTGATTATGCACATCGTATTAAACCATTATACGAAATAATTCATCCATATATTTCCCATTCACATTGGGCATCAGACCATACAGACATACTCAGATCACTAGAATTGGACCTGCTTGCTACATGACACTTACATACACATGTCATTACCACAAACCTGGTCATCTGTATAGTCGTGGGTGCCATTGGCTTTACATATGTCACCTTTAATGAAGGCAGACAGTCCTGATTGATATAAATCGCATTTATATTCCAATGCGGAAAAGCATTTTACATCCGCTGAAAGAATACTGCTGCAGTTCAGATGTCTGCCATTAAGGAAGAGACGCTTGCATAAGGGAAACGCATAATAGTCATTAATCCCATTCCAGCCTTAGAGGCTCTTACAAAAGCAAGCGTTCCAAATGCTAAAGCCCTACATCCACGATGGATACAATGGAAAACATCCTTAAAAGCTACGGATGTAGACTTTGTCTTTGACCCTTCTCTACAGACTCAAGAATTTCTCCAATATGAGCATGTAAATCCCATGCTCACCCAGATTTTGCCTCTTGAACAGTATAAATATGTTGTCTATACTGATGGTTCAGCCCAACCTGCTATAAGCACCAAGCACCATTATTTGGCGGCGTGCACCACTGTTCTTGGTGTGATGTTGGATGGTAAATTCCAACCACAAAAAACTCACACACAAGCTGTAGGTGACTGCACTGCACAGTTGGCTGAACTAAAAGCATTGATTCTTGCAATGGAACATACGGATAATGAATTCCCACACTGATAGTGTGTAATTCATTATTATTGTGTCCAGTCTTTTAATGATAATTTGTATCATTGGCGCCAGAATGGATTCAGAGATTCCAAAGGAAATACTATAAAGCATAAATCACTTTGGGTGAAGCTGGCGGACCTTGAAGATAGGTTGCCACTGGCTCATATCATTCATACATTGAGCCATCAGCGTGTTGGAACTAAGCGTGGGCGGGGTTTGGTAAAAAAACTCAGTCGCGCTACGCGGAGTTCCGCAAGCGGGCAGAGTTGCTTGTTCCGTCCGTTCGCGAGACATTTCTGCCATACGACAACACAGATTGCGTGTTCGTGGGGAAATATCACGCAAACTTCAACACGCAGTTGCGCACGGGCGTGGCCATCTTGTTTTTCTACTCTTTGTTATGGTTCCGGGGCCTGTTTTGAATCCTCCCTAAACCTTTCCAATCCTTTGTTCCCAAAACTTTTTTTCTGATCTTTTTTGTTTAATATCTATCCCTCTCTCTTCTTAAGTGTATATTTTGCATTTTTTTCTACTTTTTGTGTGTTTTCTACTGCGTTTTGTACTGTTTTTCTGTATTACTGCTTTCTCATTTATTTTTACTTCCTTTCTTCTTTCCCTCCCTTACTTTTTTGCTCTCTAAATTTTCTTTTCCGCCCCGCCCCTCCCAGTATCATGGCAGAGAGTGCGAACCTGGGAAAGAGAAGCCGCCTTCCGAAGGGGTGCAGCCCCGGGCCTTGTGTTCCGAGGTGGAGGTGGCAGCTCTTGTTTTTTTCGTGCAGTGCCACCTCCCCTCCACCCTGGCAGCAGGCGTCAAACCTGGGTCCGGGTACGGGCTCCGGGAGCGTCATCAGAGGTGGGCAAGTTACACACCAGTGGTCCGATATCCTGGACCGAGAGCAGGACCTGCTGGCCCTGCTAGGTGTTGAGGTCGCGGGGCTTGGTGAGTAGCTAATTATTATTATTGTGTGTTCTATGTTGTTGCGAATATTATTTTTTTTCCAAATAGCAAGAATGCTGCTGCTTACATGCAGGTTAGATACGTTTAAAAATCTGATATTATGTGATTGTTATTCTTCTAGACAGGTGCTCGGCACTACTAATCGTACTTGGAGTTGTTTGCAACTTTGTGCTCACTTGGGCTGATTATGTAAGAGAAGTTAGAGAACTTAAGTTAGGTAATGAAGACTAGAGAGACTCCTTTCCTTTGTCCTGTCACTAAGATAGTGGTAGTTAGTTAGTTACTTAGTATTAGTTAGTAATTTAGCGGACCACGTGACGCGTCCTCTCACGTGACTTCAGTCTTTGACTCCTTAGTCCTTAGTAGAACCTTTTTTGTTGTTTGTATAGTGAGTGAATAGCAACCAACCAATTTGGTGTATGCAATATGCATGCGTCTATCTATGCATTTAAGAAGATTAAATACAGACTTAGTGAATTGGCCCGTCAAAGGGGTTGGGATGATTGCGAATGAGATCGGAGATTCAGGACTTAGAAGCAAATATCATTTTTCTTTGCAATTCATTCCAAAGTCTTTGGAATAGGCGGGCTAGGTAGGTTTAGGTTTCAGGAATATGAATGGAACTGTAGAATGATAAAGATAGAACGGTCCGCGACCGCGATACTAGTCTACTACTAGTCGATCTGATTAAGGAAAGGTCAATGTTATTGCAAATGCTGTTTCCTGTCAAAAATTGTTTTTGGAGCGATTATTTAATATTTATTTAACACCGATCATTTTTTGTCTCTTTAATTATGTTTTACATGATCATCAGCATCCAGGGGCGAGAATATGATGAGGTCTTCCGAGCCGGGTGCGGGAGCTAGAGGGGTCTCCCAGGGGCAGGAATGCTCCTCAGAAGATGGCTCTGCTGGCACAGTAAGTCCTCTGTCCTGTTGTTAATATTAATATATATTTCCCTAACTTTTACCACTCCTTATTTTGAACTATTATTTTCATTTCCTAATTTTATTTTTCCCAAATCCTCTTCGATCTAGCTGTTTCTAAATTCTTGTTATCCCAGCATTACCTACTAACTTAGTTATTTATATATTTCTAGTGTCTGTTTTTTTTTTTACCTTAAACTGCCTCTGACTCTGTATTAGTCTGTCTGTAGCTTGCTTTCTTCTGGTTTTTCAGTCAGCTTTCCCTCTCCCCTTATATATTTTGTGGACTGCCTAGTGGTGGTACTGTAAGTCTCAGAGAACCCATTGGTGCTTACTACTACTAGTACATGCCCAAGTAAGGTATTCTATGCATGTTTGTTGAGATGAGAAGGCTTTCTTTTACTTCCTCATGCTCAATCAGTAAATGATGGTCACGTTGGACACCCCAAAGTTGTGTCTTCTTCTCGTCTAGGCCTAGTATTATTAGCAGCAGTTGATGGTGAACTGATTACCATGCACCATGGCTGGAAGGAAGTATGAGGAGTGCAGTGATGTGTGTGGTGTATGTATTGTATTTCAATCTTGCTAGTGAAAAAATAAATAGGGGGAGGCGTATATGGCATCTAAAAAAAGTGTAATGTTTTTTCTAGGCGTACCAACCACCAGTGCTGGGGCCAGCGGGGAAGCCGACGCCAGCCAGGAGGGAGCAGATGCGGCAGCTGCAGGGGGTGAGCCAGCATCAGTGGCGGGGGGTGGTAAGTCATTTCTTTGCTTATTGACAATCGAATTTATACACTCGCTGCAAGGGTGTACAGTCACTGTACACTATACTGTTGAGACTAAGGGCCTGATTACGATCTTGTTAGGAAAGGCACCGAACAGGATTCGGAATCTGCGAATCCAATTCAGGAGCCATGTTCCTGACCGAATCGGTCACCATAACAGAGGATCAGTTCAAAACGGGAGTCATGCAGCCCGAGTTGTTTGGCGCCGATTCGTAAAGCCCAATGGAGACGGTTTCCAAACGGATGAGTACGATGACTGATTCATACAGCCGTTCCGACTCGGTTTGGCCAAGACGAAACGGCTGTGGGAATCATACTTTGGGGGCCCGTAGCAGGCCCCCCATCACCCATAGGCCTCCGGATGTGGCCCGAGGGGGTATCCGAGGAGCCCCCCCTTCCAAACCATGCACAGTGTGGCAGGCACCATGGTGTGCCAACCACAGGGTTCAAGGTTTTCCCCACCAACCCATTTTTTCAATGGGAGCCTGTGTACTCATTCAGAACACAGGCTCCCATTGAAGTCAATGGGAGTCTGACCAAACTGAGTCCATAAGCATCCAGACACATCGTAATCGGTCGGCAGGACTCCCTGAATACGACTTGTTCGGAAAGCATTCCTAACCAGATTCGGTGGGAATGCTTTCCTAACGAGATCGTAATCGAGCCCTAAGTTGTGAACAGTTGAAGAAGACATCCTTTACTTAGTATTAGCGGGAGTTGATGGCCTCTTCTCTTCAACTCAGCAGAGAAAGTTTTATGAAGAAGACTAAGGGCCCGATTACGATGCGGTTAGGAAATCTTCCTGATCGAATCGGTTTGGAAATGGTTTCCGACCAACTCGGATCGGGAGAGTCCGACCGACCGAGTATGATACATCCGAATGCTTCCAGATACAATTTGGTTGGACTCCCATTGACTTCTATGGGAGCCTATGTTCCTAACCGCATTGTAATCTGGCCCTTGGTCAGGAAGTCATGTTCCCGATCCGATTCGGAAGGAGCAAATGCTGTTAGGAGGTCTTCCTAACCGCATCGCAATCGGGCCCTAGGTGGGAATGCTTTCCGAACCGCATCGTAATCGGGCCCAAAGAGTCAGACCTTGATGGGTTGATGGAAAAGGGAAAGAAGGATGGAAGGAGGAAGGACGGGTAACATGCAATATATGACTGGCAGAGAAGGATGCGTGGGTGAAGGGGGCTCGGGATGCATATAGGTGGCTGATAAGATGCATGGGTGGTTGAAGGATGGGTGAAAGGTGAAAGAAAGGATGCCTGCCTGGGTGGGTGGGTGAAACTGTATGGGTGAAAGGAATCCTCCGGGGATTTGATGGGTCAAACGTAAAGGCAAGCAAGGACGCATGGGTGGTGACAAATGTATGTTGGTGAAAGGTTTGTTGAGAATAATAGCCATGTTTGAATGGATGGATGCCTGGATGGTATTCAATCATAGGTGAAGAGTACTGGATGAAGAGAATGTAAAAGAAAATTAAACCGTGCCAGAGTAGCAAAGCCAAGGGTGAAGAATAGAAATAATGCTAGAAGACCAATGCAATGATAAAAGGAAAAATCCCTGGGAAGAAGAATAAACAAGGAATGTTTTTTTCCAAGGTTTTTGATTCAAAGGTTTGAGGTTGTATTTCAGACTACTCCCTTGACTCACAGTAGTTTGCAAGCACAACATATATATTACGTATGTACCCACCCATCATCAATTGCCTCCCTCCGACTCCGAGCCCCACTCCCTCCCTACCCATGTCATCATTTCGAAGGTGTCAGCCATGGGTGGCCTATCAGCTGCATGATTGGTTACAATAGTAGTACCTCACGTCATGTGACGTTGTGCCGTATATCATCATTCATAAAATCATATCATCTGGGCCCCAGCCAGGCCCCCCCAGTGCCTCCAGTGGTACGGCGCCGTGGTCCGGCAGCCAGCCTCCGCCACTCATCTTCTACTGCTGCTACCCCATTGACAGCGACAGTGAGACCATTTGAGTGTTGCATGATCCTTAGGATGGCGTTCCTTGAAAGCCGCATAGAGGAGCGTTTCTACAGCCTAGAGAGGAAGATCCTACTCCTAGCCCTAGCCCACCGCTAGGCCTCTCAGTCTCTCTTGCCCCTTTTCTAATGTTTTGTTTGGTGGGTGGGACCTGTTGGGGAGTGGGTAGGATGTGGTAGTTGGGGAAATTGGATTGGGGTTACGGACATTTGGATTTTGGACTCTCGTTGGACATTGGTTTGGGTTAGGGAGGGGGTGGGTCAGGTGTTGTGGGCTTTTCTAGTTTTATATTTGTTAGGGGAATACATTTTTAGTTTTACAATACATATGATATAAATCTTTTTTCGGGGGGGGTTTACTTTTTTATTTCGCACTGTTTCCTTTGCAGCAGGGCCGCAGCCAGTTTTTTAAATCTGCTGCAGGTAAATGCAGTACCCTCGCTTGTCCTACTACTCTCTCCTAGTCTATGCAGTCTGCAACTATATATAAATATATATATATATATATATATATATATAACCCCTATGGACTCGGTAGGGGTGTGGGTGTGTGATTTAATTAATTTCCATAGTATATAGATTATTATTGCAACTTCAATGAATCCCCCACACCTCTTCTTTTACTTGTGATTGATTAGACGAAGCAATGGCTGCATGGTGTTGGTTTGGTTTCCCAAGGTGCCATGGTGGTGATAGTAGTAATATACAGTTTCAAAAAAAAAAATAGACAGTCACCTGAGGGAGACTAGGGAACGACTAGTAGAAGTACAGTACACAAGAAGAAGAGTGCCAAACGAGAAACCATGATAATAAGCAATGCTAAAGTAAAATAAAACAGAATGGTGGGCTAGCCTAGTATAAGTTGCAAACTGAAGTCGACTCGAACTATGAAGTGGACAAGCGTAACCTTTAGTGCTGGAAGGATGATGATGCTGGCAATTAAATATGAAGGATTATGTTCCTCTGGAAAAAAATTGAATATCGAATACTGTGCATGGGTGGGCAATCTAATCTATATTGCCAGTGTGGGCTATATACATACTTAAAGCAGAAGAAGATCCTCGCCCTGCCTTGAGTTGGTGTTGCTTTCACCACATCTGCCCCAGCAAGTGTGTGATCAACTAATGGTGTCAATTTAATTTAGTCACACCTCTATAAATCACACAGCTCGGGGGAAGAGGGTTAGGGGTTCGATGAATGGTTGGGAAGGGGGATTTGAGGGAAATTTTTGACAAAGACAAACACTACACATGGACAACACATTCATCTTGGCAGCCGACCATCATAAATCTGTTATGGGAGGAAAAGGAAATGCATGCATAATGATGTGTAGTACTAGACTAGTACAGGGCAGTATATTAATTATCCAATTGTCTGTCTGCCCCCAGAGAGACCCAAGTTACATACATTATGTTCTGTTTTACTTGGCTTTGAAAGATAGCAAATAAAATCAAAATATCTGTAGGAGTCAAATAAGCAAACATAAATAAGGAGTGCAACAAGAATACTTTCAGAGGCAGCATGGCTAAATCATGTCTGTGTCCGACAGTTACCTCCAACAACAGGCCCCCCACCCAACCTACACTTACTTCGAATTTGAGCCAGACAGCAGTGAGCATACACACACACACACACAGCAACATAGCCTTTTCCAAATGAAGTGAAAAATCGATACACCGCTGTCAGTCACACCACACTTGTCCTCACCAACACCACTACACAGACTTGTAGGTTGTCGTTTACCTTTAGGCCACTTCAAACTAAGTCATCATCATCATCCAAATCGGTTGGTTTCAGTGAATTTGAAAACTTCCATCTTCTTCTGGTGGCATTTCTTGAAGTAGTCATGCTCACCCCCATGCCCTGAGTCATCCCATCAATCATCTCTGATCCTCCTGACTCTGACTCAGAGTATGGTGTCCAACTCCGTACCAACAGTGTCCTGAGTGAGTCCTGACTCGTCCCGACTCAAAATGCAATGTATCAGGGTGTAGTAGTACAATTTTTGTTATTGAACAACAAGAAGGGAAAGATTGACTTGAGTCACTTTTTTGATGTGTTGAATAGTAGACATCATTCACAACAAACAACAATCACTCAGCATGCAGTGCATGCAATCATTTACCTGTTTTTCCGGGGCAATCCCTCTAGGCTAGGAAAGAATAGATAGATAGTCAGGGCCCGGGGTTGGAGGCAGGCACACATTCGTTTGTTTGTATTCCCCATCCAATGTCTGACTTGAGGGAAATGGCTTTAGGGCGAGTCTGGACTCTGGAGTCGGGACTTACTTCTTCACTGACTGCACACAGTTGCAACTCCAATACGGCAGTAAAAAAGTAAGACGGTAGGGATGCATTTGTGAACCAGAGACAGACACACACAAATAATAAAGTAAATAATGTTCCTTAGCTATATCTTTTTTGGGCGTCAAAGAAAGAAAGAAAGTAACTAGAGAAACTAAAGCCTAGTTGTCAGGGAAGTAGAGCTCGTCCTCAAACTCTGGTGGTTCGCCCAAAAGTAGGTCACCTAATACACTACATCCCTGACCTGAGTCATCGTCATCATCTTCCTGCTGTGCTACTTCAGGTATGGTGCAATCCGGTGGTATAAAGTGCTGATTCATTTTGATCATGGTTGACCTCTCCACGTTTTGGGGCAAGAGACTGGTCATCCTCACTGTCAGAAAGGTACCAGCAGCACTGAAAACACGCTCAGCAGAGACACTTGCTATGGGGCAAGCCAGATAGTTTATCGTCAGCCTGCTGAGCACTGGCCATTGGCGCCTTTTCCCATACCTATACAGCAATGGGTTTTGATCAAAGTAGACCTCTGTTGGGTCATCCAGATAGGCCAGGACCATCCGCTCAATGGTCATGGGTGCTCCACTTTCCTCGGGCCTCTTTTGATTATGCCTCAGCACTGGACTTGAGCCCTGCCTGTAGAAACCATTCCTTTGCTGATTTTGGGGCTAATGCTCCTGTTCTTGTTGTTGTTGATGTTGTTCTTGGTGTTGTTGGTGGCTTTGGCTGCGGTGAGCCAACCGCACTGCCCTCAGGCTCTGAAGTTGAACTTGAAGGCTGCCCTGCAGTACTTGTTGTGCCTTAGAGGAGCGGCCCTCTAATTCCCGGCCGTTCTTTTTCTAGCTGACTGCCTTGCACAGCTAGTCAAGTTTTGTAGTTGGCAACATCCCCGTCTGAAAAAGGAATGAACGTGTCGAGTAATGGTTTGTACTGTGGATCAAGAATTGTTGCACAAATGTCATGGTTGGATGACACAATGTCTCTTTGCACCCTTGTGTTTTCAGATAAGCGAAGGATTAAGCTCTCCACCAACTCATATGCTTCTTTTTTTCCTCCACACCTGTGTACATTGCAGACACCTCCTTTAGCTGTTCCTGTAGCATGTGCAACAATGGGATAGCTTGGCCCATGGTACAGTCAAATCAAATCAAATCAAATTCACTTTATTCGGTTTATGCATAAAACCATAAAAGTATTCTAAAACAGTATGTCATGCACAAAGGAAATAGATCACATTATACAATACATGTTTAAAAACGATTGAAAGAAGGGGATAAATATTGGGTCTTTAAAAAGAAGAAATGGCACTAGGTGCCTAGCAATACAAAATATCCCCAATCAGGCATGCTAGAAAATGTGGCAGCCAATTAGAGCCACAAACAAATTAATCACAACAGGCCCTAAGCCACACTGCTGATTTAAAAAAATTGAGAACATTAAAAACAGTGTTGCCGGATAGCAGTTGTAGAAATATGAAAGCTGGGCGCACCTGCCTAAAGTCCATTGGTTTCAAGATTGGGATAATAACATTTCTTCGGGGAATCTTATAAAAATTACAAAACATTATAAAATGGAGCATGTCCTGTGGAGACTTCCCGTCGCAGCCACAGGACTCTAAGCTCTGGCCTCTACTACACCCACGAGGCTGTGCCAATAAAAGATGGAAAAGATCAAATCGAAACCTGGTTAATAAAAACCGCTCATGAGCACTAAAGGCCCCTAAAAGATACGGCTCAGTGGATTGTACGGATTTTAAAATGACAAACCTACGAACACTGGGTTTCCTCAACTCGCACCCCTCCCTTTCAGTAGTCCTCAGGTTAAAGAAGGACTCCTTTATCTGGCCCAGATCTTTCTTATGCACAAGTTCTGGTTTGGAAAAGAGTTCTGCTCTTACCAACCTCCCTAAACATGTCTTTATGTAGTTAAGCCACGGGATGTGATGAACATGATCAAGGCCCATACACTCCTTTAGAATTGATTTACTTAGGGTGGGACCCTGATGCAACCATAGCTTCAACCACAATATGAGGGGCCGAAGGGCCAGCAGATCCGAGAGGTAGGGGACCCCCAGCTCTTCATGGGCCATAAAGTTTGGCGTGCCCTGGGGCACACATAAAAGACGTTTCAAAAAGTTATTTTCCACCACTTGAAGTCCCTCCATGGTGATGTGGCCCCAAATTTCGCTGCCATAGGAGACTTTACCGATACATTTTGCTCGATAAATCTGCGAGAGTGCCGCTATCGGTCTCCTGCCAAGATTTGAGGCAAAGTTAAAAATAGCAGTATTGGCACGCACTAGATCTCCCCTCTTACTCCGTGTTAAAGGCCCCCATTTCAATTTGTCGTCTAACATGACTCCCAAATAAGAAAAAACCTCAGTACGTGGAACCAATGCTTCACCAATCCTAAACAGATATTGCTTTTTCTTGTACGGGGTCCCACCTGCATCACGTAGGATTTGGAGTCGTTTATAGACAAATCAAAACCTTCCATGAAGGATGAAAAAAAATTAAGCAGAGATTGTAATCCTCTAGCAGTCCGGGCCATAAGGACCGCGTCGTCCACGTACAGCAAGACCGGCAGGCCACGCCGTCCGACCTGGGGTTAGTCTTGCTTGGTCTCCAATAAAATCTGCACTAATTTATTGATATACAAATTAAACAAAAAGGGAGCTAAGATACACCCTTGGCGTACTCCTCTTTTTATTGGAAACTGGCGAGATACCGTGAGGTCTTGTGAATAACGAACCTCAGCTTTAGTGTCAGTATGGAGATGTGCAAGAAAATGCACAATATCACTGTCCACCCCCATGGACAACATGGTCTGCCAAAGCTTGAATCTATTCACGCGATCAAACGCGGACGACAGATCCATCAATGCCAGGTAGATGGTGCCAGAGCGGGCAACTGCATACTTATTGAGGATCAAATACAGGTTAAGGCATTGGGCCACGGTTGACCATCCAGCACGAAAACCGTACTGGATGTCGGTTAAGATGTTATTTTCATTTGACCAATTGGTCAGCCTGTCTAAAAGAACACGGCCCACCACCTTAACCACAGAGTCCAACAGGGATATGGGTCTGTAACAGTGCATGCTCTCCCTTTTACCCTTCTTGAAAACTGGAACAATTGTGGAGGTTGCCCATGAGCCAAGTGGACCAGCTATGACCGCTGCGTTGATAACGGACACAAGAACAGGTGCCCAAAAATTCACATTGGATTTGTATAAGTCCGGCGGGGTACCGTCGGGACCCTGTGCTTTGTTGTTGGACAGCCCGATGATACCTTTCCTGACCTCCTCAACCGATAAGACCAGGGATGAGTTGACTTTCGCTACTCCTGGTAGTCTATTCTTATCTGGAGGGCATTGAAACATATCCTTGAAATGGTGCACCCATTCCTCCTCCGTTATATGGGCCTCCACCATGTTTCCTCCAGTTTTATTTAAAAAAGGGCTATTAATGATGCCCCAAAACTTGGCGCTGCTCTTCAAGGTACTTGCCTCAATTAAGTCCCTCCATAATTCCTCCTTTAACGCTGTCTTACGTCTGGCTAATACTACTTTATACTCCCTTCTACGGGTCTTTACTAAGGCCATGTCCCTTGGGCTCTCACCTAGTGCTTCTTTCAAATTCCTGGCGGCACGAGAGCAATCAGAGTTAAACCATCTAGGCACCAAGATGGGTGATCGTCGCACAGGAGCACTGGGGAGGCTAGATATAGTAGAGGAAATAACTTTAAAAGCTTCTATAATTTCTCCAGGATCTATTGACGGGGCAGTGCACAAGGCTAGCTCAGTATCACAACGGACGGAAAAAGAGTCATAAAAAGACTCCGGGGTTATCTGGGCCCATTTTAGCCTTCTTCCTCCATCCGTTACTTTCAAAACCCCTCCTCTTCCTGACTCTCAGGTGGGCGCCAGAGAAGGCCAGCTAATATACATACATAGGGGGTTATGGTCACTGTGAATACTTGCCTTAATTGAAAAACCTGAAATCAAATCAAGGAGGGGCAATGATACCAGAATAAAATCAATGATTGAACCCCCGCCGCATCCTACGAAGGTTGGATTGGAGACCTTGCTACGCGGGTCCAATGTACACAGGGACGATGATAAATCAAATTTGCATAATAGATCATTTAGGGAATCGCCTTGTGCGGAATGCTCAAAGTGAATACCCTTCACACGTGGGCAACCTGAGTCAAAGAGGTTAGTATTCCTTAGATCCCCACATGCGTGGGTGTTAAAATCCCCGACTATTATAAAATTACCACATGCTACCTTTAGCCGGTCTCTTAGATAGGAGCCCAACCATGATATATAACGGGCTTCTGAGGGGCAAGAAATTGAGTTATAAAAATTCACGAGACCCAATTTCCTTGACCCTTTGTGTATTATCAATGATTGTATGCAGGCATTATGTATAGGCAACCCTGATATGTTGCAATTTAATGCTAGAGAAACATAGGTTAAAAGGCCACCCTTTGATCTTCCTGAGCTGGAGGGGACAGCTGGAACATAAAAGGACTTGTATCTCTCCAAATGAAAATCATTTTTGATTGCCCAAGTTTCCTGCAAAAATCAGGTTAAACTTTTGTATAAAACGAAGCCATGACGGATCAAGAAACTTGTTGGCCAGGCCCGCGATATTCCATGAGATGATATTACAGCCTGATTACCCCAGTTACTATGGCCTTCACCCAGGTTGTCCTGTTGACAGTTTAATGACCTTTGTTCCCACGAAGCTGTCTCACAATCAATCAATCACAGAATTTGTAGAGCGCACTACTTACCCGCGAGGCTCTCAAGGCGCTGGGGAGAAAAAAAGGGGGGGGTGCTGCTACTGGTCGAACACCGGGTCTTGAGTAGCCTCCTGAAGGTCAGCAGGTCTTGGGTCTGTCGTAGGCTTAGTGGAAGGGTGTTCCAGGTCTTGGCGGCAAGGTGGGAGAAGGATCTGCCGCCGGTGGTTGTTCTTCGAATGCGAGGGACGGTGGCGAGGGAGAGGTCGGCGGAGCGGAGCTGGCGGTTGGGGACATAGAAGAGGAGTCGTCTGTTGAGGTAGGCTGGGCCAGTCTTGTGGAGTGCCTTGTGTGCGTGGATGAGGAGTTTGAAGGAGATTCTCCTGTCGACGGGGAGCCAGTGCAGGTTCCTCAGGTGGGGGGTGATGTGGCTGTGGCGTGGTACATCGAGGATCAGGCGTGCGGAGGCTTTTTGTATGCGTTGCAGTCGCTTGATGAGCTTGGCCGGGCTCCCGCGTAGAGGGCGTTCCCATAGTCAAGTCTGCTACTGACGAGGGCCTGGGTGACTGTTCTTCTTGTATCTGTCGGGATCCACCTGTAGATCTTGCGAAGCATGCGGAGGGTGTTGAAGCAGGAGGAGGAGACTGCGTTGACTTGCTTGGCCATGGAGAGCGTTGAGTCGAGGATGACTCCCAGGTTGCGTGCGTGGTCGGTGGGTGTCGGGGCTGCTCCCAGTGTCGATGACCACCAGGAGTCATCCCAGGCTGAGGGGTTGGAGCCGCGGATGAGGACCTCTGTCTTGTCCGTGTTCAGTTTTAGTCGGCTGATGTTCATCCAATCGGCGACGGCCTTCATTCCTTCATGGAGGTTGGATTTGGCGGCGAGGGGGTCCTTGGTGAGGGAGAGGATCAGTTGAGTGTCGTCAGCGTAGGAGATTATGTTGAGGTCGTGCTGTCTGGCGATGCGTGCGAGCGGGGCCATGTAGATGTTGAACAGTGTTGGGCTGAGGGATGATCCCTGGGGTACGCCGCAGATGATCTCGGAGGCTTCGGATCGGAATGGTGGGAGGCGGACTCTCTGGGTTCTGCCGGCGAGGAAGGAGGTGGCCCATTCCAGGGCCTTGTCTCGGATCCCTGCGTCGTGGAGGCGTGCGCGTAGAGTGCGGTGGCAGACAGTGTCGAAGGCGGCGGAGAGGTCCAGCAGGATGAGGGCTGCGGTCTCACCGTTGTCCAGCAGGATCCTGATGTCGTCGGTGGCGGCGATGAGGGCAGTCTCAGTGCTGTGGTTGCTGCGGAACCCTGATTGGGATGGGTCCAGGATGCTGTTTTCTTTGAGGTATCGGGTTAGCTGTTTGTTGACGATCTTCTCGATGACCTTGGCTGGGAACGGAAGCAGGGAGATGGGCCGGAAGTTCTTGAGGTCTCTCGGGTCCGCCTTGGGTTTTTTGAGTAGGGCTTTGATCTCTGCGTGTTTCCAGCTCTCTGGGAAGGTCGCAGTCTCGAAGGAGAGATTGATGACGTTGCACAGGTGGGGTGCGATGGAGCTGCTGGCTTTGTTGAAGATGTGGTGCGGGAAAGGGTCTGACGGGGAGCCGGAGTGTATTGTGCTCATGGTCTTGATGGTGTCATCGATGTTCACGCTGGCCCAGGCTGGCAGGGGGTCGTGGTCGATGGTGTGCGGCGGGTCTGGTGCATCGATCTTAGTTGGGGCTGTCTGGGTGTTGAAGCTGTCGTGGATGTCGGCGATCTTGCGGTGGAAGAAGGTGGCGAGGGAATCGCACAGGGCTTGCGACGGCGGGATGTCGTTGGTGTTGGAGCTGGGGTTGGAGAGTTCCTTCACGATGTTGAAGAGCTCCTTGCTGTTGTGTGCGTTGTTGTCGAGGCGGTCTTTGAAGGAGATTCTCTTGGCGGACTTGATGAGGTGGTGGTGGTTACGGATGGCGTCTTTGTGGGCTGCGTGGCTGTCCGGTGTCTTATCACTGTGCCATTTCTTCTCTAGTTTCCGGCACGTACGCTTGGAAGCTAGGAGTTCCGAGGTGAACCAGCTGGCTCTTTTGGTGGTGTCACTGTAGGTGAGTTTTTTCAGGGGGGCGAGGGTGTTGGCACAGTCGTCTATCCATCGTCTGAGGTTGCAGGCAGCGTCGTCGGTGTTGGATGGGTCGGAGGGAGGGCTGAGAGCAAGGTTTGCCCGTAGTTGGTCTTCGGTGACTTTGCTCCAGCAGCGGCGTGGGTTCTGTTGGGTGCGGTGGTGTGTGGTGGGTTTCTGGAAGGTGAAATGGATGCAGCGGTGGTCGGTCCAGAGGAGTTCTGTGGTGTGGCTGAAGGAGATGTGGGAGCTTGAGGAGAAGATGGGGTCAAGCGTGTGGCCGGCGGAATGGGTCGGTGTTGTGACGAGCTGGCTCAGACTGAGGTTGGCGAGGTTGGCGATCAGGGTGGTGGAGTTGCTGTCGTTGTTGTTCTCCAGGTGAAAGTTCAGGTCTCCGAGGAGGATGTAGTCGGTAGAGGTCAGGGCGTGTGTGCTGATGAAGTCGGCGATGGAGTCGCTGAACTGGGGTCGGGGCCCAGGGGGTCTGTAGACAAGGGTGCCTCTAAGGGTGGTGTTGGGGTCCGTGTGGATCTGGAAGTGCATGTGTTCGGCGGTGCTGAGAGTGTCGTCGGTGCTGGTCGAGACCCTGATGGTGTTCTTGTGGACGATGGCGATTCCTCCTCCTACTGCGTTGATGCGGTCTCTACGGGTGATCTTATAGCCGTCTGGGATGGCTATGGCGATGTCAGGGGCGGAGGAGTCGTTCATCCAGGTCTCTGTCAGGAAGGCGACGTCTGGTGATGATGTGTCGAGCAGGTCCCAGAGCTCGACGGCGTGTTTGCGTGCGGAGCGGGTGTTCAATAGGATGCATCGGAGGTGGTTGAGGTACTTCTTGGCGGGCGCCTCAGTGGCTCTGAGGCTGGTGTAGCTGCAGTTCCGGCAGGTGAAGGGACCATGGGTGCGTTTCGGGGCGGCCTTGAAGCAGTTGTGCGTCCGTCCGGGGTTGAGAGCGTGGAGGGTGGTGGCATCGTTTCGGCGTCGGTCCTCGAGGCTGGAGCGGGGGGCGCACGGCCCAGGGGTTCTGGCGCTGGGCGCTGTCCAGGCGCGGATGGGCGCAGACGGGCTTGCCTTAGGCCCGCCTTCGGCGCGCCAGCTGCGCGGCCGCACAGCAGCCGCCATATATGGGGAGGTGGGAGGGAGGAGCAGCTGGGAGGCGGGAGGCAGGGGCAGCGAATGGGCAGTCAGGGGGACGGGGCCGCAGGGGACGCAGCGGCGGGAGTCGAGAGGCAACGAGGGGTACAGAAAGCAAAAACTGGACACAGAAAAAGGGGGCAACGAGGGGTACAGAAAGCAAAAACTGGACACAGAAAAAGGGGGCAGCGAGGGGTACAGAAAGCAAAACTGGACACAGAAAATGGGGGCAGCGAGGGGGAACAGAAGGCAAAACTGGACACAGAAAATGGGGGCAGCGAGGGGGAACAGAAGGCAAAACTGGACACAGAAAATGGGGGCAGCGAGGGGTACAGAAAGCAAAACTGGACACAGAAAATGGGGGCAGCGAGGGGGAACAGAAGGCAAAACTGGACACAGAAAATGGGGGCAGCGAGGGGGAACAGAAGGCAAAACTGGACACAGAAAATGGGGGCAGCGAGGGGGAACCGAAGGCAAAACTAGACACAGAAAATGGGGGCAGCGAGGGGGAACAGAAGGCAAAACTGGACACAGAAAAAGGGGGCAGCGAGGGGTACAGAAAGCAAAACTGGACACCGTAAATGGGGGCAACGAGGGGGAACAGAAGGCAAAACTGGACACAGAAAAGGGGGCAGCGAGGGGGAACAGAAGGCAAAACTGGACACAGAGAAAGGGGGCAGCGAGGGGGAACAGAAGGTAAACGGGCACCGAGGCAACAAGCAGAGGGGCGAGCTTACCAGCAGCAGCAGCGGGCAGGACAACACAGGCGGAGGTGTGTGGCGGGGGAGCGACCTACCTGGCAAGGTCAAGGGTCGCTCTCCTCACCGCGGCCGCCATATATGGGGAGGTGGGAGGGAGGAGCAGCTGGGAGGCGGGAGGCAGGGGCAGCGAATGGGCAGTCAGGGGGGCGGGGACGCAGCGGCGGGAATCGAGAGGCAACGAGGGGTATGGAAAGCAAAAACTGGACACAGAAAAAGGGGGCAACGAGGGGTACAGAAAGCAAAAACTGGACACAGAAAAAGGGGGCAACGAGGGGTACAGAAAGCAAAAACTGGACACAGAAAAAGGGGGCAGCGAGGGGTACAGAAAGCAAAACTGGACACAGAAAATGGGGGCAGCGAGGGGGAACAGAAGGCAAAACTGGACACAGAAAATGGGGGCAGCGAGGGGGAACAGAAGGCAAAACTGGACACAGAAAATGGGGGCAGCGAGGGGTACAGAAAGCAAAACTGGACACAGAAAATGGGGGCAGCGAGGGGGAACAGAAGGCAAAACTGGACACAGAAAATGGGGGCAGCGAGGGGGAACAGAAGGCAAAACTGGACACAGAAAATGGGGGCAGCGAGGGGGAACAGAAGGCAAAACTGGACACAGAAAATGGGGGCAGCGAGGGGGAACAGAAGGCAAAACTGGACACAGAAAAAGGGGGCAGCGAGGGGTACAGAAAGCAAAACTGGACACCGTAAATGGGGGCAACGAGGGGTAACAGAAGGCAAAACTGGACACAGAAAATGGGGTCAGCGAGGGGGAACAGAAGCAAAACTGGACACAGAAAAGGGGGCAGCGAGGGGGAACAGAAGGCAAAACTGGACACAGAGAAAGGGGGCAGCGAGGGGGAACAGAAGGTAAACGGGCACCGAGGCAACAAGCAGAGGGGCGAGCTTACCAGCAGCAGCAGCGGGCAGGACAACACAGGCGGAGCTGTGTGGCGGGGGAGCGACCTACCTGGCAAGGTCAAGGGCAAGGTCAAGGGTCACACAGTCAATCACAGGCGTCCAATGTACCCAAAGGTTCGAAGCTATTTGACAAAACCAAGGTCGACGGGGCAATCATCTGCCCTCTGAGTAAATCCTGGTGGATAGAAGGCAGATTCTTACGGGGCCCTGTCACATTAGAATGCCTCCGTGGAAATGGGGACTGCGTTTGCCTTCTAACCACAACCTCTCAGTTATAAAACGTGGTATTCTGACCTAGCAGATCGGGTTTATTAAAAAAAGCCAAGGGGAAGAGTCTTAATAGATGACAGCGGACCAAGGGAGGTATTGGTATAAGAGGAGAATGATGCCAGGATCCTTTCTGCGACATGCAATGTGTTAAAATTGATGATAACACAGTCCCCTGTATAGGACTTTATGGACCCCCCTACCCAATTCACCCTGCGCACCATGTTTATATATTTTCCCGCCCTTAAGCCCAAAGTGGTATTATGGGACAACCAGTGCATGACTTTATTCTTCAGTTGGAAGAAATCTTCCTTGACGCCTGGTAAGAGAGTTGGCACATTCCCCAATACCACAACATATGGCATGGATTCTGGCGGGAGATGAAGATTTACTATTTGCTGATTTAGACTACTCCCTCCTCCGTTTGTTTAACTCCCAAGTTAAAATTTTCAGGGTGCAAGTGGTCCAGGGTAGGAACCCTGCTTGCAGAATCTGCGTATGTCCCCATCTGGATCTGTGCGGGGGACAATAAAGATGGCTCTCCTCCAGCTTGGATTCTAGGACAGCGAGTCCCCTCTGAATGGCATGCAGGCGTCTTAACTTGCAGGCAGCCCTCAGAAAACTTTCCCGCGCCGCGGGAGACCAACAGCGCTTTTCTGCGCGGCTCGGGATGCCCCGCCTCCTCTCCTCCTGCTTGGATTCTGGGACAGCGAGTCCCCTCTGAATGGCGTGCGGGCGTCTTAACTTGCAGGCAGGAAGGCAGCACTCAGAAAACTTTCCTGCACCGCGGGAGACCAACAGCGCTTTTCTGCGCAGCTCGGGATGCCCCGCCTCCTCTCCTCCTGCTTGGATTCTGGGACAGCGAGTCCCCTCTGAATGGCGTGCGGGCGTCTTAACTTGCAGGCAGGCAGGTTGCTGTCTGGGGTTGGCCTGCAGTGGTTGATTTCTGCCAAGGAGAGGAGAAAAAGGACTTTGCTGTTTGCTTTGCCATCTTGAAGAAGAAGATCTCCAAGGGCTTGAACTGAGCTAGCCTCCTGCCTGAAGTCACAGGGCTACAAAGACTTCACCCCTTCTGGCTGCCTGCACCTAGAACTGCTGTTTTAGCTGCTACAGAAGGAAATTGCAACACCGACGCTGGCGAGCGACGCCGTAACCTGCACCGAAGCCGTGAGCGCTGCTGCGTCTTGTGACGCTGGCCAAACGCCGCTGCCGTGCCACATCGACACCAGTGTGCGATGCCATAACCTGCCCGAAGCCATGAGCGCTGCTCCGACTTACGACGTGGGCCCGACGCCTGCTGCTGTGCCGCATCGACTCCGAAGCCGACTTCGCCATCGCTGAGCCGATCCTCGACGTGGGTGACCCCGAATCCATCGACATCGCGACATCGTAAGGAACCGTGGTTTCGGCGCCATCGTGACGTTACCTCCCCGACGCAGTAAGGAACCGTCATCTCACCTCCCCTGCGCTGCAGTAAGGAACGGAGTCTACACCTCCCCTGGGGTCATAAGGAACCGACGCCGCGCGGCGCCAGCGAAGCCACAACTCCTGACGCCGTGAGCCGTGTTTGTTTTCATCGCTTTACCAAGGTACTGTTCTTCGTGGGCCCGACGCCGCGCACCTCGCGGTCGGCGCCGTACTTTGGGATTTCCATCAGTCACGACGTCGTAATAACTCCAAGTGGAGTTATTTGTTGCTACAAGCTTGATTTAAGTGAATAACCTATTTTTGAGAATACCTTGATACCTGTACTGTTGATTTTTGTCGTTTTGGTCTTGTGTAGATAAAAGATACTTATTTTTCTAAACTGGTGTGGTGTCCATTTGTAGTGTTTCACTGTGTTACTGTATGTGTTCACAAATGCCTTACACACTGCCTCTGAGATAAGCCTGTCTGCTCGTGCCAAGTTACCAGGGGGTGAGCAGGGGTTATTTTAGGAGTGTAACCCCCTTTCCCTGACTAGAAGCAAGGGTCCCTATTTGGACAAAGGTGCAAACCATTGCCAACTAGAGACCCCCAGTTCTAACAGTTTTCAAAACATGGAGAAAAATGTAGTGAAGTGTGCAACGTGTTTCCTTTATAAAAGAAGAAACATTACTTACAAAGAAACAGCTAGGCCCCTACTGAAACTACAGGCCACCCACCACAATAAATTAAAAAAAACAATGAAAACTACAAATAAATCTAGGTGCATGGCCCCAATCAATCAAACAAACAACACCAATTTTCCGACTTACTTGTGAAATCTCAAATTCAAAGTCCTCAAATCTAATGACATATTATGCAGCAGACACAAAGAGTGATCCGTCGAGCTCCAAATCCAAATGAAAAGTGACCAGGAGATGGATAAAGCTCTGGGAGGAGCCTGCTGGACAGGAACAGGAAGTTGGAGACTCTGGGGCACTTCTTCCTCTTGGAAAAAAAAAAGTAAAAAAAGAAACCGCACTCCTTGCACAAAAAAGTATAGCCAAATGTCAATTTGAGGAGCTTTTTACTCCAAATCGTCATTTCGAGAAGGTTTTTATGCTGCTCAAGGAGAGAAACTTCTCCAGATTGTAGTCGCAGTAGATCCTGCGCGTTCGGGATCGCAATATTCACAAAACCATGCGGCCATCTAGCAAATCTCGTGGCACTTGCGAGCAGCTCGGGAAATCTCGTCGGCGATGGCAGGCACTGGGTAAGTCGCTCCCACGCAGGCAAAAATGCATTTCGGGTGCGCGAACACAAAAAAACTCCGCTTCGTTGCGGAGTGCAGAGTTTTTCAGCATCTTCGCGTTCTACGCGGAACGCAGCATTTCCAAAACTCCGCTAACTCTGCAAGCGGAGCGGAGTTTTACGCCCAGGGTTAGTTGGAACATACGTTGTAGGGAATTCTTTGGCAGGTGAATCTGTCAAATCTGCAGTTTTAACTGCTACAGCTGCTGCGATTACTCATTCTCAAATGAGGGTAGATGGTGCAATACTGGCTGCAGACAATGCTACATGCAATGGCACCCCTTTGCTTAGGGGTTTTCCAGCTAAATATACTTTTTATTTTAGTGAACAAAACGTTCCCTTTGCTACAATCGCCTCCATGGCCATCGACTCCCACCACTACTTCCTAACCAGCGTGCTCAATTTCCACATCTACGACGCCAACTCCATAGCCCTCCTGGAGAACCTTAACAAAATTGGCCTCACCCACTTGACCCCATTTTTACTTCCAGTAACATAATCAAATCCAGTCACACCACGGAACTCACCTGGACTGACCACACCATTGCACACTTCACCATCTCCGATGCCCATCACACCTTCACTAAGTGCCACATTGCATCTGCAGCTGGAGCAAGGTCACCGAAGCTCAATGGACACAAGCCCTCACCACCACCCAGCCCGAAGCCTCATCAGACCTCGACCAGGCCGTCCACAACTTCTCCACCTGGATCTTTGACTGTGCCAACAGAGTCGCCCCTCTTAAACCTGCAAAAGCCAACAAAACCTCTAAACAAGCCAGCTGGTACACCCCAGAGCTCAGGATCAACAAGCGCAACTGCTATCAACTGGAGAGATGATAGTGCACCACAAAGAACCCCGCTGACAGAGCCACCCACAAAACAGCCCTCAGTATCTATCACCAGCACATCAAGGAAGCTAAGAAAGCAGCAATCACCGCTCAGATGAACACTAAGGAACTCTTCAAAATAACCAAGCATTTCTCCAACCCGACAGCCACAGAAAACACCGTCCACCCCTCCCAAGAATTCTACGACACCCTCTCAGATTAATTCCACAGCAAGATTGCCGCCATCTACAACTTCAACCCTCGACCCACCACCCTCAACCTCAACAAACTCTACCTACCAGTGAACACCAGCCAAATGATCACCACCTTGTCTCCGCTCACCACCCTGACCACCACAGCCATCATGTCTTCCATCCACTCCGGGATAACCACCGACCCCTGCCCTCACCACCTCTTCAACCTCGGAACCAACCCAATCAGCATGGAACTAACCAGTATCCTCAACACCTCCATCAACACAGCAACCTTCCCGGACAGATGGAAACACGCAGTACTCATACCCCTCTTAAAGAAACCCTACGCTGACCCCAGTGATCTCAAAAATTATCAACTGATCTCCCTGCTCCCCTTTACAGCCAAGTATTCGAGAAAGCCATCAACCAGCAACTCACTGGATTCCTGGAACAAAACCACCTACTGGATGCCTCACTATCAGGATTCCATGCGAACCACAGAACTGAGACCATGCTGATTGCTGCCACAGATGCCTTAGAACTCTCCTCAACTGCAGAGAAACTGTGGCCCTTACTCTTCTCGACTCCTCTGCGGCATTCATCACTGTCTCCCACAACACCCTCATCAACAGGCTTTCCAACATCAGAATACAGCAAAAGTATTTGGCTACCTCCCTTCACCTCCTCATCCAAGGACATCATATGCGGCATACCCCAAGGATCATCACTCAGCCCCACCTTGTTCAACACTTATATGATCCCCCTCGCAGATGTTATCAGATCCCATGGCCGCAACATAATCTCAGACACTAGTAAACTCATCCTCTCGCTCATTGAGGACGCCACCAACACCAAATCCGACTTCTCCATCGCCATGACCAACATGCAGGCTATCAGTGCAGACTCTCAGTGTAGGTTATCAGTGCAGTTTATCAGTGAAGGCTGTCAGTGCAGGCTATCAGTGCAGGCTGTCAGTACAGGCATTCAGTGTAGTTTATCAGTGCAAGTTGTCAATACTTCCCAGTGTAGACTGCCTGTCATTTTCCCACCTGACAAGGCAGGGTTGAAGTGGGGGGGTAAAGTTTAGGGAATGGAGAAGGGGTGGGCTAGGGCTCAGTGAGGGTTAGGGCTTAGAGATTAGAGAAGGGCTGGGCTGGGATGGGGAGGGCTGCAGCTTAGGACATGTAGCGGGGTGACGCTAAGATGGGTAGGGTGGGGTTAGGGCTTAGGGCATAGAGAAGGGACAGAGCTAGCACTTGGAGCAGGGAGAGAATTAGTATTTCATTATTGCTAAAACTTGCATTTAAACCGATAGTCAGCAGATACACGACAGAAGCCAATAAAATCTACATGGCTAGGTAGCTTAGCAATAATCAGTTAACGACTTACCCTTCATCTTTCTCTTTTACTTTCTGCAGCTGGAGGGTGATGACACCAGCTGTGGATTCCTTGCCTGGGTAGATCTGAGTAGAGATTGTTTTCAGTTTCTCGTCCACCATGATGACCTTGATGCCTTTCCCCTTCAGCAGGTCACTCTTGGTGAGGACGTTCAAGTCCAGCTCTGTTGCTGGGGAGTTTGCATCCTGCATTTTCTTCACATAATCATTGACTTTTTTCTGGTCAGCTTCTGTTAGTTTAGTTTGTGCTCCCTCAACTTCTGTCTTTTTCATATCGCTTTTGTGTATTTGTTCAATGAAGAATCGCTCAGTCTTATTTCTTCCAAGAATATTGTCAAGGGTTTTACCCACTTGCTTACTCATTTCTGCCCGAAAAGGTTTTATCACAAAACCTAGTAGGCGGCTTGAAAACAAATTAACAAAGTTAGAATTGAGTCGTTGGGATATCATATCCAAAAATTGCACTGTCAATGTTTCTACAGCTAGGAAGTTGCGGCGTCCATCATCCTTATAGTCGGCCGCAGATGAGAGCTTATCACAAGCTTTGCTTATGAAAGGGATAACCTCATTTTCAATCACTTCCTGAGTTGGGGCAGATCTTACCATCTGTACAAACTCAACTGCTCTTTTTCCAACTTCAACACTGAGCTTGAAGTTTTTACTGATGGAGCCACTCACCTTTGCCTCATCCAGAATTTTACCAATGCCACCTTTCATGGAGTTGAGGTAACCAAAGAACTTTTTCAGGATACTGAAATCATCAGCGATATTACCGACCGCAGAATTGCAAAAACCTTCCAATACACTATTCATCATCTGTTTATGAGTGTCTCGAATCTGAAATGAAGTTGGTTTTTCGGTTTTTAGGGCATTCTCGGGCACCCCATTGGCAACTATAAACTTTATAATTGTTTCTCTCACAGCTTGATTTCCCTTTATTGATTTTGCTATCATGTCTTTAAAGGCATTTTCAAATATTTGCTTTAAGACAGCTTGGAGAGCTTCATCCACTCCATAATCTAATGCTCTTAGAGCCCCTTGTTTGACCAATTCTTGACCATTGTACTTTGCTGCCTGCACAAAATTTTGCTTCACTGCAGAACTTGAGGCAAGGGTTTTGATGGAGTTGGACAGAGCCTCTTTGGAAATGGCAGAGGTAGCTGATTGTGCAGACGTGCAAATGGAAGAAACTAGAGTTTTTCCAGAACGCATGACGTCATCAACAAGAGATGCAAATGTTTTGGTTCCATTGAGTAGACCTTTTGTCACTTTCATAACAGCCTGTGCTGCCTTTTTAATGAGGCTAAATCCTGCAGTTATGAGTGATAGCCCAATACTAATGGCCTTGGATATTGCCCATTCTGCCCAATTGAATGCACCCTTTATCATCCCTTCGATCCCTGATATCATATCTGACACACCCTCGGAAATCAGACCCATTCCGAACTGACTAGCTGTCCCACAGGTAAAAACGCACACAAGAATCCCAGCAAGGACCTGCAAAGCTCCAATTAGAAAGCAAATGAGAGCACTGATGCAGAATTCTGGCTTCTTCTCGACTTCAAACACAAAAGACAGGCCGTAGTCATAGAGCACAATAAGCTCATCACTGGTTATAGGACTATCATCATTTGCCAATGAGAAGACAGCCTGGTCTTTGGTGATAGCGTTGTTTTTGTTCTTTTGGAACTCAGTTAGCTTGGCTATGGATTTATCGATGTAATCGATCCAGGACTTGAATAGACTCTTGCGCGTCTGCATTTGTTTTGTGAAGTTGGGATCATCTCTGTTGTGAGGTTCAAACTTGGCTAAGCAGGACATCTGGCAGGAAACAGTGGTGTTTGACACCTCAGATACATAGATTTCGATCATTTTCTTAGATTCTTTCAAAAGATCCAATGCCTTCTGCATGTACCCTTCCTGCCCCAGATTAATTGTAATGTAGGCCTGATTGTAGAGTGAGACAGCACGGTACACCCGATCAGTCTTCTCTGCTTTCTGCCAGAATGATAACGCTCCATAATCTGATGCCTTGTTCTGAGTGTGGAGGTACATGCGATCCATAGCTTGTTTGATGAAGTCGTAGAAGTTATCTGATTCTCCTCGCAGGAGGCTGTCTGCTCTCCTTTGGATCACTTGGCTAAGGTCTTTCTTTAGCTCATTGAGGTCTTTATGTTCATCTATGTCTTTGTCATGTAGTGTGAGCCAAAGGGCCCAACTCTCCTTTAATGCATTGAGAGCTGGACGGTAATCTAACTTATTCTTGGAGTAATCGAATATACTATCACTCTGCAGGATAGCAGAAATTGTGTAGATGTCTCGTTTTTCCACCTTATCATAATTATATTGAAAATGATCTAGATGTTCACAAACCTTCTGAAAGAGTTCCTCCCGCATCTGTACTTCCAAGAGCTCCTTAGTCTCCATCTCTGTGATTTGTGTTTTCTGATAATCTGCTCTGAATTGTCTCATCACCTCAATAGGTTGGTCCTGATAAGATGGTGGCAGGTCATCATAGTTTAAAATCATTTGGACCACGCCAGGGCTTCCTTTTCGAGAGGTCCTGCCAAATATTTGCTTTTCAACTCTCATGTTTGTGGGAAAATGGGTGAGTATTACAAAGAGTCCTCCACATTTATTCACCTCTTTAGAAATTTTAACATCTGTGCCTCTTCCTCCGAGGTTTGTGGCAATGACAACATCTCCTGCATCAAAGGTCTTCTTTTCAATATTGTCTTTATCACTTCTGGTGTACATAATTATTTTATCTGGATTGGGAACAGCTTTCATTTCTATTAACTCTTTTTGTAGATTATCAGCTGTTTTCACATCTTCGCAGACAACTAATGCGGCTTGACCTTTGCCCCAAAGATTTGGACTTGTGCGCTCCTTCACATGTTCACAGATACTTTTGATCCAGGTCTCATGCCCTCCGTCGACTTGGAGAGTTGGTAGTTCAGTCTTCTTGGTATGGCGGTGAGTAGGCATAACATAGCAAGACACCTTGTAGTGTTTTTTAAGAAACTCAACCTCTGCCTCATCCCCTAGGGTCCCAGAGACCCCGAACATGCCTGTGCCTTTAGTGTATCGTTGCAGGAAATGGAAATTTGACATGAAGTTGGTGACATTTGACAGTGGTGAGATCGCCAGCTGGTGCTTCATCTCCAGAAACTGCTGTAAGCCGTCACCCCAGCGCTTGTTCTTCTCAAGCACACCGGTGGCTTTGAAGTCCACTGGGATGATGGAGTGGTATTCGTGGATGGGTGTGGTGGACTTCATATGACTCATGTCTGTGGCTGATTCTAACATGTACTCTCGATCCTTCTCCATCACGATTGCCTTCATGGCATTTTCCACAAAGACCTTCATCCTGTTATGGGTGTATACCTTCAGGTAGGCTGGCAGGAGAATAAAGGTCTCGTCCTTATTCTCTTGTTTATCTGGTGGCTGATAGGTATCTGAGTACCTGATTCTTGCTTCCAGTTCAGTGACGGCTCCTTCTATCAGGTCCTTGTCGCTCATCACCACACAGGCACAGCCATGTTCCTGGAGAAGAATGCGAATTTTGTCATGATCAGATGGGGACTTATTGTCTGATGTGGAAATGATTGCAAATTTAGATGCTTTACCATTCTTTACCTTATAATATTCAAAAACAACAGCATCTTCAAGAACTTTCTGAAATATAAACAAGAGATCTCGCTGCTGAGCAGGTCCAAGTTTATCCATTAGTTTTTTGATTGTAGAGTCTTGGGGTGCTTCACCGATTGGCTGCTCAGACTTATTTAGAGTGGACTGAATCTGCTTCACATCCTCTTCAGTGAAGAACCCCAGCTGCAGTCCCGGCATTAGAATGTCGAGGGAGGAGAAATGCTCTGATGTGTTCGGCCCCATGACTGCTGCTGCAGCAACTTTGTGAAAGTATTGTGTTCCTGTTGCCCAAAGAATGTCACCAGTTTTGGCCTCCTGGATGCGTTGGCAAGTGCATATCTTTGCCCAGACAGCTGCCAGCAGTTGTTCTAAGTGCCGCATTCCTGTTGCTGCATGTGAAAGGTATGTGACTTGGACGCCGCTGTCTAAGGTCATATAGTCCACTTCATCCACAATGGCTATGTCAAAGGTCCGATCTCCACGGGTTTTGTACTTTTCAAACTCTTGCTTTAGAATGTCAGCAGCAAAGTTCCCAACAGTACCATACACAATATCAGCTGCATAAGCCTTTTTAATTGCCTTGTCAATTTCTCTTGAGTCAGTACATTCATCTAACCCTGGAGGTGGCACAACACTACAAGACACATCAAACATCTTGTACAGATTACTCCATTCCTCTTGATCACGACGGGCAAGCACTGGAGAACTTGTGATAACATCAACCTTCTTCCCACGGATAGCATGAACAAGGGCGAGCATGGCCACAATGGAAGATTTACCCTCTCCAGTAAAGATCTCCAAAAGACAACCATTGCATGCAGGGGCTTTAGAAATGAGAAGAGTCAACAGAGATGCCAGCTGAGTCATGCGTGGGAAATAGCCCTCAATCTTCTCTCCTGACTGCGTTACAATAGTCGTAGTGTCCTGAACAGCCACACACAAGCCAATCAATATTTTCACCAGTTTCTCAATATCTGGATTTTCAAAGTCTATTGATCTGGTCATGGCTATACCTTCTGTCTTCATCTTTTCATCCAGATCTAGGGTTTGAAATGCTGGAAGCCGAGCTCCAACTTCACTGAGCACTTTCTCCAGGATAGAAAGAACTTTTTCTGGATAATTGTTTTTTCTCATTTCCGCTAGCATGGCTTTTAAATCCTTGTCCTTCTCATTCTGTACATGTTGCTGTAGAGGAAGCAACGGATCCTGCTCCTTCAAAGATGCAACGGTCGTGTTTATATCGATCTGGTATGTCTGTACACGTTGAAGGATGGCCTCCACCTTCTCTTGTGGAACTCTGCTCTCCTGCACCTTTAGAGTGAATTGAACTGCCTGGGTTGGGGTCCATGTTCCACTGAATAATATGTTTCCAAGAAAGTCTTGGCTGGTGCTGGAAAGCTCAGAAAAGGCAGCTCTTGATAGTTTCCCAGCTAAGGTCTTGTTTGTGTCGTAGAGTACGTCTATGATATGAAGACGAAAGCTGGATATGTCATTTGTCTCGTTTGTGGAATGCATCATCTCGTCTTCTTTCAGTGTCACTTGGAGTGTTGCTTTAAGGAGACTCAACTGTTCAGTGAGCGAAATAGTCTCACAATTGAAGGCGTTGTCCAAACCTCTGTGACACCAGATGGGTATGTTCTTCTTCATTAGGAACTGGGCTACAAGGAACTGCTGTAGTGTTTTCATCCGGTCACCAATGTCCTGGGATTCCAGACCCTTCTCTTCTTTGATGTTGATGCCAAGCAAGAGCTGTTTAAATTTCTCCGCAACATCCTTTTCCTGCAATAAAAAGAAACGTGAAATTGATTTCATCAGGTTATAGCATGAACCATGTCCTCATTTACACTGTGCCAGAAAGACCGCTTGGCTGACCACTCGTGTGTGCCTGTGTATACAAGTGCAAGCTATGCAATCTGTAGTCCTTCGTTTACAGAGTGCATGAGTGGGTGCATCAGTCTTGTAATGTGACATAAATTGGCAGCAGTGGAAGATATCCCAATGTGCTTCCACTGAAAGTGAACTTTGTTTTAAAATGTATGCAGGGATGACACATGGTTCCACACGTCTCCAACACTCTGAACCTGCCAGCAAGATGATTTAAAGAAAGATTTATAATTAAATAAATCAAGTTATCCCTAAGAATGTTAGGCACTTGTTGTTTAAGCTTCCTCCTTAAGGACAGATGCTCCTTCCACTGCATTACGTATGTAGGTTACAAGTTTTCATTGTTCTTATATATGATGGTTCTAGGCTTTTAGTGTGGTTCAATAACTTATAGGCGACACTTTGAGTAATACTTTATAGCAAGTAGCACAAATCAGAAATGTCCATATTAGCAGCTGAATTTCCCAAATCATCTCCTCTGTGCACTGGAATGATATATGAACAGACTACTATGGTCTGTAGCCTACTTACACTAGAATAAACAATTGACATGTATTGGGAAAACTGTGCTGTGGGCTCACAGTGTGAGAAGAGTAGTAGTAATGCGTAGTCAAATCAAGCATAGTTGAGTTTTATTGTCTAACCCTGCCCCTTGTCCTCAGTGTCCTTTTTGTTCCAATTCCCCTGGGTATCTTTAACCAAATGACTTAGCAAATTAATTAGGCAGCTATGGCACAAACATATGTGTCCTTCACATGAGAAGCTGCTTGTAAGAAAGGAGGTAGAACTTTCTCTGGCAAACAAAATCAGACATATGATTTTGATAGGATTTGTTCTCAGGCAAACACATGCTGTCAAGTTTCTTTTTAAGTGTGCTGGAGGCAGTCCTTTGAAATGTAAGGGAGGAAGGGAACAGCTCTGCCCCTCCCATGGCCCATCTTGCCAACAACACATGGTCCCCCTTTGTCCCACCGTATGGGAGGAATTTGCAAAGGACAGTCATGTGGCCCAGCAGGCACCAAATAGTTTGGACAAGAAAATGCCAACATTCTAAAAGTGGCATTTTCAGAATTGTGACTTAAAATCCAAATTTCTTTTTTAGGAGGGTTTTAAAGTACAATTCTTTTGAGACCAGATATGACATTTCTAACTGTTCCTAACCAAAGATTAGCAGCTATTAAATGTAATATGGTAACCCAATTTTATCAGGTTTTAAGGAGATACCTAAGTGGGTAGCACATTAAGTGCTGCAAGTCCACAAGTAAAGCATACAAAAAAGAGATGGATAGAATGCATGAATTAATCTCAGCCACTGGTAATTACTCAAGACTGCATCCCAGTGCATCGTTATTTTGCACACCATGCCACCTCAGTTTATATCCAGCTATATGCAAATCAGTCTTGACCCTGCTCCAATGGGAACTGTCAACCTAAACTGCCAAGCCAGGTCCTCCCTGATCTGGTCATAAGCCACCCAGGACTGTTTTTGCCCTAGTTAGATCTCATCACATCAGCCAGGTATTGCTTGGTTCCAGTAGCTCAGTGTGCACAGGAACCATGCCTGGGCATACCCGTCCCCCTTAGGGCGACATACTAAAGCATACAAAAAAGTGTTGGACAGTAATTACTTGGGGCCACATCCCAGTCCATCGTTATTTTGCACATCATGCCACCTACATTTGGACCTAGCAATATGCAAATCAGTGTTGATCCTGCTCCAGTGGGAACAGTCCAGCCCAGAAAATGATTGACGATTGCCAGTGGCTGAGATTACTTCAAGCATTCCATTCATCAGCTTGTTTTTTGTTGCCACAAGTCTGCTAGTAGCATTTAATTTGGATCCCCAGGGTACATGTAGTACCACGTTACTTGGGACCTATAAGTAAAATAAATGTGCCAATTCCATCATGTTTTAAGGAGCGAGCACAAGCACTTCAACACTGGTTACTAGTGGTAAAGTGCACAGAGTCCTAATGAATTTCAGCAAAAAGGAGGGGAGAATGCAAAAAGTTTGGAAAAAGACCACGCCAAGGGCTGTCAGGTTGAACACTGACTCATTACTCTTTCCTAAGCAACCACTACTTCTTAACACTACAGACAACATATCCAAGAAACCACTACAAGCTGTTGTCAACCAGACCTCCTCCTATGTTATGCTGATAGCGCGCTATCACCCGAGAGGGTATCCGGACCTTGAGCAGCCGTGAGTTCGTCCTTGCCTAAGGCAGAAAAGGACTACTGAAAGAGCCAGATCTGCACTCTTCTTCATCAGTTCCTGAACGTCATTAAAACAATATACAAACCAAGATGTGCAAAACAAAGCAACATTTTAGGGACAGTACGAGTTTTCTTTTTTTTTCATTATTAAGGCAAAGACCACCAGTGCCCAGAACTGCACTCCACTCTTGGCTGGCTAGTGAAACTGCTTGTGTTGGGCCAGAAACAGCTATAGATCAGTTGCTCTGAAATCCATGCACCCCTCCCCCTATGACCCACCCTAAGCAAGATTCTGGCCCAGACTTACAAAGGTGTCACATAACGCAGAGCAGCAACCAAGGGAGAGAGCAGGGAAGCACCATATCTAGTAAAATATAGCTCTATTCTGCTCTCGCCCTGGCACACAATCAGGCTACCTAGCACCACATACACACCTTTGCACTTATTCTCTGAATGTATGTGGCAGGATAAGAGTGTGTGTTATGTTATGTTAGGGGAAATTTGTAGAGCGCACGTACACTGTCAGGTCTCTTGGCGCTAGCGTGGCGAATCGTGACCCTCACATTCTTTTACGTCTAAATCTCGGGACCACCAGTAAATTCATTTGATCAGATCTGAGTTTGCGTCTCGGGGGATATCTATGGGTCCTTCTGGATAGGTATTTGGGGCCTTTAATGCATCCTGTTTTAAACATAGATCGCTGCGCCACTGGGAGCCAATCAAGCTCATCAGTGGCTTCATGTGGCAGTGCCTAGGTTGTTGATAGATGATTCTAGCCGCTTGACTTTGTATCATCTGAAGTCTGTAATTTTGGTTAATAGGGAGACCCAGGTAGATAGCATTATCATAATCAATTCTGGACAAAATCAAGGCAACAACAATTTGAGTGCTGGCCTCTCTGGTGAAGAATCTTCTAATGTTCCTAAACTTCCTGAGTTGGAGAAAGCAGGAAGACGTATCCATGCTTATTTGGGGTTTCATGGATAGGTCCGTGTCAGTTTGAATGCCAAGGCTCTATACTGTGCTCTTGGGATTGAGTGGGGAGGCCTAACACTGTTGCCAGTAAGCAGGAGTCCAAGAGTTTAATGTATTATTGAGGATGACAATCTCTGTCTGTTATGCTTGTATATGGGCACAGGAACTCCTGTGTATGAACGACTCACAACATTGAAGCTGTAGGTGAGCCTGCTCACACTTTGTTTTTTGATTGAAGATAGGTCTGGACATTTCACAGCCTCTTTGTGAAGAGAGCCAGGCTCCTGTACCTAGAGAGGGTGACAGCCCATTCAAGAGATAGATCTGATTTCTTCTGTTATCTTCTTGTTCCCTGCCTTGTCTCCAAAATTCAACTTTAGTGTACCATGTCTCTGTTTTGTGCCTTTGTCCTCATCCTTTGACAGGGCACATCCAACTTAATCACCTTTCCTGCTGATTCTGTGGATAAAACATAAGGGCCATGTAAGTGTGTAAATCCCCACCAACATGCCAAAACGAGTCATGCCCAAACCGAACAGAGCTTAGGAATCCACACTTTTGTCTGCCAACCAGATATAAATAGTGGATACAAATTCAGGGCCTTTGTGCGATGATAAACCCTACCAGAAGGCAGATACACCTCAGTATATTCAAGGTATATTTTGGGTCCCAGAGCTAGGGTTTTTGACCGGCAGCTCCCTTACCAAGTCAGGAAGAAACTAGGGGTGGAAGGTAGACTCCGCAGAGTTCTTAGAGGTTTGCCCACCCTGCGCTCTGCCTGGAGCACGGAGTTCTTGCCATGTGGCAGAGTTTTTCTCGCATGTGGCTCACCAACGTTAAGTTGGTGACCATGAAAAACAAGCATTGGCAATGCCAATCGGTCTCGCCATATTTATGTTTTTTTTGTATTTGTTGTGAATTTTAAATATTATAAGTAACGTTATAGTATGCGATGCATACTCTGTAATAAATTATTTTTAATCTATTTTGGCACATAGATTCAAGATGACATCTTTCGATACAAAAAAAAAAAAAAACAACCCATGTAGGAACATTTGACTTCGCCACATACTATCCCTGTGTAGCTGCTCTGCAACAATCATGCAACTAAACTTATATATCCCGTTATTGCAACATGAAGCAAAGCCTTTCACCACCAGCCCTTAATTTGTAAAACATTAAATAGCGGGGCTCACATGAAAACCCCCCCAAAAAAACGTTACGCCTGCGAAAGCAAGCAGAACTTTAAATCCTCCTTTGTAATAAATTCTTTTCAATCTATTGGCACATAAATACAAAATTACATCTTACTATACCAAAAACAATAAAAGCGGACGATTTAGGAACATTTCACTTCGCCACGTACTATCCCTGTTTAGCTGCTCTGCAACAATTATGCACCTAAAGGCCATATTGAGATAGGCCGCTATTGTAACATGGAGCCAAGCCGTTCGCACCTAGCACTTAATTTGTAAAACAATAAATGCCGGACCTTAAATAAGAGCCCAAAAAAAAACCATATTACAAACGTGAAAGAAAAGAACCATTTAAATCGTTAGTCGTAAAAAAACTATATATTTTATGTTCTAAAGGCAAAAGCAAACTAACATAATACTTTTTATTTGTACTATGTTATTTAAAACAAGCAAACAACATAATAAATAAGAAATATAGCACCCCGTATTAAAAACATATTTTTTGTAATACAAATACTATTTCCATAATATAATACATATAACAAATCCTTTCACACCCAGCCCTTACGTTTTAAAACAATAGATGCCAAACCTTAAATAAGGCCCTACAATATAAAAACACTTTAGAAACGCAAAAAGACACTAACATTTAAGTACGCCTTCGTAAAAAAAGATTTTCTTTCAGGTTACAAACAGTAAAGCAAACGAACATAATAATCCTTATTCGTAGTACATTATTTACAACCAGCATACAGCGCAATAAATAACACAGCTAACACGCCGTATTACAAGCAATTGTATTGTGATACAAAAACGAATTCCATAATCTAAGACATATTTCACGCTTCAATAACAACACTACATATTATGGGGGGAAAAAAACGGCACATTCGGAGATGCAATGTTTTAAAAGCAAGTTAAATACCAAAAACAAGACTTCGTGTTATCACACAAATACTGTTTATAAAGAACAATACTTGAAAACACCTCACACAAACAAGAACCCGAACAAAAATAAATTAAAAAACAGAAGTACACTTACTAAACCATTACCCACAATACAGAAAGTAATGCCTTCGAAAACAAAGCCAACAAAGGCCATTAAAAATATAAGACGAAAAGCAATGCCTTCCAAAACAAAGCAAACCAAATGCATTGAAAAACTTAGATGAAAATCAATACCTTCGAAAATGAAGCAAACCAAATCCATGGACAAAGTCGGAGGCAAACAAAATGCATTGAAAAATAAAAAAGTAAGACGGAATGCAATGCCTTCGGAAACGAACCGAACCAAAGCCAGGAAAAAAGTCTGAGGAAACCATCGTATATTTAGAACAACGAAGTAATACGAGTAAAGGGGCCAATAGCTATAGGCGTGAACAACTCTCCAAAAGGAGGGACTTTAGAACACATTTCACCAACCACAAGTCAGACAGTTTAAGTGGCACACGAAATAACAAATAGAAACTACGGGAAAAAAAGAGGCGGTTACAAACATCATATAGTATATAAAGCATCTCTCGATGAGACAGCGCATGCGCTGCCTAGGCAAGACCTAATGAGAGCTAGGACAAGTCTCAGCGAGATTTCTCAATGTGGGCGTGTAGGAAGGTGGTATCTGACTGCATGGTTACCCCCACTTTTTTCCTGGTGTTTTGCTGGTTTTTGACTAGTCTGACTGGGATCCTGCTATTCAGGACCCCAGCCTATCTGCTGTCTCCCTAAATTGGTTGTTAATGTACTTTAGGTGCATTACAGATTAGATACTGAGGCACCTTTATCAGTCCCTAGTATATGGTACTCCATGTACCCAGGGCATAGGTGCCTCAGAGGCCTCCCAGGGGTTGCAGCATGTATTATGCCACCCCTGAGAGGCCATTCAAAATGACACAACAGGTCTGCTACTGCAGCCTGTGTAAGGTGGTGCCTGCACCCCTTACTGAGATATAGGTTTCTATATCTCTCCAAATCACTACACATATAAACCTATCAGTCACCCCTATAGCAGGCCTTAACAATCCTGAAGGCAGGGTGCTGGGTTTTATGTGAGAGGGTGCCACTGCATGAGTAGGGCCCCTCTACAGCCTTCGGAATCCATTCTCCGGGGTTGTCTGTGATGCAACCAAACCATATACTCTTAAGTGCATTATCGCCTCGCGGTAAATGCTAACTTTGGAGTGGCTGCTTGGAAATATGTCGTGTAAGGTGTCAAACACCTTGGAATCATACCTCCTCACAAGTACTGGCGATGGAGGTATGATTCCACCCTTGTGGGGCAACCCACGAGGGTCCACCGGTATACCCGGTACCAGCTTTCCTGACCTGGGCAGCACTAAATGGATGCTTCCAGCCACAGACACGAGTCTGCCCTCCAGCTGCTGAGCCAAGCTTGAGCAGAGGAAGGCTGGAGAATAGGTTTCCTGTCACAGGGAGGTGTGACCACCTCCCAGACAGGCTTAGTGTATTGGGGTAATTGTGGGGGCACTCTGAGAGTGCCAGAAAGTCTGCACTGGGGGCACATTTGGTGTCTCTGTACATAGTCCAGCTCAAACCAGTCCTGGGAGCCATTGGCTCCTGCTCTGGCGCGAAACTGGACAAAGGACATGGGTGGAGCCACCCCTCTGTCCTGCCCCTCCCATAGGAGGGACCCCAGAGTCAGTCCAACCCCTTCCTTGGGTATAAAGTAGGAAACCCGTTCTGAGAACATTGGATTTACCTGGACTAAACTCTGCAACAAGAAACCAAGTACCTTCGACGCCCTGCACCTCGCTGGACATCAGAAGAATCTCCCTTGGAGTAAAGGAGTTACTCCCCTGCTGAAGCAGGCACCAAGAAGCAACTGACCAGTTGCATCTCCAGAGCTCCTGTGGACTCCGAAGATTTCTGCAACACAGTAGGTAGGTTTTCAAAAGTCCCCGAGGTCGAGCTCTCCTCTCAGCAATTCTGAGATCAGCATCCCTTGTGGGGGCCGTGTAACCCGAACCCCTGTGTACCATGTCCATTTGCTAGTGCACCTACATCTTTACGTTCCCTGAAGCTGTGCATTGGACTACGTGTGGTCCCCATCCCGAGCAGCCTTGCATCCAAAGATCTTTGGCCTCCACTCCTCGAGTGTCCCGTGGGCTGTGACTTTGTGATTCTGCTCGACGACCTTTTGCGATCCCTGGTCCATTGACCTGTGGGTCCCCTGAAGGGTCACTCACCTAATTGTTGGGCTTTCTTGGTTGATCCAGATGTGCCCTGACTCTCCATTGCTTGGAGAGTCCCCAGGACCTTGCTGTTCCACGTCGCTGCTGTTTTCTCTTCCTGCGTGGGTTGCCTTTGCCAAGGCTTGTTGGTGCTCCAGCCGGACACTGACCCCCCAGTCATCGACAACCTTTGTGGGACAGCTCACCTCCAGACTTTTGCCATCCTCGACATCTCCTGGTCCCCGTGGCTGAAGAGTCAAGCTCCTTGACAACACTCCTGAAGCACTCGACATCGGTGGGCATTTGATTGCTCTGCTCCTGGTCACTTGAGGTGACCCAGACTTTGTCCCCTCTGCTTTCAGGTTCTTCACATCCTCAATCCAGGCTTGGATCGCACCGGACACTTTTCTTTTCCACGGCGGCAGCACTTCTTTGCATCACGCCATTGAAGACAACAAGGTTTTCCGACGCCACTTGAACCCTATGCACCCGGCTCCTCTGGGTTAGGTAACTCAAGTATCTTGGTTCTCCCAAGGGTGCTGGCCCTAGAACTTCCTAAGTCTAAAAGGGTTTGCTCAAAGTCCTCTCCTAAGTGTCCTTAAACTTTAAATTTCCAACCGCGACTTTCCCATTGGTTTGTACGGAGCCCGCGGTCGTGTTCACACACTGCACCCGGTCTCCGTGCGTCCCCTGTGTCACTTCTTTGGGTGGTTCCTTGGGGTCCCAGCGATTCTACGTGCTCTAGGCACTGTCACCAGTGAAGTTGTGGTTCTTATACCACTTTTTTAGTATATGGTTCGGTCTCCCGCTGGAGCCCGCTGTGTATTGTGTTACTTATAACTGTTCTATTGATTTGCAATTGTGTTCTATGTGTTCTAGTCTCGTGTAGAGACTAGTAGAGAGTAATTAGTAATAAATACATATTTTTATAATAACTCTTGTGTCGTTCTCCTTTCATTTGGTCATTCAATAAGAACTATTGGTAAAACAAGCTGCTTTACATTCCTCTAAGATTAAGCCTGAAGGCTGGTCTCCATAGCTACCACTAGGATAGCTTTCTATAAAGGTTATCTTTGACCTCATACATCATAAGGGTCGTCTGGACTGGTGCAAGGTGCCCACTTTAATTAGTGGTCAGCATATACCAGGCCAACTTCTCACATTGGTGGCAGCGGTGGGATTCAAGCTTGCTATTGTTTTACCAATTGATTTCTTTGTGTGATTAACTGAAAACCACTAAAGTAATAGGTACATATAATCAAGTTTGAATATATAAGTTTTACTGAACTTGGAGTTGGGTAAGTCAAGGGTCTAGCACACCCTTTCTCCAACTCAAGAGAGTTTAGTTTCCACTATGGTAGGTAGGTGCATACAGCACACCACACTAGTAATGTCTGATGCTGGGGAGCCCAGAGGGCCCCTCCGTTCCAAGTACAATGACTTTGGGTTCCAGGAACTCAAAGCCTTGTGTGTAGCTAGGAAGATCAAGACAGGGAGAAGTCCTACCATCCAACGCCTCATAGAGGTGTTACTCCTAGATGACCTTAGGAAGGTCAATAGAGTGGGTGGGACAGAGGATGAGGACAGGGCAGGAGGTGAAGACCTCCATGTCCAAGAATCAGACTCTGATCAGGAGGATCTAGAGGATCCTATCCTGAACAACCTCAATCTTCCTTCAGGTGGGGGAGAAGGCCCCAGTGGCCCTCTCTTTATTCCACCAGGAAGAGTACAAAGTATTCCTAGCAGATCTAGATCTCCTTCTCTGGCATCTAATCACTCAGGATCTTCTGTAGGGACCTCCAGATCACATAAGAGGGATTCTTCTTATGAAAGAAGGTGCCACCTCCTGGAGTTTGAGAAGATAAAGCTCAGACTCAAGAGGGAGCAGCTGGCCCTAGATAGGGAATCCCTAAAGCTCCAGAGAGATGCAAAAAGGTTGGGACTAGAGTCCCATGGTGGCAGCCACAGGGTTCATAGGAGTAGGGAGCCTGCCCATGAACATAAAAACCTGAAGAACATAGTCCCTCCCTATAGTAGTGGGGATGACATCCACAAATGGATCACTGCACTTGAGAGGGCCTGTAAGGTACAGAGAGTCCCTCAGGAGCAGTGGGCAGCTATCTTATGGCTCTCCTTTGCTGACAAAGGCAGAGACAAGCTCCTCACTGTTAGAGAAGAGGATGCTGATAATTACAAAGTCCTGAAGAGTGCTCTGATTGATGGGTTTGGCCTAACCACTGAACAATACAGGGTTAAGTTCAGAGACACCCAAAAGGCACAGACTCAGGACTGGGTTGACTTTGTAGATTGTGCTACTAAGGCTCCGGAAGGTTGGATACATGGCAGCAAGGTGCATGACTTTTTAGGATTATACAATTTGATTATGAGGGAGCAGATCCTTAATAATTGTCAAAATCAGCTTTTACAGCAGTACCTGGTGGACTCTGATCTGACCTCTCCCCAAGAATTGGGAAAGAAGGCAGACTAATGGGTCAGAACCAGGGTAAAGCCAAAGAATCAGGGTGGTGACCAGAATAAAGATTCTTCCAAGAACCAAGAGAAAGGTGGGGAAAATCAAAAGATAAATCCACTACAGGGCCCCAAAAGTCCTCTTCTGGGGGTGGGTCCCAAACTCCTTCCTCCCCTGAAAAGAAACCTTATTGCCATGTCTGTAAAAAGCCTGGCCACTGGAAAAATGATCCCAGTTGCCCCAGGGTCAGCAATAAGGAACATGTTCCTCCAAGCACTACTACCATTCCTGCTGGTACTACCAGTAGTAATCCCCCAAGTGGTACTAGTGCACCCAAAAAGCTAGGTGGGTTGGTATGGGGAACAGAGGTGGACCCTAGCTTATCAAGGTCCTCCTCACAGGCCTCCTTAGTCTGTGATGGTGGCATGGGATTTGCCACTTTTACTGTCAGTCCTAATTCTTTGGGCAAGTACAGACAGGAGCCACTGATAAAGGGTCAGAAAGCTTTGGCATTCAGGGACACAGGGGCTAGTGCCACCATGGTGACAGGGAAACAAGTCCCCCCTAAACAGCTTTTACCTGCGTTTGAGTACCAGGTGACCAACATTGATGGTATTAGAACAGATCATCCCATGGCCATAGTCAATCTCAGCTGGGGAGGGGTCACTGGCCCAAAGAGAATGGCAGTGTCCCCAAACTTGCCTGTAGATTGCCTGTTGGGCAATGATCTGGAAATTTCACCCTGGGCTGAAGCTGAACACTAAGCCCATTTAAGAATGTTAGGCCTCCCTGAGAAAGTTGGTAGGGCTCTTAGGGCCTCAGCCCAACCCCAGGGAAATTTTGGAGAGGTGGAGCCTGAAAGAATGGCCCACTCTACTCCACAAGAGAGCAGAAGGGTTGAAGAAAAGTCTTCTTCCCCCCAGACTATAGGTAAGGGTCAGCTTCCTCAGGGAACTGATCCTACCCCTAGTGAAGGAACTGCCCCAGAGGTGGTCAGGCCTGGCCTGACAACACCCCTGATGGCAGGGGACCCTTCCAAGGTGGTACCGAGTCTGGAGCAGGTATCCTGCCCCTCTCTGCCCTGCCTCAATCAGCCTAGGGCTGCAGAGGTCAGGGAGGCCAGTGGACCCCTAATGGCCCACTGTCCAGAGGAACCCCCCCATCAACAGATTAGGGGCACCCAGTCTAGTAGCCCTAGCCAGGTGAAAATTCCTCAACACACTGAGGGACCCCTCTTACCATTGAATAGGGACCACCCCCAGATGGACTCTGTTGGGCAAAGGCAAACCTGGGTCCCAGTGGTTCCAAACCTACCATGTCCTCCAGTGTTCCAACTAAAGGGACCCAACCCCCAGCTGTAGGCAGCCAGAGGTTGACCCTTAGGGCCAGATACAACTCAGTCATAGAAAGAAAGGCCTCCATGGTGACCAGTGCTCTGAGGAAGATGAGACCAACTTTGTTAGGGCCTCACTTCTCTACTCAGACACCACACCAGCCTTTTTCTTTGCCAAAACACACTACAGGTAGTAATCCCAACTTTTGGAGAAAATCCAATACCCTTAAGGGTAGGGACTCCTTAGTGGACCATAAGACAGGGGGTATCCATGCTAGTGCAGGATCTTCCTTATATGGCCACTTAGTCAATAAAGTCTCAACTGGGCAAGGTTAGCCTTATCTACTTTCGTTTGGGGGGGTTATGTAGGAAGGTAGAATCTGACTGCATGGTTACCCCCACTTTTTTCCTGGTGTTTTGCTGGTTTTTGACCCCAGTCTATCTGACCCCAGTCTATCTGCTTTCTCCCTAAATTGGTTGTTCATGTACTTTAGGTGCATTACAGATTGGATACTGAGGCACCCTTATCAGTCCCTAGTATATGGTACCCCAGGTACCCAGGGCATAGGTGCCTCAGAGGCCTCCCAGGGGCTGCAGCATGTATTATGCCACCCCTGAGAGGCCATTCAAAATGACACAACAGGTCTGCTACTGCAGCCTGTGTAAGGTGGTGCCTGCACCCCTTACTGAGATATAGGTTTCTATATCTCTCCAAATCACTACACATATAAACCTATCAGTCACCCCTATAGCAGGCCTTAACAATCCTGAAGGCAGGGTGCTGGGTTTTATGTGAGAGGGTGCCACTGCATGAGTAGGGCCCCTCTACAGCCTTTGGAATCCATTCTCCGGGGTTGTCTGTGATGCAGCCAAACCATATACTCTTAAGTGCATTATCGCTTTGCGGTAAATGCTAACTTTGGAGTGGCTGCTTGGAAATATGTCGTGTAAGGTGTCAAACACCTTGGAATCATACCTCCTCGCCAGGACTGGCTACGGAGGTATGATTCCACCCTTGTGGGGCAACCCATGAGGGTCCACCGGTATACCCGGTACCAGCTTTCCTGACCTGGGCAGCACAAAATGGATGCTGCCAGCCACAGACATGAGTCTGCCCTCCTGCTGCTGAGCCAAGCTCGAGCAGAGGAAGGCCGGACAATAGGTTTCCTGTCACAGGGAGGTGTGACCACCTCCCAGACAGGCTTAGTGTATTGGGGCAAGGGTGGGGGCACTCTCAGAGTGCCAGAAAGTCTGCACTGGGGGCACATTTGGTGTCCCTGTGCATAGTCCAGCTCAAACCAGTCCTGGGAGCTGTTGGCTCCTGCTCTGGTGCGAAACTGGACAAAGGACATGGGTGTAGCCACCCCTCTGACCTGCCCCTCCCATAGGAGGGACCCCACAGTCAGTCCAACCCCTTCCTTGGGTATAAAGTAGGAAATCCGTTCTGAGAACATTGGATTTACCTGGACTAAACTCTGCAACAAGAAACCAAGTACCTTCGACGCCCTGCACCTCGCTGGACATCAGAAGAATCTCCCTTGGAGTAAAGGAGTTACTCCCCTGCTGAAGCAGGCATCAAGAAGCAACTGACCAGTCGCATCTCCAGAGCTCCTGCGGACTCTGAAGATTTCTGTGACACAGGAGGTGGGTTTTCGAAGGTCACCAAGGTTGAGATCTCCTCTCAGTAATTCTGAGATCAGCATCCCTCGTGGGGGCCGTGTAACCTGAACCCCTGTGTACTGTGTCCATTTGCTAGTGCACCTACTTCTCGATGTTCCCTGAAGCTGTGCATTGGACCATGTATGGTCCCCATCCCGAGCAGCATCTCTCCTGAAGATCTTTGGCCTCCACTCCTCGAGTGTCCCGTGGGCTGCGACTTCGTGATTCTGCTTGACGACCTTTTGCGATCCATGTTCCGTTGACCTGTGGGTCCCCTGAAGGGTCACTCACCTAATTGTTGGGCTTTCCTGATTGCTCCAGACGTGCCCTGACTCTCCATTGCTTGGAGAGTCCCCAGAACCTTGGTGGTCTACGTCGCTGCTGTTTTCTCTTCTTGCGTGAGTTGCCTTTGCCAAGGCTTGTTGGTGCTCCAGCCGGACACTGACCCCCCAGTCATCGACATCCTTCATGGGACAGCTCACCTCCGGACTTTGGCCATCCTCGACATGTCCTGGTCCCCGTGCCTGAAGAGTCAAGCTCCTCGACAACACTCCTGAAGCACCCAACATCGGTGGGCATTTGATTGCTCCGCTCCTGGTCACTTGAGGTGACCCAGACTTTGTCCCCTCTGCTTTCAGGTTCTTAACATCCTCGATCCAGGCTTGGATTGCACTGGACACTTTTCTTTTCCATGGCAGCAGCACTTCTTTGCATCACGCCATTGAAGGTTTCCGACTTGAACCCTATGCACCCGGCTCCTCTGGGTCAGGTAACTCAAGTATCTTGGTTCTCCCAAGGGTGCTGGCCCTAGAACCCCCTAAGTCTAAAAGGGTTTGCTCGAAGTCCTCTCCTAAGTGTCCTTAAACTTTAAGGGGCAGATTTACAAGCCCCTTGCGCCACTTTTGCGTCACTTTTAACATGGGAAAAGTGACGCAAAAGTGGCGCAAGGGCCTTGTAAATCTGCCCCTTAATGTCCAACCGCGACTTTCCCATTGGTTTGTACGGAGCCCGCGGTCGTGTTCACACACTGCACCCGGTCTCCGTGGGTCCCCTGTGTCACTTCTTTGGGTGGTTTCTTGGGGTCCCAGCGATTCTACGTGCTCTAGGCACTGTCACTAGTGAAGTCGTGGTTCTTATACCACTTTTTTAGTATATGGTTCTGTCTCCTCCTGGAGCCCGCTGTGTATTGTGCTACTTATAACTGTTCTATTGATTTGCAACTGTGTTCTATGTGTTCTAGTCTTGTGTAGAGACTAGTAGAGAGTAATTAGTAATAAATACATATTTTTATAATAACTCTTGTGTGGTTCTCCTTTCATTTGGTCATTCAATAAGAACTATTGGTAAAACAAGCTGCTTTACATTCCTCTAAGATTAAGCCTGAAGCCTGCTCTCCATAGCTACCACTAGGATAGCTTTCTATAAAGGTTATCTTTGACCTCATACATCATAAGGGTCGTTTGGACTGGTGCAAGGTGCCCACTTTAATTAGTGGTCAGCATATACCAGGCCAACTTCTCACAGGGCGGTTCCAGCAGGTTGCTACCGTTTGAGTTGAGAAAGCTGTCACTCGTGTAGATAACCTACTCAAGGGGCAGAAACGCGCGGTGCTGTTCGTGCTTATTTTACAGTGCGTAACAAGCTCTCGGTGCTAAACATCAGAGCGGGCAGCGTCAAGTGCCGAAATTCCACAGCTCGCGTAACTCTGTGGAATCTCGAGGAATTTTCTGCAGAATTCCTCAGAGTAGAACTCCACGAGTTCCGCCCACCCCTAGAAGTAACTTGGTAAGACAGACTCTTTGCTAGATCTGTCCTTGGGTAAGCAAGCCCACCTACTCAGAAAAGGAGCAAATAGGGTGCTCTGTGGACTGCTCCCTTCCCTGCACAGCTCCGCCTGGTAGCTGCTGCCCCGACCTCCCTTCTGCTGACCATTTGACACTCTTGTCAGTGGCTCGAGGCAGTCCTCCGCCCGCAGGCTCCCGCCTGCACCTCATCCCTGGTGGTCTAGTGATAGAGCATCTCTGTTCTGCTGCAGTGCTGCCCTCTGTCTCTCTTTTCTGCCTTTCTCTGAATCTTTTTCTGTCCTTTTTTACCTCTTTCACCTTTTTTGCACTTTTTTTCCTTTTGCACCTTTTTGCCACTTTGCCTCTTATGGGCTTTTCTCCTACTTTTTGCCCCTGCCGCTGAGATCCCCTGCGCCCACCCCCCCCCTCCAGTGCCACTTTCCCGCTCCCCTCGTTTCCCGCCACCCAGCTGTCCAGCCCCGCGCACTACTTAATGGTGGCTGCGCCGCTGGCAAGCCAAAGGTGCGCCAAAGGTAAGCCGTCTGTGCCCAGACTGCGCCCAGTGCCACAGACCCTTGTCCTCGGACCTGCCACTGCTGCGATGCCTGCACCCTCTGCGCCCTCAACCCCAGACGCACCACCGTCTGCCACCTCGCGTCGCTGAACGACACACATGGCCCGTTCTCTTGTCACCATTGCCGCCGCACCCTCGCTCACCTCCACACTCCAGCTCCTTCCACTGCTCGGTCGACCCACAGCGTACCCAACCGTTTCAGCTACATCCTCCTCAACACTCGCTCCCTCCACAAACATGGCATAGAAATTTGGGACATCCTCGACTCCATCTCTCCCATCGCCTCAGTCACAGAAACCTGGATGAACCCCAGCTCAGCCCTGGACATCACCACCGCCATCCCCGAGGGATACAAAGTCACCCGCAAGGACTGCACCATCCAACCAGGAGGAGGCATCGCCATCATCCACAAAAACACCCTCCGCCTGACCACACACTCAGATGACACAACAACAAGCATGGAACATCTCCACTTCCAATTCCAGACCAACAGCACCCTCCACGGCACCCTCATCTACAGACCTCCTGGCCCTTCACCGATGCCATCATCGACTTCATTATAACCCAGGCTCTTGCATCCACCAGCTACATCCTGCACGGTGACCTCAATTTTCACCTGGAAAACCCCAATGACCAGAACATCACATCTCTTCTGGAGCACCTCGCCAGCGTAGAACTCAAGCAGCTAGTCACTTCTCCCACCCACTCAGCTGGACACACGCTCAACCCCGTTTTCTCTGCCAGCGAAAACATCACCTTCAGCCACACCTCTGAACTCCTCTAGTCCAACAACCACTGCGCCCATTTCGCTTTCACCAAACCCACCGTACACCACCGTGCCCACCACCTCCCCCACAGAAGCTGGAACAAGGTCACCGAAGAACATCTCACCTCCTCGCTCAGTACAGCCCCACTGCCGACATCCACAGATGCCAACACCTAAGAACGCAACCTCCACTGATGGATCTCCAACTGTTCTGACACTCTGGCACCCCTCAAGAAAGCCCCCAGCAAGCAATACTCCAAGAAAGTCTGCTGGTTCACTCCCGCCCTTCAGGAATCCAGACACACCTGTTGATGGCTCATGAAGAGATGGAGGAACTACAAAACCCCGGAAGCCCAGACAGCCTTCAAAGCAGCCGTCATCGCACACCACTTCTTCCACAAAACTACAAAGAAAACGGCCTTCCAAGACAGAATCAACGCCAATGCACAAAACAGCAAAGAACTCTTCGCCATCGTCAAGGAGTTTGCCAAGCCCAACAGTGAGACCACAAATGTTCCACCCTCCCAAGACCTCTGCAAAAAACTTGGCACCTTTTTCCACCACAATATCAAGAAGATCTATGACTTTGATACCCAAGACCCTCCCACCAGACCCGCCACCTCCGCCCCCAACGCTTCCCCCCAACAGATCCTGCTCAACTGGACCCTGCTCACCATGGACGACACTCTCAAGACCATGTAGAGCATCAGCTCCGGAGCCCCCTCGGATCCCTGCCTGCACCACGGATCACTGACAGAATATAGAATGCCAAAATATCGACCTGCCAAAATATCGTGGATAAAATATAGAATGCCAAAATATCGAATTCCTATCTACAAACAGGTAAGTACAAAAATATCGAATCCAAATATCGTTGTAAATAATATAGTTTGTTAAAATATCAAATTTTTTAAATGTCTTAAAATTAATGTAAAATTAATGAAATAATAAATATAATTAACTAAAACATACTTAAAAATACTTAAATAACCTTAAAATTAATAAATAATTAATGTAAGTTATAATTATTTTTTAATACATATATATATATATTAACTTAATATTAATAAAAAATATTCAATATTTTTAGCGTAGGATACCGGGAGGGTAAAATTTACTATTCCCACTCCAGTGAGTGCAACAGTAAGGAAAGCGTTGGATAGCGTAGGGGTAAAAATTACTATTCCCACTCCAGTGAGTGCAACAGTAGGGAAAGCGTTGGATAGCGTAGGGGTAAAAATTACTATTCCCACTCCAGAGAGTGCAACAGTAAGGAAAGCGTTGGATAGCGGAGGGGTAAAAATTACTATTCCCACTCCAGTGAGTGCAACAGTAGGGAAAGCGTTGGATAGCGTAGGGGTGAGACCCTCACGGGTTAGTAGTCATGCTATATAAACCATGGTTGATTGATTTATTGATTGACTCTGTAGGAGGCAAAAGCAGTCACTAAGAAGAGAAAACTTGATGACGGTGTGTTGGGGATTCAAGAAAGCAAGCTACAAAAATGATGCAAACCCCGTGGGGATTAGCTATTATATGACAACAGTGGAGAGGTCCCCTCTGTCCCTGTCAATCCCGGCATAGAGCTCTAGTTGCTCCCACAGGACTTCGAGCTGTGGGATTGCTCAGGAGCTGCACCGAGTGGTGAAATCATCCCCAACCTTCACCTCTTCAAAAGCTATGTAGTAGTTGCAACAATGTGCCATTGCACAGCCAAATGCAACCCTGTGGCTCTGTGTGTAACCCCAAGATTCAGAAAATACTATCAATTTTTGGCAGGTCCCATGATATTGGCCTGAGTGCCAGGAATACAGCGACAACATAATCTCTCTCATCAGGATATACTTCTATGAGTAGATGTTCACGCTGCTACAATTCAAAATGTCAAATGCATTCCTTAGTCGGCAGATCAGTGAGTTTCATGCAGATACCGAAACATTAGTTGATTTTGATGCACCTGCCACAAAACCCTCCAGACCCAGAATATTGACTGTGGACCTCTTAACAAAGTAACTAAGTGCCCACCAAGCCTGGTGAGCAAAGTTATGTCAATCTGGGGTGTAGGGGCAATATCCGATGTCTGGTGCCCAGTGTTGGGGCACAGACCACCACAGCCAAGTAGACACATGCTAGCATGATAGGGGCAAAAGCTGATTCTGCTACCTGTACAATGGCTTGCCGACTTTCATGTGACACCAAGGTTGAAGGGAAGGAATCATGAGATCAGTGGTCATGGTTGAGAAATCAAATCTCAGGGCTACGTGACCACAGATGGAGGGTTATTGGTCCTGTCCACGGACAACAACTGAACAAAGATTGAGAAAATGTAACTTCTGATATTGGGACCGGGATACACATGCATATGACTCTAGAACAGCTTGTGCTAGACAGTCGAGGCCAATGGTTTCAGGTTCAGGGCAACCTCCACTATGGATAAGGTGTGAAATGGATGTAATCCTCAAAATCTCTGGAAGCAACTGGAAGGTAGACAAGGGCTTGCTTGCAATACAAGAGGGGTCAGGCATGAAGGAGGCTCACCTTCAGTGGTAGAAGAAGATAATGGTTATTCCCTGAGACCACAGATGATACAGTCAATAGTCTTCATAAATCTTAGAGCATCTGGCCAGAGGTGGGCGGGTCTCTTTTCCTGAAGATGGTGCAGTCACACAGCACCTTCCACATGTCCTCTTCAATCAGCTGGTCTCTAGACCTCACTGGTAGCCTTGCGCTCTCCTTAAAAGGCACAATACAGTGCTTTCTCCACCAGCAGCAGCCTCTCTATGCACCGAAGAGTCACAGCAGTGCTTCCTGTCTAAGTTCAGGTCCAGGCATGGCCCAAGGTTAACAAAAAATGACAACTAGAATAGTTCTATCAGTGGATCACTGACTCTTGTCAGTGACTCTGGTGTGTATCTGCTGGTTAAATGATGGAACAATGTGGAATTATAGACCGATTCCTATATGTCAGTCTTGACTAGATGGATCAATTGCAACCGTTGAACCTTGGGGATCCTCCAATGACTACTCATTATCTCACTGAGGCTTGCAGGTGTCTTCTTGTACCTTGGAGCTCCTCTAATGACTACTCCTTGACTCACTGAGGCTTGCAGGGCTCTTCCTGAACTGGCACGACTCCAATGACTACTTCTTGACTCACTGAGGCTTGCAGGGGTATTCTGAACCTTGGGGCTCCTCCAATAACTTTTCCTTGAATCACTGAGGCTTGCAGGGGTCTTCATGAACATTGGAGCTCCTCCAATGACTACTCCATGACTCACTGAGGCTTGCAGGGGTCTTCATGAACATTGGAGCTCCTCCAATGACTACTCCTTGACTCACTGAGGCTTGCAGGGGTCTTCTTGAACCTTGGGGCTCCTCCAATGACTACTCCCTGACTCACTGAGGCTTGCAGGGGTCTTCTTGAAGCTGGGAGCTCCTCCAATGACTACTCCTTGACTCACTGAGGCTTGCAGGGGTCTTCATGAACATTGGCGCTACTCCAATGACTACTTCTTGACTCACTGAGGCTTGCAGGGGTCTTCCAAACCTTGGGGCTCCTCCAATAAATTTTCCTTGACTCACTGAGGCTTGCAGGGATTTCTTGAACCTTGGAGCTCCTCCAATGACTACTCCTTGACTCACTGAGGCTTTCAGGGGTCTTCTTGAACAGGGGCTACTCCTGGGCTGCTTCGATAGATCCAGGTAGAACGAGAAACTGCAAAGTAGGAAATCTTCAGCTAATTCTCACACTAAAATGTGGGTGCTTGAAAAGTGTAAGATGCCTCAAATAGAAAAAATATTCTACAATATCAGAGATGAAAAATGTTAATTAACTAAATATGCAATAAATTATTAAATATATGTGGCTTTTGTTTCGTTTACTGGCATTATGGTTGTATGTCTTATTTCAAAGTTTTAAGAATTGTAATTTTGTTATTGATTATTTAATCTCAGTCTTTTCATACTTCTAACTCCTTTATTGATATATTGAAATGCTGTCCAGCTCATTGTGGTCTCTAAGATTGTATTGGCAAAATTTGAATAAAATTTGTTGTGTGAAAAAGTGTATGCTTATGTTTGGTGTTGGAGGTGATCAGTTGGGTTTCGAAGGACGTCAGGAGGGACTGAAGGAGGTTAGCAGGCATGGATATTTCCATAATGGTTTAGCAATAGCCGCCTCTTGCATGACTGTAACTTGCCCCATCAAATGTTAACTATATCAACGCTGCTGTGATCAGACCAAAGCTTCTTGTCCTTCTCCTTTGTCACATCACACAAGTTCCTCCTTGACTTACCATGTATGCCCCTACTCAGACTCTTGTCCTTTCCTCCTGAACTACTGATATTAGTTTAAACAATGTCACGCACTCAGTCATATTGTCTTGTGGGTCTGGTTTAGAAAAACAAAATAAAAAATATCCCCTACATTTTTGTTGGGCTGGGTCAGGTGAACCAGACTCTTTTTCTATGCCTGACCACTCACTTGTGTTAGGGGTTGACTGTACATTGTCAACGAGGGGTTAAAAGTTGAGGAGGCTTGCCAGGTAGTGGGGTCTAGCACGTCAGAGTGAATATCCTCAGGGTACATTTTTCAAACGCTACCAGTTTTCAAATGGCATCCGCTTGTCTGTTTAAAAGCGTGGACTTCAATGGTGGAGGCTTTGGGATTACACTAACCAGCTCTTTGGAGGAGTGGAAAAAACTCAGAGGTGGCAGGAAGGTAATTTTAGACACTGAGGGGCTTATTTACAAGCTCAGTGCACCACTGGAAAGTCCCCTTTTTGACGTTCTGGCGGCCCACAGTGCAGACCCATATCTACGAGGCCACGGAAAGCCACCCTACGTGGTTTTTCATAGCCTCGTAGATATGGTGTAAGGCAACACAGCTCAAGTCACTGCGTTGCCACACACTGCCTCGGGGAGGCGTGCGATGGGTGTTGCAGTGGGTGTTCGCACTTAACGCCCATGGTTTTTGACATATTTTCAGATTTACAATAAAGCATAATTATGGGAATGCGTAAAAACCCTGCGCTTCCCCTGGGGTGGCGTAAAGGTTGTTTTTGTGAAGGAAGGTGTCCCTTCCTCAACAAAAGTAACCTGATTTCAATGCAGACACCCAAGGTTGCCTGCATTGGTGCTAGGCAGTCATTTGTGCACCAGCGCAGTGGAAGAGTGCAGGATTCCTGCCCTTTTCTTTTGGCGCAGGGCAGCACAGCAAAATGGCGTGCAGTGCTGCCGTGCGTCAAATTGTAGTAGATGAGGCCCTCAGATTGTACGAACATAGATTTGTTGTTATCTCATAAAGGTCATCACAGCCTCAAGATTATACCAGTAGTGCCATTTTTACTACAAGGAGAGGGCTATTTCATGATCTAACTTGGAGAATGAGTGAGTGATTGACCGAAGGGATAGTGGATTGACCCTGTTTTGAGATTTGTTTAGGGGTAGTCTGATCAATGCAGATGTCCATGTCAGGCATGCATTATTATTGCTGGATTACAAATTGTAGCCAGGTTAGTGGGTAGTGGTGGTTGCCTGTTGGATCCCGGAAGGGTAGACATGCCCGCGATTAGACTGGAGTCCAGCCAGAGAGAACTGCCAAGATGTAGGTGTTGATCAAACAAAATCTTTATCACATGTGACCGCATGCTGGGCCATAAGGCAAGAAATGGATGATGGACAATAATGGGCAGCAGGATAGAACAAAGCAGAGCTGCGCTTTTCTTATCTTAGAGGTGGCCAGCCCAATAATGGTCGTGTTAGGGAGGCCGGGGAGCACAGTTTAAGTGTTATTGACAGTCATAGCTTAGGCACCATATCACCTCATACCTGCCCCAGGGAGTTTGCCAACCTACTAAGGCATCACTATTCCTTCATGGGCTCTTTCATGGCCATGTCTCCTTTTGTGCTTCCATTGCTCTTTTGTTCTTCGGACCCCGTTCACACTTTCACAGCGACCTTTCTCCTCTCATTCAGCCACTTCACCATCACTCACTCACAGGCAAAGATCTCTTACTGGTGACCATGTCTCCATTTTCCACTGTTTGAACGTCTTCCCTTAGTTCTACCACTGCTTGCTTGATTGGCACTGACATGTCCTACACAATCATGATCCTCCCCCTGGTGTCCTCACTTCTCCCTCTTGTTACATCAAGTTAATCACGCACAGGCTCTTCTCGTTCGCTTCCACACTTTGTGTGCCTCTTGATCCCACATCTTCAAATGATGTTCCTCTTTCAGGCTACTCACAAGATGTTAGATGTCTGGTTTGGTCTACCATACCTCATTAAACTTTATGGGTTCAGAATCATCGTCAACATCATAGTCCATGATGCACTCTTCGTTGGTTAACCCTCGCTGAAGGCTCATGTTTCTCAATTTCTCTGATGTTGTCATCACCCTTCCCTGGATGCAGTTCTTTTCTCTCTCTATTTCTTCCTCAATCTGTCTCAACCTCTCCTGACGTTCCAGTTGTCGCTTCTCTTCTTCTTTCTGCTTTCGTTCTGCCTCTTCTCGCCGCTTCTGATCTTCCTGCTCTCTTTTCTTCTTCTCTGCTTCCTGTTCTTGTTGTTTTATCTGATCTTCAGCTAGTTTTCCTGAAAATGGAATAAAACAATTTGTGAGTACAGACGTCAGGAAATGGTGGCACTAAAATATCCTTTCAATAGATGATTATATTCTGTGGATAGTAGTGTTTTATGGTTTGTTGTGCTAAATGTTGTTGATACACATAAAGCTATACAATTAAAGTAGGCCCTTGTTGTGACAAAGCAACAAAACACACATAGTGAAGGCCAAGGGCAAGCTTTGCCATCTGGGCTCACACACTAGGTGGGTTATGGACAAGCTATTATGCCTCTATGCTGCTTTTCCTCAGAGGAATGTTATAAAAATGGTGTCTTCACTTTGTGAGACAGGTGTGTCCGCTTTAAGAGGGGAAAGCTGTGACATATACATGTTGCTTACGTTTTGAATTTAGTTATCTTATGATGTGAGGGAGGTGTTGGCAGCCATCAAAAAAGTCCTGGGTATAAAGACCCTGGTCCTGATTGATGGAAATCTGTAGAGGAAATATTGAGTTATTGGCCCACTTGCTAGTGAATGCATTGAGGAGTGCAGCACTATTTGGAGCACCTAAATTCATGGTCACAAATGCTAATCGTTGACATCTTTAAAAAGGGTGAAAGGGTGGCCCATGGGTACTATCTCCCTGTTTCTTTGATAGATTTCACAGCGAAGTTACTAGGTACAGCCCTTGTAGACAGGTTGGAGCTCTGGGCCACGGATAACTCCCTTCTTTCTGAAGCACAGTATGGGTTTGTAAATGACTTGGCACCATAGAACAGTGTCCGAGCCTTTAATCAGTAATAAACACACCAGGGACAAGAAGGGCTCTATCCACTTAGACTTCATGGACCTCTCCTTGGCCTTGGACTCTGCTAATCGGTCTTTGGGAGATGATGACTTCCAAGGAGGTGAAAAAGTCCCTGGTGCATATTTTGAGACAGCTACATAATAATGTCACAGCACAAATTACTCAATCGCTTTATGATGATTTGACAGCTTATTCTGAGACTTAATTCAAAGATATTCTTGCAACCTTCACTTCTCAATCAAATATGCCATATGCAGCGTGAACTCCTCTCTTAGCTTTGGATACCAGTCTGGTTTCTGTACATGTATTTTCTTGGCCAGTGTCATTGGATGACTTAGGTCAGCTATCATTCAGTGAGCTTCTTAACATTGGTAGCTCTACTGCCTCTGGTTCAGCACTGGACTCAGTACCTACCAGAGTATGGAAACTAGTCCCTGACTTTCCGGCTCCACCTCTAGAAGCCAGATGTGATCCATCTCTGCCCCCAGAGTATGGAAACTAGTCTTTGGCTGTCCGGCTCCACCTCTAGCAGCCAGATGTGTTCCTTCTCTGGAGACTATGAAAACTAGTCTCTTACTGTCCGGCTCCACCTCTAGCTGCCAGATGTGATCCGTCTTTGGAGACTATGGAAACTAGTCTCTGACTGTCCGGCTCCACCTCTACCGGCCAGATGTGATCCGTCTCCGGAGACTATGGAAACTAGTCCCTGACTGTCCGGTTCCACCTCTAGCGGCCAGATGTGATCTGTCTCTGGAGACTATGAAAACTAGTCTCTAACTGTCCGGCTTCACCTCTAGCGGCCAGATGTGATCAGTTTCTGGAGACTATGGAAACTAGTCTCTGACTGTCCGGCTCCACCTCTAGCAGCCAGATGTGTTCCTTCTCTGGAGACTATGAAAACTAGTCTCTTACTGTCCGGCTCCACCTCTAGCTGCCAGATGTGATCCGTCTCTGGAGACTATGGAAACTAGTCTCTGACTGTCCGGCTCCACCTCTACCGGCCAGATGTGATCCGTCTCCGGAGACTATGGAAACTAGTCCCTGACTGTCAGGCTCCACCTCTAGTGGCCAAATGTGATCTGTCTCTGGAGACTATGAAAACTAGTCTCTAATTGTCTGGCTTCACCTCTAGCGGCCAGATGTGATCAATCTCTGGAGACTATGGAAACTAGTCTCTGACTGTCCGGCTCCACCTCTAGCGGCCAGATGTGATCCGTCTCCGGAGACTATGGAAACTAGTCTCTGACTGTCCGGCTCCACCTCAGGCAGCCAGGTGTGATCCATCTCTGGAGACTATGGAAACTAGTCTCTGACTGTCCGGCTCCACCTCTAGCGGCCAGATGTGATCCAGCTCCAGAGAATATGGAAACTAGTCTCTGACTGTCCGGCTCCACCTCTGGCAGCCAGATGTGATCCTTCTCCGGAGACTATGGAAACTAGTCCCTGACTGTCAGGCTCCACCTCTAGCGGCCAGATGTGATCTGTCTCCGGAGACTAGGGAAACTAGTCTCTGACTGTCCGGCTCCACCTCAGGCAGCCAGGTGTGATCCATCTCTGGAGACTATGGAAACTAGTCTCTGACTCCTCTAGCAGCCAGATGTGATCCGTCTCCGGAGATTATGGAAACTAGTCCCTGACTGTCCAGCTCCATCTCTAGCAGCCAGATGTTATCCATCTACGGAGACTATGGAAACTAGTCCCTGACTGTCCGGTTCCACCTCTAGTGGCCAGATGTGATCTGTCTCTGGAGACTATGAAAACTAGTCTCTAACTGTCCGGCTTCACCTCTAGCGGCCAGATGTGATCAGTTTCTGGAGACTATGGAAACTAGTCTCTGACTGTCTGGCTCCACCTCTAGCGGCCAGATGTGATCCGTCTCCGGAGACTATGGAAACTAGTCTCTTACTGTCCGGCTCTACCTCTAGCTGCCAGATGTGATCCGTCTCTGGAGACTATGGAAACTAGTCTCTGACTGTCCGGCTCCACCTCTACCGGCCAGATGTGATCCGTCTCCGGAGACTATGGAAACTAGTCCCTGACTGTCAGGCTCCACCTCTAGTGGCCAAATGTGATCTGTCTCTGGAGACTATGAAAACTAGTCTCTAACTGTCTGGCTTCACCTCTAGCGGCCAAATGTGATCAATCTCTGGAGACTATGGAAACTAGTCTCTGACTGTCCAGCTCCACCTCTAGCGGCCAGATGTGATCCGTCTCCGGAGACTATGGAAACTAGTCTCTGACTGTCCGGCTCCACCTCAGGCAGCCAGGTGTGATCCATCTCTGGAGACTATGGAAACTAGTCTCTGACTGTCCGGCTCCACCTCTAGCGGCCAGATGTGATCCGTCTCCGGAGACTATGGAAACTAGTCTCTTACTGTCCGGCTCCACCTCTAGCTGCCAGATGTGATCCGTCTCTGGAGACTATGGAAACTAGTCTCTGACTTTCCGGCTCCACCTCTACCGGCCAGATGTGATCCGTCTCCGGAGACTATGGAAACTAGTCCCTGACTGTCAGGCTCCACCTCTAGTGGCCAAATGTGATCTGTCTCTGGAGACTATGAAAACTAGTCTCTAACTGTCTGGCTTCACCTCTAGCGGCCAGATGTGATCAATCTCTGGAGACTATGGAAACTAGTCTCTGACTGTCCGGCTCCACCTCTAGCGGCCAGATGTGATCCGTCTCCGGAGACTATGGAAACTAGTCTCTGACTGTCCGGCTCCACCTCAGGCAGCCAGGTGTGATCCATCTCTGGAGACTATGGAAACTAGTCTCTGACTGTCCGGCTCCACCTCTAGCGGCCAGATGTGATCCAGCTCCAGAGAATATGGAAACTAGTCTCTGACTGTCTGGCTCCACCTCTGGCAGCCAGATGTGATCCTTCTCCGGAGACTATGGAAACTAGTCCCTGACTGTCAGGCTCCACCTCTAGCGGCCAGATGTGATCTGTCTCCGGAGACTAGGGAAACTAGTCTCTGACTGTCCGGCTCCACCTCAGGCAGCCAGGTGTGATCCATCTCTGGAGACTATGGAAACTAGTCTCTGACTCCTCTAGCAGCCAGATGTGATCCGTCTCCGGAGATTATGGATACTAGTCCCTGACTGTCCAGCTCCATCTCTAGCAGCCAGATGTTATCCGTCTCCGGAGACTATGGAAACTAGTCCCTGACTGTCCGGTTCCACCTCTAGTGGCCAGATGTGATCTGTCTCTGGAGACTATGAAAACTAGTCTCTAACTGTCCGGCTTCACCTCTAGCGGCCAGATGTGATCAGTTTCTGGAGACTATGGAAACTAGTCTCTGACTGTCCGGCTCCACCTCTAGCGGCCAGATGTGATCCGTCTCCGGAGACTATGGAAACTAGTCTCTTACTGTCCGGCTCCACCTCTAGCTGCCAGATGTCATCCGTCTCTGGAGACTATGGAAACTAGTCTCTGACTGTCCGGCTCCACCTCTACCAGCCAGATGTGATCCGTCTCCGGAGACTATGGAAACTAGTCCCTGACTGTCAGGCTCCACCTCTAGTGGCCAAATGTGATCTGTCTCTGGAGACTATGAAAACTAGTCTCTAACTGTCTGGCTTCACCTCTAGCGGCCAGATGTGATCAATCTCTGGAGACTATGGAAACTAGTCTCTGACTGTCCGGCTCCACCTCTAGCGGCCAGATGTGATCCGTCTCCGGAGACTATGGAAACTAGTCTCTGACTGTCCGGCTCCACCTCAGGCAGCCAGGTGTGATCCATCTCTGGAGACTATGGAAACTAGTCTCTGACTGTCCGGCTCCACCTCTAGCGGCCAGATGTGATCCAGCTCCAGAGAATATGGAAACTAGTCTCTGACTGTCCGGCTCCACCTCTGGCAGCCAGATGTGATCCTTCTCCGGAGACTATGGAAACTAGTCCCTGACTGTCAGGCTCCACCTCTAGCGGCCAGATGTGATCTGTCTCCGGAGACTAGGGAAACTAGTCTCTGACTGTCCGGCTCCACCTCAGGCAGCCAGGTGTGATCCATCTCTGGAGACTATGGAAACTAGTCTCTGACTCCTCTAGCAGCCAGATGTGATCCGTCTCCGGAGATTATGGAAACTAGTCCCTGACTGTCCAGCTCCATCTCTAGCAGCCAGATGTTATCCATCTCCGGAGACTATGGAAACTAGTCCCTGACTGTCCGGTTCCACCTCTAGTGGCCAGATGTGATCTGTCTCTGGAGACTATGAAAACTAGTCTCTAACTGTCCGGCTTCACCTCTAGCGGCCAGATGTGATCAGTTTCTGGAGACTATGGAAACTAGTCTCTGACTGTCCGGCTCCACCTCTAGCGGCCAGATGTGATCCGTCTCCGGAGACTATGGAAACTAGTCCCTGACTGTCCAGCTCCATCTCTAGCAGCCAGATGTTATCCGTCTCCGGAGACTATGAAAACTAGTCTCTGACTATCCGGCTCCACCTCTGGCAGCCAGATGTGATCCTTCTCCGGAGACTATGGAAACTAGTCCCTGACTGTCAGGCTCCACCTCTAGCGGCCAGATGTGATCTGTCTCCGGAGACTATGGAAACTAGTCTTTGACTGTCCGGCTCCACCTTTGGCGGCCAGATGTGATCCGTCTCCGGAGACTATGGAAACTAGTCCCTGACTGTCCAGCTCCATCTCTAGCAGCCAGATGTTATCCGTCTCCGGAGACTATGAAAACTAGTCTCTGACTATCCGGCTCCACCTCTGGCAGCCAGATGTGATCCTTCTCCGGAGACTATGGAAACTAGTCCCTGACTGTCAGGCTCCACCTCTAGCGGCCAGATGTGATCTGTCTCCGGAGACTATGGAAACTAGTCTTTGACTGTCCGGCTCCACCTTTGGCGGCCAGATGTGATCCGTCTCCGGAGACAATGGAAACTAGTCTCTAACTCTCCAGCTCCACCTCTGGCAGACAGATGTGATCCATCTCATGAGACTATGGAAACTAGTCTCTGACTTTCCGGTTCCAACTCTAGCAGCCAGGGGTGATCCATCTCCGAAGACTATGGAAACTAGTCTCTGACTGTCTGGCTCCACCTCTGGCAGCCAGATGTGATCTGTCTATGGAGACTATTGAAACTAGTCCCTGACTGTCCGGCTCCACCTCTAGTGGCCAGATGTTATCCATCTCCAGAGACTATGGAAAGTAGTCTCTGACTGTCCGGCACCACCTCTGGCAGCCAGATGTGATCTGTCTCCGGAGACTATGGAAACTAGTGTCTGACTGTCCGGCTCCACCTCTGGCAGCAGATGTGATCTGTCTCTGGAGACTATGGAAACTAGTCTCTCACTGTCTGGCTCCACCTCTGGCGGCCAGATGATATCCATCTCCAGAGACTATGGAAACTAGTCTCTCACTGTCCGGCTCCACCTCTGGTGGCCAGATGTGATACGTCTCCAGAGACTACGGAAACTAGTCTCTGACTGTCCAGCTCTACCTTTGGCAGCCAGATGTGATCTGTTTCTGAAGACAATGAAAACTAGTCCCTGACTGTCCAGCTCCACCTCTAGCGGCCAGATGTGATCCATCTCCAGAGATTATGGAAACTAGTCCCTGACTGTCCGGCTCCACCTCTAGCGGCCAGATGTGGTCTGTCTCATGAGGCTATGGAAACTAGTCTCTGACTGTCCTGCTCCACCTCTAGCAGCCAGATGTGATCTGTCTCTGGAGACTATGGAAACTAGTCTCTAACTGTCCGGCTCCAACTCTGGCAGCAAGATGTGATCCATCTCATGAGACTATGGAAACTAGTCTCTGACTGTCCGGCTCCACCTCTAAAGGCCAGATGTGATCCATCTCCGGAGACTATGGAAAGTAGTCTCTGACTGTCCGGCTCCACCTCTGGCAGCCAGATGTGATCCATATTCGAAGACTATGGAAACTAGTCTCTGACTGTCCGGCTCCACCTCTAGCGGCCAGATGTGACCGGTCTCCGGAGACTATGGAAACTAGTCTCTGACTGTCCAGCTCCACCTCTGGCAGCAGATGTGATCCGTCTCTGGAGACTATGGAAACTAATTCCTGACTGTCCGGCTCCACCCCCAGCGGCCAGATGTGATCCGTCTCCGGAGATTATGGAAACTAGTCCCTGACTGTCTGGCTCCACCTCTGGCAGCCAGATGTGATCCGTCTCCAGAGACTATGGAAACTAGTCTCTGACTGTCCATCTCCACCTCTAGCGGCCAGTTGTGATCCATCTCTGGAGACTATGGAAACTAGTCTCTGACTGTCCGGCTCTACCTCTGGCAGCCAGATGTGATCCGTCTCCAGAGACTATGGAAACAAGTCCCTGACTGTCCGGCTCCACCCCCAGCGGCCAGATGTGATCCGTCTCCGGAGATTATGGAAACTAGTCCCTGACTGGCCGACTCCACCTTTGGCAGCCAGATGTGATCCATCTCCGGAGACTATGGAAACTAGTCTCTAACTGTCCAGCTCCACCTCTAGTGGCCAGATGTGATACATCCCTGGAGATTATGGAAACTAGTCCCTGACTGTCTAGTTCCACCTCTAGCAGCCAGATGTGATCCATCTCTGCCCCAGAGTGGATCCACCTCTAGCAGCCAGATGTGATCCATCTCTGCCCCAGAGTGGATCCACCTCTGGCATCCAGATGTGATCCGTCTCTGCCCCCATAGTGGAAACAGGCATTAGTGCTTCCTCTTTTACAATACCCTCCGGCAGGTCCATTGGTGCTCACTAACTATAGACTCTTTTCTCCTTTGCCCTTTCCTTATAAAACACTGGAGATGTTTGTGAATAAATGACTCTCCGGATTTCTGGGGGTGTTTACCTTGCTAGACAAGGCCCATTGTGGGCTCCTTTCCTTCCATGGAATGGAGGGGGCTTTGGTTTTGGTGATGATGATCTGAGTATGGCAGTGCAAAAGGGTCATCAGGTAGTTGCGCAGCACTATTTGACCTGTCCGCCGCCTCTGACGCTGTCAACCATGGCATCCGGATTGCAGGGCTGACCAAGATGGGCGTCAAAGCAAGAGCTTTGGTGTGGCCGCCATCATCCTGAGACGAATGCTTCAAGAGTTCCATCTCCCCTCTTTTCGCTCCTCCTTCAGAGTAGTAGGGCAGGAACTCCCCCCTGGGCTCTCCTTCAAGCCCTACATTATTTAATGTGTATCTAAGACAACTGGCCAAGTTAGTCAGATCTCATGGCCTTAAGTTTCTGAGCTATGCAAATGATACACAACTAATTCTTAGGCGGGACTGCAACTCACACCCCCTAATGGCCTCTTTCCATTAACAGGCAATTTAACACTGGATTACGACGTCCTCCAGTGAATGAGGGACACCCTCCACAGAGTGGGTTCTGAAGTGTAGAGTCCCTTGTTTCCCACTATAATGAAAAAAAGCTGTCTCTGTAGGGATTTGTTACTTACGGTGTGTCTGTGATGGACAGTAAACCATCAAATCAGGGTGTCTGTCACTGCACCAACTACTCACACCACGTAGAATTGATGTTCTGACTACAAGGGGGTACATGGATCCATCCAAGAGGTGATACAACCCCCTACTCAAGGTCTGAATGGTGTAGCCAGTGAGCAGTCTAGTTGTTACCAGCTACCTCCGGATGTGTAGCACCCACGCGCTCCCGCCGGCGGGCGGAGAGCGCTTAATAAAAGGAAGGGGCGGGCCCGCTCGGGGGCAGTCTGCACCCACAAGTTCACTCGTGTGTGCATGTCCCGTTATTCGCGCAGCACGTGGGCCACCACACACGCGGCCAGAGCAGCATTGCAGATGCAACACTGGTGACGAGGAGGGCACGGACTCACGCTCCCACCCCTGCACACTGTTGAGAGCCGGCCGGTAGAACAACACGGCCCGACGACAGCCCGCACCACGCTGTTTGCAGTCACGTTGCCGCTGCTTGCCATAAACCAGGTCCAACGAGGGCCACCACATGGTGAGACAGCAGCTGAGCAACTTGCCTCATGGCCTCCAACTGCCGGTAAGGCGCAGCCCCTGGCCCTACGACGACGCCCACGTGCAGCAGCTTCCACTTTCCTGCCTGCCCACGTGGGCCCTGGGTACACCATGCATGTAGCCCACGTTTCACCGCTGCAGTTGACCCAACAGTGAACAAGGCACACACTCACACAGTGCCGCAGGAGCCCAAAAGGGAGAGGGCCAGGACAGATACGCCACAGCCAACGGGGACCCACCCATGCATTGCCACACCGCCAGCGAGCCCCAGAAGGGTAGACACAAGAGACACCACACCTTGCCAGGCGTGAGTGCAGACAACAGGCCGCGTCACACACAATATAGTGAATATGGGAGACAATCCAGATGGCCAGCCAGCGCAGGTCCGCGTCGTCACTCAGCACGCGCCTACTGGAGTACTGCCCCCATTCAGTGAAACGGCTGACCCTACAACGGCGTCCCCACGATGGAAGACGTGGTTGGGCTGCCTAGAGAAATTACTTTATAGCCACCAGGGAGACGGATGGGGCCGTAAAGCGTTTGCTCCTGCTTCATTATGCAGGGGAAGAAGTGTACTTACTCTTCAAGCACCTCCCGGGCACTGGGGGCCCAACTGAGTATGACGCAGCAGTCGCAGCGCTCAACACGCACTTCGACCCCCAACTGAATCCGGATTATGAGAGATTCAAATTACGCCAAGCAAGACAACGGGAAGGGAAGTCTATCGACGCCTTCCATACAAGATTGAGGGAGTTGGGGAGCACACACCTAGTCGATGATAGGGCCGCAGAGGAGATTCGAGCCCGGCTTATACAGGGGGTGCGCAGCAAGGTCCTACGAGGACTCATCCTGAGGCAGCCGAACATACCCCTCAATGACATCCTAGTAATGGCCCGATCACACGATTTGTCGGCCGCGCGAGCAGACGAAATGGACCTGGCATTGACGCGCATGACCGAAAAGAGCGCGACCATCAAAACAGAGAGAGCCGATGCCATCATGACACGGGACAAGAGCAGCAGGCCACGAGACCACCCGCCTTAAACTCCGAGAGGCCAGTGCGGATACTGTGGGCATGAGGAACATCCACCACACAAGTGCCTCGCCCAAGGGAAAACGTGCACCAACTGCGGAATTCCGAACCATTTCGCATCTGTGTGCAGGCGGAAGGGCCCAAGGAAGGAGAAAAGGGGAGCCAGGACAGTGCGCAAACTCGTGAGACAACTGTCAAGCGTATCTCTGGCATCATCTCAAGGAAGAAGGAAGAATGAGCGGGCCACTTACCAAGTCGAGGACTCGTCCATCGAAGAAGATGGAGGAGAAACGTACCTCGTGTCATTCACGCAGGCACTGAAGAAACATAGAAGGCCACAGCCCACGTGCACAGTGAAGATCGCCGGGTCAGAAGTAAGCGCGGTAATTGACACCGGCGCATCGGTGAATGTCATGGGGATCCAACAATATAATCGGCTGAGGCCCAAACCAGAGCTCAAATCATCTAAGACAAAAATATTTGCATATGGGCGCGATTCACCCCTACCGCTCCGGGGCAAAATGACAGTACCGATACGGTCAGAAGACAGTGAAATCACGACCGACATTCAGGTTATCAACCAAGAGGCTGACACCCTACTGAGCAGCCACGCAGCTGAGGGTTTGGGACTAGTCATGTTCGTAAGAAGTGTACAGGCGAATCAAACCAAACAACTACTAGAAAAATTTGCGAGCTTATTCCAAGGGTTGGATCGGATCAAGAAAGCACCAGTCAAGTTGCACATTGACCCATCGATCACACCGACGGCACTACGGCACAGGAGGATCCCCTTCCACCTCAGGCCCCTAGTGGAACAGGAACTGCAAAAACTAGAGGACCAAGGGGTCATTGAAAAGGTCTCTGGAACCACACCGTGGGTGTCCCCCATGGTGATAGCTGAGAAGCCCAGACAGCCAGGGAAGATCAGGCTATGCATAGATATGCGCCTCCCCAACAAGCCCATAAAGAGCAAACGTCACATCACACCAACGATGGATGACATAGTGGCTGACGTCAATGGGTCTCGCTGGTTTTCTAAACTAGACCTGAACGCAGGCTATCATCAGCTGGTCCTAGCCAAGGAGAGTCGCTACATAACCACGTTCAGTACCCACCTTGTGCTACGAAGATACAAATGCCTCAACTTCGGGATATCGTCCGCAGCAGAGGTATTCCAGGACGCAGTGAGGTAGATCCTAACTGGCCTACCGGGGGTGCTGAACGTGAGTGATGATATCCTCATCCACTCAGAAACCGCTGGCGAGCACTACCGCCACCTGAAGGCAACACTGAAGCGGCTTCAAGACCATGGCATCACTGTACACAAAGAAAAGTGCCTCTTCTTCCAGAAGCAAATAGAATTCTTTGGTTACCTGTTTAATCAGGAGGGCATTCAAGTAGACCCGCAGAAGTCCCAAGCGATCAAGGACGCCCCAGCCCCAGTGACAGTATCCGAAGTACGAAGCTTCCTGGGGATGGCCGCATACTGTGGACGGTTCACCCCCGACTTGGCTACCATCGAGGAGACACTTCGCAACCTCACTCGGGCCGATGCAATGTGGAAGTGGGGAACCCTGGAAGAAACAGCATTCCAGAGGATCAAGACCGCCCTCCTTGACCACACGACCCTGGTGTACTTCGACCCTGCCAAGCAAATGGAGATACTCGTCGATGCCAGCCCCGTAGGCTTAGGGGCAGTACTGACCAAAGAACAAGAACCCGGCAGATGGGCGGCCCTAGCATACGCCAGCAAGGCGCTCTCACCCACTGAGAAGCGCTATGCACAAATTGAGAGGGAGGCCCTGGCCATCAGGTGGGCGTGCCGTCATTTCCACTTATACATCTGTGGCCAACCGTTCAGGGTTACTACTGACCACCAACCCCTAGTGCCGCTGTTCAGAGAGTCAGTGCCGCACCCACCCCCGAGGATCGAACAGTGGGCCATCGGGCTCCAGCAGTTTGAGATGGAAGTAGCCTACCGCCCCGGCGCCAAGAACCCCACCAATTTCCTCTCAAGACACCCAGCACCCCAAGACGAACAAGGGGATGAATCAGTCGTTGACACGCTGGAAGCCCACTTAAACATGATTTCTACGTTAAGGTGCCCGAAAGCCCTGACGTTGGAAAACATTGCCGTGGCCGCAGAAGGAGATCCCGTACTGTCCAAGGTGTGAGCAGCCATCCAAGGAGGACACTGGCACCAGTTCCTGCAATCAGCCAACGACTGGGCCAGGCATAAGAGGGAATGTCTCCTAAAAATGTGGAGAATCAGAAACGAGCTGAGCATAACCCAAGGAGGGATTCTGCTAAGAGGGTCCAGAATAGTAATACCGTCCTCTCTGCAACATCAAGCGACCCAGCTGGCCCACGGAGGACACCAAGGAGTCAAGAGAATGAAGGCCCGGATGCGAGAAAAGGTGTGGTTTCCGGGGCTGGAGGCTCAGGTAGAAGAAACCGTGAAGAGATGTCCGGCCTGCCAGCTGACAAGTGCCTCAGAGAGACCAGCACCCATCCAGACGGAAGAACGAGGGAAAACCCAGTGGGAGAAGGTGAGCATCGACTTCAGGAGCTTCCCCGACGGTCGGGCGACCGTAGTGATGATCGACAGCTACTCCAAGCATCCCCTGGTAGAGGTGATCAGCTCCACTGCATTTTACCGGGTTGCCCCAGTACTTGAGAAGGCGTTTGAAATGTTCGGATGCCCGGAGGAGATCAAGAGCGACAACGGGCCTCCTTTCCAAGGGAGTTCCATGACTTCATGCAGCAACACAGCATACGACATCGCTGCATCACCCCACAATGGCCACAAGCCAACGGGGAGATTGAGAGGTTCATGAGGACCCTCAACAAAGCCTTACGGATCGCTGTGGCGGAGAATGAGGGACCCTGAGCGACATCTGCAATCATTCCTCTGAGAATACAGGGGCACCCCCCACAGCACTACCCGATGCACACCGTGGGCGCTAATGTTCAATGGAGTCCGCAGAGACACACTCCCTGTCTGTCCAGGGTGGATCCCGCCTCCATACTGTGAGAAAAATGTCCTAGAGCGAAGGAAGAAGCGGAATCTCGCTGCCAGCTGAATCCGGGGGGCAACACTCAGAGAACTGCGAAGAGGAGACTCTGTGATTGTGAAGGACAGGAGACCGGGGGGAAAATTCCAGACCAGGTACGAACCGGGCCACTGGACGGTGGTCAACATGAAAGGGACCATGGTAACAGCAGCGAAAGGGGGAGAGAGAGTGACACAAAACATCTCCTGGTTCAAAAGAGTGCCGGAACCTCGCTCCGTTCCAGAAGCTGACGACACCCCAGACAGCGGGGAGTACCCCGGGACCGAGGGAGAGGATTCTTCTGTGGGTACTGGGTCACAAGTAACCCCAGCAGCGCACCGTGAGGTGCACCAGGAGCTGGAGTCACCAACCACTGAGACCTGTGTGACAACGATGACAAACCCCGAGGGACTGGAGTCTTGCATTGCCAACTGGGGTGATCACCCCAGATACAAACTAAGAGAAAACCACAGGCCCAGCTCCCGCCTGAAAGACTATGCCTGTCGAGTGGTGGAGGGGCCAGGATCCCGCAGAAGAAAAAGAGACTGAGTTGAGATGGGATGTAGCCAGTGAGCAGTCTAGTTGTTACCGGCGGCCGCTGGATGTGTCGCATCCACGCGCTCCCGCCGGCGGGCGGAGCGCGCATAATAAAAGGAAGGGGTGGGCCCGCTCGGGGGCAGTCCGCACCCACAAGTTCACTGGTGCGTGCATGTCCCGTTATTCGTGCAGCGCGCTCGCCACTACACACGCGGCCAGCGCAGCATTGCAGATGCAACAAAGGGCACGTGAGGTGGAATTCAGCAAAGTATGGCTTTACTGAATAAAGACACAGATTTTGGCCCTTTAGAAAAGCCGAATGGTGCCCAACCACCTATAATAATTTCTGTCCAATACCAGACTTTTCCTTCCTGATGCAGTTTTTGATAAGACACCTTCGGATCCGTATTTGTTATGATCTGATTCAGCCGTACATTCAGCCTGACATCTAGGAGCCACACCGCGGTGGCAACTCTTCAGGTGCTGGACTATGAGTGGCCGATGATGGTGGCAGCTGCCTTGATGTCCCTAAGGCTTTTGTTAACACTGTGGGTGGGTGGTTGCAGAGACACCCATGTCTGTCTCATGCTAGTATGAGACAGCCCTCAGTGACTCCAGGAGGACTCAATGCCCCCAAACCTTGTGGTGTGCTCTATGGGTCTCTTGTGATGCAAGATCATTCATATGTAAGTGCAGTTGCGATAGGACCAGACCTCCAGATGTGAACACTACACCGATGACGTGATTGTTACGTGAAGAGTACCATCGACCTGTGAATGATGAATGCATGCACCTGAAGCTGATTTCGCTTATGACTCCTGGTGGTCTATAGGGATGGACTCACACCTACTTTACTCCCCAAAGTCCTGCTGGATTTAATACCCTCATTTCAAGATCATGTTACAAAGCAGATTGCCCAAAGTCAGCTCTCTTTGCTAAGATGGCTCAGCAGTTCCCATCAGAGTTTCAGGTAATTTCGTATTTCTAAAGAGTGACAACCCCTGAATGTGTACCTTGGTGCTGGAGGAAGACGTAAAGTGTATGCAAACTTGTAAAACAATGAACCGGGGAACTTGTTATGTAGATTGAAAGCCAGGTTCTCACAGCTTTCCTAAACTTCAGAAGGGTAGAATCAGAGCCACCGGGTCAGGTATGTGACCTTTCTTTTCTTTTAATATTACACAGTCCATTTAGACCTTTTCATACAGAGATACAGAACCCTGATCCTGAAGAAAGCCCACAGAGAAGGACAAACTAAGGGCTGAAACATGTTGACTGCCTATAAGGGTTGAATTATTTCCCTTCATTTTTATTATACCATACGAGAACATGAATAAATATTTTTGGTCCACCATAAGGCATTTTAACAGATTTGTATCTCAGTATTGGAAGTGGCAGGGTCAACTACCCATTTTTTTACCCTCACCATACGGACCCGTCTTAGGCTCTCTGCTGTTAAACACCACAAGAGCACCCCTGTTATGCTGGGATGTAGTCCACGCCAGTGATTGCTGTTATCAGTGTGAGGAAGTATGCCACCCAATGGTGGGTGAGGGCTACTGCCCATAAAAGAAGGCATTCCCTTTCATCCTTTCCTATGACAACATCGCTGGTTCACTAGTTCTTCTGTCCTCCGGAGACTCATTGCAGATACTCACTGAAGAGGGGGATGAATCCTAGTGTTTTGACTCAGCCTCCTTGTTGTGTAGTAAAATAACAGTTCTGGACCCTAATATGTTTCCCACAAAAAGGTCCAAGCGGCAAGTAACATCTGATGGTCAACAGCATCAAATGCTACCGACAGGTCCAAAAGGACCAGGACTGAGGGTGAAAGCTAGCAATAAAATTCACCAAAATTGGTAGTGAGCAAGCAAGAGGGACATTTTCTCACAGAGGCCCTGTGGCAAATTAGACTGCCCAGTGTTAGCTGTCATTGCTGAGAAAGAGCAGCTGTTCCCTGAGTGACCATGTTTTAGCTTCTAAGCACATGGGGTATTCTTCGTCTATCATCCTAGGTGGTATCCCATCTCTATCACGAGAACACGACCCCACCATGAGGTGGCATGCTTCATCATAGGGTTCCTCCTCTAACTGCAAATGGAAGTCTGTGGTGTGGGCTACAACTGCTCTGCAGGAGAGGAGCTCTTCAGGATGCAAAGTCTGTATGTGGGTAACTGGTGAATGAGGGGTACAGAGGGCAATGATGAAGAAGTGCAAATAAAAATACATCTTGATGGTACTAACAATACTTCACTGTGTCCCCAAGTGATAGGATTAAACGAAAAGGGAAATCTTCAACACAAATAGTGGAGAGTGATGAAAGACCTCCTTTCCCTCCTGTATGGCTTGGTTTGGAGAAGTGTGCCATTTGGATCTTTGAATTTTAATGTTTCCGTCTGTGAAGCGCAGCAGCACATGCGGCTTTAATACGGCTTATCACTCATGCGCCAAAGGCCTATCAAAGGTGCTGGTGCCACTCCCTGCTGAGCAGCGGCTGCTCCTGGGAGGGTGAGAGGCCTATCTACCAAAGGTGCTGCTGCCACCCCCTGCTGAATACCAGCTGGTCACACGGAGGGTCAGAGGCCAAACTATCAAATATGCTGCTGCCACCCCCTGCTGGACAGCAGCTGCTCCCTTGGAGGCTGAAAGGCCTATCTATTAAAGGTGCTGATGCCACCCATGGCTGAGCACCAGCTGCTCCTGGGAGGGTGAGAGATCTATCTATCAAAGGTGTTGATGACACCCATGGCTGAGCACCAGCTGCTCCTGGGAGGGTGAGAGGTCTATCTCTCAAAGGTGCTGCTCCCACCCCCTGCTGAGAACCATCTGCTCCTGGGAGGCTGAAAGGCCTATCTATTAAAGGTGCTGATGCCACCCATGGCTGAGCACCAGCTGCTCCTGGGAGGGTGAGAGGTCTATCTATCAAAGGTGTTGATGACACCCATGGCTGAGCACCAGCTGCTCCTGGGAGGGTGAGAGGTCTATCTCTCAAAGGTGCTGCTCCCACCCCCTGCTGAGAACCATCTGCTCCTGGGAGGGTGAGAGGCCTATCTATCAAAGGTGCTGCTCCCACCCCCTGCTGAGCACCATCTGCTCCTGGGAGGGTGAGAGGTCTATCTATCAAAGGTGCTGCTCCCACCCCCTGCTGACACCGGCTGCTCCTGGGAGGGAGAGAGGTCTATCTATCAAAGGTGCAGCTCCCACCACCTGCTGAGTACCAGAAGCCCCCTGGGAGGGTGAGAGGCCTATCCATCAAAGGTGCAGCTCCCACCCCCTGCTGTACAGCGGCTGCTCCTGGGAGGACGAGAGGCCTATCTATCAAAGGTGCAACTCCCACCCCTGCTGAGCACCAGCTGCTCCTGGGAGAGGCCTATCTATCAAAGGTGCAGCTCCCACCCCCTGCTGTGCACCATCTGCTCCTGGGAGGGTGAGAGGTCTATCTATCAAAGGTGCTGCTCCCACCCCTGCTGAGCACCATCTGCTCCTGGGAGGGTGAGAGGCCTATATATCAACGGTGCTGCTCCCACCCCCTGCTGTGCACCATCTGCTCCTGGGAGGGTGAGAGGTCTATCTATCAAAGGTGCTGCTCCCACCCCCTGCTGACACCGGCTGCTCCTGGGAGGGAGAGAGGTCTATCTATCAAAGGTGCAGCTCCCACCCCCTGCTGTACAGCGGCTGCTCCTGGGAGGACGAGAGGCCTATCTATCAAAGGTGCTACTCCCACCCCTGCTGAGCACCAGCTGCTCCTGGGACAGGCCTATCTATCAAAGGTGCAGCTCCCACCCCCTGCTGTGCACCATCTGCTCCTGGGAGGGTGAGACGTCTATCTATCAAAGGTGCAGCTCCCACACCGTGCTGAGCACCATCTGCTCATGGGAGGGTGAGAGGCCTATCTATCAAAGGTGCTGCTCCCACCCCCTGCTGTGCACCATCTGCTCCTGGGAGGGTGAGAGGTCTATCTCTCAAAGGTGCTGCTCCCACCCCGTGCTGAGAACCATCTGCTCCTGGGAGGGTGAGAGGCCTATCTCTCAAAGGTGCTGCTCCCACCCCCTGCTGAGCACCAGCTGCTCGTGGGAGAGGCCTATCTATCAAAGGTGCTGATGCCACCCATGGCTGAGCACCAGCTGCTCCTGGGAGGGTGAGAGGCCTATCTCTCAAAGGTGCTGCTCCCACCACCTGCTGAGCACCATCTGCTCCTGGGAGGGTGAGAGGCCTATCTATCAACGGTGCTGCTCCAAGCCCCTGCTGAGCACCATCTGCTCCTGGGAGGGTGAGAGGCCTAGCTATCTAAGGTGCAGCTCCACCCCCCTGCTGAGTACCAGCTGCCCCCTGGCAGGGTGAGAGGTCTATCTATCAAAGGTGCAGCTCCCCCCCCTGCTGAGTACCAGCTGCCCCCTGAGAGGGTGAGAGGCCTATCTATCAAAGGTACTGCTCCCACCCCCTGCTGAGCACATCTGCTCCTGAGAGGGTGAGAGGCCTATCTATCAAAGATGCTACTCCCACCCCCTTCTGAGCACATCTGCTCCTGAGAGGGCGAGAGGCCTATCTATCAAAGGTGCTGCTCCCACCCCCTGCTGACACCGGCTGCTCCTGGGAGGGAGAGAGGTCTATCTATCAAAGGTGCAGCTCCCACCACCTGCTGAGTACCAGAAGCCCCCTGGGAGGGTGAGAGGCCTATCTATCAAAGGTGCAGCTCCCACCCCCTGCTGTACAGCGGCTGCTCCTGGGAGGACGAGAGGCCTATCTATCAAAGGTGCTACTCCCACCCCTGCTGAGCACCAGCTGCTCCTGGGAGAGGCCTATCTATCAAAGGTGCAGCTCCCACCCCCTGCTGTGCACCATCTGCTCCTGGGAGGGTGAGAGGTCTATCTATCAAAGGTGCTGCTCCCACCCCCTGCTGAGCACCATCTGCTCCTGGGAGGGTGAGAGGCCTATATATCAATGGTGCTGCTCCCACCCCCTGCTGTGCACCATCTGCTCCTGGGAGGGTGAGAGGTCTATCTATCAAAGGTGCTGCTCCCACCCCCTGCTGACACCGGCTGCTCCTGGGAGGGAGAGAGGTCTATCTATCAAAGGTGCAGCTCCCACCCCCTGCTGTACAGCGGCTGCTCCTGGGAGGACGAGAGGCCTATCTATCAAAGGTGCTACTCCCACCCCTGCTGAGCACCAGCTGCTCCTGGGACAGGCCTATCTATCAAAGGTGCAGCTCCCACCCCCTGCTGTGCACCATCTGCTCCTGGGAGGGTGAGACGTCTATCTATCAAAGGTGCAGCTCCCACACCGTGCTGAGCACCATCTGCTCATGGGAGGGTGAGAGGCCTATCTATCAAAGGTGCTGCTCCCACCCCCTGCTGTGCACCATCTGCTCCTGGGAGGGTGAGAGGTCTATCTCTCAAGGGTGCTGCTCCCACCCCGTGCTGAGAACCATCTGCTCCTGGGAGGGTGAGAGGCCTATCTCTCAAAGGTGCTGCTCCCACCCCCTGCTGAGCACCAGCTGCTCCTGGGAGAGGCCTATCTATCAAAGGTGCTGATGCCACCCATGGCTGAGCACCAGCTGCTCCTGGGAGGGTGAGAGGCCTATCTCTCAAAGGTGCTGCTCTCACCACCTGCTGAGCACCATCTGCTCCTGGGAGGGTGAGAGGCCTATCTATCAACGGTGCTGCTCCAAGCCCCTGCTGAGCACCATCTGCTCCTGGGAGGGTGAGAGGCCTAGCTATCTAAGGTGCAGCTCCACCCCCTGCTGAGTACCAGCTGCCCCCTGGCAGGGTGAGAGGTCTATCTATCAAAGGTGCAGCTCCCCCCCCTGCTGAGTACCAGCTGCCCCCTGAGAGGGTGAGAGGCCTATCTATCAAAGGTACTGCTCCCACCCCCTGCTGAGCACATCTGCTCCTGAGAGGGTGAGAGGCCTATCTATCAAAGATGCTACTCCCACCCCCTGCTGAGCACATCTGCTCCTGAGAGGGTGAGAGGCCTATCTATCAAAGGTGCTGCCGACTCACCCTGCTGGGCAACAGCTGATACTGGGAGGGTGAAAGGCCTATCTATCAAAGGTGCTGCTGACACCCCCTGCTGAGTACCAGCTGCCCCCTTGGAGGGTGAGAGGCCTAGCTATCAAAGGTGCTGCTCCCACCCCCTGCTGAGCACCATCTGCTCCTGGGAGGGTGAGAGGCCTATCTATCAAAGGTGCTGCTCCCACCCCCTGCTGAGCACCATCTGCTCCTGGGAGGGTGAGAGGCCTATCTCTCAAAGGTGCTGCTCCCACCCCCTGCTGAGCACCATCTGCTCCTGGGAGGGTGATAGGTCTATCTATCAAAGGTGCTGCTGCCACACCCTGCTGATCACCATCTGCTCCTGGGAGGGTGAGAGGCCTATCTATAAAAGGTGCTGCTGACTCACCCTGCTGGGCAACAGCTGATGCTGGGAGGGTGAGAGGCCTATCTCTCAAAGGTGCTGCTCCCACCCCCTGCTGAGCACCATCTGCTCCTGGGAGGGTGAGAGGCCTAGCTATCAAAGGTGCAGCTCCACCCCCTGCTGAGTACCAGCTGCCCCCTGGGAGGGTGAGAGGCCTAGCTATCAAAGGTGCAGCTCCACCCCCTGCTGAGTACCAGCTGCCCCCTGCGAGGGTGAGAGGTCTATCTATCAAAGGTGCTGCTCCCACCCCCTGCTGAGCACCATCTGCTCCTGGGAGGGTGAGAGGCCTATCTATCAAAGGTGCTGCTCCCACCCCCTGCTGAGCACCATCTGCTCCTGGGAGGGTGAGAGTTCTATCTATCAAAGGTGCTGCTGCCACACCCTGCTGATCACCATCTGCTCCTGGGAGTGTGAGAGGCCTAGCTATCAAAGGTGCAGCTCCACCCCCTGCTGAGTACCATCTGCTCCTGGGAGGGTGAGAGGCCTATCTATCAAAGGTGCAGCTCCACTCCCTGCTGAGTACCAGCTGCCCCCTGGGAGGGTGAGAGGCCTATCTATCAAAGGTGCTGCTCCCACCCCCTGCTGAGCACCAGCAGCTCCTGGGAGGGTGAGAGGCCTAGCTATCAAAGGTGCTGCTCCCACCCCCTGCTGAGAACCATCTGCTCCTGGGAGGGTGAGAGGCCTATCTATCAAAGGTGCTGCTCCCACCCCCTGCTGAGCACCAGCAGCTCCTGGGAGGGTGAGAGGCCTATCTATCAAAGGTGCTGCTCCCACCCCCTGCTGAGTACCAGCTGCCCCCTGGGAGGGTGAGAGGCCCAGCTATCAAAGGTGCAGCTCCACCCCCTGCTGAGTACCAGCTGCCCCCTGGGAGGGTGAGAGGCCTAGCTATCAAAGGTGCAGCTCCACCCCCTGCTGAGTACCAGCAGATCCTGGGAGGGTGAGAGGCCTATCTATCAAAGGTGCTGCTCCCACCCCCTGCTGAGTACCAGCTGCCCCCTGGGAGGGTGAGAGGCCTATCTATCAAAGGTGCTGCTCCCACCCCCTGCTGAGTACCAGCTGCCCCCTGGGAGGGTGAGAGGCCTATCTATCAAAGGTGCTGCTCCCACCCCCTGCTGAGCACCAGCAGCTCCTGGGAGGGTGAGAGGCCTATCTATCAAAGGTGCTGCTCCCACACCCTGCTGAGTACCAGCTGCCCCCTGGGAGGGTGAGAGGCCTATCTATCAAAGGTGCTGCTCCCACCCCCTGCTGAGCACCAGCAGCTCCTGGGAGGGTGAGAGGCCTATCTATCAAAGGTGCTGCTCCCACACCCTGCTGATCACCAGCTGCTCCTGGGAGGGTGAGACACACTCAGGTTTCTCTAGGCTAGAGGCTGCCACTGTCCTGAAGTGAGGAGCAGGGTTATCAGAAACACTCCTCTCCGCTAGCTGGAGCTTGTTCTGAATCAGTATGGTTTATTTTGTTCTACTAAAAAAACATATGAAGTTGTAAAACAGTATCGTAGATATATACTATATCAATAATCAATCTAAATAAATTTGTCATAAATATAGTTGCAAGTGTAAGAAGCAGATCTACAACTAGTGAAGCCACAGCATAACAACAATGGTAGTAAGTACGTTTGTGGTGCAAATTAAAAAAATACAAAATAAAGTGCATCAGGAGTTTGGCTGATGTAAGATCACAGGGACAAAGATTAAATGTTTCAAGAAGGGTCCAGACTTTTGAATACTGGTTTAAAGCCTGGAGAGTGGACAACAATCACAACCTCCCGAGCCCAAAGACACCGAAGGCTCCATTCACCCAGGCGATGTCTGAAGCAGATCTGATCGGATTAGAGAGATCGCTACTTACATTGTGATCATACAAAATGGATACATTGCTATTGATACATTTTTGTCAGGTCACTTGCTCTTCACTCCATAAGCGCTGAGTCTGCAGCGTACATGAAAACTATTATAATTTTATTACCTCAATGTTGTATGTTCTTTCCCTGTCTCCTCAGGGAATCTTCCAGTTCATTTGACTAGAGCATAAAAAGCAGGGTTGCCAATCCGCAGCCCCAATGGACTCTTGTTGTCACTGCCAAACTGTCAATGTATCGCCTCTTACTCTCTAACACACACTGAAGGAAGGTCACACACACTGAAGAACGGTCACACACACTGAAGGAAGGTCACACACACTGAAGGAAGGTCACACACACTGAAGGAAGGTCACACACACTGAAGGAAGGTCACACACACTGAAGGAAGGTCACACACACTGAAGGACGGTCACACACACTGAAGGAAGGTCACATACACTGAAGGAAGGTCATACACACTGAAGGAAGGTCACATACACTGAAGGAAGGTCACACACACTGAAGGACGGTCACACACACTAAAGGAAGGTCACACACACTGAAGGACGGTCACACACACTGAAGGAAGGTCACACACACTGGAGGAAGGTCACACACACTGAAGGAAGGTCACACACACTGAAGGAAGGTCACACACACTGAAGGAAGGTCACACACACTGAAGGAAGGTCATACACACTGAAGGAAGGTCACACACATTGAATGACGGTCACACACACTGGAGGAAGGTCACACACACTGAAGGAAGGTCACACACACTGAAGGACGGTCACACACACTGAAGGAAGGTCACACACACTGAAGGACGGTCACACACACTAAAGGAAGGTCACACACACTGAAGGACGGTCACACACACTGAAGGAAGGTCACACACACTGGAGGAAGGTCACACACACTGAAGGAAGGTCACACACACTGAAGGAAGGTCTCACACACTGAAGGAAGTTCACACACACTGAAGGAAGGTCACATACACTGAAGGAAGGTCATACACACTGAAGGAAGGTCACACACACTGAAGGAAGGTCACACACATTGAAGGAAGGTCACACACACTGAAGGAAGGTCACACACACTGAAGGACGGTCACACACACTGAAGGACGGTCACACACACTGAAGGACGGTCACACACACTGAAGGAAGGTCACACACATTGAAGGAAGGTCAAACACACTGAAGGAAGGTCACATACACTGAAGGAAGGTCATACACACTGAAGGAAGGTCACACACACTGAAGGAAGGTCACATACACTGAAGGAAGGTCATACACACTGAAGGAAGGTCACACACACTGAAGGATGGTCACACACACTAAAGGAAGGTCACACACATTGAAGAACGGTCACACACACTGAAGGAAGGTCACACACACTGAAGGACGGTCACACACACTAAAGGAAGGTCACACACACTGAAGGAAGGTCACACACACTGAAGGAAGGTCACACACACTGAAGGATGGTCACACACACTGAAGGAAGGTCACACACACTGAAGGATGGTCACACACACTGAAGGAAGGTCACACACACTGAATGACGGTCACACACACTGAAGGACGGTCACACACACTAAAGGAAGGTCACACACACTGAAGGACGGTCACACACACTAAAGGAAGGTCACACACACTGAAGGACGGTCACACACACTGAAGGACGGTCACACACACTGAAGGAAGGTCACACACACTGAAGGACGGTCACACACACTAAAGGAAGGTCACACACACTGAAGGAAGGTCACACACGCTGAAGGAAGTTCACACCCACTGAAGGAAGGTCACACACACTGAAGGACGGTCACACACACTGAAGGAAGGTCACACACACTGAAGGACGGTCACACACACTAAAGGAAGGTCGCACACACTGAAGGACGGTCGCACACACTGGAGGAAGGCCACACACACTGAAGGAAGGCCACACACACTGAAGGACGGTCACACACACTGAAGGAAGGTCACACACACTGAAGGACGGTCACACACACTGAAGGACGGTCACACACACTGAAGGAAGGCCACACACACTGAAGGACGGTCACACACACTAAAGGAAGGTCACACACACTGAAGGACGGTCATACACACTGGAGGAAGGTCATACACACTGAAGGACGGTCACACACACTGGAGGAAGGTCACACACACTGAAGGACGGTCACACACACTGAAGGAAGGTCACACACGCTGAAGGAAGGTCACACACACTGAAGGATGGTCACACACACTGAAGGAAGGTCACACACACTGAAGGAAGGTCATACACATTGAAGGAAGGTCACACACACTGAAGGAAGGCCACACACACTGAAGGACGGTCACACACACTGGAGGAAGGTCATACACAATGAAGAAAGGTCACACACATTGGAGGAAGGTCACACACACTGGAGGAAGGTCACACACACTGAAGGAAGGTCATACACATTGAAGGAAGGTCACACACACTGAAGGACGGTCACACACACTAAAGGAAGGTCACACACACTGAAGGAAGGTCACACACACTGAAGGACGGTCACATACACTACTGAAGGAAGGTCACACACACTGAAGGACGGTCACACACGGTGAAGGACGGTCACACACACTGAAGGAAGGTCACACACACTGAAGGAAGGTCACACACACTGAAGGAAGGCCACACACACTGAAGGACGGTCACACACACTGGAGGAAGGTCACACACACTGAAGGAAGGTCACACACACTGAAGGACGGTCACATACACTACTGAAGGAAGGTCACACACACTGAAGGACGGTCACACACACTGAAATGACGGTCACACACACTGAAGGAAGGTCACACACACTGAAGGAAGGTCACACACACTGAAGGAAGGTCACATACACTACTGAAGGAAGGTCATACACACTGAAGGAAGGTCACACACACTGAAGGATGGTCACACACACTAAAGAAAGGTCACACACACTGGAGGAAGGTCACACACACTGAAGGAAGGCCACACACACTGAAGGACGGTCACACACACTGGAGGAAGGTCACACACACTGAAGGAAGGTCACACACACTGAAGGACGGTCACACACACTGAAGGAAGGTCACACACACTGAAGGAAGGTCATACATACTGGAGGAAGGTCACACACACTGAAGGAAGGCCACACACACTGAAGGATGGTCACACACACTGGAGGAAGGTCACACACACTGAAGGAAGGTCACACACACTGAAGGACGGTCACACACACTGAAGGAAGGTCACTCACACTGAATGACGGTCACACACACTGAAGGAAGGTCACACACACTGAAGGAAGGTCACACACACTGAAGGACGGTCACACACACTGAAGGAAGGTCACACACACTGAAGGAAGGTCACACACACTGAAGGAAGGTCACATACACTGAAGGAAGGTCATACACACTGAAGGAAGGTCACACACACTGAAGGAAGGTCACACACACTGAAGGAAGGTCACACACACTGAAGGACGGTCACACACACTGAAGGAAGGTCACACACACTGAATGACGGTCACACACACTGAAGGACGGTCACACACACTGAAGGAAGGTCACACACACTGAAGGAAGGTCGCACACACTGAAGGACGGTCACACACACTGAAGGACGGTCACACACACTGAAGGAAGGTCACACACACTGAAGGACGGTCACACACACTGAAGGACGGTCACACACACTGAAGGAAGGTCACACACACTGAAGGATGGTCACACACACTGAAAGAAGGTCACACACACTGAAGGAAGGTCACACACACACTGAAAGAAGGTCGCACACACTGAAGGACAGTCACACACACTAAAGGAAAGCCACACACACTGAAGGACGGTCACACACACTGAAGGAAGGTCACACACACTGAAGGACGGTCACACACACTGAAGGAAGGTCACACACACTGAAGGAAGGTCACACACACTGAAGGACGGTCACACACACAGAAGGAAGGTCACACACACTGAAGGACGGTCACACACACTGAAGGAAGGTCACATACACTGAAGGAAGGTCACACACACTGAAGGACGGTCACACACACTGAAAGAAGGTCACACACACTGAAGGAAGGTCACACACACTGAAGGACAGTCACACACACAGAAGGAAGGTCACACACACTGAAGGAAGGTCACACACACTGAAGGACGGTCACACACACAGAAGGAAGGTCACACACACTGAAGGAAGGTCACACACACTGAAGGATGGTCACACACACTGAAGGAAGGTCACACACACTGAAGGAAGGTCTCACACACACTGAATGAAGGTCGGGTCAGCTTCTCCTGTGCAATTTAAAAGGGCCTCTTGATTTTGGAGAGTTCACTGGTCAGTGGGGCCTGGGCACATCTCGGCATTGAGATGGGACTGATAACGGAATCAGAAAGAGTAGGGCTGGGAACCTTTAGAAACCTTTTTTTTCAACATATATCGGTGAGGCTGACATTCTGGGTGATCCTTGAGTCTCTCCCATGCCAGCGTCTCCCTGCCTGCTGAGACCAGAGGAACCCTGTGTGGAGAGGGAGAACACCTGGAGGGAGCTAGGTCCATTGGGGGACCTGGCGAGTGCATCCCTGCAATGAGCTGTGAGACGATGCTGTTGCACCGATCGGGCATCCACCCATGTGCTGGTCTAGGTCAGCTGCCTCATCTGCCAGAGCGAGCCATCATGAGTCTAAAGTGATGTTGAACCATTCGGGTCGTCTGTGCTGATTTGAGTCTGCAACCCTGTATGCCAGAGGGGCCCGCCACAATGGTAACTGCTGTTGCGCAATGTCCTAAAGATCGAGTCTGATCACTAGGATCAAGCCATATTTCATCTCACAATGAGTTTCAAAGTGGCATAAACCCCACAGACCAAAGACGCCACGCTGCTTCTTCTTTTCTCAGTGACGTTGTTTGTATTTACTTAGTGCTGCTAAAACTTAGATCCCTCTAACATATCTCAGATTTTAGCTCTGCATTTTAATATTCAACTCACTGCGATTGGCCCTAATTTTATCTCTTGGTTTTGACTGATTTAATGCATTAATGTTTCTATCTTATATTGTAAAGACTGTTAACAACCATGCATTTCATATTCTGACGTAAGCATTGGGCAAAGGGCCAACTTATGAGCTTTGGCTAAGATGTGCTCGTCCCAGGTACTCCATCATCTATGGCTTGAGTGTGAATGATACTTTTTGGAGGGAGTATTATGTTAAGCACTTTATAGCCGGCTGGGAGAGTTTTATCAGGAAATAAGGTTTTAATGAGCATGAGATCGAATGATTCAATTATAGCTCGATTGTAGGCATAATAGAGCGTGTGCTGTATTCAATAGGCATCATAACACCTGCACGTCCGCACTTTAATGCATGGAGTTTGCACAGTATGATAAGCACTTTACTGCCAGAACAGGTATAAAGAATTAAGGGCCAGATGTACGACCATTTTTTGCAGTTGCAAAAGGTAAATCAACCCGTTTGCGACCGCAAAAAACGGTGGGGGTATGTACAAACGCTATTTTGGGACTCGCTATTAGGAAGGGGCGTGCCAAGGGCGTCCCTTCCTAATAGCGAGTCCAAATGGCATGCACCATTGTTTTCCGACCGCATTTGCGGTCGGAAAACACTCGCAGTTTACCACCTACTTCAAGTAGGTGGTAAACCACTCGCAAACGGAAAGGTGTCCCCAGGGGACCCCTTCCCCTTTGTGAATGTTTGCCAAAATATTTTTTAAGAGCAGGCAGTGGTCACAGAGACCACTGCCTGCCCTTAAAAAAGGAAACTGAAAAGTTTCATTTTTCTTTTTTAAATGCATCCCATTTTCCTTTAAAGAAAACTGGCTGCGTTTTAAAAAAACAAATTGCTTTATTTAAAAGCAGTCACAGACATGGTGGTCTGCTGACCCCAGCAGGCCACCATCCCTGGGAGTGCTATCCATTCCCAATGGGGTCGCAAATTGTGCTTGCCTCATGAATATTGATGAGGCATGAAATTTGCTACCCAATTGGGAATCGCAACTAGTGTCTGAGACACTGTTGTACATTCACTTTAGCGAGCGCAAATTGCGAGTCGCAATTGACGCAATTTGCGACTCGCTAAAGTGAATGGTCGGACATCTGGCTGTAAGTTGTTCCGGAAACAGGGTACAAGGGGATTTCATTGAGGCTCGTTTTGGTGGATTCTGAACATTTACTCCAACAGTTTTCATGATCTGGTTCAGCTCATTCTGACCAACCCCAATACAATATTGTTTTAATTGATAACTAGACTCAGCCTAGACTCAGCCTAATTTGATTGTATGTTAAATGGTTCCGTTTTTAATGTGTTTTGAATGTACATGTAATGGCTTTAATTAACTATGCACGATAAATAAAACTGACACACTGATTGGCACAGAATCACCCGATCGGGCATCCGCCTATCTGCTGAACAAAGACATTGAATCAGTATGCGAGAGGGGGCTGCTGTGAAGATTGCTGTTGCCACACTGATCAGGCCTTCGCCTGTTTGCTGCCAAGGAGGGGGGTGCTGTGAAGAGCAAGGGCTGTAGCCCTAGTTGAACCATCTGCCGAGAGAGAGGAGAGTACCACCGGGACCATCACAGCCTGCAGAATAAATCTGAGTCCTGCAGATGACCAGCGTCTCTGCTGGCCACAGCGAGACCGCCTCTCAGTGCCAACACTGGTTCACGCTCACTGTGATGCTGGAGTGGCAAACACTCTTGGGGTCTTCCATCCAGAACCACCAGCAGGAGCGAGTCGGACTCATTGCTGGCCTCATAGCGCTACAGCACTGGAACACTTTGACCTTTGTAAAGCCATAGTGGGACTTCTAAGACTCAGGTTCATAACGGGGTCTACCCTGAAGGTCACTATCATAAAAGGGGAAAAACCATGACCAATAGTCTTAGAACTGTACTTGGAAAATGCTAGATTGTCGGTCTTAAGACCACTGTGTATATTATTTGTGTATGTTGTATTTGACTTTGTGTTCTTATATAAAATACTACTTTTACCATAAAAGTGAGTATGTGGCTGGACATTCATTTATTGATGTTACTGTGTGTTCTTTGAGTCATTAACCTGTGTATGCCTCCTACCTCCCCCCCTGAACAGCCTTGGACAGCTCGACCTGCTCTAGCACTGAGAGTCAAGTGCAGAAGGGGTACTTGGCCCAGTTACTCAGAACAGCAGAAGTAAAAGTCCTCAAGGCCCACAGTTAGTCCCAGTGACCCGCACTTGCTTTGGCCCCCTGAAAGTGATTCTGACAAATCCACAAAGCGACCCTTCATCAGAAATGGACGGAGGGACTTTGAGGGATATTTTGAGCCCCTGCTCCTTTGACATCTGCTCCCAGCCAGGAAATAAGTGACAAAATATGTTACTGATGGCTCATTACAGAGAGGCTCACTACTACTGTGTTTTTTCCGTGATGCTCTGCTTGGATATTGCCTGGCACTCCCCTGAGATCACTTCAAGTCATGCTTCATGGCTGTGGCAGGCACCGGCACCTATGCCTGCAAACGGAGACATGTTTAGATGAAACAAAGTAAGAAGGACTCTGACCTCAGCAATGAATTCCACTTTAATTAAACTTATAGGGGCTTATTTACAAGCCCAGTGCACCACTGGAACGTCACTTTTTATGACATTCCGGTGGCGCACTGGGCTTAAAAATATTTTCGTGGCCATGTAAAGCCAAGCTGCCATGGCCTCACAGATATGGTGTGAGGCAACGCAGTGCAAGTCACTGGGTTGCCTCACACTGCGATGGGGAGGCATATTATGGGTGTTACAGTGGGTGTTCCTACATAACACCCATGGTATTTGACACATTCCCGATTTACAACAAGCTGTAAACCTGGGAATGCATCAAAAGCCTACGCCTCCGCAGGGGTGGCGTAAGGGTTGTTTTTGTGAAGGAGTGTTCCTTCCCCCACAAAAACAATCATTCCTACAACACGGACACCCTTGCACCATGGTACAAGGGTGCCTGCGTTGGCGCATGGCAGCCAATTGTGAGCCAGCGCTGTGAAAGAGGACAGGAATGTGCTGCATGTCATACATACGGTGCACTCCGGCAAGAGGACAGGAATGTACTGCATCTCATACATACGGTGCACTCCTGCAAGAGGACAGGAATGTGCTGCATCTCATACATACGGTGCACTCCGGCAAGAGGACAGGAATGTGCTGCATCTCATACATACGGTGCACTCCGGCAAGAGGACAGGAATGTGCTGCATCTCATACATACGGTGCACTCCGGCAAGAGGACAGGAATGTGCTGCATCTCATACATACGGTGCACTCCGGCAAGAGGACAGGAATGTGCTGCATCTCATACATACGGTGCACTCCGGCAAGAGGACAGGAATGTGCTGCATCTCATACATACGGTGCACTCCGGCAAGAGGACAGGAATGTGCTGCATCTCATACATACGGTGCACTCCGGCAAGAGGACAGGAATGTGCTGCATCTCATACATACGGTGCACTCCTGCAAGAGGACAGGAATGTGCTGCATCTCATACATACGGTGCACTCCGGCAAGAGGACAGGAATGTGCTGCATCTCATACATACGGTGCACTCCGGCAAGAGGACAGGAATGTGCTGCATCTCATACATACGGTGCACTCCTGCAAGAGGACAGGAATGTGCTGCATCTCATACATACGGTGCACTCCGGCAAGAGGACAGGAATGTGCTGCATCTCATACATACGGTGCACTCCGGCAAGAGGACAGGAATGTGCTGCATCTCATACATACGGTGCACTCCTGCAAGAGGACAGGAATGTGCTGCATCTCATACACACGGTGCACTCCGGCAAGAGGACAGGAATGTGCTGCATCTCATACACACGGTGCACTCCGGCAAGAGGACAGGAATGTGCTGCATCTCATACATACGGTGCACTCCGGCAAGAGGACAGGAATGTGCTGCATCTCATACATACGGTGCACTCCTGCAAGAGGACAGGAATGTGCTGCATCTCATACACACGGTGCACTCTGGCAAGAGGACAGGAATGTGCTGCATCTCATACACACGGTGCACTCCGGCAAGAGGACAGGAATGTGCTGCATCTCATACATACGGTGCACTCCGGCAAGAGGACAGGAATGTGCTGCATCTCATACATACGGTGCACTCCGGCAAGAGGACAGGAATGTGCTGCATCTCATACATACGGTGCACTCCGGCAAGAGGACAGGAATGTGCTGCATCTCATACATACGGTGCACTCCTGCAAGAGGACAGGAATGTGCTGCCTCTCATACACACGGTGCACTCCTGCAAGAGGACAGGAATGTGCTGCCTCTCATACATACGGTGCACTCCGGCAAGAGGACAGGAATGTGCTGCATCTCATACATACGGTGCACTCCTGCAAGAGGACAGGAATGTGCTGCATCTCATACACACGGTGCACTCCGGCAAGAGGACAGGAATGGGCTGCATCTCATACATACGGTGCACTCCGTCAAGAGGACAGGAATGGGCTGCATCTCATACATACGGTGCACTCCGGCAAGAGGACAGGAATGTGCTGCATCTCATACATACGGTGCACTCCGGCAAGAGGACAGGAATGTGCTGCATCTCATACATACGGTGCACTCCGGCAAGAGGACAGGAATGTGCTGCATCTCATACACACGGTGCACTCCGGCAAGAGGACAGGAATGTGCTGCATCTCATACATACGGTGCACTCCGGCAAGAGGACAGGAATGTGCTGCATCTCATACATACGGTGCACTCCGGCAAGAGGACAGGAATGTGCTGCATCTCATACATACGGTGCACTCCTGCAAGAGGACAGGAATGTGCTGCATCTCATACATACGGTGCACTCCGGCAAGAGGACAGGAATGTGCTGCACTTCATACATACGGTGCACTCCGGCAAGAGGACAGGAATGTGCTGCATCTCATACATACGGTGCACTCCGGCAAGAGGACAGGAATGTGCTGCATCTCATACATACGGTGCACTCCGGCAAGAGGACAGGAATGTGCTGCATCTCATACATACGGTGCACTCCTGCAAGAGGACAGGAATGTGCTGCATCTCATACATACGGTGCACTCCGGCAAGAGGACAGGAATGTGCTGCATCTCATACATACGGTGCACTCCGGCAAGAGGACAGGAATGTGCTGCATCTCATACATACGGTGCACTCCGGCAAGAGGACAGGAATGTGCTGCATCTCATACATACGGTGCACTCCGGCAAGAGGACAGGAATGTGCTGCATCTCATACATACGGTGCACTCCGGCAAGAGGACAGGAATGTGCTGCATCTCATACATACGGTGCACTCCTGCAAGAGGACAGGAATGTGCTGCCTCTCATACATACGGTGCACTCCTGCAAGAGGACAGGAATGTGCTGCCTCTCATACACACGGTGCACTCCTGCAAGAGGACAGGAATGTGCTGCCTCTCATACACACGGTGCACTCCTGCAAGAGGACAGGAATGTGCTGCATCTCATACACACGGTGCACTCCTGCAAGAGGACAGGAATGTGCTGCATCTCATACACACGGTGCACTCCTGCAAGAGGACAGGAATGTGCTGCATCTCATACACACGGTGCACTCCTGCAAGAGGACAGGAATGTGCTGCATCTCATACACACGGTGCACTCCGGCAAGAGGACAGGAATGTGCTGCATCTCATACATACGGTGCACTCCGGCAAGAGGACAGGAATGTGCTGCATCTCATACATACGGTGCACTCCTGCAAGAGGACAGGAATGTGCTGCATCTCATACATACGGTGCACTCCGGCAAGAGGACAGGAATGTGCTGCATCTCATACATACGGTGCACTCCGGCAAGAGGACAGGAATGTGCTGCATCTCATACATATGGTGCACTCCTGCAAGAGGACAGGAATGTGCTGCATCTCATACATACGGTGCACTCCGGCCCTTTTCTTTTGGTGTAGGGCAGCACAGCAAGAAGGCTTGCAGTGCTGGATTATTCCAAAAGCTTGTAAATGAGGCCGACAGTCCTTTAAACATGGGTCAGGCTTACTAGTGCAGACCCTGTCTGTGCACTCTCGCTGCCAGCTTCACTTGGCATGTAAGACCCACGCAACAACCATGGATCTTGACACATTCCCAAATTTACAACATAGCGTAAATCTGGGAATGCGTCAAAAGCATGTGCGTCCCCAGGGGTGGCGTAACGAGGAGAAATTATTTTATTTCTCCTCGTTTTTTCCTCTTTCTATGTGTGCTGCGTTCTGCAGCACACATAGAAAGAGGAAAATGCCTGCAATGATTATTTGTGTGCAGGAAGGGGTCCCTTCTTTCTGCAAAAAAACAATCATTCCTACAACACGGACAACCTTGCACCATGGTGCAAGGGTGCCTTTGTTGGCGCATGGCAGCCAAATGTGCGCCAGTGCTGTGAAAGAGGACAGGAATGTGCCATATCTCATAGATACAGTGCCCTCCTTCCCTTTTCTTTTGGTTTAGGGCAGCGCAGCAGGAAGGCTTGAGGTGCTGCCTTGTGCTAAAAATGTGGAAATGAGGCCCACAGATTCTGGAAACGATGCAGACCTTGTGAACACTGAATCCCTTTTCAGCAGTGTATGATCAAGAACTGACTCTTACCATAGTTGGGGCAGACAGGCTCATCTCCTCCTACATCGCACACGAGTTGTATCTGTGAGCGATCCGAGTTGATCACACGGATGTAGAAGGTTGGATTGTAGATTCCGTTGTACTGGCGATAGAGATCCTGAGACTTAAGACAAGTTGCACCATCATGAGATCCATATTTAACATACAAGCGACTTATTAGTGCTTGCTGCCTGACCTCTTTTCGCTGGCCAGGCTTAAGGCGACTTTCATCCTAAGGGAAAAAAGAAAAGGTTTGTGTTTCAGCACTGAGGGGCATCAGCCCATAGCTGAGAACAAGAATTAAAGTCACAGAAGCACACAAGAAGTTTACCCTGAGTTAGGAACTACGAAAAACATTCCTTCTGTTCACAACAAGTATTGACAATACCAGTAGGTCTGGCTTAGAACTGAGAGTGCCTGAATATGTTTATCCATGCAGTCACTCATCTATCCATTCATGCAATCACTCACTCATCATCCATTCACTCACTCGTCCTTGCACTCCTGCATCTATTTATCCATGAATTGACCCATTTTTGCATTCAGTGCCCTGCAGGTTACTGAGCTATCCTAAGTGAAGTGCTGCTTACCCGGCTTCTGACCTCTTTTTCTCAGATACTATTGAAATTGCCCAACTACCACTGTATTCATCAACTACTGAGTGGCATCACTTTAGAACCATCTTCCCTTGTGAGTCATAGTGGGCCATCTGTTCTTCTGTAATGGCATTAAACCCTGGCTTTACATACAGTAGGGGCTCCTTAGCCCCACCATTGTCTGCTCAGTCTTAGCGCCTTGATTCCATTTGAGTGGGTGTAGGTGACACTTATGAACACTGGAAAACATAACATAACATAAAAGGGGGGGAAAGGGATTGTGGCAGCAGCACACTCACAGTGATCCCGCAACTGTTGTGTATATCTAGATGTCAAGGGAGCAACCCCTTCCCACGCACTCTTCACGCTGCCGCCTCAGGGATGAGTGAGGGTCTGGGCAGCTTATGGGTGGCGTACGGTTTGCAGTTATAGGACAGACATATGAAGGGCTCTGTTACATTAATTAGCAGATTCATCGGGAAAATCACCCATGAGAATATGAAAAAAACACATACGTGATGGTGCCAGGAGACCATCTACTGACTTCCATGTCATTTGGACAGCAGCTGAAACACCACAGTGCCTTGATGTCATATTAATTAAGTACAGCTGATAGATTCTAGGAGCTGAACCTGCCACATCATCTATTAATGTGGGGTTATAGGAAATAGTTGAGTAATAAGCCCCACTTTACTAACCTGCACAACCTTGTGCCCCTATACCATTTTTACCCAATAACTGGCACTGATAGGAAGGGACAAACCTACACCACGGCACTCGGAGTAGATCAGATTTGCCCCATCTCTGCAACTCTATGTAAAATCCTAGGACCACACTTATCCTAGTGTTGTGTTGCCTTCGAATCAAGCAAGGGGCGCAAGGGTGACGCAACACTAAAGTCAGATGTATTAAGCCATGTAAGGTCACCTTGCGTGGCCCTGCATTGCTTGAGAAATCTGGATTAATGCGATGCGTAACTCGACCCCAGCGACACATTCCATGAATGGCGCATGGATGTTTCCCTGCATCCACCCATGGATTTTGGCTCATTCTCAGTTTTACCATGAGTGGAAGACCTGGGAATGCGGCAAAGTGCTATGCGTCCCCAGGAAAGGCGGAACAAGGAGAAATATCTTTATTGATTTTCCTCTTTCTGCATTCTGCGGCACACATAGAAAGAGGGAAATGCCTCTGAGGATTGTTTGTGTGCAGGAAGTTATCCTTTTCTGCATAAAAAGAATCCTGCCTGCAACACAGGCACCCTTGCACGACGGTGCAAGGGTGCCTGCGATTAGCACTAAACAGCCAAAAGTGCACCAGTGCAAGAAATGGACAGGAATGTGCTGTATAAGGTTAAATGCAGCGAATTCCTGCCTTTTCACGCAGAGCAGCAAGGTGGCTTGCTGCATTGCGCTGCATGAAGGTAGGATAAATCTGGGCCTTAGTAGATCACTGGGTCCAGGGAGGGTGAAAACAAAGACATCTTATTCCTCCACTGAAGTCCATGTAAATTCATAAACAGTTACACAACACCTGGCTGCAAACTGGAGAGCAGGGATGGGGAAGAAGAGAGAGCAATTCAGTGAACAAGCAGGGACACTGAAGTAGGACTAGAGACCTTCCTGATTAAAAGAGTCCCAACTTGGGTGAATTCTAACACTGCAGTACAGTCTAGTTCTTAGCTGGAGAGCAACAAACAAAACATGGTGTGGAACTGCTAGGCAGGAGCGGCTCCTCCATTAGAGCGGAGCGGAGCCCCACTGACGCAAATGTCCCCAGAGATGAAGGATAAAATGGTAATAAAGTTCATTTATTACCATTTTATTTTTCACCAACCCACCACGAGCTGAGTGTCAGGACAGGGGCGGGGCTATTACTGCAGCAGGGAGGAGTGGTGGGCTGGCTGTGCACTTAGGTTTAAAGTGCACATGTCTCTTAGGCCGGCCGGCTTGCGATGACCAGCCAGACATGCACATTTTAAACCTCTCTAACCCAGCTGTCCTAGACAGCTGGGTTAGAGAAAGCACAGGCCTCAAGTGCTCTTGAGAGCACTGAGAGAGGCCGCTCCTTCCAATACTGTTGCTTCTCTCATGGTTACCAGTATGAGAGTAGTACCAGGATTGGTTAGGGGTATTTGCTGGAGCCCGCGGATCCTGGAGGACACAGAGCAGAACATGGACCGGAGCGAGGATGTCGTGCAACAATCAAGGTAAGTGTTCATTTCTTTTTATTTACAGTGGCCACTCACCTTGCAGGCAAGCACCCACCCACCACCCATTTGTCGGCCCCTCCGCCCCACTCTTCCTTGTTACCAGCTGCCGTTGCTGCCAGAAGACTTGTGTCATGGGCCAGGTTTGAATAAAACTTGAGGTCATCAGAAAGTTGATGTGATGAGAAGGGTGGTCATGGCTACTCCAGAGAGTTTTGATCCTACTGCCTGCACATACCTCTCTAGGAGATTCTCTGTCATCTGATCTTTGGAGAAAGTGCACTAGCATTTCTGTGTGACAGTCCTGCCTTGTGCTCCATGACAAAGTCCAGACCTTGCAAGGAAAGGGCCCACAGCAGCAGCTTTCCAAATATTGCCTTTTATGGTCATCAACAGCCACATGGGTTTATGGTTTGTCTGAACTGTGATGGCTGTTATTTCAGGCCTTTCGAACTAAGGGGCTCATTACAATGGCGGAACGATCGCCACCGCCGGGTCGGCGGTGGTGATCGTTTCGCCATCGCAATGAGATTTACGCACCGGCATTTTAGGACGGCGGTGGGTATCTCGGTGGACGCAAAGTCCGTACGCCACTTTTCCGCCGGTGGCAATCGTAACGATTGCCTGGCGGGCGGAGCAGGGCCACTAATATGGTGGTGGTGCCTGGCAGGCACTGTCTGCCATATTAGGATGTGGGAAAAGACACGCCTTTCCATGGCGGCGATGCCACCATGGAAAGGCTGGCGGGGATTGGGTCTAGGGGCCCGTTGCGGGCCCCCCTTGTGTCTGGGGAAGGTGGGGTGCACTTGGGGGGTACCTATGCTACCCCCCTACATTTCACTGGACCAAGTGGCAGGCACCGTGTGGTGCCTGCCATGTGGTGCAGTGAAATGCTAGACTTGCGATTTTAACAATGTTAAATTGCAGAATGCGACCGCCATGGTGGGGGTCGCATCCTAATTCGTGGTGTGGGATCGCCGCATCTCTGGCGGCCGGTCCACACACCGCAGGGATGGCGGGCGGACTCAGGCCCGCACGCCATCCTAATGAGCCCCTAAGAGACAAGAAGCCAGTCCTTGACTCAAGCATGTATTTGGTCCCTAGAACTACAGGCATCAGATACTTGTGAATTATCACTCAGTTCTCATGTACCTCCTTTTCAGAGTCTGGTTTCAGGATCTACTGAGATCACTCATTTGTTCAGTACTTGGCAGAACTGTTGTCTAAATCGAACAAAATGAAAACAAGCATTGGCAAAGCCAATCGGTCTGTCTTTGGCTGCCCATCTATTGGTTTGGCCAATGCTTATTTCCTTTGAATATTTTTATTAAACTATAATTTAAGTATTCAAACATAGCCACCTGCGTGAGCGCGTGCATGCATGCCAAGGCACACCTGAGAGACAACGTTCAGGTTCGTGAAGCATGGGGTGTCTTTTCTCAGTGGCTTTGAGTAAAAGTAAATAATGACGTATGCGCAGCATGCACACATATCAAAACCGATGTGTAGAAAAGGCCTGGGTGAACGTATTCTAAGTGATAAAGACTTAAAGCATTTACACATCCCGTAAACACAATATAGAGGTACCTATAAGCAGGTGCAGACGGACAACATAAAGGGGCATATTTATTTACAATTCATGCAACGTTGTGCAGCAAGACAGGTTGCTGCGCTGCACTGCGCTGCATTGTGTGAATGGGAGGGAGCTGAAAAAGATATGATGCGCTTGAGCTCTCTTCGCACTGGCACAGTTGTGGCTGCCTAGCACCAACGCAGGCACCCTTGTACTATAGTGCAAGGATGCCTGTGTTACAGGCAGGATTATGTTTTGCGTAGGAAGGAACACCTTCTTTCATAAAAGCAATCCTTGAAAGCATTTTCCTCTTTCTGTGTGTACTGCAGAATAATGAGAAATAAAGATATTTTTCCTCTAAGTGTGCTTCAAGGAAGCATAGATTTTTGACTCCATCCCAGGCTTAAAAGTCTTTCAAATCTGGGTTTGTATCAAAATCCATGGGTGGATACAAAGGAACGGCCATGCTCCACCCATGTAACGCCTCGCCAACGCACAGAACGCAAGGCAGCTCTTTGCACTGCCTTGCTTTACTTTGCATTTACTAAACCACACGAATCCACGTATGGTGGCTTTGCATCGCTTAGTAAATGTCAATAAGGATTTTGCATCTGGGCTGCAACACAACGCAACCCTGACGCAAAACCTCTGTAAATGTCCCCCGTACTTTATATAGGTGTATATGCATACACAGATGGATGCTATAACTTGGGTAATAAAGATCTGACAATCTGAGATCTTAGTCAAGGTCAAGGTCAAATCACTTTATTCGATTAATTAAAATCATAAAAGTACAGTACACAGGACAAAAACAACAATAATATCATTCAATTCAGTTGGGCGATATATAAAATAAAAATAAAACATTAAAACATTAAAACTCCTACAAAAGTCTATAATTCATCAGATCTTGAAATTTATCAACTAAAATAATTACATTAAGAAGATTTTGAAAATTCATGCATCATTAATCATAGGAATTCTCCTTCTCCTAAGGCGAACAGCAGCCACAAGAAAACTAGCGATATTAAAAATGTTCCAGGTATCATCCAACAATTGAAGATACATTAAAGCTGGTCTTGCCTGTAGAAAACCTTTTCCCCTCAAAAGGGGGACTAAAAACCTCCTCCGTATTTCATTATAAAAGTCACAAAACATGATAAAATGCAATGTATCCTGCGATGAAAAATTATCACACTGGCACAGGCCTATATCCTCTGGCTTACACCAACCCTGAAGGTTACCCAGGGAGAAATGAATCAGGTTAAAACGGAACCTTGTCAGTAGCCAACGGTGATAGGGCTTGGTTACAATTCTCAAATAAGGCTCCATTGACGGGGAAGAAATAATTAAGTAATGAGCCCTAACCAAAGGTTTTTGAATCTCCTGTTCCTCTCGTTCTAACATCAATATATTTAAAAATTGTGCTTTTACCCAAATTACATCCTCCCTTTTGATCCCTTCTGGGGCATTATAAATATCAGGACGCCCTAGTTTAAAAAACATAGACCTAACATAAGACAGCCACGGGATGCTGTTAGATTTCTCCAGGGCAACAACATCCCGTAGAATTTGATGGTTCAGGGTTATCTCAGGGTTAAGCCAGGTTTTAAGCCAACAGACCAAGGGGGCCAGTCTCAATGAGTCGGTTACATAACCCATCCCCAATTCCTGATGAATAGCAAAAGTTGGGGTTGATTGGGGCACGGACAGAAGGGTTCGTAAAAATTTATTTTCGGCCATCTGCATCCCCATCTGCTGTTTGTAGCCCCAAATAGCAGAGCCATATGTAGCAATGGCCAAACATTTAGATCTGTAAATGGAGAGAATAGCTTCAAAAGGCTTTGCTCCCAATCGGTGTGTAAACCCTAATAAAGCTGATGTTGATCTTACTACTGCGTTTTTTTTTGCTCTAGATTGGGGGACCCAGGAGCATCTATCATCAAATAAGACCCCTAGGTATGTAAAAGAGGTCACTCTGGACACCTCCGCTCCATTGCATAAGAAGATTTTTCCTTTTCTTTTTCTTTGGCCCATTATCATAACGTGTGACTTTGACATGTTCACAACCAGATCCAGGGATTTCATAAAATCCCCAAATGCATCCAACAGTCTCTGAAGGCCAATGGCGGTTCGGGATCTTAGTCATCAGACTATGGACCTGATTTAGATTTCGGTGGATGGGTTACTCCGTCACAACGGTGACAGATATTCCATTCGGCGAAATGGTGCACAGACGAAATATCGATTTTTTATTTTCAAAGTACCAAAATATCGAGTTGGAAATATCGAAGGGACTGAACATCGACATCAAGAATATCGGTGACCAGAATATCGACATGAAGGTAAGAAATATTGTTTTTGTTAATATTGAAGTCAGTAATATCATTTGTAAAAATATCGTTGTTAATAATATCGATGTTTATATTAGTGTTATGTATTTTAGTATGTATTTTAAATGTGTGTTCTAGATTTTTGTTAAGTATTGTATTTTTTTTTAAATATATGTATTACATTTTTAGAAGTTATTCATTTTTTTAAAGTACATTTTGCGTTTTAGTTCCGTAGCGGGTTGTGGTTTTATAGGGGAATAGGGTGGGAAGTAATTTAATTATAGTAAATTTAATAATAATTTTTAGAAATTATTCATTATTTTTAATTAAATCTTGTGTTTTTATTCCGTAGCTGGTTGTGGGTTTATAGGGGAATAGGGTGGGAAGTAATTTAATTAAAATAAAGTAATTATTATTATTATTTTTTTTGGTATTGATAATTAATTAATTGTTAATTAATTATTAATTGGTAATTCATTTTTATTAATTGATTATTTGATAATTATATTAATTGTGTTTTTTTTAGGAGCAGGTTGTGGGTTTATAGGGGAATAGACTGGGAAGTAATGTAATTATAATGAAGTAATTATTAATTTTTATTTGTTATTATTTATAAATAATTTATTATTAATTAATTATTATTTGGCTATTTAATTTAAAAAATTATTTAATTCATAAGTATATTAATTTTAACCCTCTGCTATCCAACACTTTCCCTACAGTTACACTCCCTGGAGTGGGAATAGTAATTTTTACCCTTACGCTATCCAACACTTTCCCTCCTGTTGCACTCACTGGAGTGGGAATAGTAATTTTTACACCTCCGCTATCCAACACTTTCCCTACTGTTGCACTCTCTGGAGTGGGAATAGTCATTTTTACCCATAACCTATTCAACACTTTCCCTACTGTTGAACTCTCTAGAGTGGGATTAGTCATTTTTACCCCTACGCTATCCAACACTTTCCCTACTGTTGCACTCACTGGAGTGGGAATAGTAATTTTTACACCTCCGCTATCCAACACTTTCCCTACTGTTGCACTCTCTGGAGTGGGAATAGTCATTTTTACCCCTATGCTATCCAACACTTTCCCTACAGTTACACTCACTGGAGTGGGAATAGTAATTTTTACCCCTACGTTATCCAACACTTTCCCTACTGTTGCACTCACTGGAGTGGGAATAGTAATTTTTACACCTCCGCTATCCAACACTTTCCCTACTGTTGCACTCTCTGGAGTGGGAATAGTCATTTTTACCCATAACCTATTCAACACTTTCCCTACTGTTGAACTCTCTAGAGTGGGATTAGTCATTTTTACCCCTACGCTATCCAACACTTTCCCTACTGTTGCACTCACTGGAGTGGGAATAGTAATTTTACACCTCCGCTATCCAACACTTTCCCTACTGTTGCACTCTCTGGAGTGGGAATAGTCATTTTTACCCCTATGCTATCCAACACTTTCCCTACTGTTGAACTCACTGGAGTGGGAATAGTAATTTTACCCCTACGTTATCCAACACTTTCCCTACTGTTGCACTCACTGGAGTGGGAATAGTAATTTTTACACCTCCGCTATCCAACACTTTCCCTACTGTTGCACTCTCTGGAGTGGGAATAGTCATTTTTACCCCTATGCTATCCAACACTTTCCCTACTGTTGAACTCACTGGAGTGGGAATAGTAATTTTTACCCCTACGTTATCCAACACTTTCCCTACTGTTGCACTCACTGGAGTGGGAATAGTAATTTTTACACCTCCGCTATCCAACACTTTCCCTACTGTTGCACTCACTGGAGTGGGAATAGTAATTTTTACACCTCCGCTATCCAACACTTTCCCTACTGTTGCACTCACTGGAGTGGGAATAGTAATTTTTAGCCCTCCGCTATCCAACACTTTCCCTACTGTTGAACTCACTGGAGTGGGAATAGTAATTTTTACCCCTCCGCTATCCAACACTTTCTCTACTGTTGCACTCTCTGGAGTGGGAATAGTAATTTTTACCCCTACGTTATCCAACACTTTCCCTACTGTTGCACTCTCTGGAGTGGGAATAGTCATTTTATCCCCTCCGCTATCCAATATTTTCTCTACAGTTTTAGTTAATGTAGTGTATAATGTATTTTAAAAAGATTAAAAATATTCTAATTTTTTAATTTGTTATATATATTTTTTATATTTTTAATTATATTATTGGTGTATTTATATATATATATGTATTTATAATTTTTAATATGGTTTTTTAACAATTTATAAGTTATTAAAATAATTATTTATAAATATTATTATGTAAGTATATATATTATATTGTATACATATATATGTTTAATTTATTTTTACATTATATGTATTAGTTATCATTTTAAACATTTTAAAATAATTTTAACTATGTTTCTTTTAATTATATGTATTATTTACTTTATTTTACATTTTTTTAAACATTAAAAAATGATATTTTTAACAACAATATTTTTTACAACAATATTTTTTTCCGATATTTTCGTTCTTACCATTATGTAGATAGGACTTCGATATTCTGGACATCGATAATTTTGTGTTGATAATTTTGTACCTCGATATTCTGTCTGTTGATATTCTGTCAGTGATCCCGCCGAAATATAAATCCCATTATATCCTATGGGATTTATATTTCAGTGGGCAGGTTATCCGTCACGGTTGTGATGGAGTAACCTGTCCGTCGAGATCTAAATCAGGCCCTATGGCTAGGACACAAGGACTGAAATGCAGACAGTAGAGCCATCCATTGCGTAATAATTTAACATGGTTATTGGCTTAGTCCTCCCACACTGAATAAATACAGTCAGAGATTCAGGAAGCTGTTACCAGAATGCTGGGAGCGTATCGCACAGCTCCAAACACTGCGACAGGAAAGAGCCCTTTTGGCATTTTGAGGGGGCTATTTAAAATGTGTCCCACGTGGATGAAAATGTGGGTTGGAGCGTCGGTCATGAGATAGGAATGGATGTGGAGATTAGACTCTGAGATTAAATCTAAACAAGTATTGTGTGTAAAGCATGGTGACGGTTGAAAACTAGGTCCATCATTCGCATATGCTTAAAGGGAGTCCAAGTTTGGGCTACCAGTGAAGATGGCAGCATTGGAGAGGAGTGCACTTTGGTGAAGGGGAAGGAGTGGTGGAATTGGAGTAGGGTAGCTAAGACCTACTCTTCTGTTGATGTTGGTGTACCTCAAGCTGACAATCATCTATACCTAATGGTTGCCACTCATCTGATGGATTCCATGCCCCTGCTCGTGGTAGAATTATTTTCCCGAAATTACTCTTAATTATGTGAATGGGCATCATCGTTTTATTATCCTTAATTCGGCATCAGAGAGTAAGGTGGCATTTCCAGAATTGCCTTAATTACTCCAGTGTCATTGAAATTTCGCCCCAGCCTAATGGCCTTATTATTCAGGGATATGGGGCTGACACATAAAAGGGCTTCCAGAATCTGTGTCTATGGGGAAACACGCTTGTACATTAGGGCCAAACTCACCTGAATATTATACTCGCTGCCTATATAAGTAAAAGCATAGCTGAAGACGTAGGGGGTCTGGTTGACAAAATTCACTTGGTTGTTCCCCATGGTGGCAACGCGTCTTCACGCCTGCGATGCTCCAAGGATCCTGGGTGTCCCAAAGAGGTGCAGAATCTGCGGTAACAAGAAAACAAACAGGATAAATGACTTATAGTTCAAGGGCTGAGAGGATGGATTTGAGCAGAGCACAAATGATAGGATAAAGCATCAGAGGAACCCAAGATAGAGGTTGACTTAGTACAACAAATAACACCCAAACTGGAAAAAGAAATTAAAAGTGGAATGAATATTCTATTTACTTACACATGTTCTGAAATAACAAAGCAGCATTGACAGCCAGGACAGAAACTACGAAATGAACATGGTGTATCAATGGAGAACAAAGCAGTGCTGCGCAAAGAGAGTAAATGATTGGGGAGGATGAAACGATCACAAACTTTGGAGACCACTGGATTAGTGCTAGGGGTATCATGGCTCATGTGACTTGGAAACAGTCCATATTTCAAGTATATTTAAACTGTATGTATGATGAAGGATTCCCCAGAGAGTCAACAAGGGCATAGCCACCGAAGAGTCTGTCTTATGTATCCTGACTAGACTAAACTTGATGGAAGTAATTTAAAGTGGATTAATGTATGTCAGCTGTTTATAAACACATGTGGACCCTCAAGCATCATGCTATTTAATGGTCAGTAAGGATCCGATTCCTAAAATCAGAGCCTTTCCAACCGCAAAATGGCATTTTTAAATTCACCAAATCCAATTACAATTCGGTAATATGTTACAGAATCTTACCTAATCGCTACTTGTGCTTGGGAATAGATACTGAATCGGTAATTGTAAGGGGTGTGTGAAGCGCATCCCTTTCAAATGCCAATTCCTTTAGGGACGTACTATAGCCTTATAGCCTGCCGTAGAGGGCTATACCGTCTATTAAAGGCCCGCTCCAAAGTTAAAAACCCGAGCCGAAGGCCTTTAACACGGAAGCGGGACTTTAATAGCCGGTATAGCCCAGCTACGAAGGGCTTTAAGGCTATTAGAACATTCTGCCACTAGAGGGCAGAATGTTCTAACAAATAAAAAAAAGATGTCAGGGAGCCCGAGGGGATTGAAATCCACAGCTGTGAACAAAGTCAAACATTGGAATGTTGGAGCTCCGGGCGTCTACCAGCCACTAGAAGCCCGGAGCACTCCATTGTTTTCAATGGAGCTCCCAACATTCCAATGTTCTAATAATGCTTTGCTACGGAAATCCGTTCGCAAAACATTAATATTTTAGCAGCCCCTCAAAAGAGGTGGTAAGCCATTCGCAAAGGGGAATTGGTCCCCAGTGAATGTTCACAAAAACATTTTGAGACTGATGGAGTGGGGCTGCAGTAAGCAACCTGCTCGGACCAATCTCCCTAATAACGAAAACTAACATGAATAATTGATTGAATAACTTGCACCAACACAAACACGTGGGTAAGATGCTTGCGCTTGTGTGCAGTAATATAACTAATATTTAACTGTATTAAAGCATGATTATTAATTTGCGCGTCGAAAAACCATAACATTGCATGAATAAGCTGTGTTGTACATTGCACATTTTGAACTTTTCGCTACTTGAATAGCATGCTGCTTATTAATTTCGCTTTGCAAATAGAAAACTTAAGCGGGAATAGTGTAATGGTGGGTGGTAAACAGTGAGGGATGTATTTCTTAAATTAATAACTGTTTATATCCGTTTATTGTAGTGAATGAGTTAGGCCCAAAACGAAAAGTTGTCCATGGCACGAGTTGAGCGAGAGCGCATGCGCCAGAGTGGACATGTGACGCAGTACACCACGCGGACTGAGGAGAGAGTATCAGTGCCAGGTCGCCGGAAGTGCCTGTCAGGTAAGCCTGGGCGTAGTTCGCGAAGTAGCGCTACGCTAAGCTACGCAAAGTGCAGTTCGCACTACGCGAGCTACGCGTAGCACTACGCGAACTGCGTAGAGCGCTGTTCGCAATGATTGCACAGTGCCGGATGCTTGTCCGCACTGTGCAATCATTGAAAACGGCATCTTGCACAGTGCAAGCTGTCTTTTACTGCCGCTCGAGTAGATTTTTACTCGAGCGGCAGCTTTCTCAACGCGGACAGGTAGTTTCTCATCGCGAGCGGTCGCGAGCATACGCGACCACTCGCAATGAGAAACCTGACCTCCCGCGTTGAGAATCTCGCCGGGAGGTTTATTTTCCACGCTCGCGATCGGCAACTTGATGTTGCTGATCGCGAACGAGGAAAAGTCTCGCCGGGATGTCATTTTAGCTTGCTCGCGGTCGCCAACTTGACGTTGAGGACCGCGAGCAAGCAAAAATGACCGCTGCACTACGCTACGCTACGCTACGCATGTTTGCACTGTGCTACGTGCAATTCGCGTTGTGCGAAGTAGCGCAAACTTCGCAAACTACGCGAGCGTAGCGTAGTGCTTTGCCCAGGGTTACTGTCAGGCTGCCAGGATGAGATGAAGCCGTGGGACTTGGCACCCGAACACCACTAAAAAGAATTGCTGCTATTGTATTATGTATAAGTGTTGTTACATTCAATAAAGATGTAATGGGGATGGGTTTAGTATGAAAAAACTATGGCGAGATGCAAACACCCCTAAATGTGGCCTATCCTAGAATGAGTTTAGAAAATATTGAAACATTAGTGGGATGGGCATGTAAAAATAATCGATCAATGCTGATTGGAGAGGAGAGGAGACGCTTGATACGGGGACGAAGATATCCTGATAGAGATCCTGCACCTGATGAGGGCAAGTTAGAACTTAGTAAGATTTGGGAAAATTGCGGAAGAACCTGTCGAGGAGAGAGGTTATGCGTTTGCGAATGCGTCGGTGTTAGTAAGGTTTAGTGGTCCCTGTTCGTTCCTCTCTAGTATCCTGATCTGAAAATTTGTTTCTCGACCCTATGTTGGGAAACCTCCACTATCCCTAGTGGCCACGAGGGTAATTTTCCTATAATTTCTGTAGGCATGTATAACTCCCACTAATAGATTGTTGCATAATTTGTATATGATATTTCTCTGTCTCTCACATTGACTCTTATGTCTCTCCATCTATCCACTCCTAAATGCATTTTGTTGTGATGTTTCCGAAATTTGCTTAAATATGATTATGTTCTCTCTCTCGTAAAATGTTCTGCTTGTGTGCACTGTATCTCTTTAAAAATGTTCCTAAATTAATTACATGAGATAAAGTTCAAAAATTATATCAAGTGTCTGTATTTTCATTTGCTTAAGAAAAGGATATAAAGTAATGTCATATTGTTGCCATAAACCTCTCAATTAATTGGTCCATCGACCAAAAGGAAGAGTTTGAAGAATAGGTTTACGTATCAAATATGTATAAATAAGTATCCTATAGGAAAGTGTATACTCTCAAATAAAACAAAAACTAACAGCGCGAGAAGGTGCGTAATGAAAAAGGGACACCGGTGGGTGAAGTCTGGGTGTGTTGTGTTGAGGGCCCTGCTTGTTTAACAATTTCCACTGACTCTGTTGGTACTGGTGATCCCTAGGTGTTTTGGGGGGCTTGCACTGCATCTGTTTTTCTGGTAGCAGTATGATGGTTATTTTTGATTGGTTTGGTGATGATTATTGATCATTGATTATATGTTCTTAACAAGAAGAGTTAGTCTCTTGTTCTATGTAGTCTAGGAACACAGGTACGGAGATACCTGGGAATCCCGGGAAGGAATTAGCCTGAATAGACAGGAAGAGTGTGGTAAGAGAAATCACACTGCAGAAGTTATTTTGTCCGTTGAAATAATATCGAAAAGCTACGGAGGGCTGTCGTTGTTATACTTAGGGAAATTATTTTCGTATGCGAATAGAGTGATTGAAAAAGCGAATGGTCCACCTTGGGAAAAAACTCTGGCCTTATCCCCGGGGGAGTAACAGGACTCCTTTTCATGCCAAAAAGTCCTCCTGTGAAACCTTGGCCTTATCCCTAGAGGAGTATCGGGTCCTCCCCGAGCTTGTTAAAGAGGTAAAATAGCGACTGGACGTTATTATTACCTGCTGGGAAAGTTTCTCAGAAAAATGAAGAACTATCTATTTATTTAGTGGAACATACATTGTAGCGTTGTTTTTATGTTGTTACTAACTGAATTTTGAGTAAGAAAAGTCTAGAAAATGATTGCCGTAAAATTTTGTAAAGGGAGGGCTATTCGAAAGGAGTGATATTGACGTCACAGAAGGTCGCGCTGGTATTGGACAAAGTGACGGTGTGTACTAAGCCCTGAAATTGTAAAGGGAGGATCAGCAGAAGGAGTAATACTGACGTCAGAGAAAAGCTGTGCTGACATTGTTCAGAATAGAAAGAGCACAGGTAAATCTGATTGGTTGGTTAGTGTGCAGCGCGCTGGTATTGGAGGAGCATTAGTTAGACAGAAACAGAATAGAAAAATACGAAGAGTGAAATGATAATTAATTAAATAACGTTTATGTCAAGATAAGAGAAAAATGAAGCTGTTCGCTAAATTGAAGACTTTTTTTTAAAAAGGATAAGCCGATCAAAACTAGAGAGGGAATTCTTATTCCACCTCCGAAAATCCCTGCATCCTATATGATGTTAGAATATGGATATCATACGTGTATCTGGTTAGAGAATTGGGTAGAATATACGAAGGATGACGGTGTTCTAGCATTTCCAGAACATGGTTCATTTAATATGAGAATTGTACAGAATTTGAGAAATCGAATGAGTTTATAAGAACCACAACCCAGACCTACTCAGTATGAGGCATTAGAAGAATGGGACTAGGAAATATTTGAGAGAGAAAATGTAGAAATGGTAGAAAATACATGTATAGATTTCCCCATGAGGATAAAATGAAAAGATGGAGAAGAGCTGTGATAAGTGAAGGATTATACCCAGTTTTAGTTACTGATGAACAGGCAGGAAAAAAGTGTACAGAGAAAAAGAAGCATTCAGAAACCTCAAGATCAGGTAATAGTGATTCAGACGATGAATTGCTAGATAATATATTGACAAAAAGGCCTCCACTGTATCAATACCAATAGGTACTCCCATAATTGTGCAAGTGAGTCAGGTCCCAAGGGTATCTAGAGTAACACAAGTAGAGGAAATAGAAGTGTTGAATAGAGCGAGAGAAGAATTGATGCAGAAAATAAATCAATTAAGTTTGACTGCGGAAGCATTATCAGTGCCAGTGACTATTGGTCCTATAGTTCCACTGTATGGAAATAATCCTATGATAACAAAAACAAATACATTGACTATTCCGATGAATAATGTCAGACACACAGTGACAGGGAGTGACCACAATGGACCGACAAATGCGAGTACATCATTATTAGATCTCCCAAATTGTGAAGTGATTAATGAAACCCCAAAAAGAAAGACCTCATTAGATCAAAGTAGAGATGAGTCGCTTGTTGTTATAGAAACAGAGAGTCCAGTTGGCCCCTCATCAAGTGAGATGGATGCATGGCTAAAAGGGATGGAAAAGAAAAAGTCTATACCACAGCCTATTGATGTGAGTAAATTAAGAGTGGATTTGGAAGAATTAATTATTGATACCATAAGTACAGATAGGTTGAGAACCTACAGAGATGAAGAATTATTGTTTTTGTGTAAAAATATTACTTGGAGAGTGAAAAATCTGCATGAGAAAATAACTGAAGCGGCTATGGAGTTTGTAGTAGATATAGGGAAGTCGAAATTGTTGCAGAGAACGTATAGAATGGATTTTACAGACAAAGATTTGGAGAGTTTGAATACGTCAGGGAAAAAGTTGCAAATTAAAGAGTTAATGAATATTTTGAGAAAATGGGGAGATGTAGATAGATGGAAAGGTAGATGGACGACAAAGCAAGAAGGGACAGTTGAAAAGGAAGCATCTATGTTTCCATTAAGAGAATCAGGACAAGCACAGAGGATGTGTCCGATGAGAGAGGTTCCAGGTGGTGGATATGTTCACGTACCTTGGTCAAGTCAAGATATATTATCTTTTGCAAATGATTTACCCCGATTAAGAGAAAAACCCGTACAGTCGTACAAACAAGTTGATAGGTTTGTGAAAGTATCAAAAGTGTTGTTATAGGATTTAGATGGACTATTTGAGATTGTTGTTCCAGCTGTCTTGTGGACTGAGTGTAAAATTACTGTTAATTGGCCAAAGGAAGAATATCCTTGAGATGAGAGAACAGGTGCACCTTCAGAAGAGGTAATAAAAAAATATCATCAAGTGATTACTTACCTAAAGAGTAAAATTTCGCCAAAAGAAACAGACTGGGTAATAATAGATAGAACTACACAAGAACCAAATGAGTCAGTACATGCTTATTATGAAAGGTTGTTACAGGTCTTTAAGCAATACAGTGGATTTGAAAACATTGGAAATAAAGATATGGGCCATTTTGTATATCGATTTGTGTATGGATTAAGACCAGAGGTTAGTCAGATGATTCAGCAACATTTGATTTGTTGGCAAAGCAAGACGATAGATGAGATTTTGAGGTACGCAAAGTATTGCAGTGACGATATTGATTCTAGACATAAAAAGTTGAAAGAGAAAATGATGTGGGCACAAGTAAAGGTAGCAGAGCAACAAGAAATGAATAATAATTTACAGATGAGTGGTTTAAACTCGAAAAATCAGACTGTTAATGGGGGAAAAGGTAGAGAGAAATTGAGTAAAGAGGAGGCAAGAAAGAGATTTCCTTGTCATGTGTGTGGAAAAATTGGACATTGGAAGAACGAGTGTAGAGATGCTCAACAGAATAATGTAGAAACTAAAACTTTGAATCCACAGATGCAGAATGAGATGGGTATGAGCCAACAACAGCAACAGCAGTTAGTTACTTCACAGATACAGGTGCCACAAGCTCCTATACCCAATAGTGTAAACGTTCAAAGATACAGTGCCAACACGGGATTTTACGGAGAAGAGGAAGTTGGTAAGAACAAAGTGGTTTCACAATATTATGTACGGTGTAATGAGAGTGATTCGGAAACTTCCCAATGACGGTGCCTGAGGGGGGAGGAAGAGTGCGTGCTTGGCGCTACTCTAGAGGTAGACCAGTCAGATCCTTTTGTTAAAGGGAAAGTGGAAGGAACTGATGTCACTTTTCTAGTGGATACTGAAGCTACCCGTTCTACTGTGAGAGCAGCAGAAATTCCAAACCTACCCCTCTCGGGAGAGAATATCCAAGTTGTAGGAGTCTCTAATAAGCAAATCAGAACTACAGTGACAAAGCCCATAGAAGTGCAGATTGGACAATTTAGAGATATGCACCGATTTGTTGTATGCTATTCTAGTCCGGTGAATTTGTTAGGTAGAGATTTGTTGTGCAAAATGAATTATACCATCTACTGTACACCTGATGGTATTGCATTCCAAACACCTGATGAAGATGTAGTTTATAAAATGATGCTAGCAAAGCAAGGGACAGAAGTGGATGAGTTGTTTTCACTTATAACAGAAGAAAATATACCTGAAGAATTAAGAGTCTTAGTGAGACCTGATGTCTGGGATTACACAGGACAGGAAGTTGGTCTGATGAAAGATGTAGATCCAATTCAAATAACAGTTAAAGAAGGTGCTACTTATCCCAATACCCCACAATACAAGATGAGTCCAGAGGTAATTGCGGGAGTGACTCCAGTGATTGATCAAATGATTGAGCAAGGAATTTTGAAAGAGATATTGAGCAGTCCTTGTAATTCACCTATTTCCTCCATCTTTAATCAAATTCTGAAAAAATGGTTAGAAAATTTGGTTTTGCCAGAAAATTCTGTTTTGGTCCATCTATTGCTGGCATCAAAGACTCAAGATGCATGTATTACAGATACTATTGCTCTTTTGAATCACCTAGCAGAGGGAGGACACAAAGTGTCCCCTGCGAAGTTACAATTTTGCAGGCAAGAGGTCCAATACTTAGGACATAAAATAGAAAAGGGAGTCAGAAAAGTGACATCAGAAAGAATTTGTGTGATCAAAGAAATGGATCCCCCAAAGTCCCAGAAGGAAGTACGAATGTTTTTGGCAATGGTTGGATATTGCAGGCAATGGATCAGTGGATTTTCACTGATTGCAAAACCTCTACAGAGGTTGACAAGAAAAGATGTAAAAGATCCAATTGTTTTGGATGAAGAAAGTATGAGAGCTTTTGTGGAATTGAAAAACAAATTGTGTCAAGCTCCTGCATTGGGAATGCCAGATTATGCAAAGGATTTTGCATTATACTGTTGTGAGAGCGATGGATGTGCATTGTCAGTATTAACACAAAAACATGGAATGGCAAGACGTCCTGTTGCCTATTTTTCGGCAGTATTAGATTCAGTTGCTGCAGCATTGCCTGGATGTTTGAAAGCAGTGGCTGCCACATGTGTGAGTCTGGAACAGAGTGAAGGAATTGTGATGTGACATGCTGTGAAGGTGTATGTGCCACACTCAGTAGAGACACGTACCAAGACACAACATCTAACTCATAGTCGGCTGACTGATTCTGTGTGCTGAAAATGTGACTGTGGTGAGATGTACCATGATTAATCCAGCAACTCTATTGCCAAACTGTGCATATGAGGAAGTGAGAGATGAAGCAGATCATGATTGTTTGGATGTGACAGAATTGAGTATGAAACCTCGCCCAGATATTGAGGATACCCCGTTAGAGGAATCAGATTGTGTGATGTTTGTTGATGGGTCATGTCTGAGAAATGGAATGGGAGAATTGAGTGCTGCTTATGCTGTATGTACTGTAGCTGCAATTCTGGAAGCATCCTATCTAAAAGGGGTAAAATCTGCACAAGTGGCTGAGTTAAAAGCTCTGATTAGAGCATGCAACATTGGAAAATAATTGAGAATTACGGTCATAACAGACAGCCAATATGGTTTTGGTATTGTTCATGATTTTGGCCAATTATGTATGCAAAGGGGATTCCTGACCTCTTCAGGCTCTCCTATTAAAAATAGTGGCATTGTGAAAGATCTCCTGGAAGCTTTACAGCTACCTAAAAAGATTGCAGTAGTAAAATGTTCTGCACACAAAACAGGAGATGATTATGTTTCAAGGGGTAACAGATATACAGATCAAGTTGTGCAATTTTGTGCACGAAATGTCATGTCCATAAACAGAGACATGGCAAAGGAAACCACCATATGCCATGTAATGTTCTCCACTTCTTTTGAAATTTGGGAGGAGGTTAGGCAACTACAGGAAGATGCAGGAATTGAGGAAAATAATTTATGGTTCAGTACAGGATGCAGAAAAAGAGAAGAGGATGATGTATGGGTTTACAGGGATGGGAGACCAGTCATTCCAGATGCTTTGCTTTCACATTTAGCAAGGGTATATCATGGAACTACACATGTTGGACGGGATGCCATGATTAGACATTTCAAGCAGACATGGTATAATCCCTGATTCAGGGCAATCGCTGAAAGCCTTTGTCAGAGGTGTACTATTTGTCAGCAGCAGAATCCAGGAAGAGGGACAAATTGGAAAAGCAGGAGGTCCTTTCACTAGGCTTCAGCTTGATTTCATTGAACTTCCACCCTGTAATGGATTGAAATATATCCTAGTGGTAGTTTGTCTGTTTTCCCGATGGGTCGAAGCATATCTGACAAGAAGGAATGACAGTATGACAGTTGCTAAATTGTTGCTCAGAGAACTAATTCCTTGGTATGGATTTCCAGTCACTTTAGAAACAGATAGAGGTACCCATTTTAATAATGAAATAATTTGGATGATTTGTGCAGCATTGCAAATTGAGCAAAAGTTGCATTGTGCCTATCGACCTGAGGCTTCAGGTATTGTGGAACAGATTAATGGCACTATAAAATTGAGACTGGGAAAGGTATGTGCATCCACGACACTGAAATGGCCTGATGCTTTACCCCTAGTTCTGATGAGTCTCAGAAGCATTCCTGACAAAAGAACAGGCATAAGTCCACACGAAATCCTAATGGGAAGAGCAACGAGACAAGCAAATGTACCAGCCAACAAATTGATGAATATTACTGATGATTTGGTACTTGATTACTGCAGAGGATTGGCTGATGTGGTGCGTTCTGTGTTTCATCAGGTCGGAGGAGATGCAGTTACCGACCAGCCAAATCAAGATCATGATCTGAGTCTAGATGAGTGGGTTCTTGTCAAGAAGCACGTAAGGAAAACGTGTTTAGAACCCAGGTGGAACAGACCGTATCGGATCGTCTTGATAACTACAACTGCAGTGAAGTGTGCTGGTTTGCCAAATTGGATTCACGCAAGCCACACAAGACGAGTCCCAAGTCCACTTGAAAGACAAGAAGAACATTCACTGGTAGAACAAAGACCAGAGTCTGAGGTTGAAGTCTGGGATGTTGAAGAATCTAGAGTGACAGATTCTGAAGAACCAACAGACGATGAACAGCCAAGCACAAGTCAAGCAAAGTGGGCACCAGCTACTGGGTCTTGTGAAATTGCAGTCGAAGAAGAAGAAGAGCAAGTTGCAGCAGAAAAAGAACAAGTTGTCACAGAAGGTGAACAAGTTGCTACAAAAGACAAATCAGTGAACAAGAGAAAAAGGGACACTGGTGGGTGAAGTCTGGGTGTGTTGTGTTAAGGGCCCTGTTTGTTTGACAATTTCCACTGACTCTGTTGGTACTGGTGATCCCTAGGTGTTTTTGGGTGCTCGCGCTGCATCAAGACCACTGCCTGCTCATAAAAAAGGTTTTTGTCATTTTTCATTTTCTTTTTTAAATGCATCCAGTTTTCATTTAAGGAAAATGGGCTGCTTTTGTAAAAAAAAGAATGCGTTATTTAAACGCAATCACAGACATGGTGATCTGCTGACCGCGCAGGCCACCATGTCTGTGAATGCAGTCACTCATAATAGGTCACAATGTACGACCTTCTTCATGCATATTAATGAGGTAGTTCGAATTGCAACCCACTACTAATCGGTATTTTGGGAACCAACCTATTAATACACAGGTAAGCTCTCAAAATACCAATGGATTAGTTAGAAGTTGGTTCACAAATTGTGACCACTTCTAACAAATCTATTTTGTACATTCCATTTGAGGAATCACAAATTATTTGTCGCAATTTACGATTCCTTAAATTGAATCTTTGTACATGAGGGCCATGTTGTGCTGTCATGTCACCTGCTCATCTGTGTCTAATCACAGTCTCACCTGTCTGAGGCAGATGTATAATATCAAGCTATGTCCATAGGGTGCACAACGAGCATGAGCAGTTTGTATTCACCTGATGTCTTGGGAAACGAATGATGAAGTAGAGAAGTCTGGAACATAAAGATTTGTGTACGAGTGAGTGACAAACACCCAACCCTGCCTGGACCACTAGGGCCCAGAACTTATTGAGGGAGGAATATTGCCCACCTATTAATCGATAAATGAATACATTGGCCAAGCATTGTCTCAGCTAGAAGAAATCTGGAGCGTAGAGTCCAACCCGCAAGCAGGTATCTACTAGTTGTGCATAATGTAATCCTAGACGAATCGGAAGTAAGTATCATATGGGCAGTCATAAATATGTCAAGCCCCAATTTAAGGACGAATCCATTTGTGTCTAGGACTGGTGTAATATGGACAGAAGTACAAAAAGTGGACGATGCTGTCAATTTTGTACCCGCACAGTTTACACTCTTGCATTGGAAGGGAACCTGAAGACCATTTACTAGTAAATGCCCTGAGAGATAGGATATCAAAACGGAATTTAATATATAAACTTTTTGCAAGAGGAGGGGTAATGTCATCGAAAAAATATTGGAATTTGGGGAATAGGCTTTTTTTAAGACAACCTTAGAATTTAAATGAATACACTCAGGACGGATGTAAAACGACTGGAGGCCTAACTTTGTAAACCATTCTTGTAGGTGCGTGAGCTATTTGATTTAATTGCCTTAGTCTAGATTCTTGATTTCTAAGAGGTCTCTTCGATACAGGTCCAGATCTCGGTTGGACCAAAGTCTAACCCAATTGTGGGCCTGATTCATAAATGGCCTCTGCACTCGTGGTGGGGGCCTTGCAGTCTTGGGGGAGTCTCCACACTTGGGGTGGAAACTCTGTAATGAGATTCCGCCCCGAGTGCATAGACTCCCCCACGACTGCGGGGCCTCTGTCACGAGTGCGGAGGCCCTTTGTGAATCAGGCCCGAAGAAGGGGTCGTAGAACTCAAGATGTTGAATGCCCTTGTGAGCAGGATCAATGATTATAGGTAAAGAAGCTGAAGACCGGGGCAATTTAAGCAGTGATTTAAGGAATTTGAGCTCCTTCACCTTTAGTGAAGTAAGATTTGTAACTCCCCATAGTTCGGCACCATATAGTTGCTGTTTGGGTTTTAGTGCTGTAAACCTTCAAGGCTGGTGAAATAGCCTGCTTTTGGGAGGCTATATGCATTTTTAAGATACCACCTGAGGTGAGGGGGATTATCAGACTGCTTTTGAGGATTTGGGGTGACCAAGAGAGGGAGTTGGCAACCCTGACCCCTAGATAATCAAAAGTTTGCACCAGCTGCATTTTTAACCCTCTAGAAAGACTAAATCCTTCAGGTTTGGTTAAGAGGATTTGTTGGCCAAATGGAGTCCTGTAGAGAAGTAGAGTATCATCCATGAAGAGGAGTGGAGGGATCTTAATTCTGCTATACTTCGGGACGTCAGCCTTCTCAACATTAAGATGGTCAAGAACCTCAATAATAAAAAGAGAAAATAGAGGAGGTGCCAGTACACACCCCGGGGGGACTCCCCTATGTACAGGGATGGGATCTGTCAGCTCACCAGCAGGGCTCCATCACACCCTCGCGCAATTAGATTTGTGGAGCCTAATGAGAGTAACTAGAACATCAGAGGGAACTCCCAGATCACCAAGAACTTCCCAAAGAGTGTGTCTGGGGACCAAGTCAAACGCAGGTCTAAGATCAACGAAAGCCACATAAAGATGGTCTTTCAGAAGAAGAGCGTATTTCAAGAAGAGCATATTTGAAGAAGAGCGTATTTCAAGAAGAGCATATTTCAAGAAGAGCATATTTGAAGAAGAGCATATTTCAAGAAGAGCATATTTCAAGAAGAGCATATTTCAAGAAGAGCATATTTCAAGAAGAGCATATTTGAAGAAGAGCATATTTGAAGAAGAGCGTATTTGAAGAAGAGCGTATTTGAAGAAGAGCATATTTCAAGAAGAGCATATTTCAAGAAGAGCATATTTGAAGAAGAGCATATTTGAAGAAGAGCATATTTGAAGAAGAGCATATTTGAAGAAGAGCATATTTGAAGAGCATATTTGAAGAAGAGCATATTTGAAGAAGAGCATATTTGAAGAGCATATTTGAAGAAGAGCATATTTCAAGAAGAGCATATTTGAAGAAGAGCTATTTCCGGATGAGAAGAAAAAACGAAGCACTTGATTCATAGTGCTAATTTTGTGCGAAACCCAGCCTGAAAGGGAGATAAGATGTTGGCTTCCTCAAGGAGCTGTGAGCAAAAGATTTTTGGGATCTTATTTTAAAGGCTTATAAGACTATCGTTTTTTGTCTCTCTCCTATCGCCCTCTTTGAAGATAGGAATGATATAGGCTCCTGCTCACATTAAAGGTAAGTCTGCTCCTTTAAGAGTTTCATTAGAAAGGCAATTGATAAAAGGGACCCAAATATCAATCTCTGATTTGAATAGGTCACTGGGAATGGCATCAGGTCCAGGGGCCTTTCCTTGATGTGGGAATCAATGGCAAGTCTTGAATCTTATAAAGAAATAGAAAGCTCTTTGCAGGAAGAAGTGACAGTCGTGGGCTTGGCAGGGATAAGCTGATCATATAAGGTATTGGCATCAAATGTTGAGAAGTGGTCTATCCAGATTGGTGGGGATATAAAATGGTCAGCCCGGGTGCTGGTCCCAGAGTGGCCATGTGAAATATTCCTCCAAAACAAGATCTCTTGCCTACCCTGGGCAGCATCTAGTAGGTCCTGCCTAGAATCAGCTTATAAGAGTTCCGAGCGGTACGTACAGCATCTAGGTTATGATTGTTGATCTCCCTCAAAAGACGTGTCTTGGCCCTGTGACAATCTTGGTCATACCAAGGAGTTAGTTTGTTGATTTATTGAGATGCTGTTTGCACGGCCTTAGAAACAGGTCTTTTAGGGATTGAAAAAAGGAGGAATGATTGTCTAATAGCAATTTGTTGGGGTGAGGACAATGTTCTGCATTAGCCAACTTGGCCAGAAAGAGAGTGTAAATTTTGGCCAACACATCAGGATTATTTGCTATGACTGGTCACCTAATGCCCCTTCTATTGTTGGTAACAGATGGAATAAATTGGGGCAGATGAATCGCAAAGCAAGTCTCCTGATAAGGTTATTTCTACGGCGTTATGATCAATAACATCTCTATCAAGAATCTTAAAATCCCGTCGGATGTTCCAGAGTCTGATGTCAATAACACAATACTCAGTGTGTGATTTCTTAAGGCCCCTTTTGGCCATAAAAGCTCTAGATTTATCGGACTCAGGGGCATATTACCAAGGATTTGCGATAATTATCGCAAAGCGGGCTTAGCGCTGTTTTTTTATCGCCGGCTATCGCTGGATTTTATCGCGGAGATAACGCGTTATTATCAACGCTTATCTCCAAGGCGATAAAAAATCCAGCGATAGCGGCGAAACCCAGCAATAGCGCGAGAAATCCAGCGATAAATTCACTGCGCTAATGAAAAGTTTGCTAATAGGCAGGTGAGGACTTAACCTTACAATCCACCTCCCATTGACAAGATGGTTAAGTCAAGTTTTTATCAGGTGGTAAATTCCAGCGATAATCGCGGTTAGCGCAACTTTTTTTATCGCTTCGCGGGCATTGCTAATAGGCGGAAGTTGTGTTTGCGACTGTTTGCAGTTGCTTTTAGTTGGGAACGCCTACTTTGCATGTCATTAGCGATAATTATCGCTGACATGCAAAGCGGCAACAAAACGGCCGCTATCGCCATTGAGCTTGCTAATAGGGCAATAAAAATATCGCCGCTTTAGCGAAAAAAGTGCCGCTAAAGCGGCGATAACGCCCTTGCTAATATGCCCCTCAGTTCTCCATTACAAGCCCTAAAACCAAAAGTAAGTGCTAATGAAGCAAGCTGTAGGGCTACAGCAGACCCGACTTTTAAGAAGTCCGCCTCCAGTGATGCATTACCAAGCACGTCACCTTCACTCTGGATTAGGGTTGTAGGAAGGTCTATAGGTTCATAGGTGGTGTTGAAATCTTCCACAAGGATCGTAACCTCAGAGCTAGAGCGTGACTAAAGAAACTTTTCCATGATAGCTAAGGTCTGGGACTCTTTATGTTTAAGGACCGTACGATTACAGATATTCAAGATATTAATATGACTTCCTTTACAGGGGCTAAGGTTTATTCATAGAATATCAGAAGATGAGACATCCCTCTCTTACATTGGCAGCAAAGGGATATTTTGAGCCAGATTATCAAACCCCCAAAGGTCTGCCTTAGAGAGATGGAATTGCATCGATACAAAAAGAGAGGTACCCAGATCTACGAAGTGGGAAACATCCCAGGATTCCCTAATCAAGATTATTTGAATAGAATCCATTAAGCTGTTCCAGGGAGGGTCCATGATGTTATCATCAATCCCAGACACATTCCATGAGTGTCAGCATTCAAGGTTGGAATGTCAGCAGGTGGCTTTAGATAAGATGGGTAGAAGCTCTGGCCTCTGAGGGCCCAAAGGATGGGCAGTACAATGAGTGATGGAATCCATGGCTTGGAGGACTCAATTTGTCTCGTTGAGAGATCCATTTGGAATTATAGGAGGAGTTGAGAGGCGTCCAGACAAATGAGTATTCAGGGAGGAAAAACCGTCAACAATTAGAGGCTGGGATGAGAACGAAGAGTCAGAAGCAGGCTGGGATGAGAACGAAGAGGCAGAAGCAGGCTGGGATGAGAACGAAGAGGCAGAAGCAGGCTGGGATGAGAACGGAGAGGCAGAAGCAGGCTGGAATGAGAACGAAGAGGCAGAAGCAGGCTGGGATGAGAACGGAGAGGCAGAAGCAGGCTGGGATGAGAACGAAGAGGCAGAAGCAGGCTGGGATGAGAACGAAGAGGCAGAAGCAGGCTGGAGGCTGGGATGAGAACGAAGAGGCAGAAGCAGGCTGGGATGAGAACGGAGAGGCAGAAGCAGGCTGGGATGAGAACGAAGAGGCAGAAGCAGGCTGGGATGAGAACGAAGAGGCAGAAGCAGGCTGGAGGCTGGGATGAGAACGAAGAGGCAGAAGCAGGCTGGGATGAGAACGGAGAGGCAGAAGCAGGCTGGAGGCTGGGATGAGAACGAAGAGGCAGAAGCAGGCTGGAGGCTGGGATGAGAACGAAGAGGCAGAAGCAGGCTGGAGGCTGGGATGAGAACGGAGAGGCAGAAGCAGGCTGGAGGCTGGGATGAGAACGAAGAGGCAGAAGCAGGCTGGGATGAGAACGGAGAGGCAGAAGCAGGCTGGAGGCTGGGATGAGAACGAAGAGGCAGAAGCAGGCTGGGATGAGAACGAAGAGGCAGAAGCAGGCTGGGATGAGAACGAAGAGGCAGAAGCAGGCTGGGATGAGAACGAAGAGGCAGAAGCAGGCTGGGATGAGAACGAAGAGGCAGAAGCAGGCTGGGATGAGAACGGAGAGTCAGAAGCAGGCTGGGATGAGAACGAAGAGGCAGAAGCAGGCTGGGATGAGAACGGAGAGGCAGAAGCAGGCTGGGATGAGAACGAAGAGGCAGAAGCAGGCTGGGATGAGAACGAAGAGTCAGAAGCAGGCTGGAGGCTGGGATGAGAACGAAGAGTCAGAAGCAGGCTGGAGGCTGGGATGAGAACGAAGAGGCAGAAGCAGGCTGGGATGAGAACGAAGAGGCAGAAGCAGGCTGGAGGCTGGGATGAGAACGAAGAGGCAGAAGCAGGCTGGGATGAGAACGAAGAGTCAGAAGCAGGCTGGGATGAGAACGAAGAGGCAGAAGCAGGCTGGGATGAGAACGAAGAGGCAGAAGCAGGCTGGGATGAGAACGAAGAGGCAGAAGCAGGCTGGGATGAGAACGAAGAGGCAGAAGCAGGCTGGGATGAGAACGAAGAGGCAGAAGCAGGCTGGGATGAGAACGGAGAGTCAGAAGCAGGCTGGGATGAGAACGAAGAGGCAGAAGCAGGCTGGGATGAGAACGGAGAGGCAGAAGCAGGCTGGGATGAGAACGAAGAGGCAGAAGCAGGCTGGGATGAGAACGAAGAGTCAGAAGCAGGCTGGAGGCTGGGATGAGAACGAAGAGTCAGAAGCAGGCTGGAGGCTGGGATGAGAACGAAGAGGCAGAAGCAGGCTGGGATGAGAACGAAGAGGCAGAAGCAGGCTGGAGGCTGGGATGAGAACGAAGAGGCAGAAGCAGGCTGGGATGAGAACGAAGAGTCAGAAGCAGGCTGGGATGAGAACGGAGAGGCAGAAGCAGGCTGGGATGAGAACGAAGAGGCAGAAGCAGGCTGGGATGAGAACAAAGAGGCAGAAGCAGGCTGGGATGAGAACGAAGAGGCAGAAGCAGGCTGGGATGAGAACGAAGAGGCAGAAGCAGGCTGGGATGAGAACGAAGAGGCAGAAGCAGGCTGGGATGAGAACGAAGAGGCAGAAGCAGGCTGGGATGAGAACGAAGAGGCAGAAGCAGGCTGGGATGAGAACGAAGAGTCAGAAGCAGGCTGGAGGCTGGGATGAGAACGAAGAGGCAGAAGCAGGCTGGGATGAGAACGGAGAGTCAGAAGCAGGCTGGAGGCTGGGATGAGAACGAAGAGGCAGAAGCAGGCTGGGATGAGAACGGAGAGGCAGAAGCAGGCTGGGATGAGAACGAAGAGGCAGAAGCAGGCTGGGATGAGAACGAAGAGTCAGAAGCAGGCTGGAGGCTGGGATGAGAACGAAGAGGCAGAAGCAGGCTGGGATGAGAACGAAGAGTCAGAAGCAGGCTGGAGGCTGGGATGAGAACGGAGAGGCAGAAGCAGGCTGGGATGAGAACGAAGAGGCAGAAGCAGGCTGGGATGAGAACGGAGAGTCAGAAGCAGGCTGGGATGAGAACGGAGAGTCAGAAGCAGGCTGGGATGAGAACGGAGAGTCAGAAGCAGGCTGGGATGAGAACGGAGAGTCAGAAGCAGGCTGGGATGAGAACGGAGAGGCAGAAGCAGGCTGGGATGAGAACGGAGAGTCAGAAGCAGGCTGGGATGAGAACGGAGAGGCAGAAGCAGGCTGGGATGAGAACGAAGAGGCAGAAGCAGGCTGGGATGAGAACGAAGAGGCAGAAGCAGGCTGGGATGAGAACGAAGAGGCAGAAGCAGGCTGGGATGAGAACGAAGAGGCAGAAGCAGGCTGGGATGAGAACGAAGAGGCAGAAGCAGGCTGGGATGAGAACGAAGAGGCAGAAGCAGGCTGGGATGAGAACGGAGAGGCAGAAGCAGGCTGGGATGAGAACGAAGAGGCAGAAGCAGGCTGGGATGAGAACGAAGAGGCAGAAGCAGGCTGGGATGAGAACGGAGAGTCAGAAGCAGGCTGGGATGAGAACGGAGAGGCAGAAGCAGGCTGCTCCTGCATTGTGATGTAGTGATCTTAAAAGAGTAGTGTCTTCAAATCTTTTCTTTACTTCACTAGAAAAAGTTTGGGGTAGTTGGAAAAGGACTGCTGCCTCTGCATTATTCAAAAATGATTATTTATCTCCAGTCCTAATTGTGTTCTGGCTGGAGGTGTGATTGGAGCAGCTGGAGATGGATAGCTTGAGTGCCGGAAATGCAGGGTGTGGTGTGTGATGGGTTTGTCAAGGATGAAGGTTATGCTGGCCTGAGGGGGGGGGGCGGCTGGAGTTCTCTCAGGGTGGGGGTAATGTGATCTTATTTCTTCAGGTCCTGAATGGGCCAGTGTGGAACCTGGAAGGACCTGGAGGAGGGTGTTTCCACCATCCAGAGAGAGTGCAGCAGTCCAGAAGTCACTTCTGCGTGGAATGGTTTCCCTCTCTTTAATAGAAAAACCTGGTACGATGCTGTCTTATGTTTCTTGTGTGTGAGTTTGGTGCCCCGGATGAATACCATTGACTTGGCACTCATGAACTTTGTGGTATGAAGCTGGCACGTGCATGCCATTTAGCCAGGTTGTTCTATTGCTTGTTTGTTTTTGTCAAATAGCAGGGATTCTGTGTCTCTGAAAAAGAGACAAAATTCAGGGTCATGTGTGTAGATTGTGCATCAGTTTCTCAAAGAAGGTAATCATTGAAATAAAAAAAAAAAAAACAATGAAATTAAACAGGGACAGTAGAAATGGATGGCAAAGTGTTTATCTTTAATTTTTTGCCACGAGAGCCAATTTACAAAACTGTTAGCCGCCAGAGTGTTCGGGTCACAGGGATCTATAGTGCTTGTTGGTTGTCCAAAAACACTACAGACCCATCTGCCGAGCTGTAGTTATAATATTAAGGGCCAGATGTACAACGTTTTTTTGCGGTCACAAACAGGAAATCGGCCCGTTTGCGAAGGCAAAATAGGTCTGCCCTATGTACAAACCCTATTTTACAGGTCGGTAACCTATTACAGGCACGCAAATTATGGTTTGCGACTCACTATTAGGAAGGGGCGTGCCAAGGGAGTCCCTTCCTAATAGCGAGTCGCACTTCAATGTACGATTGTTTTGCGACCGCAATTGCGGTCTCAAAACACTCGCAGTTTACCACCCATTCAGAAGGGTGGTAAGCCACTCACAAACAGGAAGGGGACCCCAGGGGACCCCTTCCACTTTGTGACTGGCAGCGAAAATATTTTTTAAGAGGAGGCAGTGGTCCCACGGACCACTGTCTACTCTTAAAAAATGAAACAGAAACGTTTCATTTTTCTTTTTTAAATGACTCCCGTTTTCCTTTAAGGAAAACGGGCTGCATTTTTAAAAAAAACCAGCTTTATTTAAAAAGCAGTCACAGACATGCTGGTCTGCTGACCTCAGCAGGCCACCACCCTGTGAGTGCTGGCCATTCCCAATGGGGTCGTTTGCGACCCCCTGGGAACCGCAAACAGGGTCTGAGACACTGTTGTAAATTCCATTTTGCGAGTCGCAAATTGCGAGTCGAGAAACAACGCAATTTACGAGTCGCAAAATGGAAGGGTCGTACATCTGGCCCTTAGGTCTGTACCAACCATGCATCAACTTATAAGTGAAAATCCATGAATGAAAAATGGGTGTGAAGGACAGCTATACGTTTTGAATTGAACGCAATAATCCGAGTTTAGGAATAGTGGTTATTTGTACAATCTTGAATTTAAATTACCCATAATATCATGGGATCCAGAGGGTGGCCTGCAAAGTGTGTTCTTTCTTCTACACTGAATTACATTTGGAAGCCAAAAAGGATTGACATTCAATATAAAACGTTCACATTTATATTATTTTGTGTTCCCACACTTCTCCCAAATGAATTGGTACCGCACTTGTGTGAGCGGGCTAATTTACCACAACAGGAAAAGCCCGAAAAACCAACACAGAGACATCAAGATTTTTTATTGGAATTTCAGTATTTCTTGTGATGTGGGGAGATGCAGTATTTCAGCCCAGGCTTGGCTGACACCCGCAGAAACCGACCAGCCTTGACATTTCTGAAGACTAGACACGCAGGGGAGTCCACAGTGTTTTGACATGCAGTGATTCTTACTTACTTACTCTGTGTATTTGTAAAGCGCACGTTCACTCAAGGGTATCTTGGCGCTGAATAACACGTGTTTATTGTTATCCAACTTAATGGTACTCATTTTATAGACCTCAGAAGGATGGAAGGCTGAGATTCTACCACATTTCCCTATCCAAAATGCAGTACAAATATCAGATTTGGGTTAAAATCATGAATTTCCTCAAATTTGTCTGAGAAAAGGTTTCAGTACTTGCACGTACAGACAAAAGTCCTACCACAAAGGCATTTCCACACTTCTCCTGAAACAAATGGAATCCCAATCCGGTGGGTGGATCGCTCACCTGAAGTGTGGTGTCAAAGATGTCTACACATAGTTACAGTGTTGGTCCACTTGAATGATGTGGCGCAGCTGCACCTACCCACAGGAAGCAGTGTTTTAATTTTAATTAGAAGACTCATAGCATCCCAGGTACTAAGACTCTGGCCATTGGCTGGAAGTGCCCCACTTTTCTGTCACATACATAAGTGGACATAATATTTTTGTATCCATAGTTTGATATCCACAGGGTATTCTGTGTAGGAATCCACCAAAGCAACACCGCCCTAGACTCTGGGCCTCTAGGATTCAGAGATGCCCAGAATTGTAGAGTTCTTTGGTTACTGGCCGGCCTAGAGTCTGAATATTTCAACCATTCACCATGGAAAGTGACAGGACAGTGGGTGTAGTTTTGACATATGGGGTGGTAGAGAAGGGCTAAACCTCTCATTTCTTTTTCTCGCTGGGGGCAGAAATTCTGTCTGGTGCCCGGGCATGGGTCTCAATGCCAAGATGGCCCAGTGCCCACCCCATTCCTTTTCTCACTTTTTCCCTGGTAGTCTGGTGAGCTTTCCGTCCCCGTGGTGGGCACATTGGAGTGTTCTAGCAGTGATAAATGTGCAACCTAATCTAGACATTGTAACCCACAGCATCCTCCAGATTAAGTCATAATTGTGCAATTCCACTACCTATTGAACATGAAAGCATGAAAAGTAGGCTGTAGTCATGTCAATGAGCTCACAGCAGCTTCTGGAATCTGCCTTTCCAGGGACACCGACAATCCTGGCCCGACAGCTCCTCAAGTATTTCTTCTTCTATTTCTTGATTACATTTTTGAATTTATTGCTTTTCAAGTCAGTGCATGTTAGCTTCGGTCTAAACTTTTGTCTCAGGTCAATAGATGTCAATGGGGGTAATACATTCTCCCCATTATTTTTTTTAAATCTCCCACTTTCCTCTTCTAAAAAGTTGGCATGTGTGATTTTACCAAAAATCCCACCTAAACAGAAAGCCACAGTATTCAGTGAAAGAGACCAATAGGTTCCTATGCTAAAGAGGCGCCACCAGATGATCACCAAGGGCACTTACACCAAGAATCTCTTTTTTCACGAGTAGTAGGATGTGGTTTGTGTTACCATCCTCTGCAGGGTTTCTTGAGAGAATAGTGCAAGAGATATTCAGAGCATACCGTGCAGGGTTTCTTAAGAGAATAGTTCAAGAGATTCTTAGAACATCCTCTGCAGGGTTTCTTGAGAGAATAGTGCAAGAGATATTCAGAGCATCCTCTGGGTGGTTTCTTAAGAGAATAGTACAAGAGATATTCAGAGCATACCGTGCAGGGTTTCTTAAGAGAATAGTTCAAGAGATTCTTAGAACATCCTCTGCAGGGTTTCTTGAGAGAATAGTGCAAGAGATATTCAGAGCATCCTCTGGGCGGTTTCTTAAGAGAATAGTGCAAGAGAGATTTAGAACATCCACTGGGCGGTTTCTTAAGAGAATAGTGCAAGAGATATTCAGAGCATCCTCTGGGTGGTTTCTTAAGAGAATAGTGCAAGAGATATTCAGAGCATCCTCTGGGCGGTTTCTTAAGAGAATAGTGCAAGAGAGATTTAGAACATCCTCTGGGCGGTTTCTTAAGAGAATAGTGCAAGAGATATTCAGAGCATCCTCTGGGTGGTTTCTTAAGAGAATAGTGCAAGAGATATTCAGAGCATCCTCTGGGCGGTTTCTTAAGAGAATAGTGCAAGAGAGATTTAGAACATCCTCTGGGCGGTTTCTTAAGAGAATAGTGCAAGAGATATTCAGAGCATCCTCTGGGCGGTTTCTTAAGAGAATAGTGCAAGAGATATTCAGAGCATCCTCTGCAGGGTTTCTTGAGAGAATAGTGCAAGAGATATTCAGAGCATCCTCTGCAGGGTTTCTTGAGAGAATAGTGCAAGAGAGATCTAGAGATATTGATTAAACATTGTGCTTACCAGATGACATATGAACTACGTAAAAGATTATGCAAAGAACATAAAGCAAAAACAAAACAAAAACCAAGGTGAGAGGACCGCTCCACATGTGCACACAGGATGGGGAACCGCAGCCAGACCTACCTTACCGAATCTTGGTAAATGTGAGAAGTTGGCCTGGCATATGCTGTCCACTAATTATAGTGGGCACCTTGCACCAGTCCAAACAACCCCTTATGGAGATAGGTTAAAGACAACCTTATTGAAAGCTATCCTAGTGGTAGCTATGGAGAGCAGCCTTCAGGCTAAGTCTTGAAGGAATGTAAAGCAGCTTGTTTTACCAGTCTATAATCTCTTGAGTGACCAAATGAAAGAGCACCACACCAGGTATATATTCAAAATATATGTATTTATTACTAAACACACCCCTCTAGTCTCTTTATGAGGCTAGAGTTCGAAGTACATAGGTTATAAGATCTTAAATCACAGTAATAGCACAAATACACGTTTGGGCCCTAGGGGTGTACCAAACCATATACCAATAAAGTGGTATGCGAAACACGACTGAACTAGACACTAGGCCTAGAGCCTCTAGAAGTGCTTGGACCACAAGGAACCACCCAAGGTAGTGACACAGGGGACCCACGGGAGACGCGTGCAGTGTAAATACACAACCGCGATACGCCGTTAACTTCTATGGAGAAAGTCGGGATCGGGAAAATAGAGGAAAGGGACACTTTAAAGAGGACTAGGACAAAACCCTTTGAGATCTAGGACTTTGAAGAGTCTCTACCCACGGGAGCACCGGAGTACTCGTGTTACCTCACCCAGGTAAGCCGGGTGCATAGGTGCCTTTCGGGGTCGGGTTTCGTCGTCGTTTCTTATGGCGATCTGCTGCAAAGTGCTGCTGGCGACCAGGAGAAAAGTGTCCGGGTGGATCCAAGAGTGGATCGGAGTTCTGAAGAACCTGAAAGCAGAGGGGACAGAGTCTGGGTCACTAGCCAGTGACCAGGAGGGCGATGGACAGATGCCCACCGATGTCGAGTGCTTCAAGTTCGTTGACGGTCGTCTTGACTCTTCAGCCACGAGGTCCGGGAGGCGTTGTCGGCGACCAGGAGCAGGATTCGGGCTGTTGCTCGATGTCTGTCGGGTGCAGAGGTGTCGGCGACCAGATTGGACCCAACAGGCCTTGGCAACGGCAAGTCTCGAGTAAGATGTAGATCGTCGATGATGCAGACCAGCAAGGTCTGGGGAACTCACCCAGCAAGGGTAAGTGAGGGCAGGCCTGGAGCAACCAGACTGCTAAGTAAAGAAAAGATTGGCCTTCGGTAAGGGCTACTAGCCAACGGGCTAGCGACCGCGAAGGAGCCTCGTGACGCCGCACGTGGAGCTGGCTTACAGGACACTCGTGGAGTGGGGGCCAGTGATCTTCGGTGCAGGTGGTGCTGGAGGCTAGGGCTACTCGGAGCCCAAAGCACGACTTCTTGGGAGACCCAGAAGATGGTGCACTTGGAAATGTGCTCGGTGTCCAGGGGTCACGGTCTCACGTTACCCACGATAGCCACGGGCCTCAGCTTTGCTGGGGACTCAGGGTAGCCTCGGGGAAGTCTGAGAATCCACCTCTGGTGATGCGATGACTTCGGCGTCCGACGGGAGCTTCAGTGATGCGAACCGGACAGATGCTTCTTTGGTGCCTTCCAAGCAGGGGAGTCACTCCTTGACCCCAAGGGAGATTCTTCAGTCCTCTAATCGTGAGTAGAGCGTCGAAGGTCCAGGATTCTGTTTCAGAGTTTCGTCCAGGTATATCTTGCTGTGGCAAGGGTTCCCCATTTTAACCAGTAAAACAGGGAGGGACTAACTCTATAACCCCACCTATGGGAGGGTCAAGGGAGGGGGTGGCTACACCCACTTCCCTTTGTCCAGTTTCGCGCCAGAGCAGGGGCAGGTAGCCCCTGAGCTGGTTTGAACTGGCATATGCACAGAGGAGCCTTTTGCTCCCCCAGTGCAGGACTTCAAAGCACTCTAAGAGTGCACCCACCCAGCCCCAATACACATTATCCTGTCTGGGGAGGTGGTCACACCTCCCTGTAACAGGAAACCTATTGTCCAGGCCTCCCCTGCCGGAGTTTCGTCCAGCAGCAGGAGGCCAGACTTGTGTCTGTGGCAGCAGCATCCATTTTGTGATGCCAGGGCTTCAGAAAGAAGTTACCTGGTAAGCCAGAGTTAACATGTCTTTCCCTCTAGAAGGGTGGAATGCTACCCCCGCCGCCAGGATTGGCGGGGGGTAGTATTCCAAGATGTTTGACACCAAACACGACATGTTTAGGTGCAGCCATTCCAAAGTTAGCATTTTACCGCGAGGATATAATGCGCTTAAGAGTATATGGTCAGGCTGCACTACAAACAGCATCAGAGATGGTCTCCGATCGCTGCAGAGGGGCCCTGCTCATGCAGGGGCACCCTCTCACATAGGAACCATGCACTCTGCCTTTAGGATTGATAAGGCCTGCCTTAGGAGTGACTTATAGGTTTATATGTGTGTATGTATTTAGTGATATAGGTAACCTATATCACAGTAAGGGGTGCATGCACCACCTTACCCAGGCTGCAGTAGCAGACCTGTGGTGTCAGTTTGGATGGCCTTCCAGGGGTGGCACAATACGTGCTGCAGCCCCTGGTAGGCCTCTGAGGTACCTATGCCCTTGGTACATAGTATACCATATACTAGGGACTTATAAGGGCACTCCAGATTCCAATCAGAGATGTGCCTAAGGCACATGGAAACCATTTTACAGAGAAGGCAGATAGACTGGGGCCCTGAATAGCAGGATCCCAGTCCAACTAAGCCATAAACCAGCAAAACACCATAAAAAAAGTGGGGGCAACCATATAGTCAGATTCCACCTTCCTACAGTAAAGAGATGACTCCGCCCAGAAATGGCATTGCTTTCGGATTTGCAATTCAACAAGGGCAGTCGTTCCGAGCTGCTGGAAGTTTCAACGATCATTATATTCTATGTCCCAATTAAAAATTCTGAATATTTATCACTAAGTGCAAATGGAAAATCTCTCCTACTTTTAAATCCATTCTCATAGGCCTCCTGGTCCTTCTACGATTTCTGTTTCTTCTCTCATTCACACCATTCTAAACATTTTGGAAGATTTTACCTTGCAGGTCGAGCATCTGTCAAAGGTTGACTCCCATAAATGAGTCAAAGGCTGCTAGCAATGAACCTAGAACACTTTCTACAGCCAACCCCTCAAAGATGGGGCGGATACTGATTTGGACTTTCACTCTACACCGCTGCTCCACTTTTGCGACACTCAAACATTGACACAGACAGACCATTTTTGATGCAATTTTGAGTCAATTTTTGATGCAAGATTCAATTTGTGCAAAAAACATAGTGGAAAAGAACAAAAGCTCTGTGAAGAATAGCTGCTGAAATGGCTATATCCTGGAGAGACTGGACCAACAAGGGGATTCCCACCCCAGATCATATCCTCACTAATGAACATATAAAACCTTCTGCAGAGCTGGTCATAACAGTTCCAACTGGGCAGGACTCAGTTCTGGAAATAACTGCAGTTGAGGCACTGTTGAACAAATGCATTGGGTTCTGTTTGGGCAAAGACCCTTTACTGACCATGAAGGGATGCTAGACAGTTTCCACACAAGGGACTCGTGGGGGCCTGTTGGGGGGTCTCCTCCTCCTTCTCATGCAGCTCTCTTCTCTCCAGGCGATTCCCCAAAACACAAACAAATCCAGCACACACTGTAGATGTTGTAAATCTTCTCCACTGCCACTTCTAATACCAGAAACAGGGTGGGCACTTCCTTTCCACTCATCATCACAATGGCATTAACCAATGAAATGGCGTTTCACCAGTCAGAAGTAGTGCGGTGCGCCTCTAAAAACACAGAAATGTTACTAAACACACACATCAAGACAGCACCCTTAATTGGGTCTGAATGGAAATCTCCAACCACAAAGTTAAATTAGAAATCCCCTTTATACGAGAGAGCTTTTTTTTCATTTTTACATGTTTCCAGGAGTCCCGCGACAGGAAGTAAACGCCATATTGGACTCCCGCAGGACCCGTCATTGGTTCTATGTGCCTCGCAGGAGTACTACGGTACTTATGGAAGGAAAAAATAACATTAAAATGTAGATATTTCTGTGGAGCATTGTTTTAATGTTATACGGCATTCGCATCATCTCAGCTCCAGCTCCACCACTGAGTAAGCACTGCCTTCACCCTACACCTAACTCTTCATGGATAGCCAACCTCTTGTGGTCAAACAAGCACACAGGCACGGAGAAGACGCTAGTGTGCACAGTAATTGGTCCTATGCACTTCTGATGCAGAGCTCACTCCTTCCAGACACTCAAGCCCTCTTAGCAAGCACCTACCCTCAAGCACCTACCCTCAAGAACCTACTATGTGCAGCCTTTGGAGGATAGCCGGACTCATGGGCTGGCAAGCTGCTGCTTCCCACGGTCTTCACACTGTGCACAGCCGTGAGAGTTCATTCCCTTCATATACCTCAGACTCATTCGAAGGCAAAGCAGGCTGCGAGGCCACACTCATTATCACTACAAAGGTGATAGACAGTTGGGTCTAGTATGAAAAGCATATGGCAAACTATTACATTCATTGGATGACATAATCATGGATGTCACTGGCGAGGCCACCAATGACGTCATTGCACACATCATGAGTAAAGTGAAACGTGAGGTCATAGACAGCGCATGGTGGGGCTCAAGTTATGGTTAGCTCAGCAAACGAGTCTACAGCTAGGGAATATCAAAGTTTTGTACGGTTTTGAAATGTTACGTTATGACTGGCAGTGTCACATAACTGTAAGTTTATTACCACAGCATCGCAAAATTGACATGAGATACACACTGTTTAAGGCCTCACAACTCTGATAGGAGGGCTCTTCAGTGTGATATTGACTTACTGTACAAATTTGAATCTTGCATCCTGATTTTGGTTAAACGTATTTTGTTATAACAAAAGAAAATGGGAAAAGGCAGTGTCATGGGCCATATATGACGATGTGTATAGTGTGGGATATGCTATTCGTATCCTTTGTTGAGGAAGCGCAGGGGCGCCATGGCCCGAGGTGCCGCCCACGCTCAACAATGCTAATAAAAAACGTATTACTCTACGGGCCTCTGCATATAGTCTCCACTGGATAGTTATAGATTGGACATTGCCATAGGAAAAACATTTTTGGGTTTCCTTTTAACTTTAGTGCTGTTTGATCAAATACTCACAAAACTTTCTAAAACAAGTCTCATCCAGCACAGCCCCTTGCTGGAAAGTTTAGCGGTGATCCTTCAAGCAAGAGCTGAAAAAAAGGGGATCCCAAAACTCGCTTTCCCCATTTTGTTTTCCATAGGAAATGTAGGCAGAGCTACAGCCCAAGCGGCTGAACGGATTTACACCCAATTTGGCAGAAGGCCAGACAATGTGGCCAGCAGATCCGCATGGCCAGATGATCTCGAGATGAGATCTGATTGACTGCTACAAAATCAACAACAATGTGGCAGCAGCCATCTTAGGACTTGGGCTCAGTTTCTTGTTCTAGAAATAATCTTTAAAAAGATATAAGAGGGCAGGGTAGGGATACCCTGTGTGAGAAAGGCATCCTTTTTGCCCTGATCACCCCCATTGTTTGACTGATTCTGGTTGTAACTGATTCTGACTGTGCCCGGGGCTCTGCTAACCAGGCCCACGGCCACTGCTCTGATTAAAAAATCATATTGTAATTAGGTATAATTACAATTTGCAATGACAGACCCCTGTAAGTCCCTGGTATATAATAAGACAAGGGGGATTCAAACTACCTATAAGTGGGGAGGGGGGTTTAGAGACCCAACAGATTTCCTGCCCTGTGGTGTGCGCTGCTGTGTTGCCTGCTGTCACTTTCAAAGGCAGCTCTGCTTTGCATACTGTCTTTAAAAATAATTGATATGCAAGTTCTACTTTTAAATTAAATGTACTGCCAAAGTGGTAATCTACCTAATTTTTACATATAAGTCACCCCTGAGGTCTCCCCTAGGTGCCCCAGGGTGGGATGCCAGATACCTATAAGCAGGGACATTATAAAATATGTTTTATATGCCCTGGTGAAGGATATACTGCCAATTTTGTTTTTCCCCATTGTAGCATTTTAGATCCATAGGCTAACATGGAAATACTGTAATACAGTGTAACTATTGATAGGAGAGAGCTAAAGTAATATTTCAAGGACTTAAAAGATTGGTAATGATAAATCCAGCAACTTGCCACTGTTGAATTTATCATACCTATTACAGAAAATAAGTTATAGGACTTTCTTTCCTGTGAGCCAAAATCCAGCCTTCTAGCAGCCTCTCCTGATTGGTCAGCCTTAACAGGCTTCGCCAGGCTGCTTCGATGAGGTGATAGGTGGCCTGCATAGAGCAGAGGTTATCTGATAGGGGGAGCGCAGCAGCTGCAGAGAACAGGCCAGGGAGGGGACTGTGTAAATCAAAGTGGGCTTCAAAGAGAGCAAGACAGTAAGGAATGCCAGCCAGGCCTACCCCCTCTTCCTGTGGCAGCCCCAGAAATGGAATTTGCAAGAGGTCTGGAGAGTGAGTGTTAATGGAAATGACCCACACCAGTAGGTTGGTTTAGCCAGGTCTTACTCCCATGGAGAGGAATTCTCCATCTTGAATTTTAAAGTGCATGGCTTTGTGGGACAAGATTATACCACACTTTTGAGGAAGCTGTCATGCTTTCGGTGGCACTCAGCACCCAGTTGGTATGGGGTGCCCCTCACTTGTCACCCCAGAACATTGAATAAATATGTGAGAGCTGCATTGTAACTCAGATCTGCTGCCTGAAACTACAAGGAAAAGCAGGACTGCCCTGCTGGGACCCTGGTCTGCACCCCAAAGTATTACAATCTGAAGGACTGCTACTGCTGCACACAGCCCTGAGGACTTTGCCATGCTTCAAAAAGGATTAAGGAGTGGACCTCCTGAAAGCAACAGGTTAACAGAGATTCCCTGCACCTTCTCCCTCAAGAAGTCCCCAGCCTGGAGAGTGTCTGGTGGACTTTTAAGGATTTGGCCAGGTGCATTGTGGGCATTGTAGTTACAAACTTCTGAGGACCATCTCAGAGCTTCTGGACCCTTGGATTTGTGTCATGAACGCTTTGAACCCTCAAGTGGAACTTCAGGAAGAGTTTTCAGAAGTTTGGAGCAACTTTTGGAAAAAGCTCCATAATTGGACCAACTCGTCGACGAGAGTCAGGCCTCCGATGTCACCGTGACTGGGCCTAGATTTCAGATTCGCCCAGCTGAAAGCTCTAGAGCTCAAGACCTCCAGGATTTCATTGAGGCCTCCCGCTGAGCCAAGCCGCCATTGCCGCCTGGAGTCCCGGCCTAAAGAGGAGCCTCCCTCCACAATGAGAGAAAATCCTCCAGATAAGTTTATAAGTGTGAAGGTAAAATTTTGACTGGTGCCTCCCGCTTAGTGTATCCGACCCGGGCTCTATCACGTTGGACCTCAAACTTTGACTTTGTCCCGGTCAAGCGAGACCAGAAGTCCCAAGCTGGCATTATATGTTTTTAAGCACTAGAAAGTGTTTAATCTTGAAAAATTCATACTGCCAGTTCCCTATAATGGATCTTTGTCGTTTTGGTGTCATTTTAATCATAAAAATATTTCCTATTTTTATAAATTGGTTGTGGATTTTTATTGTGTGTTGGGTCTTACTTATTTAATGTATTGGTATTTTTAAATGCTTTACATACCTGTCTCCTGAGTTAAGCCTGCCTGCTCGCAGCCAGGTACCAAGGGGTGAGCCAGGGGCTAATGTATTGAGACCTTGACCTTGACCTTATATTGCGTTGGTGGCTTTATTGCTAGTGGTAGGTGCATAGTTACCCCTACTAATAATCCACCTTCCAACTTTTGGTGTTCAGTGTGAGGATACATACTTGTGTTTAAATGACAACGTACAGTAAATTAAGTGATGATCTTTAAAAATCTTCTAAAATGACTTAGAACAAAACTTTTGATTTTTACATTTTTCAAATTTGGACTAAAACCGATTTTTTTATCCATCTTTTTGATTTTTCTAAATTTGTTCTATTTCTGAATTGTAAAGTGTGTGTGACCCAAAACTAGGGATACTATGGAGCTAGATCTGGCTAAACTGAACAAACTCATAGTGGCTGAACTTAGGGTTCAGTGTAGATCCAGGGGGCTAACTAATGGCAACAAGACCAGGAATGGAGAGTTGATTGTTTGTGGTCACATGTCCTGAGCACTGACGTGACCACGGGCTGCTCCAGTGCTCACCACAGGCATCCGTGTTTTTTACTAAGGTTTCCAGTGCTCGCCGCAGGCATCCGTGGTTATTTACTAAGGTTTCCAGTGCTCGCCGCAGGCGTCCGTGGGTATTTACTTAGGTTTCCAGTGCTCGCCGCCGGCGTCCGTGGTTATTTACTAAGGTTTCCAGTGCGTGCCACAGGTGTCCGTGGTTATTTACTAAGGTTTCCAGTGCTCGCCACAGGCATCCGTGGTTATTTACTAAGGTTTCCAGTGCTCGCCACAGGCATCCTGTGGTTATTTACTAAGCTTTCCAGTGCCTGCTACAGGCATCCGTGTTATTTACTAAGGTTTCCAGTGCTCGCCACAGGAGTCTGTGGTTATTTACTAAGATTTCCAGTGCGCACCACAGGTGTTTGTGGTTATTTACTAAGGTTTCCAGCGCTCGCCACAGGCGTCCATGGTTATTTACTAAGGTTTCCAGTGCTCGCCACAGGAGTCTGTGGTTATTTACTAAGATTTCCAGTGCGCACCACAGGTGTTTGTGGTTATTTAGTAAGGTTTCCAGCGCTCGCCACAGGCGTCCATGGTTATTTACTAAGGTTTCCAGTGCGCGCCACAGGTGTCCGTGGTTATTTACTAAGGTTGCCAGTGCTCGCCACAGGCGTCTGTGGTTATTTCCTAAGGTTTCCAGTACTCGCCACAGTCGTCCGTGGTTATTTACTAAGGGTGAAGCGTATGCTTGTGTAGGTCCAGACTATTTTGGTGCTGTCTCTACAGGCATTTATAATGAAATGTAAATCAGTACAATGATTTGTGTTGCTTTGCACCACATAAGTGCCTGCACAAATGCTTAGGAAATACCCTTAAGATTTATTGATTTCACTGTGTTGTGCAAGTGTGAAAACAGCACAGCAACACATCTACAAAGACTGGTCAGCTGCTGGTGCGATCTCTCATACATTGCTAGTTCGTGTGATGCACTGCCTCACACCATGGTGTGACATAACCTTCTAGTACCACTTCCTTAGTGTATGGAAACTCAGAAAGTTCCCTCCCGAGCCTTTGATGTGTACAGTCCAATGCAACACAGATGCTATGAATTATTTTATCGAGAAATGAACACATTTCCCCTTGTTTGTGTTTGCTTCAAGCAGATCCCTTTGTTAGTGGGGTGGATGGGAAAGAATAAAAAGTGTATAATGTGATTAGGTTTTGGGATGCAATGGTCCTGTGACCCTATATTCACCAATTACACCAATATGTTTCAGCCCTACACTAATGGCCTGAAAGAGCCATTAGTGTTATATTTAGCACTCCCCTGGTGATGTATTTTACATGCTCTTGTGCGGCATGCAAATTCACTCAAGCATGCCCAGGCAGTTTAATGCTTGCCACTCTGGGTTGTACCCAATTTGTGGATGAAACTTAACCCCACGGGGGCTTGAGCGGGTGGCCCGGTAGTCAAACCTTCGTCAAGGGTTCCTACCCTCTTCGTCACCTACTTGGCTCTGTTCTCCCCAGCTTGTGGCCTTATTTTTTTTTTTAAATGTGTGTTTTCCCCCTAGGAAAAACATGCATTAAAAAAACAATGTCAGTGGGTGTTTATTGACAGCTCTCCTAATCCATTGGGCTGTTGTTTCATTCACATTATTCTTTTACTCAGCTCTGCAAAGGACCATGAGTCCTGCTACTGCTGCCGCTGGCTGAATTCACTGTGAGTGATTGAGCAGTCATGTCCACTGGGAGCATGGCTATGCACCAAGTAGGAGCCTCCACTTGCCGGGGCTACTATGTGAATGCGTACTTCTTGAGAGCAAAGCTACATTTTTGCCTTCGGGAAATGTTTGTTTAGCCATCGGATTTGCTAATGGGGGGCACTTTCTGTTGTGCACAAGCTTACTTTTTGGCCCTGTAGGACTCAAAAATTGGGTCTGTTGCATGTCAGTGCCATCATAAATGAACAGTGGCAGGCTTGTGTCATCTCTTGAATTTTGAAGTATGCTGTGGTATTGAGTATGTGACAGGTGAAGTAATACTTTGCTTGTTTTAAATTTTGTAAGTGTCTTTGGAGAAGCCACAGCTGTGTTGGTAAGCTAAGTGTTTTTATGCTTTTTTACTGTCGCAACTATGTCACAGACACACACACCCACCGTTCAATAAGCTAAGGGGCCGATTCACAGAACTAATCTGAGACAAAATCCTAAACTTACTACTTTTGGTATTCACAGAAGGCATTTATTAGTAGTAAAGTTAGGACTCCTAACTTTACTACTCTTAAACTGAGATAAAATCCTAAACTTACTACTTTTGGTATTCACAGAAGGCGTTTAGTAGTAGTAAAGTTAGGACTCCTAACTTTACTACTACGAAACTGAGATAAAATCCTAAACTTACTGCTTTTGGTATTCACAGAAGGCGTTTAGTAGTAGTAAAGTTAGGACTCCTAACTTTACTACTACGAAACTGAGATAAAATCCTAAACTTACTACTTTTGGTATTCACAGAAGGCGTTTAGTAGTAGTAAAGTTAGGTCTCCTAACTTTACTACTACTAAACTGGGATAAAATCCTAAACTTACTACTTTTGGTATTCACAGAAGGCATTTAGTAGTAGTAAAGTTAGGACTCCTAACTTTACTACTACTAAACTGAGATAAAATCCTAAACTTACTACTTTTGGTATTCACAAAAGGCATTTAGTAGTAGTAAAGTTAGGTCTCCTAACTTTACTACTACTAAACTGGGATAAAATCCTAAACTTACTACTTTTGGTATTCACAGAAGGCATTTAGTAGTAGTAAAGTTAGGTCTCCTAACTTTACTACTACTAAACTGGGATAAAATCCTAAACTTACTACTTTTGGTATTCACAGAAGGCGTTTAGTAGTAGTAAAGTTAGGACTCCTAACTTTACTACTACGAAACTGAGATAAAATCCTAAACTTACTACTTTTGGTATTCACAGAAGGCGTTTAGTAGTAGTAAAGTTAGGACTCCTAACTTTACTACTACGAAACTGAGATAAAATCCTAAACTTACTACTTTTGGTATTCACAGAAGGCGTTTAGTAGTAGTAAAGTTAGGACTCCTAACTTTACTACTACGAAACTGAGATAAAATCCTAAACTTACTACTTTTGGTATTCACAGAAGGCATTTAGTAGTAGTAAAGTTAGGACTCCTAACTTTACTACTACTAAACTGAGATAAAATCCTAAACTTACTACTTTTGGTATTCACAGAAGGCATTTAGTAGTAATAAAGTTAGAGTCCTAACTTTACTACTACTAAACTGAGATACAATCCTAAACTTACTACTTTTGGTATTCACAGAAGGCATTTAGTAGTAGTAAAGTTAGGACTCCTAACTTTACTACTACTAAACTGAGATAAAATCCTAAACTTACTACTTTTGGTATTCACAGAAGGCATTTAGTAGTAGTAAAGTTAGGACTCCTAACTTTACTACTACTAAACTGAGATAAAATCCTAAACTTACTACTTTTGGTATTCACAGAAGGCATTTAGTAGTAATAAAGTTAGGAGTCCTAACTTTACTACTACTAAACTGAGATACAATCCTAAACTTACTACTTTTGGTATTCACAGAAGGCATTTAGTAGTAGTAAAGTTAGGACTCCTAACTTTACTACTACTAAACTGAGATAAAATCCTAAACTTACTACTTTTGGTATTCACAGAAGGCATTTAGTAGTAGTAAAGTTAGGACTCCTAACTTTACTACTACTAAACTGAGATAAAATCCTAAACTTACTACTTTTGGTATTCACAGAAGGCATTTAGTAGTAGTAAAGTTAGGACTCCTAACTTTACTACTACTAAACTGAGATAAAATCCTAAACTTACTACTTTTGGTATTCACAGAAGGCATTTAGTAGTAGTAAAGTTAGGACTCCTAACTTTACTACTACTAAACTGAGATAAAATCCTAAACTTACTACTTTTGGTATTCACAGAAGGCATTTAGTAGTAGTAAAGTTAGGACTCCTAACTTTACTACTACTAAACTGAGATAAAATCCTAAACTTACTACTTTTGGTATTCACAGAAGGCATTTAGTAGTAGTAAAGTTAGGAGTCCAAACTTTACTACTACTAAACTGAGATAAAATCCTAAACTTACTACTTTTGGTATTCACAGAAGGCATTTAGTAGTAGTAAAGTTAGGACTCCTAACTTTACTACAACGAAACTGAGATAAAATCCTAAACTTACTACTTTTGGTATTCACAGAAGGCATTTAGTAGTAGTAAAGTTAGGACTCCTAACTTTACTACTACTAAACTGAGATAAAATCCTAAACTTACTACTTTTCTTATTCACAGAAGGCATTTAGTAATAGTAAAGTTAGGACTCCTAACTTTACTACTACTAAACTGAGATAAAATCCTAAACTTACTACTTTTGGTATTCACAGAAGGCATTTAGTAGTAGTAAAGTTAGGACTCCTAACTTTACTACTACTAAACTGAGATAAAATCCTAAACTTACTACTTTTGGTATTCACAGAAGGCATTTAGGAGTAGTAAAGTTAGGACTCCTAACTTTACTACTACTAAACTGAGATAAAATCCTAAACTTACTACTTTTGGTATTCACAGAAGGCATTTAGTAGTAGTAAAGTTAGGACTCCTAACTTTACTACTACTAAACTGAGATAAAATCCTAAACTTACTACTTTTGGTATTCACAGAAGGCATTTAGTAGTAGTAAAGTTAGGACTCCTAACTTTACTACTACGAAACTGAGATAAAATCCTAAACTTACTACTTTTGGTATTCACAGAAGGCATTTAGGAGTAGTAAAGTTAGGAGTCCTAACTTTACTACTACTAAACTGAGATAAAATCCTAAACTTACTACTTTTGGTATTCACAGAAGGCGTTTAGTAGTAGTAAAGTTAGGACTCCTAACTTACTACTACGAAACTGAGATAAAATCCTAAACTTACTACTTTTGGTATTCACAGAAGGCGTTTAGTAGTAGTAAAGTTAGGACTCCTAACTTTACTACTACGAAACTGAGATAAAATCCTAAACTTACTACTTTTGGTATTTACAGAAGGCGTTTAGTAGTAGTAAAGTTAGGACTCCTAACTTTACTACTACGAAACTGAGATAAAATCCTAAACTTACTACTTTTGGTATTCACAGAAGGCATTTAGTAGTAGTAAAGTTAGGACTCCTAACTTTACTACTACTAAACTGAGATAAAATCCTAAACTTACTACTTTTGGTATTCACAGAAGGCATTTAGTAGTAATAAAGTTAGGAGTCCTAACTTTACTACTACTAAACTGAGATACAATCCTAAACTTACTACTTTTGGTATTCACAGAAGGCATTTAGTAGTAGTAAAGTTAGGACTCCTAACTTTACTACTACTAAACTGAGATAAAATCCTAAACTTACTACTTTTGGTATTCACAGAAGGCATTTAGTAGTAGTAAAGTTAGGACTCCTAACTTTACTACTACTAAACTGAGATAAAATCCTAAACTTACTACTTTTGGTATTCACAGAAGGCATTTAGTAGTAGTAAAGTTAGGAGTCCAAACTTTACTACTACTAAACTGAGATAAAATCCTAAACTTACTACTTTTGGTATTCACAGAAGGCATTTAGTAGTAGTAAAGTTAGGAGTCCTAACTTTACTACTACTAAACTGAGATACAATCCTAAACTTACTACTTTTGGTATTCACAGAAGGCATTTAGTAGTAGTAAAGTTAGGACTCCTAACTTTACTACTACTAAACTGAGATAAAATCCTAAACTTACTACTTTTGGTATTCACAGAAGGCATTTAGTAGTAGTAAAGTTAGGACTCCTAACTTTACTACTACTAAACTGAGATAAAATCCTAAACTTACTACTTTTGGTATTCACAGAAGGCATTTAGTAGTAGTAAAGTTAGGACTCCTAACTTTACTACTACTAAACTGAGATAAAATCCTAAACTTACTACTTTTGGTATTCACAGAAGGCATTTAGTAGTAGTAAAGTTAGGACTCCTAACTTTACTACTACGAAACTGAGATAAAATCCTAAACTTACTACTTTTGGTATTCACAGAAGGCATTTAGTAGTAGTAAAGTTAGGACTCCTAACTTTACTACTACTAAACTGAGATAAAATCCTAAACTTACTACTTTTCTTATTCACAGAAGGCATTTAGTAGTAGTAAAGTTAGGACTCCTAACTTTACTACTACTAAACTGAGATAAAATCCTAAACTTACTACTTTTGGTATTCACAGAAGGCATTTAGTAGTAGTAAAGTTAGGACTCCTAACTTTACTACTACGAAACTGAGATAAAATCCTAAACTTACTACTTTTGGTATTCACAGAAGGCATTTAGGAGTAGTAAAGTTAGGAGTCCTAACTTTACTACTACTAAACTGAGATAAAATCCTAAACTTACTACTTTTGGTATTCACAGAAGGCATTTAGTAGTAGTAAAGTTAGGACTCCTAACTTTACTACTACTAAACTGAGATAAAATCCTAAACTTACTACTTTTCTTATTCACAGAAGGCATTTAGTAGTAGTAAAGTTAGGACTCCTAACTTTACTACTACTAAACTGAGATAAAATCCTAAACTTACTACTTTTGGTATTCACAGAAGGCATTTAGTAGTAGTAAAGTTAGGACTCCTAACTTTACTACTACGAAACTGAGATAAAATCCTAAACTTACTACTTTTGGTATTCACAGAAGGCATTTAGTAGTAGTAAAGTTAGGACTCCTAACTTTACTACTACTAAACTGAGATAAAATCCTAAACTTACTACTTTTGGTATTCACAGAAGGCATTTAGTAGTAGTAAAGTTAGGAATCCTAACTTTACTACTACTAAATGCCTTTTGTGAATACTGAAAGTCGTTAAGTTAGGATTTTGTCTCAGTTTAGTAGTAGTAAAGTTAGGAGTCCTAACTTTACTACTACTAAATGCCTTCTGTGAATACCAAAAGTAGTAAGTTTAGGATTCTGTCTCAGATTAGTTCTGTGAATCGGCCCCTATGTTCTTTTACACTTTGTCACACACATCTCACAGTTTGACACACCACCGACTGATTTAGGACCATACTTCTGCCTTCAATGTAGGACAGTGTTTTAGAAGGAAGGTTTTAGACACATGTTATACAGTCAACAGAGATTGCATTGTGGTAGATGACTGCTGCCCAGGCCCTAACTCGAGGTATGGAGGAAAGGTCAGAAGCGGGATCAGATACTGAGAATACATCTAAGGGAGAAGAAAATGGAGCAGAATATAGAATCCATTTTTCAGTCGGCAGAGTACCATCCAATGACTTGTCTTCCAGTGATTCTGAGGAACATAGTCACTGCAGTCGCGATGTTCCTTTGCAAGCACGATCTGTGCAGTGAGAGACAGTAGCAAAGTAGACAAGCTGAGAGAGCAGGCCCATGCAGCAACAAGCACAGATGGAGTGTTCTCTTGACAGCACCCCAATTTAGTGCAGCCTCAAATTTCCCCCTTCAATGAAGACGCTGGATGTAAAATCAATACAGACATTGTTTGCCTATTGACTACACCCATCTCTTTTTGAATTTTGACTTCCTTCATGACATTGTGCACCAAACAAATTTGTGTACCAAACAGTTTGTGAGAGAGCATTGTGGCTCTCTCAGTCCTCATTCTAGAGCACACTGATGGACTCCCATTTCACTTGCGGAGTTGATAGATTTTCTGATCCTTACATTCAAATTGGGGTTAGTGCACAAACCAAGTGTTCAGTCCTACTGGTCTACTCGCAGGGTTTGAGTAACACCTAGCTTTGCGCCGGTCATGAGTGGTGACCGTTTTTTGCAATTGCAGCGTATGCTGCATTTTAATGATTCTTCTCCTATATTACCGTGGACCATGCAGAGCATGACAGGTTGTTCAGAATTCCTCCTGTTGTGGAACACTTATCTGCCAGGTTTCCAGAGGTTCATACTCCTGGAAAGAATATAGCCATCAAAGTGTTCTTTATCCTTTCCTAAGGGTGTCTGCTGTTCAGGTGGTTCTTACCGAGCAAAAGAGCTTGCTATGGCATTAAAATGTACATTCTGTCTGAGAGCTCTACTGGATATGTATTCAGACTATGAGTGTGGAAGGTAGTCAAAGTAGACATACACATTCCATTATTTCATCTTCACCAAAGGGCTCAACACCATTGCCACATTCACACTGATACTCAATTACTCCCTCACTCAAGTAAGCGGATAACTCCAAATCATTCAGAACGCAACAGCCAGACCCCCTCAGCCTCCAGGAGCTTCGCTGGCTTCCCATCCACAGCTCTCTTCAACTCCTGACACACACAATCAAAGCCTTACACAAAACTGCGAAAAGAATACCACAAAGCTGCCTCAGATTTCAGAAATTGTTCAGACACCTCTGCTTAGCCGGACTCCTACTTGCACACATTCCATGCAAAAGCAGCACCAGAACAGACAGTAGTAACTTCTCCTACCTTGCTCCGATTGCCTGGAAGGATCTACCCCTACACATCTGCTGTCTCTAAAATTTGTGCATTCTGCACTAAGCTAAAGACTTGGCTCTAGAGCTAGGTGAGTCCGTGCATCAGTCTAGACAGTTCCTGCATCGTCCCTGTGAAGGGACTCCATTGACCTTGGTTTGATCCATTCCAGCTGTCAACACTAGGCTCAGCCTAACAATTGGGGCAGCATTTTTAATTAGGACAAGTGGGCTAACAGTCAGTGGTAAGAATGTTGTGGATTCCTGCTGATTTCGAAAGTTTCCATTACAGAAATGTTAGGAAAGCACATGATTTTAGGCAAAGTTTGAGATTTTAAGGGTGTTGTGGGTAAGAAAACCTTGTGGGATCCATGCAAGGCACATCACCCTGGATTTCTCTGGTTGTCTCCTTTTCAAAAATGTCTGTGATTGGTAGGTTTCCATGGGTGGCGCCAGCACAGCCCCAAATACCACAGCTACCCTTATTGTTGATCTCTCCAAGTAGCACTTTAGTGCCTTTTGTGTTGCTGTCTCTTGGACTACCCACTCAAGTTGGGTACCTTTGTTATCAGGAGGTAGACATGTGGGAACTCTGTGTGGTTAGAAATGTGTGGCTCCCTGCACATTCCAGAACTTTCCGTCATAGAAATGTGAGGTTTGCATGGGCCTCTGGGTAAACAAATCCTTTTTAGAACCAGACAAGTATCACCACCCTGGACACGTCTATGTTTCTAGGTTTCAGAAATGTCTGAATATAGTAGGTTTTCCAGGGTGGTGGCTGTGCCAGAGCCCAAATTCCACAGTTACCCACATTGTAAAAAAAGCATTGCATCTGCTGGGTAACATATGATGCCTCCTGGTCATGTTTTGGGGTGTTTTGTATCGCAGATGGCAGGTCCAGCCATAGAAGTGGATTATTATTTTTATTGGGCGACGTGGTACTACAGTATAGTTGAACACTTTATACCAATAGGGTTCTTTTTTATTTATGCTTGGCAAATGTGCAGGAAAGAAGACATTTTGCAAAATGGTGTCTGAATCACATGACAGGATGGGTGCCCACAAATTCAGAGATGTACATATAACCACTGCTTTTCAGCTCAGCATCTTGTGTACATTTCAGAAATACATAGGTTTTCTTCATACCCATTGTTTACCATATCTATCGCTCTATTTGCAGTATACAATGGAAAACCACTGCAAGGCGCAGCTCAGCTGTTGGCTCTGGGTACCTCGGGTTCTTGAAGAACCTACCAACCATATATATTCCCCCAACCAGAAGGGTCTAGCAGACACACTGGTCTATTCCTTTTGTAATGTGCCCATTGTGATAAGTGTAGGAGAGTAGGATCTGCTTCACATGGGTACCCCCACTTTTTGCTGATGCTTCACTGTTTTTCGACTTTAGTCTGGCTGGGGCCCTGCTAATCAGAACCCCAGCCTAGCTGCTTCCTCTCTAAAATGGTTTCCATGTACCTTAGGTACATCTCTGATTGGATTCTGGAGTGCCCTTATAAGTCCCTAGTATATGGTATACTATGTACCCAGGGCATAGGTTCCCCAGAGGCCTACCAGGGGCTTAAGCATGTATTATGCCACACCTGGGAGGCCCCCCAAAATGACACCACAGGCCTGCTACTGCAGCCTGGGTAAGGTGGTGCATGCACCCCTTACTGTGGTATAGGCTACCTATATCACTACCATTGCACACACATATAAACCTATAAGTCACTCCTATGGCAGGCCTTAACAATCCTGAAGGCAGAGTGCTTGGTTTTTATGTGAGAGGGTGCCCTTGCATGAGCAGAGCCCCTCTGCAGCGTTCGGAGTCAATCCTCTGATGCTGTTTGTGGTACAGCCTGACCATATACTCTTAAGTGCATTATATCCTCGCGGTAGAATGCTAACTTTGGACTGGCTGCACCAAAACATGTCGTGTTTGGTGTCAAACACCTTGGAATACTACCCCCCCCCGCCAGTCCTGGCAGCGGGAGTAGCATTCCACCCTTCTAGAGGGAGAGACATGTACACACCGGGCTACCCGGTATTAACTTTACAGAGCCCTGGCATCACAAAATGGATGCCGCTGCCACAGACACGGGTCTGGCCTCCTGCTGCTGACCGAAATTCCGGCAGGGGAGGCCTGGACAATAGGTTTCCTGTCGAAGGGAGGTGTAACCACCTCCCCAGACAGGATAGTGTGTATTGGGGCTGGGCGGGAGCACTCTCTGGTGCTTTGAAGTCCTGCACTGGGGGCACATTTGGTGTCCCTGTGCATAGTCCAGTTCAAACCGGTTGCAGGGGCTACCTGCCCCTGCTCTGGCATGAAACTGGACAAAGGGAATGGGTGTAACCACCCCTCTTCCCTGACCCTCCCATAGGTGGGTCCCCAGAGTATGTCCAACCCCCTAACTTGGTATAAGTATGGGACCCCAGTCCTTAGGACTTTAGATTACCCTGGACGAAACTCTGAAGCCGAATCCTGGACCTTCGACGCTCTACTTGAAGATTAGAGGACTGAAGAATCTCCCTTGGGGTCAAGGAGTGACTCTCCTGCTTGGCAGGCACCTAAGAAGCAATTGTCCGGTCTGCATTGCTGAAGCTCCCGCCGGACGCCGAAGTCTTTGCAACCCCAGAGGTAGATTTCCAGACTTCGCCGAGGCTGCACTGAGACCCCAGCAAAGCTGAGGCACGGAGCTGTCGTGGGTAATGTGGAACCGTGACCCCTGGACACTGAGAACTTTTGTAAGTGCATCCTCTTCCTGGACTCCCACGAAGTTGTGCTTTGGGATCCGAGTAGCCCCCGCCTCCAGCACTAACTGCACCAAAGATCACTGGCCTCCACTCCACGAGTGTCCTGTGAGCCAGCTCCAAGTGCGTCCACTTGAGGCTCCTTCGCGGTCGCTAGTCCGTTGGCTAGTGGGCCCTCCCGAAGGCAACTCTTCTTCTGCTTGGGCTTTCCTGGTTGCTCCAGACGAGCCCTGACTTACCCTCGCTGGGTGAGTCCCCCAGACCTTGCTGGTCTGCATCAACGACCTTTCTTTGTTTCCACGTGACTTGCCGTTGCCAAGGTTTGTTGGGTCCAATCCAGTCGCTGACACCGCAGAAATCGACAGACGTTGTGGCACAGCTCGAATCCAGCTCCTGGTCATAGTCGACGCCTCCTGGACCTCGTGGCTGAAGAGTCAAGACAACTGTCAACCTACCTGAAGCACCCGACATCGGTGGGCATCCGCTCATCGCCTTCCTGGTCACTGGCTAGTGACCCAGACTCTGTCCCCTCTGCTTTCAGGTCCTTCAGATCCTCGATCCACTCTTGGATCCACCCAGACACTTTCGACTTGGTCGCCAGCAGCCTGCTGCAGCAGATCGCCATTGAAAACGACGACGAAACCCGACACCAAAACTTGTAAACTACGTACTTCGAACTCTAGCCTCATAAAGAGACTAGAGGGGTGTGTTTAAGACTAAATACATATATTTTATATATATACCTGGTGTGGTCCTCTTTCATTTGGTCACTCAAGAGATTATAGAATGGTAAAACAAGCTGCTTTACATTCCTTCAAGACTTAGCCTGAAGGCTGCTCTCCACAGCTACCACTAGGATAGCTTTCAATAAAGGTTGTCTTTAACCTATCTCCAATAAGGGGTTGTTTGGGCTGGTGCAAGGTGCCCACTATAATTAGTGGACAGCATATACCAGGCCAACTTCTCACAATAAGAAGATACAGATGAAAATGTTGTCACAAGTGGCTGTTTTTTCAACCCATTTTTCATATTTCTTTTGTTTCAGCACTTACTTTTTGGGGGAAAACTTTGAGGAATCTATCCAAATGGCCCTTTCCAGAATTTAGAAAGGTTTCTACTTTTCCGACATCACCCATGACTTTCACACCTTTTCCACCACAAACTAGAACTATATTGAAAGTCCAAAAATTCAGAAAAATGAAAATGTGGTAACAAATGTTTTTTCTTACAGCTCCTCATGTTCCTGAAAGCTGGGAAGATGTGGACTTTAGCAAACTGTTCATTGATGTCCTCTTTTTGAAACAAACTAGACACTTTTTGGTGGAGAATTTTTTCATTTTTTTTCCAAAGAAACTAAAATGTAGCTAGATTCTAGCTATTGTCTTGTCCCCTCCAGGTGAATCAACAAACCCGGGTACATTTAGAATCCCCAGGATGTTGGGAAAAAAGGACGCATTTTGCTGCAGATAACTCAAGTGCAAACTACCCCAAAAAAGGGCTGAGCAGTGGGGAAAGCAGTTAAGGGGTTATTATTATTATTATTAATATTATAGAATGTAACACATTATGTTCTGCTATGAACTGAAGACGGCGCAAACAGGGTTGAGGATTGGGCTGCAGTCAAGAGGGATCGTTTCGGCTAGTGGTTGTTTCATTCTGCCCGAGTGTATCTTTTCATATTTATTCTTTTTCATTATATTCATTTTAATGCCACTAATGCTAATGGACTCATGCCCAAAGACCCACCTTCTTCCATCACTTCTGCTATGAAGCAGACAGTGAATGCTTAGGGCGCTCTACTAAAAGAGGCCTCATCTGAAGTATGGCAGCAAAGCCTGAGGAAAGGGAAAGAACATGTTTGAAAGGACACCTATGTAGATTGTGTAAAAAGGTAAAAGGTGGGAGTAATTTGGCAGATTACCGCTCCCTTTATGCATGTCCTATGACTCCCATGGCTCAATTAAGGACCAGCGCTAGCCAGGTTTCTGATGGCGAAGCCTCAGCTGACTCTACTGCGGTGCCCGGCCCATCATCTACTGTCTTCCAGATCAGTGCATCAGATTTGTGATGCATATGTTTTTCAGGTCCAGCCTTAGGGCATTTTTGCTTGTCTTGTCCTGTCAGTCTCATGCAATCAAAGAAATCATCCCTCTCTTTTCCAAAGCATTATGAATGTCTGTCAGACTGAGCAACGTACCGCCTGTCAGACACTCACCATGGCAGGGTCAGGCAGCCAAGTGCTTTACATAAGCTAATGTGCATGTGCCTGGCTGCTCGAGTCAAGCTTTGCCGGGCTGAAGATTTTACAGCCCTGATGGCAATGACCTCATCAGTGCAGCAAAGCCCTGTGAAGTCGTGCCCCTCATGACGAGGGGGAGTGTCACTCATCGAGTGAGACTTGGGCACTTCAGGTTTAAGGCTGACAGTGATATCTTGTCACACAGTGGGGTGGAGTCAGCAAGTCTCACTGAGCCCATCCCACTCTATAACAGGGCACTGACACAATATGATGTCAAATAATATCTCTGACAAACATTTAGTGTCACAAATAACATTTATCACAATATTATGCTCTATACTTATAATGTCAGAGTACTAACATTTCAGAAAAAAATATTGTTGAGACTAATATCATCCAAAAATATAGATTTTGTAATAAAAATAGAGTTTAAGGTAGTAAATGTAAAACATTTAGATATATAAATTTAATATAAAAGTAAATTAAATAAAATACACAAATATTTTATACTACATATAAATAGATACTTCAATAAACACATAAACACACATATATATATATATATATATATGTATATGTGTTTGTGTTTGTGTGGCCAAACCCTGCGGCCAAACCCTCCTCTCCCCTCTCCTAGCCCCTCCCCCTCCACACCCAACACCCTACATATAAAGCAGATCTTTCATCGTTCTCCAAAATTTACCAATACATTTAATCAAATGTATATTTCAATAATGTACACAATGCAATGTTTATTATTATTGATTACTTAAAACATATTTAATTAAGTTTTAATAAATTAAATGTCCATGACTCTTTCTATTTATATAGTTTTTTATTATCACATTTGGGGGGTTAAAAAAGGTGAAGATAAATATTCAGAGATATATTATTCTTTCTGTAAAAAAAATAAAACTAACGTGTCTCTGAGTCTACCTTTTAACATTCTACTCCCCCAAAATGCAATAATAAAAATAACCACATAAAGGCCTTGTATTTTATATTATACATCTTCAGGCCACATAAAATGCAATCAGAAAACCAGCCTCTAGGTGGCACTGCAATCCCAGCTGTAGAGCAAAACTCCATCCTGAGAAATGCTTCTAAAAAATATGGTAAGTTCTCCTGGGGTCATTATTTCTATGACCCAGGAGACTTAAATTGTTTTTCTTAGTGTTGCTGGAGGGATGCGGAACTCCCTGCAGCGACCCCAAAATATTAAAAAAAAATGCTGATGTCGCCGCCCCTTATAGGGACATTATGTGGTGCTCCTTGAAGGAGCTGTGAATAATAAATGAGCGGCTATGGCTGCTTATTTATTATTCACTTTTGCCTTTTTAATTTTTTGGGGTGTCCCGATCCCATACGGGACATCCACTGTTTTTTGTAAAGGGGGCCAAAGGAGGAGCCCCAAGGGCTGTGCGTCATTGTCGGCTTCCTGCACACGGCCCTATGGGTCCACACAAGTGCCAGCATTTTTTTTAATTGCGTGGTGCCACTGTGCCTACCCAGGTCAACCCAGGCCATTATTCTTTTCAGGAGCTGTGGGAGGAGCCCCGGGGCTGTCGTGGCCCGCCGGCTCCCTGCTCCTGCAGAAGCTGGCATTGACACTTTTTCTGACAATGTCAGCTCCTAAAGGAGCAGAGAGTCACAGGGCACACCCAGCTGTGGCATGACCCACCCGGGGTACTCCACAGCTGCTCCCACATTGGAGGCTGTGGGGGGGAGCCAAGGGCCTCCGCAGCCCCACTGGCTTTCCTGCTTACACCCATAGTGGGTGCTGTGGGAGCCGGGTTTGCTCCCACCCTACAGGAGCAGTTTTCTTTTGCTCCTGCTGGGTGGGACCAATTCAATGCATTTCCTTAGTGGCAGGGAAATGTTTTGTTCTCCTGTGTGCTCCAGCTTGTTGGGAGAACAGTTGCACTTTTCCTTCCCTTAACCGTGAGACACCGTCACTAAGCCGGCCCCAGGGCATGGGGTCCCCGGGGCCATTTCATGGCTCAGGTAGGAGCGCTGCGTGGCCCCTCCTTTTTATTTGATACACAGCCCTTTGGGATGGGTATCTGGGGCCTCTCCTCGCTCAGCGAGGGGGGCCACATGTGTCCTCCCCTTTATTAAATTATTGGCCCCTGGGAGATGGGGCCCCCAGGGCCTTTGCTGGCCCCATGTGACTGGGTCTTGAAGGCTTGGGAAGGGGCCACTAGCCCCCTCCCCCTAACATATACAATATGCCCCTCTGGGCCCTGTCCCACCATGAGTAGTTTTTTAATAGAAACAAGCAAGAGCTTGCACTTAAAAAAACTCAGATTCTACCATCAGGCCTAGGGGTTGAGGGTATTCATACCTTGCCCCCAAGTCTCTTTTTTGAATTTTTATTAGGACACAGGACTGAGTTTTAAGTCCTAAGATGGCTGCTACCACTTCCTGGTTGATGTGGTGGCATCCAATCAGATCTCAGCAGGAGATCTGTTGGCTACCCAGATCCTCTGCATCGTGAAATATACCCTTTTCTAATCCTAATTACTCCAAAACTACTGAAGGGATATACACCAAAACACTCTTTCTGGGCCAATATCTAGTTTTCTGCCAAATTTGGTGTAAATCCGTTCAGCGGTTTGGGCTGTACCTGTGTTTAAAGTTCCTATGGAAAAATTATTGGGGAAAACGTCTTTTGGGACCCCGCTTTCTTCTAAGCCCACGCTTGATGGAACATCCCAAAAAGTTCCATGCACTAACTAGTCAAAAAGTAGTTTAATAACAAAAAAAAAATATTTAGGTTATAAATAAAATATTACACATTTAAAACCCCAAAAACACATTTACTAAAAATACATTTAAATACATTTAAAAATAAAAACATATATTATAAAATATACAAGAATAATTAATACTATCAAATCCATTTAATAAAGATTATAAAAACTATTGGAGTCTAAGAATATTACATATACATATGTATGTGTATTAAACTGAAAACAATCAATTAACATAATTACTATTCAATACAATAATTAATTATCAATTAATAAATAATTGTTATTTACTTATTGTTCATTAACTTCCCCCACACCCCTACAAATGTAGTAGCCCACACCGAAAATATACTTAAAACAGGAATAGATAAATAAATATAGCAATAACTGGAATAGATAGGAATGCCATAATTAACATTTTTAAAATAATTTAATTAATTAACAATTAATGATTAATTGTTCATTAATTATTTCCTAATTACCTTCCCACCATAAACACCTAAAAACCTAAAATAAATATGTTTCCCATAATTTATATACTTAAAATTCAATTAAATAATTCATTTACAGATAATAATTAATATTCAATTAATTATTAGTTAATTATCATCCCACCCTACACCCCTACAAACCTAGCAGCCCAGAACTAAAATATAAGTGAAATAAATCAGTATTCCATAATTTAGATACTTAAAAATCAATTAAATGATTAATTTACAATTAAGAATGAATATTTAATTAATTATTACTTAGTTAACTTCTCACCCTAGATGCCTATAAGCCTAGCAGCACACAACTAAATTATAAGTAAAATTTGGTATTCCATAATTTTCATAATTAAAAATCGATTACATAATTAATTAACAATGAATAATTATGTGTTTATTAATTATTAGGTTATTAACTTCCAAACCTATAACCCTACAAACTTATCAGCCCGCAATTAACATATAGTGAAAATAAATCATATTACATTTATTAAATACTTCATAATTGATTATTGCCTAATTAATGTCACACCCTAACCACTTACAAACCCAATAACCAGGTATGACACTATTAATTATTAATAATTAAATACAAAATTCTCACTTAAAATTACAAGCTATATCTTAAAACATTAATACCATTTATAAAAACAATGGCAACATATACATTTGATATATCAACTAAAAGACATTTAAATAGTTAAAAAAAGAACATGTTTAACTACTATTTTTGTGAAAACAATAAAACCTTTATATTCCTTAAAACGATATTGATAGACGGTGTGATTTGTGTGTTTTTCTGTAAGTGGATGGGTGGAGGAGAGTGTGCTTATGGTTGGGTGTGAGTGTGTGTGTGTTTTTCTGTAAGTGGATGGGTGGAGGAGAGTGTGCCTATAGTTGGGTGTGAGTGTGTGTGTGCTTTTGTAAGTGGATGAGTGAAGGAGAGTGTGGTATGGTTGGGTGTGAGTTTGTGTGTTTTTGTAAGTGGATGGGTGAAGGAGAGTGTGTGCATGGTTGGATGTGAGTGTATGTGTGTTTTTGTAAGTGGATGGGTGAAGGAGAGTATGCGTATGGTTGGGTGTGAGTGTTTTGTAAGTGGATGGGTGAAGGAGAGTGCGCATATGGTTGGGTGTGAGTGTGTGTGTGTTTTTGTAAGTGGATGGGTGAAGGAGAGTGTGCGAATGGTTGGGTGTGAGTGTGTGCGTGTTTTTATAAGTGGATGGGTGAAGGAGAGTGTGCATATGGTTGGGTGTGAGTGTGTGGGTGTTTTTGTAAGTGGGTGAGTTTAGGAGAGTGTGCGTATGGTTGGGTGTGAGTGTGTGTGTGTTTTTGTAAGTGGATGGGTGAAGGAGAGTATGCGTATGGTTGGGTGTGAGTGTTTTTGTAAGTGGATGGGTGAAGGAGAGTGTGTGTATGGTTGGGTGTGAGTGTGTGTGTGTTTTTGTAAGTGGGTGAGTGAAGGAGAGTGTGCGTATTGTTGGGTGTGAGTGTGTGTGTGTTTTTGTAAGTGGATGGGTGAAGGAGAATGTGCGTATGTGTGCCACCCCGCTACTCCACCAAGGTACGGACTGCAACTGTCCCCTATCACAGCACAGAACATGAAGCAGTTAGTCAGTGAGTGAAGTCACTAGCTTGCCACATGTGCATAACTGATGCAATAGAAGTGCCCTACTATGCCAGGGCTGTTGGGTAATAGGCTATTTTGCCAATGCCTTTTTCTTTCCATTTGTTATCGTTCGTTGTGATTTTCTTGAGTATTTATTTATTAACTGTACAATTAATTAAAATCATTACAGTAAAAAGCATAAAAGTGAGCGGATAAAATAAAATTTAAAAAAAAAATAAAAAAAAAATAGCCACAGTAAAAGTATGGAAGCATCAGATAAAATTTAGTTAATGTGCCATCTCCCCTCCCCACAGTTCCCACTCGATCAGCCAGCACCGGTGGTCATAGTCATGAGTCCTTGCACAAAGTTTTTTTAGGCACCTGCATAAACCTTGGTAATTTTCTACTTTAACAATCTGTAGGCCGAACTCCTTGGCCCTTCCATTGCGAACCTCGGGTATGATGCAGTCTCAGTAGGACGGGTGAGTGGGTGCAGGGCTCTATACTTGTTTGGGGAAAAAGCAGCTTTATCCCCCTTAATGTGCTGTACTGGGCGCCGTAATTTCGTTATGCTCGCTTACGGCCTTTAAAGCAATCCTTATCTGATGTGTAAATTTCCCCAGTCTTGCCAAGGTCATTGTGGTTGTTTTAGAAAAGCACAAGGCTGATGCTTCACTACATGTCTTAGTTCCCTTGGAGATACAGACTGGGCGAAGCAGTCGTTGGCGTTCGTTCCTAAGGGCAGGGCAGCAGCATAGAAGATGTAACCAAGATTCCCTCATGTAGGAGCACAGTCTGCAGTTTGTGCATTCCCCCTTGCGAGCCCATGCAGGGTTAAAATCAGTGATTCCTAGTGTACATAGTCTCATGGAGAGAATTTTGGTTCGGACTTGTGGTGTTAGGGCCTCGTTTAGGTAGGGTTGTGCCTTGCCTACCATATAGGAGCTGTTCAACTGGACAAAATGGGAGCCAAAACGGGGAGATTTAAGATCCAGCTCAAATGAGATTTCGCGGACTTGTCTATTTATGGCTTTTTTCCAGGCGTTTAATGGAATTTCCGGCAATGGTATGCTCTTTTCCTCGATCTTTAATGTACTGATCGCTTTGCCGAGGCTGGTATGCCATACTGAGCTTGGCCCCTCAAAAATGACTCTCAGTTGTTGTCTTAGGGAGTTTCTTGGGGCCCTTAAGATCCTTAAGTATAATTTTATAATCTCCCCTTGGCACATGAGATCGGGCCTAACCAGGCCTAGCTCCAGTCTTAGCCTTGACTTCCTTGCCGACTTTGGGATGGAGAAAACTGATGTATACGCTTTGGCTTGAGCTGCAGTAAGAAGGGCATCCTGCGATCCCGGGAAAGCCTGGTGACCATAACTAATGGCTGGCAGCAATTTTGCCTTTAGGGCAATCAGTATTGGTCCGGCAGTGGGGCTGATCAGATGTAGGCTCAACTGCTTTATTAGGAATATCATTTTATTAACCTTAGAGGACTGCTGCTTTAGGTGGACGTTTGCTCTGGCCCGTTCCGTGAGCCACACCCCTAGATAGTTGTAGGATGCTACTGTACTGATTTGCAGATCTCCCATTAGCCATTGCGCCTTCTTTTTCAGGTGGTAGTTCCCAAAAATGACCACCTTTGTTTTCCCCTGGTTAACTGTAAGATTGTTATCATTGTTGAATTGGTTCAATGCGTTTAGGGCTCTCTGTAGGCCCACCAAAGGGCTCTCTGTAGGCCCACCAAAGGGCTCTCTGTAGGCCCACCAAAGGGCTCTCTGTATTTGTATGTGTTTAAACTTTGCCTGCAGGTTATAGTACTTCAAAGCCCATGGTGGCTATTCTTTGAGCAATCATAATCATGTTTTCCAATGAGGTGCATCTATTGGTCTGTTTACCTGTCAGTGTGATGGTGAGTGACATTATTTGCCTGACCACATGTGCGAAGTACAAGTGCACTTCACTGCCACATGCCTGCCAGCATTTTTAAACTGCAAAGTGATAAAATCAAGGGAAGGTATTTCCCCTATTGACCTCTATCTAAACAAGGGCAATTTTAGGTTCGGAGACAGCGGAAACGAAGCCATGTTTGACTCAAACTATCAGAAGTCTCCTGGCTGCATGTGGTCTGTTGATACGTACAGCGCCGCAGCAGCGGGCGTCGCCAATGCTTTTCTTTTAATTGTTCATCTTCATTTTTAATTGTGAGGCTCAACCATTATTATTTCTATTATTATTATTAGTAGTAGCAGCATTAGTATTATTACTATTACTATTATTGTTATAATTATTATTATTATTATTACTATTATTATTATTATTATTATTATTACTATTATTAGTATTATTATTATTACTATTATTATTATTACTATTATTGTTATAATTATTATTACTATTATTAGTATTATTATTATTACTATTATTAGTATTATTATTACTATTATTGTTATAATTATTATTATATTATTATTATTATTATTATTATTATTATTGTTGTCTTTTCTATTATTATTATTATTATTATTATTACTATTATTGTTATTATTATTATTATATTATCATTATTATTATTATTATTATTATATTATCATTATTATTATTATATTATTATTATTATTATTATTATTATTATAATATTCTTCTTCTTCTTCTTATTATTATTATTATTATTATTGTTGTCTTTTCTATTATTATTATTATTATTATTAATAATATTATTATTTGTACTAATCTCATTAATATCATTGTTATTATTCTAATCAGAGAATGTACCTTGATATGTTCCACTAGGAACGGTGGGGGGCGGCCCTGAATCGGGGGTACAGACAGGTTCAGGACTAGGGCCACAGTAAAGAAGGGTCTTCACTGCTAGTGGTTGTTTCTCTCTGCCCGATTCTACCTTCTAATTCTACGCAGAGTTTCTTGTTAAGGTCGGCACACCCACCTTGTTTCGCCACTCGTGCTATGAAGCAGGCACTGAATGCTTACAGCTCTATATACGTAAATAGGTTGCAGCCGAAGTATGTCAGTATGTGGAAAAAAAGTACATTGAGGGCCTGCTTCCAAGTTTGGCAGACCCGAGGAGGATGGTGCAATGCGCCGTCTGCTGTGGGATCGCCAAACCCATGGTACGACCGCCCACCAGATCAAGAGTTTTTTTCCTGGTCTGGTGGGCGGTCCTGCAGCGGTCTGAGAGTGGTGGTCTCTCAGAAAGACTGCCGCTCTCAGAGCGCCGACTGCACCTTCCTGCATGGTGTGGCATGCATGCCACACCTTGCAGGAAGTGGGGGTGCAAATCCAGGGGGGTACTACATGTGCCCACCCCGGATGCACCCCCATTGCCCAAATCTGGCAGGGGGCCCTTACAGGGGCCTTTGTTGCCATTCCGCAACGCTTTTCATGGCGGGTTCACCCCCATGAAATGGGTAGTGAAATGGCAACTCGGAAAATGCTCAGCGGTGCCGACTGCTGCACTGCCAATATATTCCTGCCATTTAGAAGACCGCCGGCCCAGTGGGATCCTCGATCCCAGCGGTGCCAGCGGTCTCATGGCGGTCTGACCGCCGCAGTGTAATATGCGGGCGGTCCTGCAGTGCGGCAGTTGTCGGACCACCACCGCAACTACACTAGTCCTACCTAACGTACCTAACGTAGTTATAATTAGGCCCTGAGTTTGTGTACCAAAGAAAAAAGGAAAATCAATGAGACTGTAGATTATATAAAAACGCAAATAAGTGGGACTAATAAAAAGAGCTATCCCACTAGCACACCGTGCCCCCTTGCCCGATTATCTCACAATTCCCATGTAGGACAAGCACTATTGGGCAGATTTACTAAGATTGTACGCCATCTTTGCATCTCAAAAGTGGTGCAAATTGGCACAAAATCTTTTTGTCTGATTTTCTTTCCAGTGCTGAACTTGTTTAACGCTGAAAATAATGTGAAAGTAACGCAAAGCAGAGCATAGTGCTGTTTTGCATTACTTAGCGCCAAGGGGGTGTACCATGGGTGGTGCATGGGCACTCACATGCAACCACCCAAGGTTTATGACGATAAACCCAATTTATTAAATAATGTAGAAAGAGTTTAGCGTCAGAAAATACTGCACCCTTCAGCCAGATGCTATGAAGGAGAAATGCTTATTTTCTCCTTTATTTTCAGAATTTGCATGTGTGCTGCACTGTACACAACACATACACAGTGGTAAAATGTTTAAAATGAGTCTAAGCATAGCATTCTGTACTGGAAGGGTATCCTTCCAGTACAAAACCTGCGCTAGATTCACGGAGACACCCTAGCACCATGGCGCACAGGTGTCTCCGTGGCGCACGGCAGCTGATTTCAGAGCCGGCGCTACAGAGATGGGAGGAGAGTACCATATTTCAGTAAATTCTGAATAAAGAATACATAGATGTATGCTATAAATTGGGATTTTGAGCCAGCCCTCGTCATCTATTGGACTATTCAACTGTCATCAATTGCTTGCTTCCATCTATCATGACATACAACCTAAAGCACAGGTGCACAGCTGCCATATTGAAGCACACTTCAGTAGCAGGGCTGGTGGGTTTTGCCAATTCTTTCTTTGCTTTTGTGAGTTAACCACGTCTTCAAGTTACAGTAATTGAAAGCCCGTAGTTCCTTTTCTTTGCACCAATAAGAATCATATTTTGCTGTGATGTACATTAGAACTATTCGGCATGTAACCATAGTCCCAGCTTGGCTTTGCCAATGCTTGCTCCTGCCTGGGATCGCAATGACACAACACAGGGGCCTGGGTAGGAAAACTAATCAAGGGCCCACATCTGCAGGGAAAGAAGCCTTGTGCATGAAGTAGATTGATATTGTGGTGGGTGGTTCTGAAGCAGACAGGAAGATTCAAGGGCTTCCACTGCACGGATGGGGGGTGGGGCTGGGGGGCAACCTGCCATTCTTTGAATGAGTCCCTGAGAGGGAGGATCCATGGGGAAGGTGCACTTACTTCATCTACGTCACATTCAAGGGGCCCAGGACAAATTCAATACAGCTGATGTTGAGTTTGGAAACCCTGTGAGTAAATGTAACTACTCTTCAGTCGGGGGTGAAGGGGAGTCCCCTCCCCCACCCCTCTTCATCACCCAAGCCCTCCATAGAGACTGTGGGCCTTATTTATGAGGCCCTTACGCCGCAGTTGCGTCACTTTTTGTTACGCTGCGGCGATGCACTAAATGCACCACACTGTGCCCTATTTACAAAGTGACTCATCTAGGCAGATGCTTCACTTTGTAAACCCCTGCACTACATTATACCTGCGATAGGTATAATGTATGCAGGGTGGGCGTTCCGGCGCAGAAAAGGCTCATAGAAGTGTCGCAGTGAAATCTATGAGATTTCACTGCAAAACTTCTACGGCGTCAGTGCGTCAAATCTTTACGTTGGCCTTTTCACATGGGGTTTACCCCATGTGAAATGACACATTACTGTAGTTGTGTCTGTTCCAGACATACTCCAGCAATGCACCATTTTTGCGTCACCAGATACGTCAGAATTCCTGACGTATCTGCCAATCCCTGTGACATGGAGTGCCATACAACAAATATGGCGCATCCATGATGTCACAAGGAGGGCGTACTGAAAAGTGTTGCATCGCTGTTTTACCGCAGCGATGCAACACTTTTCATAAATGAGGCCTTGTGTGCTTGTGTCCGCTCTCTCCAACCTGGGGCTTCAGGGAAATATTTTATACAATGAGGGCCATGAAGTTCGTCGACCATTTCATGCAAGCAGCAAAAAGGTCTGTTTCTGACAGCCAATCAGATTAAGGGCTCAGGTTCTAATGGCATCATGATTATTCCCGCCCAGGAGCCAAAACATTGTCTGCCCAGCTCTTTTTTAAGCAAACCTCTCAGCAAAGGCAGTGAATTTACATAAAAAAGGCATGCAGTGTTCAGTGGATGTATATGCCCTCAACCTTTGGTGTAATTCTGAAGATGTAATGGTAGCAGCAGTAGTATTTATATAGCGCTTCTTAACCTCCTCCGGGGTACTGAAGCACATTTTCTGATGGGTACGCTATACCGTGGGGCAGTGGTGTGATTGTGTGGGTGTTGCATTTGCAGCGAGTCTGTGTATGAGGTGTTGGGGTGTCCTGCATGAGTGACAGCAGAGGTGCCCTCATCCTGTCATGGGGTGCATTGATATCCTCATCTTGTCTTGGGGTGCAGCAGTGCCCTCATCTAGCCTTAGGGTGCAGAGGTGACCTCATCTTGTCTTGCCGTGCAGAGGTGCCCTCATCCTGTCTTTGGGGTGCAGCGGGACCCTCATCTTGTATTGGGGTGCAGAGGTTCCCTCATCTTGTCTTGGGGTGCAGAAGAGACCCAACCTTGTCTTGGGGTGCAGAGTTAACTTCATCTTGTTCTGGGGTGCAGAGGTGCCCTCATCCTGTCATGGGGTGCAGAGATATCCTCATCTTGTCTTGGGGTACAGAGGTGTCCTCATCTAGTCTTGGGGTGCAGAGGTGCCCTCTTCTAGACTTGGGGTGCAGAGGTGCCCGCATCCTGTCTTTGGGGTGCAGCGGTACCCTCATTTTGTATTGGGGTGCAGAGGTTCCCTCATCTTGTCTTGGGGTGCAGTGGTGCCCTCATCTTGTCTTGGGGTGCAGTGGTGCCCTAATTTTGTCTTGGGGTGCAGAGTTAAATTCATCTTGTTCTGTGGTGCAAAGGTGTCCTCATCCTTGTCATGGGGTGCAGAGATATCCTCATCTTGTCTTGGGGTGCAGCAGTGCCCTCATCTAGCCTTAGGGTGCAGAGGTGACCTCATCCTGTCTTGGCGTGCAGAGGTGCCCTCATCCTGTCTTTGGGGTACAGCAGGACCCTCATCTTGTATTGGGATGCAGAGGTTCCCTCATCTTGTCTTGGGGTGCATAAGAGTCCCGACCTTGTCTTGGGGTGCAGTGGTGCCCTCATTTTGTCTTGGGGTGCAGAGTTAACTTCATCTTGTTCTGGGGTGCAGAGGTGCCCTCATCCTGTCATGGGGTGCAGAGATATCCTCATCTTGTCTTGGGGTACAGAGGTGTCCTCATCTAGTCTTGGGGTGCAGAGGTGCCCTCTTCTAGACTTGGGGTGCAGAGGTGACCTCATCCTGTCTTGGCATGCAGAGGTGCCCTCATCCTGTCTTTGGGGTGCAGCTGTACCCTCATCTTGTATTGGGGTGCAGAGGTTCCCTCATCTTGTCTTGGGGTGCATTGATATCCTCATCTTGTCTTGGGGTACAGAGGTGTCCTCATCTAGTCTTGGGGTGCAGAGGTGCCCTCATCTAATCTTGGGGTGCAGAGGTGACGTCATCCTGTCTTGGCATGCAGAGGTGCCCTCATCCTGTCTTTGGAGTGCAGCGGTACCCTCATCTTGTATTGGGGTGCAGAGGTTCCCTCATCTTGTCTTGGGGTGCAGTGGTGCCCTCATCTTGTCTTGGGGTGCAGTGATGCCCTAATTTTGTCTTGGGGTGCAGAGTTAAATTCATCTTGTTCTGGGGTGCAAAGGTGCCCTCATCCTTGTCATGGGGTGCAGAGATATCCTCATCTTGTCTTGGGGTGCAGCAGTGCCCTCATCTAGCCTTAGGGTGCAGAGGTGACCTCATCTTGTCTTGGCGTGCAGAGGTGCCCTCATCCTGTCTTTGGGGTGCAGCGGGACCCTCATCTTGTATTGGGGTGCAGAGGTTCCCTCATCTTGTCTTGGGGTGCAGAAGAGACCCAACCTTGTCTTGGAGTGCAGTGGTGCCCTCATTTTGTCTTGGGGTGCAGAGTTAACTTCATCTTGTTCTGGGGTGCAGAGGTGCCCTCATCCTGTCATGGGGTGCAGAGATATCCTCATCTTGTCTTGGGGTACAGAGGTGTCCTCATCTAGTCTTGGGGTGCAGAGGTGCCCTCTTCTAGACTTGGGGTGCAGAGGTGACCTCATCCTGACTTGGCACGCAGAGGTGCCCTCATCCTGTCTTTGGGGTGCAGCGGTACCCTCATTTTGTATTGGGGTGCAGAGGTTCCCTCATCTTGTCTTGGGGTGCAGTGGTGCCCTCATCTTGTCTTGGGGTGCAGTGGTGCCCTAATTTTGTCTTGGGGTGCAGAGTTAAATTCATCTTGTTCTGGGGTGCAAAGGTGCCCTCATCCTTGTCATGGGGTGCAGAGATATCCTCATCTTGTCTTGGGGTGCAGCAGTGCCCTCATCTAGCCTTAGGGTGCAGAGGTGACCTCATCCTGTCTTGGCGTGCAGAGGTGCCCTCATCCTGTCTTTGGGGTACAGCAGGACCCTCATCTTGTATTGGGATGCAGAGGTTCCCTCATCTTGTCTTGGGGTGCATAAGAGTCCCGACCTTGTCTTGGGGTGCAGTGGTGCCCTCATTTTGTCTTGGGGTGCAGAGTTAACTTCATCTTGTTCTGGGGTGCAGAGGTGCCCTCATCCTGGCATGGGGTGCAGAGATATCCTCATCTTGTCTTGGGGTACAGAGGTGTCCTCATCTAGTCTTGGGGTGCAGAGGTGCCCTCTTCTAGACTTGGGGTGCAGAGGTGACCTCATCCTGTCTTGGCATGCAGAGGTGCCCTCATCCTGTCTTTGGGGTGCAGCTGTACCCTCATCTTGTATTGGGGTGCAGAGGTTCCCTCATCTTGTCTTGGGGTACAGTGGTGCCCTAATTTTGTCTTGGGGTGCAGAGTTAACTTCATCTTGTTCTGGGGTACAGAGGTGCCCTCATCTTGTTTTGGCATGCAGAGGTGCCCTCATCTTGTCTTGGGGTGCAGAGGTGCCCTGATCCCATCGTGGGGTGCAGAGTTTACCTCATCTTGTCTTGGGGTGCAGAGGTTCCCTCATCTTGTTGTGGGGTGCATAAGTGCCCCGACCTTGTCTTGGGGTGCAGTGGTGCCCTCATTTTGTCTTGGGGTGCAGAGTTAACTTCATCTTGCTCTGGGGTACAGAGGTTCCCTCATCCTGTCATGGGGTGCAGAGATATCCTCATCTTGTCTTGGGGTACAGAGGTGTCCTCATCTAGTCTTGAGGGGCAGAGGTGCCCTCTTCTAGTCTTGGAGTGCAGAGGTGACCTAGATTGATAGTGGCGCCCTCCTCGGATTTCAGAGCTGATGCCACCATCTCCCTCTACAAAAGTGGAACCATCCTTATACAAGCCTCAGACCGCAATCTAGTGTTATTTGACAAACTTTTCCCTGCCATCATTAATACAGTATCTAACGCCAATTCTGCCCCCCTCGGAGGGGTGGGACCCCCAGTGTATCCCCAGCCCTCGCAATCTCTATCTCCGACCTCTCCTATGTCTCCACCTCTCCACCCCCAGCCCTCGCAATATCTATCTCCTACCTCTCCACCCCCATCCTCGGATCCCACATCGTCGAAGGGCCCCCTTCTAACTACCCCTACTCTTAATAACAACTCTCCTGCCATACATGCAATGTGCGAACAGAGTCAGCACAGTCATCACGCTAATCTGCCTGTTCCCTCCCCCGCATCATTAGCATGCCCTAACTCCACTAACGACATGGCTTACAGTACCGCCCCAATTCTCCCCAAGACACCTGCCTCCAGTCCAACACATAACCCCATCAGGCTCCCTTCGGCCCCCGACATCTCTAGCTCCTCCCCTATCCTTCCCATCCTTCCGAGTATGCAGCCCCATCTTCCAGAATTTCTGCCTTCTGGGCACATTCAGTCGCCACCCGCCCCACTTTCCCCGGACCTCCCTTGCTCTCACCAGCTCCATGGTCCCAAGGACCTACCCTCCCAATCCCATCCTCACACCTCACTGGAAGGACGTCTGAGCGAGATAGCACTCTGCTTACAACAACTTAAGACAGAGGTTTGCAGTCTATGACATATCACGGAGGCTTTGTCGTCTAACTCCAGACTAAGCTGCTACATCAAGAAAAATCACCATCTTAGCATGCTCCCAGATTGTGTGTGTACCATGCCCCGCTCCGCCCACTATACTCGGTGGTCACCTGCTCACATCACCCACACACCTCATAGGTGGTCCACCATTCCGCTCCCTAACGACCCCGCTCGCCCCTCCGGATGTAGAGCCTCCCTGTCTGATGCTGATACTCATTCTCTCTTACATTCCTATGCTCCAGCACATCCCCCCACCATAGCAAACATGCAACAAATTGAATCCATCCCCAATGACCCCTTCAGGGAACCTAGATCAAACACCAGAACCTTAAATGTTAACAACCTCACGAGAGTCACCACCACTCCGCAGGCACTAACTGACACCAACATAAGTCTCAAATGCGTGCTTCTAAATTGTAGATCGGCGGCTAAGCACGCTGCGGATATTGCCGACCTCACTCTGGCGCAGGATCTTGACCTTATAATGCTAACGGAAACCTGGCTAAATGACTCAGCTGCCCCCATCCTGGACCTTTTAATACCTCCCAACTATGAGATCATTAGGTCGGACAGATCCAGTGGTCAAGGCGGAGGCATAGCATGTTTACATCGTAGCAATCTTACAGTGAAAGTACTATAGACTGACCCCCTGCCGTCCTGTGAATACCTATGCATTGAAGTGGCTGTGGCAATAATCACTCCTGCAACCTACACATGTTTTACCACCCGTGACAACCATCCCTTCTCAGAACTGATCATGGACATTATCTCGGCCAATGCAGACTTCCATGGCACTAAGATCTTCCTGGGAGATTTCAACCTCCACTGGAACGATGTGAATGATGTTGTGGTCAATAGCCTTAAATCCTTCCTTCTTGACCTCAACCTAACCCAAATTTGTGACAGTCCCACTCACATCAAAGGAGCTACCTTAGATTTCATTATTGGTAAGCCCAACTCCATCCTCCTGGACTCGATCCTCCCATGTGATTAGACAGACCATTGCTGCATTTCCTTCCGCATTCTTGATTTGGTTAGAACATGTAAAGCCCAGCCTAAGAACCCAAAACAGCTAAAAAGATCCCTACGGAACATCAACCCGCAAGATCTGACTGCTCTTTGCGACAACATTCTGCCCCCCCCCTTCGAGCATGTCTGATGTTCACGACCTTACGACCCACTATAACCACGCAATGCTGAACGTGCTAGATTCGGTTGCACCACTACAGTTTAAAAGAATGTCCTCTAAATGCTCCAAACCTTGGTTTACAGAGAGTCTTAACTCCGAAAGAAGAAACTTAAGGCTTACTGAAAGGCAATGGCGGTCTTATCCCTCGTTTGAGCATCTCTACCACCTGAGATCCTTGAGAAGCATTTATAATAAACGCATCAGATGCTCGAAGGCCACCTTTTTCAGAACTCAACTAGAACAAGCAAAAAACCGTCCAAAAAAACAGTTCGAACTCATCAAGTCCCAAGCCAATAGTCATCCGAACCCTGCATCTCTGGGTCAAGGGACACTGCTAATTGTGAAGAATTTGCGGACTTCTTCACTGCTAAGTCGAGTAAGATCAAAACTGAATTACGATCTGCCCAGGACCACCTGTCGATCAGGCCACAGACCTCCTTTTGTTCACTAGGTGGGGCTATCTCGGACCCTGTACATCCCTACCCCCCTAAAAACAATGCATCCTGGAGTCTGTTCCAAACCCTGGATGAGTGCACTATACGCAAAACATTGTCGACTCTGAAACCTTCCAATCACTACATTGACCCTCTGCCATCGAACTTCTTCCCGGAAGTGAGATCCTCCTTACTGACAGTCTGGACTAAGATCGTCAATGCATCACTTCAGCAAGGGGATATTCTGGACTGCCTAAAATCGGGGCAAGTTACCCCGATCTTAAAGAAACCAACAGCTGATCCCACGGACCTGCATAACTTTCGCCCAATCTCCAACATCCCCACCCTGGCAAAGCTCCTGGAGAAATGCGTGCTGGCCCAACTCTGCAACCACATCGATTGTTTCCAACTCCTGGACCAATGCCAATCTGGTTTCCGCCCGGGCCATAGCACTGAGTCAGCTCTAACGCATATTGTTGATGATGCGCTAAGAATGCTAGACCACAATGAGTCGTGCCTACTGATCCTTCTCGACCTCTCGTCAGCATTTGATACTGTCAAACACGATAACCTAATTGACCTCCTGGAACACAGGATGTCGTTGTCTGGGCCGGTGCTTAACTGGTTCTCTTCGTTCCTCCTGAATAGATCTCAAACCTTCAAGGTGAACCAATCCTTGTCCCATCCGGCACCGGTTACGCTGGGGGTTCCACAAGGCTCAGCACTCTCTCCCACACTCTTTAACTTGTTCATGGAGCCGCTAACAGAAATTCTGAAATCATCCAGCATTCACTATCATATGTATGCTGATGATACCCAACTTTATTTGAAGATCGCCTCCCCTGAGGACATTCAGTCCCTCAATTCAGTCCTGCTGGAAACACAAAGGTGGCTGACACGGAACCACCTGAAGCTAAATGCTCTAAAAACAGAATTCCTCCTAATTTCACCCCACAAGCAATCCCCGGTCATGGAACAATGGATGAATCAGCTTACTGCTCTTAATTGTAGACCTCACCTTGTGGACTCGGCATCCTCGCTTGGTATTATATTAGACACTAGTCTGAACATGCAAAAGCACATCAGCTCTCTCACCAAAGGAGCGAATTACCAACTCAGCATCTTAAGAAAGCTCAAGCCCTTTCTCCCTGCCCAAGACCTAAAGGTTGCAGTGCAAGCATTAGTGATCGCAAAGCTGGACTATGGCAGCGCAACGCTGTGTGGCTTGCCCAGAGGGAAAATGGCTCCGCTTAGGGTGGCCCTCAATTCTGGCGCTATGGCTCATAATGGGAACTAAAAAATACAACCACATCTCTCCGGACCTGCTGGCCCTGAAATGGCTCCCATATGAAGCTCGGATACAGTTGAAAATTGCATGCATGGCACACAAAGCCATCCACTTCAAGACCCCACTGTACCTCGCCCAGAAACTGGAGCTCTCATGTGGTACAAGAGCCTCCAGAAGTGCCAGCACCCTCTTACTCAAACCACAAAAATTCAAAAAAAAAAAAGACTTACAATCGATCCTTCTCAGGCATGGCGCCGAGGATCTGGATCTCTCTCCCCCCAGAAGTCAGGGTCATCCCTTCCACTGTCCGCTTCAAAATGGAAGTTAAAGGACTCTTGATGAAGAAATATCTGCCTCAGTCCGCCTTCCCTACTTGACCCGGATCCATAGCTGCTGTCTGTAGCCCAGAGGCCTTGCTGGCATGACTGCTGGACATTTTTTCTTTTTTTTAAATGTTGTACTTTTCGCTTTTTTTGACTCTGTATGTTTACCTATACCCTCCTGGCTGCATAATCTGTAAAGCGCTCTGATACCCTCGGTGGTCATGTTCGCGCTATATAAAACTTTATAAATAAATAAATAAATAAATAATTCTGTCTTGGCGTGCAGAGGTGCCCTCATCCTGTCTTTGGGGTGCAGCGGTACCCTCATCTTGCATTGGGGTGCAGAGGGTCCCTCATCTTGTCTTGGGGTACAGTGGTGCCCTCATTTTGTCTTGGGGTGCAGAGTTACCTTCATCTTGTTCTGGGGTACAGAGGTGCCCTTATCTTGTCTTGGCATGCAGGGGTGCCCTCATCTTGTCTTGGGGTGCAGAGTGCCCTCATCCCATTGTGGGGTGCAGAGTTAACCTCATCTTGTCTTGGGGTGCAGAGGTTCCCTCATCTTGTCTTGGGGTGCAGAGTTAACCTCATCTTGTCTTGGGGTGCAGAGGTGACCCATTCCGTCATGGGGGCAGAGTTAACCTCATCTTGTCTTGGGGTGCAGAGGTTCCCTCATCTAGTCTTGGGGTGCAGAGGTTCCCTCATCTTGATCTGGGGTGCAGAGGTACCCTCATCCTGTCTTGGGGTGCAGAGATACTGTAATCCCATCTTGGGGTGCAGAGATGCACTCATCTTGTCTTGGGGTGCATCGGTACCCTCAACTTGTCTTGAAGTGCAGAGGTTCCCTCTTCTTGTTCTGGGGTGCATAGTTAACCTCATCTTGTTTTGGGGTGCAGATATAACCTTATATTGTCTTGGGGTGCAGAGGTGCCCTCATCCTGTCTTGGGGTGCAGCGATGTCCTCATCTAGTCTTGGGGTGCAGAGGCACCCTCATACTGTTTTGGGTGCAGCGGGTTCCTCATCCCATCGTGGGTTGCAGAGTTAATCTCATCTAGTCTTGGGGTGCAGAGGTTCCCTCATCTAGTCTTGGGGTGCAGAGGTTTCCTCATCTTGTTCTGCGGTGCAGAGGTACCCTCATCCTGTCTTGGGGTGCAGAGATGCACTCATCCTGTCTTGGGGTGCAGAGGTTCCCTCATCTTGTTCTGGGGTGCAGAGATACCCTCATCTTGTCTTGGGGTGCAGAGGTGCCCTCATCCTGTTTTGGGGTGCAGCGATGTCCTCATCTAGTCTCGGGATACAGAGATATCCCAATATTGTTTTGGGGTGCAGAGTTAATCTCATCTAGTCTTGGGGTGCAGAGGCACCCACATCCTGTCTTGGGGTGCAGCGATGTCCTCATCTAGTCTTAGGGTGCAGAGGCACCCTCATACTGTCTTGGGTGCAGCAGTTTCCTCATCCCGTCATGGGTTGCAGAGTTAATCTCATCTAGTCTTGGGGTGCAGAGGCACCCACATCCTGTCTTGGGTGGAGCGGTTTCCTCATCCCGTCGTGGGTTGCAGAGTTAACCTCATCTTGTTCTGGGGTGCAGAGGTACCCTCATCTTGTCTTGGGGTGCAGAGGTGCCCTCATCCTGTTTTGGGGTGCAGCGGTAACCTCATCTAGTCTTGGATGCAGAGATATCCCAATATTGTTTTGGGGTGCAGAGTTAATCTCATCTAGTCTTGGGATGCAGAGGCACCCACATCCTGTCTTGGGGTGCAGCGATGTCCTCATCTAGTCTTGGGATGCAGAGATATCCCAATATTGTTTTGGGGTGCAGAGTTAATCTCATCTAGTCTTGGGGTGCAGAGGCACCCACATCCTGTCTTGGGGTGCAGCAATGTCCTCATCTAGTCTTACGGTGCAGAGGCACCCTAATACTGTCTTGGGTGCAGCAGTTTCCTCATCCCGTCATGGGTTGCAGAGTTAATCTCATCTAGTCTTGGGGTGCAGAGGCACCCTCATACTGTCTTGGGTGCAGCGGTTTCCTCATCCCGTCGAGGGTTGCAGAGTTAATCTCATCTAGTCTTGGGGTGCAGAGGCACCCACATCCTGTCTTGGGTGCAGCGGTTTCCTCATCCCGTCGTGGGTTGCAGAGTTAACCTCATCTTGTCTTGGGGTGCAGAGGTTCCCTCATCTAGTCTTGGGGTGCAGAGGTTCCCTTATCTTGTTCTGGGGTGCAGAGGTGCCCATATCCTGTCTTGGGGTGCAGAGATGCACTCATCTTGTCTTGGGGTGCAGAGGTGTCCTCATCCTGTTTTGGGATGCAGCAGTAACCTCATCTAGTCTTGGGATGCAGAGATATCACAATATTGTTTTGGGGTGCAGAGTTAATCTCATCTAGTCCTGGGGTGCAGAGGCACCCACATCCTGTCTTGGGGTGCAGCAATGTCCTCATATAGTCTTGGGGTGCAGAGGTACCCTCATACTGTCTTGGGGTGCGGAGGTTTCCTAATCTTGTTCTGGGGTGCAGAGGTACCCTCATCCTGTCTTGGGGTGCAGCAGTACCCTCATCCCATCTTGGGGTGCAGAGATGCACTCATCCTGTCTTGGGGTGCAGCGGTACCCTCAACTTGTCTTGAAGTGCAGAGGTTCCCTCTTCTTGTTCTGTGGTGCAAGAAGATAACCACATATTGGTCTGGGGTGCAGAGGTGCCCTCATCCTGTTTTGGGGTGCAGCGGCAACCTCATCTAGTGTTGGGATGCAGAGATATCACAATATTGTTTTGGGGTGCAGAGGTAATCTCATCTAGTCTTGGGGTGCAGAGGTGACCCTCATCCTGTCTTGGGTGCAGCGGTTACCTCATCTTCTCTTGGGGTGCAGAGGTACCCACATCCTGTCTTGGGGTGCAACGGTGCCCTCATCCTGTCTTGGAGTGCAGCGCATACAGTGTGATGCAGGGCCGTATGTGATAGACAGGCACACACACAGTATGATTATACATTGATTTATTAACTGTCTTCCCCTAGATTGTTCTTCCAGCCCCTCTTAGGTTCGCAGGGGTCACAGACCACCTTCCTTCATTATAGTTTTCTCAAACCTCCTAAGGCCTGTGCAGAGAAACAGATGGGTCCCCACTCAGTAAGACTCATCCGTATAAGAAGGAGAGGAGGTCGGTGAAGACGATGGAGAGAGGAGATCTCTGCTGGGCGGGGGGGAGGCTGCATTACAGCCCTCCCCTGCGTGTGCATAAGGATGGCATGTCAGTGTTTAACTCATAGGAGTGGGTGAGACCTGCAGGGAATGACTACATTAAAGTCCCCCAGGATGCCAGCTAATGTCTTGAGCGGTTGTTTTTCATATGACAAACATGGAGAAATGCATAACTTTGATGCTCTTTTACAACTTTGTGCAAAGTTGTTTTAGATTCGACTAGAATGATGTATTTTTTAATTTTGCCCATATGGTCACAGTTATTAATAAAACAAAATATACATTTCCTATTGAGTTAACCATATATAATTCGGCACTATCACAATCTATAGATGCTTATAAGACATCTCTTGGTACTTACTGAACATATTTCTTTCAGAAGCTGCGGCTTCTGTCTGGGACCTCTTTTAGGTGAGAACAGTGCAAGTGTTCTAGAGGCAGGCAGGCTCGGAGGTGTACTAGAAGTATGCTTGCTGCGAGGTGTTCTGGAGGCAGGCAGGCAGGCTCTGAGGTGTTCTAGAGGCAGGCAGGCAGGCTGTGAGGTGTTCTGGAGGCCGGCAGGCTGTGAGGTGTTCTAGAGGCATGCATGCTGTGAGGTGTTCTGGAGGCCGGCAGGCTGTGAGGTGTTCTGGAGGCAGGCAGGCTGTGAGGTGTTCTATGGGCAGGCAGGCTGTGAGGTGTTCTGGTGGCCAGCAGGCTGTGAGGTGTTCTATGGGCAGGCAGGCTGTGAGGTGTTCTAGAGGCAGGCAGGCTGTGAGGTGTTCTGGAGGCCGGAAGGCTGTGAGGTGTTCTACAGGCAGGTGGGCTGTGAGGTGTTCCAGAGGCAGGTAGGCTGTGAGGTGTTCTAGAGGACAGCTGTGAGATGTTCTAGCGTTCGGCTGTTAGGTGTTCTACAGTCGGGCAGGCTGTGAGGTGTTCTAGGGACAGGCAGGCTCTGAGGTATTCTAGAGGCAGGCAGGCTGTGAGGTGTTCTAGAGGCAGGTAGGCTGTGAGGTGTTCTAGAGGCAGGCTGTGTTGTGTTCTAGAGGCATGCTTTCTATGAGGTGTTCTAGAGGCAGGCAGGCTGTGAGGTGTTCTAGAGGCAGATATGCTGTGAGGTGTTCTAGAGGCAGGCAAGCTGTGAGGTGTTCTAGAGGCAGGCAGGCAAGCTGTGAGGTGTTCTAGAGGCAAGCAGCTGTGAGATATTCTAGAGGCAGGCTGTAAGGTGTTCAAGAGGCAGGCAGGTTGTGAGGTGTTCTAGAGGCAGGCAGGCTGTGAGGTGTTCTAGAGGCAGGCAGGCAAGCTGTGAGGTATTCTAGAGGCAGGCAGGCTGGGAGGTGTTCTAGAGTCAGACAGGCTGTGAGATGTTCTAGATGTAGCAGGCTGTGAGGTGTTCTAGAGGCAGGTGGGCTGTGAGGTGTTCCAGAGGCAGGTAGGCTGTGAGGTGTTCTAGAGGCAGGTAGGCTGTGAGGTGTTCTAGAGGACAGCTGTGAGGTGTTCTAGCGTTCGGCTGTTAGGTGTTCTACAGTCGGGCAGGCTGTGAGGTGTTCTAGGGACAGGCAGGCTCTGAGGTATTCTAGAGGCAGGCAGGCAGTGAGGTGTTCTAGAGGCAGGTAGGCTGTGAGGTGTTCTAGAGGCAGGCAGGCTACGAGGTGTTCTAGAGCCAGGCAGGCTGTGAGGTGTTCTAGAGGCAGGCAGGCAAGCTGTGAGGTGTTCTACAGCCAGGCAGGCTGTGAGGTGTTCTAGAGCCAGGCAGGCTGTGAGGTGTTCTAGAGCCAGGCAGGCTGTGAGGTGTTTTCTAGAGCCAGGCAGGCTGTGAGGTGTTCTAATGTCACTGGCCAGCATAGGAGTGTTGTGGCCTCTGACATAAACATAGATACAATACTTGTCTCAGGCATAGGTAGCTGGTGTTCTAGAGCCTGAGGCCCCTAGAGAAGTGTTCTAGAGTGGGAGGCCGGCAACAATATATTAGGCAATCTGAGGCCAAAAAAGAGGGGCACTAGCGTGAGGCAGCTAGAGATATATCTTGTACAGAGGGAGGCAGAGAACTGCTCTATTCTCAGGGAGAGACAAAGAACTGCTCTAGAGTCAAGGGCAGCAAAAGGCGTTCTAGCCTCTGAGAGAAGCAGAGAAGTGTGCTATCCTCAGAGAAAGGCAGAGAGGCTACCTACAGCTAGAACAATGTAAACATATATTTTTATCTCAGTAAGATAGATAGAGGTCAGTTGTGCTGTCAAAAGGAGTCTCACTGTTTCACCCTGCATATTTGTTTGAGCTCAGAGGAGTCATCTCTTCCCATTCAGGTCAGCCTATTGTTTGCTCCTGGGAGGCATTTCACAACTATTCAAGGCTGAGCACAGACTGAGAGCTGGCAGAGGTTTATGCTGATTTGCCTCCTGACTGCAAAGGCAAGTAAAAGGTAACTTTAAAAAGTTACTGTTCCTTAATATTTCTAAAATATCAGACTTCCATATTGATTTGGATTTTTAATAACTATTAAAGTAATTTATTAAACATAGTGGTTTACTTATGTTTCTAGAAGGCCCCATGCCCGTGATACAATATTAGTATTTTAATCTATACTATGGTTTTCTACATAAGACAGATAGCAGTTAATGTCTTAGGTGATTGTTCCCTATCGGTCAAAAATGGAGAAATGCATAACTTTGTTACTACTTTATCAATTTGTGCTTGATTTTTTAGATTCAACCTGAATGATGTGTTTTAAAAATTGGGCCAGGTTCATGAAAAAGTCAAATTTTTTAGTAAAACAAAATGTGCCTTTCCTTTTGAGTAAACCATGTATAACCAGGCACTATCACTATCCATATCTATTTATAAGACACATCTCTTGATACTCACTGTATGTGGTTTTCTTTGGAGCCCCTGCTTCCGAATCGACTGCCTGGAGGTCAGAAAACAGAGCAGTAAGCCAAAGAAGGCAGCTAGTGGGGTATTCTAGAGTCAGCTGCAAGTACAGAAGTGTTCTAACAGCAATGCCAGGCATAGAGCTGTTCTGGCCCGAAATGCAGAAAGTCAGGCATAATTAGGCAGGTATTCTAGAGTCAGCAGCCAGTAGAGAAAGGTTCAATAGTCAGAGACCAGCAGAGAGGTGCTATAGTGTTAAAAGCATATAGAGAGGACAGTTAGAGATGTTTTAGAGTAAAAAGCTGGTAGAGAAATGTTCTGGAGTCAGAGGCCATTAAGAGGTTTCGAATCAGAGGCGTGGAGAGAGAAATGATCTAGGATCAGGGGCAGGTAGCGAGCAGTGTTGCCTCAGTGAGAGCCAGAAATCTTTTCTTTCTTAGAGAGAGGCAGAGAGTTGGTCTATCCTCAGAGAGAGAGAGAGATGGTCTATCCTCAGAGAAGTGGTCTATCTTCAGTGAGAGGCAGTGAAGTGTTCCATCCTCAGAGAGAGGAAGGGAAGTGTTCTATCCTCAGAGAGAGGCAGAGTAGTGTTCTATCCTCAGAGAGAGGCAGAGTAGTGTTCTATCAAAGAGGTTGGGAAGTGTTCCATCCTCAGAGAGAGGAAGGGAAGTGTTCTATCCTCAGAGAGAGGCAGAGTAGTGTTCTATCAAAGAGGTAGGGAAGTGTTCCATCCTCAGAGAGAGGAAGGGAAGTGTTCTGTCCTCTGAGAGAGGCACAGAAGTGTACTATTATCAGAGAGAGGCAGATAACTTCCCTATCCTCTGATAGAGGCTGTGAGATGGTCTATCCTCAGAGAGAGGCAGTGAAGTGTTCTATCCTCAGAGAGAGGTAGGGAAGTGTTCTATCCTCAGAGAGAGGCAGAGTAGTGTTCTATCAAAGAGGTAGGGAAGTGTTCCATCAGAGATATGTAGGGAAGTGTTCTATCCTCTGTGAGTTACAGAGATGTGTTCTTGCACTGAGAGAGTCAGGGTTGTGTTCTATCTTCGCAAAGAGGCAGAGAGATGCTCTAGAGTCAGAAGCCGTCAGAGATGTGTTTTTAGAGTCAGAGGCCAGTAAGAGTTGTTCTAGAGTCAGAGGCTGATAGAATATCAGAGGCAGGTAGAGAGGGGTCTTCCATCAGTTAGAGGCAGAGATGTGTTCTTGCTCAGAGAACAGAAGGGAGGTGCTCTAAGGTCAGAACCAAATAGAGAGGTGTTCTAGCCTCAGACAGAGTCAAATGTGCTCTAGAGCAAGATGCTGGTAGATAAGTGTTCTAGATTCAGAGGCGGATAGCGAAGCATTCTACAAGCTGTTAGAGAGGTGTGGCTACCTAACAGAGAGCAGAGAGGGGTATTGTCCTCAGTGAGAAGGAGAGAGATGCTCTATCATCCGAGAAAGGGTGGTACAGAGGCATTCTAGATTCAGAGGCAGATAGAGATGGGTTCTTGCCTCAGAGTGAGGCAGAGAGGTGTTCTGACTACAAACAGAGGCACAGAAGTTTTCTATCCTCAGAGAGAAGCAGAGAAATGGTCTACCATCAGAAGAGGCAGGCAGAGAGGCGCTCTAGAATCTGAGGTAGGCAGAAAGGTGTTTGTGCTACAGACAGAGTCAGAGAGCTGGTCTTACCTAAGAGAGAAGCAGAGAGGGGAGCTGTAGGGGGTGCTCCAGCCCCAAAGGCAGGAAGAGGGCTGTTTCAGAGGAGACAAAATTTCGGCCAAAAAGTCAGAGGCAGGCACAGAGCTTTTCTTACCTCAGAGCAAAGCAGCAGAGAGGTGTCCTCTTCTCAGAGGCAGGTACACTGCTGGTCTCCCTCCCAGAGAGTCAGAGAGGTGCTGTTAGAGTTAGGCAGAGAGGTGCTCTTCCTCAGAGGCAGGTACAATGCTGGTCTCCCTCCCAGAGAGGCAGAGAGATGCTGTTAGATAGGGGTGGGCGATATTTATTCCTGTTTCACAGACAGGCCCCTGACATGTGGTATAGTCCTTATGTTTGATCAAGAAGCGCCCCCAGCTTGGCCCCTCCCTCGGAAGGTCCTGGTTGCTGATGCCAAGGCGATGCTTGGGAAGGTGAGCAATGCTGCCTGTCTCTTGTAAAAGCAAGGCTGAAACACAGGGCTATCGCTGGTGTGCATGGTGCACTGGACAGCTTTGTTGAATCTCCCAGTACACGGCCAGTGGAGACTTTCACTAGTGAGCATTATTTAAAGCACAAGGCAGGCTGCACTGGCCTGATTCCAGGTTCTCGCCTGCAGGTTACATGCACGGTTCCACTGACATAATTTATGTTATAAGCAGGTTACACCCAGGTACAGGAAGGTTACACAAGATAACATGATAAACACAAGTTAATCAATCAATCAATCAGGTTTATAAAGCGCAGCTACTCACCTGAGGGGTCTCAAGGCGCTGGGGACGAGTACGGGGGGTACGCAGCTCCTGGAGGATCACGGAGATCCATCGAAGAGCCAGTTCTTGAGGCCCTTCGGGAATATGGGGAGCGTTGGTGTTTGTCAGAGGTGGAGGGGGAGGGAATTCCATGCCTTGGCTGCGAGGAGGGAGAAGGAGCGTCCTCCCGATTTGGTCTTCTTGATGCATGGCACCGCCACAAGGGAGAGCTGGGTCGAGTGGAGGGACCTTTGGGGTGCGTGGAAAGTGAGGCAGTGGTTCATGTATGCGGGTCCGGTGTTGTGGAGGGTTTTGTGTGCGTGGGTGAGAAGCTTGAAGGTAGTGTAGTGTCTGAAGGTGTTGGCTGATGTGGCAGTGGCGCGATTGGTTGAGGACTAGTCTGGCGGGGGCGTTCTGGATGTTTTGGAGTTTGCAGGTGAGGTTCCTGTTGATTCCAGCATAGAGTGCGTTTCAGTAGTCCAGTCTGCTGCTGATGAGGGTCGTGGGCGATGGTTTTCCTGTGTTCGAGGGGAATCCAGTTGAAGTTCTTTCGGAGGAAGCGGAGGGTGTGGTAGCAGGAAGAGGTGACAGCGTTGATCTGGTGGTGCATTTTGAGTTCGGAGTCCAGGATGATTCAGAGGTTGTGTGTGTGGTCTGGAGGGGAGGGAGGGGAGGGAGGGTTCCGGAGGGTGGGGGGCCATCAGGTGTCGTTCCAGGCATCGGGGTGTGAGCCCATGAAGAGCACCTCGGTTTTGTCTGTGTTGAGTTGTTGCCAGCTGTTCTTCATCCATGTGGTGCCTGCATCCATTCCATCTTGAAAGTTATTCTGAAGCAAAAGCTCCCGTTACACATATACAGAACAGTTACATCACAGTACATGTAGGTTGCATGTTTTTTAAATGAAGGTTATATGCTGGTTTCATGTGGAATGCACACAAGTTACATGTGCAGTATATGACAGTTGCATGCAAGTTACATGCTGATTGTAGCAGCGCAAGCTCCTGTTACACATATACATAACAGCTGCAGCACACTAGCACCGGCAGAAACAGTGCAAGCTCCCATTACACATACAGAACAGTTACAGCACACTAGCACCAGGAGGAGCAGTGCTAGCCTCTCTTACACACAAACACAGAAGAGCTGCAGCACACTAGCACCAGCAGGAGCAGTGCAACTCCACTTACACATAGAGAACATTTACAGTGCACAAATACAATCAGGAGCAGCGCAAGCTCCTGTTACACATATACAGGACAGCTGCAGCACACTAGCACCGGCAGAAACAGTGCACGCTCCCATTACACATACAGAACAGTTACATCACACTAGCACCAGGAGGAACAATGCAAGCCCCCCCTTACACACACAGAACAGTTACAGTGCACAAATACAATAAGGAGCAGCGCAAGCTCCCGTTACACATATACAGAACAGTTACATCACAGTAGCACCGGCAGAAACAGTGCAAGCTCCCATTACACATACAGAACAGTTACAGCACACTAGCACCAGGAGGAGCAGTGCTAGCCTCTCTTACACACAAACACAGAAGAGCTGCAGCACACTAGCACCAGCAGGAGCAGTGCAACTCCACTTACACATAGAGAACATTTACAGTGCACAAATACAATCAGGAGCAGCGCAAGCTCCTGTTACACATATACAGGACAGCTGCAGCACACTAGCACCGGCAGAAACAGTGCACGCTCCCATTACACATACAGAACAGTTACATCACACTAGCACCAGGAGGAACAATGCAAGCCCCCCCTTACACACACAGAACAGTTACAGTGCACAAATACAATAAGGAGCAGCGCAAGCTCCCGTTACACATATACAGAACAGTTACATCACAGTAGCACCGGCAGAAACAGTGCAAGCTCCCATTACACATACAGAACAGTTACAGCACACTAGTACCAGGAGGAGCAGTGCTAGCCTCTCTTACACACACACACACACAGAAGAGCTGAAGCACACTAGCACCAGCAGGAGCAGTGCAACTCCACTTACACACACAGAACAGTTACAGTGCACAAATACAATAAGGAGCAGCACAAGCTCCTGTTACACATATACAGAACAGTTACATCACACTAGTAACAGGAGGAGCAGTGCAAGCTCCCGTTACACATATACAGAACAGTTACATCACAGTATCACCGGCAGAAACAGTGCAAGCTCCCATTACACATACAGAACAGTTACAGCACACTAGTACCAGGAGGAGCAGTGCTAGCCTCTCTTACACACAAACACAGAAGAGCTGCAGCACACTAGCACCGTCAAGAGCAGAGCAAGTGCCCCTTACACAGACAGAACAGTTACAGCACACTAGCACCAGGAGGAGCACTGCCAGCTGCCTATACACACACAGAACAGTTGCAGCACAGTAGCACCGACAAGAGCAGTGTGAGCTCCCCTTACACACACAGAACAGCTGCAGAACACTAGCACCAGCAGAAGCAGTGCAAGCTCCCCTTACACACACAGAACAGTTGCAGCACACTAGCACCGACAGGAGCAGTGTGAGCTCCCCTTACACACACAGAACAGCTGCAGAACACTAGCACCGGCAGGAGCAGTGCAACCTCCTCTTACACACACAGAACAGTTATATCACTCTAGCAACAGAAGGAGCAGCACAAGCTCTCCTTCCACACACAGAATAGTTACAGCACACTAGCACCAGCAGGAGCAGTGCAAGCTCCCCTTATACACAGAGAAGAGCTGCATCACACTAGCACCAGCAGGAGCAACGCAAGCTCCGCTTATAAACACAGGACAGCTGCAGCACACTAGCACCGGCAGAAGCAGTGCAAGTTCCCCTTACACACACAGAACAGTTGCAGCACACTAGCACCGGCAGGTGAAGTGCAACCTCCTCTTACACACACAGAACAGTTGCATCACACTAGCACCGTCAAGAGCAGAGCAAGTGCCCCTTACACACACAGAACAGTTGCAGCACACTAGCAACAGAAGGAGCAGCACAAGCTCTCCTTCCACACACAGAATAGTTACAGCACACTAGCACCAGGAGGAGCACTGCAAGCTCCCCTTACACACACAGAACAGCTGCAGAACACTAGCACCGACAGGAGCAGTGCAAGCTCCCCTTACACACACAGAACAGCTGCAGCACACTAGCACCGGCAGAAGCAGTGCAAGCTCCCCTTACACACACAGAACAGCTGCAGCACACTAGCACCGGCAGAAGCAGTGCAAGCTCCCCTTCCACACACAGAATAGTTACAGCACACTAGCACCAGGAGGAGCACTGCAAGCTCCCCTTACACACACAGAACAGCTGCAGAACACTTGCACCGGCAGAAGCAGTGCAAGCTCCCCTTACACACAAAGAACAGCTGCAGCACACTAGCACCGTCAGGAGCAGAGGAAATTTTGCTTGCAATGTCAGAAAAGGTACAGCACAGACAGGCGTAGTTCGAGTCCCCCTTGAACTCATGAAACAGATACAGCACAGGCAGGAATTGTGCCAGCTGTCATTGCACGCTCAGAATACTCAAGGCTCTAGGAGGAGCAGGGCAATCATCCCTAACACATATAAAAGGGAAAGCACAGGCAGGAGCATTGGAAGCTGCTCAGACACACACAGTTGCCCATACACACTTGTGTGTTCCTATTGTTGATGGCCCCGGCATTGGACAACAGTGTTGGGCTGCATTTTTAGAAGAGTATTGTGAGAAGTTGGCCTGGTATATGCTGTTCACTAATTAAAGTGGACACCTTGCACCAGTACAATTCGACTCTTATGGTAGGTAGGTTTAAGACAACCTTTATAGAAAGCTATCCTAGTGGTAGCTGTGGAGAGCAGCCTTCAGGCTTGTTTTACCACACAATCTCTTGAATCACCAATTGAAAAGACACCACACAGGTATATATATCAAATATATATGTATTTATTAATAAACACTCTCTACTAATCTCTTTATGAGATTAGAAGTCAGGAACATATGTACAAGTCAAATGTTATCAAAATAAGTTTAGCACAATCGAATATCACAATCTTACTTTGCTAGACCTAGGTCTAGGGCATCTAGAATCGAGGGACCCCCAAGAACCACCCCAGGTAGTTGTAGGAGACCCACAGGGGACGGACGCGGTGTCCTGGCACCGGTGCGAGTCCTGTACGAGTCTATGCGAACAGACGCGATTGAGATTTCAATGTTAAAGGTCCCTTGCATGTTCGAGGCGAACACACCGATCGGTCCGATCGGTCCTTGTACGAGTCGAAGGACGCGGTTATAGATAGAGTTGCAAGGGAGATGGACGCACTGTGTCTAACACAGACGCGAACCTTGTGCGAGTCAGTGCAATGGAGATCTCAGTGCTACAGGCCCTTTGTGTGTTCGAGGCGAACACCGATCGGACTCAGTACGAGTCGAAGGATACAGTTCTAGATAGTGTTACAAAGGAGATGGACGCGGTGTGTCTAACACAGACGCGAACCCTGTACGAGTCAGCGCAATTGTCGCACTTAGAAAGTTAGAGTTTTAGGACACTTCGAGGAAGCTACAAGCAAGTCACTTACAGGGTAAGTAGTTCTAGGGCCCACACCCACAGGAGCACCGTAGTGCTGAAGTTACCTCACCCAGGGAGCCGGGTGCATAGGTGTTCTTTGGTGTCGGGTCGCGGCGTCGTTTTCAATGGGAGCCAGTGAAGACTTGCTGCTTGCGGCGACAGGAGAAGTGTCCGGAGGAATCCAAGCCTGGATTCGGAAGATGGAAGACCTGAAAGCAGAGGGGACAGTGTTCAAAGTCACTTGGCAGTGACTCGGGGCACGGAAGATGGATGCCCACCGTCGTCGCAAGATTCAGGTTGTTCGCAGTTGCCTTGACTCTTCAGCCACGATGTCCAGGAGGAGTTGATGATGACCAGGAGCTGGATTCAGCGTGTGCCACAAAGTCTGCAGCTTACTGCGGTGTCGGCGACTCGATCGGAGCCAACAAGCCTTGGTAACAGCAAGTCTCGGGGAAAGTGTGAAGAGACAATGGCGCAGACCAGCAAGGTCTGTGGGACTCACCCAGCGAGGGTAAGTCAGGGCAGGCCTGAAGCAACCAGGGGAGCCCTTTGGTTTCTTTAGAAAGTCTTCTGGGGACCCACAAGCCGGCTGGCAAGGGATCGCGACGATGCCTTGGGAGGATCCGCTCACAGGGGCCCACGGTCACTTGAGACGCTGTAGGCCTCTGATCTTAGGAGGGGTTGCTGCTGGAGGCTGGGACCATACGTGGTCCAAAGCACAAGTTCGTGGAACGTTGTGAAGGGGTTGCACTCGACAATAGTGCACGCTACCCAGGGGTCGCGGTTCCTCATTACTCTTGGGGTCCACTGGCCTCAGCTTCGCTGGAGACTCACGATGGCCTTTGAGAAGTCAGGAAATCCACTTCTTGGGCTGCAGGAACTTCGGACTCCGGCGGGAGCGGCGTAGTTTGCGACCATTGTTTGTAGTTTTTGGTGCCTGCCAAGCAGGGGAGTCACTCCTTGACTCCAAGGGAGATTCTTCAGTCTTCCAAAGGTAGTGGAACGTCGAAGGTCCGGGATTCTTCTTCAGAGCGTCATCCAGGGAAATCTAGGGTGCAATGCACAGGTTTCCCCTCTTATACTAAAAGAAAGGGAGGGACTAGCTCTATGACCCTACCTATGGGAGGGTCAGGGGAGTGGGTGACTACACCCACTTCCCTTTGTCCAGTTTCACGCCAGAGCAGGGGCAGGTAGCCCCTGAGCCGGTTTGAACTGGCATATGCACAGAGGAGCCTTCTGCTCCACCAGTGCAGGACTTGAAAGCACTCTAAGAGTGCACCCACCCAGCCCCAATACACTAAACCCTGTCTGGAAGGTGGTCACACCCCTTGGGACAGGATATCTATTGTTGGGCTTCCTCCACTGCGAGTGTTGGTCATCAGCAGGAGGGCAGCCCAGTGTCTGTGACTGGTGGCATCCATTTTGTGATGCCAGGGCTCTGCCGGATTCTACCGCGTTTCCACAGTAGGTACATGTCTATCCCTCTAGAAGGGTGGAATGCTACCCCCGCCGCCAGGACTGGCGGGGGGGTAGTATTCCAAGATGTTTGACACCAAACACGACATGTTTCGATGCAGCCATTCTAAAGTTAGCATTTTACCGCGAGGATATAATGCACTTAAAAGTATATGGTTTAACCACATCCACAAACAACACCAGAGAATGGACTCTGAGAGATGCAGAGGGGCCCTGCTCAGGCAGAGGCACCCCCTCACATAGAAGCCAAGCACCCTGCCCTCAGGATTGATAGGGCCTGCCTTAGGGGTGACTGATAGGTTTATATGCGTGTGCAGGAGAGATATAGGGAACCTATATCTCAGTGAGGAGTGCTAGCACCACCTCACCCAGGCTGCGTGTAGCAGGCCTGTGGTGTCAGATTTAGGCTGCTTCCCAGGGGTGGCATAATACATGCTGCAGCCCCTGGTAGGCCTGTGAAGTACCTATGCCCTCGGTACCTAAGGTACCATATACTAGGAACTCATAAGGTACCACAGTATCCAATCACTAGTGCACCTAGAGTGCACTCCAAGTCGTTTAGAGAGAACAGAGAGGCTGGGGCCCTGATTAGCAGGGACCCAGCCAGACTATAGCCAGAAACCAGTGTAAACATCAGAAAAAAAGTGGGGGCAACATAAGAGGCAGATCCTACTCTCCTACACAACCCCCCCCCCAAACGCAGGGACACTAAACTAACCTTGACCAGTTGAGTCTTCGTGTTCAAAGTGGAAATACCTTGAGAGTCCATCTGCATTGGCATGTTGGGTCCCAGGTCTATGTTCCACTGTATAGTCCATCCCCTGTAGGGAAATGGACCACCTCAAAAGTTTTGGGTTTTCACCTTTCATCTGTTTAAGCCATAGGAGGGGTTTGTGGTCAGTCTGAACTATGAAGTGAGTACCAAACAAGTATGGCCTCAGATTCTTGAGGGCCCACACTACAGCAAAGGCCTCCCTCTCTATAGCTGACCAACGTTTCTCTCTAGGGGTCAGCCTTCTGCTAATAAAAGCTACTGGCTGGTCTTGACCTTCATCATTCAGTTGAGACAGTACAGCTCCCACAACCAGCTCAGAAGCATCTGTTTGGACAATGAACTTTTGGTGTAGTCTGGACTCTGTAAGATGGGGGCAGTGCACATGGCCTGCTTTAGGTCTTCAAATGCCTTTTGACAGCTAGCTGTCCACTGAACCTTTTTTGGCATTTTCTTTGAGGTCAGATCATTCAAGGGGGTCACTATAGATCCATATCCCTTGACAAACCTCCTATAGTACCCAGTCAGGCCTAAGAAGGCTCTCACCTGTGTCTGGGTGGTTGGAGCAACCCATTCCATTATGGTTTGGATTTTGCTCTGTAAAGGCTGAACCTGGCCTCCACCTACAAGGTGGCCCTGGTATACAACCTGACTCTGCCCTATCTGGCACTTAGTGGAATTGATAGTGAGGCCTGCTTTCTGCAGGGCCTCCAAAACATTCCTGAGGTGGACCAGGTGATCCTGCCAGGAGGAACTAAAGACAGCAATATCATCTAGATAAGCTGAGCAATAAGTTTCCATCCCTGTCAGAACTTTATTCACCAACCTCTGGAAAGTGGCAGGTGCATTTTTAAATCAAAGGGCATCACCACGAAGTGGTAGTGCCCACCAGGGGTCGAAAATGCTGTTTTGGCTTTTGCATCATCAGCTAACCTGATCTGCCAGTAGCCAGCTGTCAGGTCAAACGTGCTCAGATACTTGGCTGAGGCCAAAGTATCAATCAGCTCATCTGCCCTTGGTATGGGATAGGCATCAGTCCTAGTGACTGCATTGAGGCCTCTGTAGTCTACACAAAACCTCATTTCTTTCTTACCATCCTGGGTATGAGGCTTGGGTACCAGGACTACTGGGCTAGCCCAAGGGCTATCTGAAGGCTCAATTACACCTAGCTCCAACATTTTCTGGACTTCAGTCCTGATACAGTCCCTGACATGGTCAGGTTGCCTGTAGATCTTATTCTTGACAGTCAGACTGTCTCCAGTGTCCACCTCATGGGTGCACCAGGAAGTCTGACTAGGGGTCAGGCTAAACATATGTTGGTACTGTTGCAGAACTTGTCTGTACTCAGTTTGCTGATGGTCAGTGAGGCTGCTTGCCAAAGCAACACCATCTACTGACCCATCATCAGGGTTCTGAGAGAGCAGGTCAGGGAGAGGGTCACTCTCCTCCTCCTGGTCCTCATCAGCTGCCATGAGCAAGCCCATGTCAGCCCTGTCAACATATGGCTTTAATCTGTTGACGTGGAGCACCCTCAGGGGGCTCCTGGGAGTTCCAAGATTCACCAGGTAGGTGACTTCTCCCTTCTGTTCAACTATTGTATGGGGGCCACTCCACTTGTCCTGGAGGGCTGCTGGGGCCACAGGCTCCAACACCCACACTTTCTGTCCTGGCTGGTATACAGTCAGTACAGCCTTTTGGTCATGCCAAGCTTTTTGTAATTCTTGGCTGGCCTCTAGGTTTTTGGTTGCCTTTTTCATGTACTCTGCCATCCGGGAGCGGAGACCAAGTACATAGTCCATCACATCTTGTTTGGGGGGCTTGAGAGGTAACTCCCAGCCCTCTTTTACCAAACACAGTGGACCTCTCACAGGATGCCCAAACAGAAGCTCAAATGGGCTGTAACCAACCCCCTTCTGTGGAACCTCTCTGTATGCAAACAACAGGCAAAGAAGGAGAAGGTCCCATTTTCGCCTAAGCTTCTCTGGGAGTCCTTTAATCATTCCTTTCAAGGTTTTGTTGAAGCGTTCAACTAAACCATTGCATTGTGGGTGATAGGGGGTGGTGAACTTGTAAGTTACACCACATTCCTTCCACATTGCTTTTAGATATCCTGACATGAAGTTGGTACCTCTATCAGAAATGACCTCCTTTGGGAAACCCACTCTGGAGAAGACTCCAATGAGGGCTCTTGCCACCACAGGGGCTGTGGTGGTCCTCAGGGGAATTGCTTCTGGGTACCTGGTGGCATGGTCCACTACCACCAGGATAAACCTGTGCCCAGATGCAGTTTGAGGGTCAAGGGGACCAACAATGTCAATCCCTACCCTTTCAAAGGGTACCCCCACCACAGGTAGTGGTTTCAGGGGGGCCTTTGTTGTGCCACCTGCCTTACCACTGGCTTGGCATGTGACACAGGAGCGACAAAACTCCTTTGTGTCCTCTGACATATGTGGCCAATGAAAATGTGGAACAAGCCTGTCCCAGGTCTTGTTTTGGCCCAAGTGTCCTGCTAAAGGGATGTCATGTGCTAGGGTCAAGAGGAACCCCCTAAACTTCTGAGGTATTACCAAGCTCCTGGTGTCTCCAGGGGCTGGGTCTCTACCCTCAGAATATAGGAGTCCCTCATCCCAATAAACTTTATGGGACCCACTAGCACTCCCAGCAGCCTCAGCAGCAGCCTGCTGTCTGAGGGGTTCAAGAGAGGGTCAGCACTGTTGCTCCTTGCTCAGATCTTCCCTAGAAGGGCCCCCTGCCCCCAAGAACTCAACCTGATCAGGCTCAAGTCCCTCTGGGGCAGTTCCTTCTTCAGGATCTGCTTCACCTCCCTCTGGGGGTGAATCTGTGATCTGAGACAGAGGGGAAGGCACTGCCTTTACCCTACTGCTCTTCCTCTTGGGGAGCATCTGGTCCATTGTTCCAGGATCCAGAGCTGGTTCAGTGTCATGCATTCTTGCTTGTGACCTGGTCACAGCAAATACCTCTGCAGGGATGCCCAACATCTCAGCGTGAGTCCATAACTCTACTTCAGACCAGGCTGAAGTCTCCAGATCATTGCCCAATAGACATTCGACAGGGAGGTCTGCACTGACTACAACCTTCTTGAGGCCAGTTACCCCTCCCCAGGAGAAATTCACAACTGCCAGACTATGGTTGGTTCTGACATTGCTTGCATTGGTCACCTGGTACATTTCGCCGAGGATGATCTGTCCAGGGTCCACAAGATCCTCTGCCACCATGGTGACACTAGCACCTGTGTCCCTAAATGCCAAAGCCTGTTTGCCATTTATTACAGGCTGCTGTTTGTATTTGCCCAGATTACTGGGGCTCACTAGGAAGGACATATTAAGGTCTCCCTCACAAATCAGCATTGCCTGAGTGGGCACTCTGACTAGGTCAGAGTCCACTTCAGAACCCAGGGTCAACCCTACTACACCCTTATTCTGTGTACCGCCTCCACCAGTAGCTGAGCTAGGGGGAACAGTTGCCTTAGGGTCAGGAGTGGTGGTGGTTTGGTCTTTGGACTTGTTACAGTCAGAAGTCCAGTGCCCTTTCTATTTACAGAATTTGCACCAGGGCTTCTTTTGGCCTTTTCCCTTGTTGGATTGTGACTCCCCACCAGATGCAGATTTTTGGGGCCCTTGTGAAGACTTCTGGTCTTTTGACTTATCCCCACCTTTCTCAGAGCCCTTACGATCTTGCTTCTTAGTGTCACCCCTTTGGTTCTGGGGTTTCTGCCTCACCCTGGTTCTGACCCATTTGTCTGCCTTCTTTCCCAATTCTTGGGGAGAGGCCAGATCCGAGTCCACCAGGTATTGATGCAACAACTGGTTCTGGCAATTATTAAGGATCTGTTCTCTCATCATCAGATTATACAATCCCTTGAAATCAGTAACCCTACTGCCAACCAGCCAACCCTCCAGAGCCTTGGTTGCACAATCAACAAAGTCAGTCCAGTCCTGAGTCTGTGCCTTCTGGGTGTCTCTGAACTTCAACCTGTACTGTTCAGTGGTTAAGCCAAACCCATCTATCAGTGCACTCTTCAGGACTTCATAATCGTCAGCATCCTCTTCTCTAACAGTGAGGAGCTTGTCTCTACCTTTATCTGAAAAGGAGAGCCACAAGATTGCTGCCCACTGCTTTTGGGGGACCTGCTGTACTCTACAGGCCCTCTCCATAGCAGTTATCCACTTGTGGATATCATCCCCACTCTGGTAGGGAGGAACAACCTTGCTCAGGTTCCTATGGTCTGGAATAGATTCTCTGCCTCTAAGGACACTGTTGCTGCCACCAAGGGGTTCTAACCCTCTCTTCTAGAAGCTCTCTGGATCTCCAGGGCTTCTCTATCCAGTGCCAACTGCTTGGTTCTGAGGGCTACTCTTGCTTCCTCATACTGCAGCAGTTTGCACATTCTTTCAGAGGAGGTCTCTCTTATGGGAAAGTATGAGTTCCTCTGGTGGATAAATTCTCTGCCAGAGTGATAAGAGTGCTCAGATTCCCTGGAAGGGGATCTGTGCCTCTCATCCACTCTGTCAGTTCTCTTAGGGAGAATTCCTCTGTCCTTTTCAGGCCCCTTGAGGCCTGGCCCTTCAATCACAGAGTCCTGGTCATTCTGATTTTCATCATCTGACCCAGATACTGTAATTGACCCACCCACTGATTCAGACCCATTAGCTCCTAGAGCCAATCTAAGATCATCTGCTGTCAGCAGATCTATCAGGTGTAGGGTTGAGGGACTCTGTCCTAGCCTCAGGTGTATTTCAACACACATGGCTCTCAAGTCAGAGAAAGCCATGTCCTTATACTGAGGCTGAGTGGATCCACTGGTTCCACCCTTTAAGGACATTCTAGTGTTGTGCAGTGTTGTACTACCTACACTAGTTTGTGGCCTACTGATACTAGCTTGAGCTGTAGAAGGGTGTGCTATCCCTTGGCACACAGCTCTAAGTTCAGTAGAACTTATTGATACTAAGCTTGACTTTATATGTACCTTAAGTACCTATAGTGGTTTTCAGTTAGTAATTCAAATAGAGATTTTCTGGTAAAACAATAGCAAGCTGGAATCCCACACGCTGCCCACCAATGTGAGAAGTTGGCCTGGTATATGCTGTTCACTAATTAAAGTGGACACCTTGCACCAGAACAATTAGACTCTTATGGTAGATAGGTTTAAGACAACCTTTATAGAAAGCTATCCTAGTGGTAGCTGTGGAGAGCAGCCTTCAGGCTAAGTCTTGAAGGAATGTAAAGCAGCTTGTTTTACCACACAATCTCTTGAATCACCAAATGAAAAGACACCACACAGGTATATATATCAAATATATATGTATTTATTAATAAACACTCTCTACTAATCTCTTTATGAGATTAGAAGTCAGGAACATATGTACAAGTCAAATGTTATCAAAATAAGTTTAGCACAATCGAATATCACAATCTTAGTTTGCTAGACCTAGGTCTAGGGCATCTAGAATCGAGTGACCCCCAAGAACCACCCCAGGTAGTTGTAGGAGACCCACAGGGGACGGACGCGGTGACCTGGCACCGGTGCGAGTCCTGTGCGAGTCTATGCACTAAGGTGCATACCAGCAAGGTCTGTGGGACTCACCCAGCGAGGGTAAGTCAGGGCAGGCCTGGAGCAACCAGGGGAGCCCTTTGGTTTCTTTAGAAAGTCTTCTGGGGACCCACAAGCCGGCTGGCAAGGGATCGCAAAGACGCCTCGGGAGGATCCGCTCACAGGGGCCCACGGTCACTCGGGACGTGGTAGGCCTCTGATCTTAGGAGGGGTTCCTGCTGGAGGCTGAGACCACACGTGGTCCAAAGCACAAGTTCGTGGAACGTTGTGAAGGGGTTGCACTCGACAATAGTGCACGGTACCCAGGGGTCACGGTTCCTCGTTACTCTTGGGGTCCACTGGCCTCAGCTTCGCTGGGGACTCACGATGGCCTTTGAGAAGTCAGGAAATCCACTTCTTGGGCTGCAGGGACTTCGGACTCCGGTGGGAGCGGCGTAGTTTGCGACCGTCGTTTGTAGTTTTTGGTGCCTGCCAAGCAGGGAGTCACTCCTTGACTCCAAGGGAGATTCTTCAGTCTTCCAAAGGTAGTGGAACGTCGAAGGTCCGGGATTCTTCTTCAGAGCATTGTCCAGGAAAATCTAGGGTGCAATGCACAGGTTCCCCCTCTTATACTAAAAGAAAGGGAGGGACTAGCTCTATGACCCTACCAATGGGAGGGTCAGGGGAGTGGGTGGCTACACCCACTTCCCTTTGTCCAGTTTCGCGCCAGAGCAGGGGCAGGTAGCCCCTGAGCCGGTTTTAACTGGCATATGCACAGAGGAGCCTTCTGCTCCCCCAGTGCAGGACTTCAAAGCACTCTAAGAGTGCACCCACCCAGCCCCAATACACTAAACCCTGTCTGGAAGGTGGTCACACCCCCTTGGGACAGGATATCTATTGTTGGGCTTCCTCCACTGCGAGTGTTGGTCATCAGCAGGAGGGCAGCCCAGTGTCTGTGACTGGTGGCATCCATTTTGTGATGCCAGGGCTCTGCCGGATTCTACAGCGTTTCCACAGTAGGTACATGTCTATCCCTCTAGAAGGGTGGAATGCTACCCCTTCCGCCAGGACTGGCAGGGGGGGGGTAGTATTCCAAGATGTTTAACACCAAACACGACATGTTTCGATGCAGCCATTCCAAAGTTAGCATTTTACCGCGAGGATATAATGCACTTAAAAGTATATGGTTTAACCGCATCCACAAACAGCACCAGAGAATGGACTCTGAGAGCTGCAGAGGGGCCCTGCTCAGGCAGAGGCACCCCCTCACATAGAAGCCAAGCACCCTGCCCTCAGGATTGATAGGGCCTGCCTTAGGGTGACTGATAGGTTTATATGTGTGTGCAGGAGAGATATAGGGAACCTATATCTCAGTGAGGAGTGCTAGCACCACCTCACCCAGGCTGCAGTAGCAGGCCTGTGGTGTCAGATTTAGGCTGCTTCCCAGGGGTGGCATAATACATGCTGCAGCCCCTGGTAGGCCTGTGAAGTACCTATGCCCTCGGTACCTAAGGTACCATATACTAGGGACTCATAAGGTACCACAGTATCCAATCACTAGTGCACCTAGAGTGCACTCCAAGTCATTTAGAGAGAACAGAGAGGCTGGGGCCCTGATTAGCAGGGACCCAGCCAGACTATAGCCAGAAACCAGTGTAAACATCAGAAAAAAAGTGGGGGCAACATAAGAGGCAGATCCTACTCTCCTACAAGTATGTGTGTGTGTATGAGGTTTTTGGATAGAGAGTACACGAGAGATAGGGAAGGAAACTGTATTCTGGAAGCACAGATGTATTGTTGCTGCATTGTGATAGAATCTTCTTTAAGTAGGTGCATTTTCAACTCTTTCCTAAATTGCAGCGGCATTGGTGGTGTCCTGTTGGGGGTACTGTAGTCATAGCATGTAACCCACGCTGGCTAAGGCCAGGTGATAGGTAAATGTTTATCCCATGAGGCACCAGAACATCATTTCATTAGTTCATGTCATATGGAGCAGCGCTCCAGGCCCCATCTCATCTTCTGTTTGCCACAGTAGTCATCAATCTACAGGATGTCACAATGGCGCGTTGTTATTGCTCTAAGAAAACGTAGGGTCTGCCAGAAGACAAACATCTTCAAATAAACTTACTAGAAATGCTATGTATGAGAATTAAAGGACCCGTGATTCAGTTGTTGTCTGATGTGCAATGTTTGTTTAAGTTAAGATTCTGTATACAGCTGGCACAGATCTGCTTCAAATTTATAAGTGCTACTCAGGTAACTCAAAACTCAGCCCACATTTCCTTACTGTTCACAAGAGTATCAAGAGAGAACTTGCTATGAGTAAAAGATTAAATGTTACCTCTGTCTGGGATATTAGGAATCAATCTCTAGAGTTAGAAGACAGAGGTTTTTAAAATGTGTTAGAAATTCAAGATATTTGATTGCAGGGACGTGTGGCTCAAGAGCTAGTACACCCTTGCACAAGGAGTTTATCACTTTACAGTACAAGAAAACTTACAATTAAGTTAATTAAGCACCTCTAATGCCATTCATACTCTTCTTTAGTCACGTCTCAATTCCAGGATCAGTCGTACTCCAGCTATAAGCATTGTCATGAACTACTCATACCCCAGTAAAATCTCCTTAAACCATTAGTCCACCATGTCCCAAACTATCAGAGTAAAAGGGTGCATTGGTCTTTGTGGAAAGAGCAGAATAACACAGAAGTAGAAAACAAAACAAAGCAAGTACCTAACTGCTACTAATACTTGTTTACCGGAGGCAGGCTGTGAGGTGTTCTAGAGGCAGGCAGGCTGTGAGGTGTTCTAGTGGCAGGCAGGCTGTGAGGTGTTCTAGAGGCAGGCAGGCTGTGAGGTGTTCTAGAGGCAGGCAGGCTGTGAGGTGTTCTACAGGCAGGTGGGCTGTGAGGTGTTCCAGAGGCAGGTAGGCAGGCAGTGAGGTAGTCTAGAGGAGGGAGGCAGGCTGTGAGGTGTTCTAGAAGCAGGCAGGCTGTGAGGTGTTCTATTGGCAGGCAGGCTGTGAGGTGTTCTAGGGGCAGGCAGGCTGTGAGGTGTTCTAGAGGCAGGTAGGCAAGCTGTGAGGTGTTCTAGAGGCAGGCAGGCTGTGAGGTGTTCTAGAGGCAGGCAGGCTGTGAGGTGTTCTAGAAAGAGGCAGGCTGTGAGGTGTTCTAGTGGCAGGCAGGCTGCGAGGTGTTCTAGGGGCAGGCAAGCTGTGAGGTGTTCTAGAAGCAGACAGGCTGTGAGGTGTTCTAGTGGCAGGCAGGCTGTGAGGTGTTCTAGGGGCAGGCAGGCTGTGAGGTGTTCTAGGGGCAGGCTGGCAGTGAGGTGTTCTATGGGCAGGCAGGCTGTGACGTGTACTAGAGGCATAGGTAGACGGTGAGGTGTTCTAGGGGCCAGCCAGCTGTGAGGTGTTCTAATGTCACTGCCCGGCTGTGAGGTGTTCTAGAGGCAGGCAGGCTGCGAGGTGCTCTAGATGCTGGCCGGCTGTGAGGTGTTCTAGAGGCAGGCAGGCTGTGAGGTGTTCCAGAATGAGAGGAGAATAGAGAGGTGTTCTGATGTCACTGGCCGGCTGTGAGGTGTTCTAGAGGCAGGCAGGCTGTGAGGTGTTCTAGATGCTGGCAGGCTGTGAGGTGTTCTAGAGCCAGAGAGGCTGTGAGGTGTTCTAGAGCCAGGGAGGCTGTGAGATGTTCTAGAGCCAGGCAGGATGTGAGGTGTTCTAGATTCAGGCAGGCTGTGAGGTGTTCTAGAGTCAGGCAGGCTGTGAGGTGTTCTAGAGTCAGGCAGGATGTGAGGTGTTCTAGAGTCAGGCAGGCTGTGAGGTGTTCTAATGTCACTGGCCAGCATAAGAGTGTTCTGGCCTCTGACATAAACATAGATACAATACTTGTCTCAGGCATAGGTAGCTGGTGTGCTAGAGCCTGAGGCCCCTATAGAAGTGTTCTAGAGTGAGAGGCCGGCAATAATATATTAGGCAATCTGAGGCCAAAAAAGAGGGGCACTAGCATGAGGCAGCTAGAGATATATCTTGTTCAGAGGAAGGCAAAGAACTGCTCTATTCTCAGGGAGAGACAAAGAACTGCTCTAGAGTCAAGTGCAGCAAAAGGCGTTCTAGCCTCTGAGAGAAGCAGAGAAGTGTGCTATCCTCAGAGAAAGGCAAAGAGGCTACCTACAGCTAGAACAATGTAAAAATATATTTCTATCTCAGTAAGATAGATAGAGGTCAGTTGTGCTGTCAAAAGGAGTCTCACTGTTTCACCCTGCATATTTGTTTGAGCTCAGAGGAGTCATCTCTTCCCATTCAGGTCAGCCTATTGTTTGCTCCTGGGAGGCATTTCACAACTATTCAAGGCTGAGCACAGACTGAGAGCTGGCAGAGGTGTATGCTGATTTGTCTCCTGATTGCCAAGGCAAGTAAAAGGTAACTTTCAAAAAGTGACTGTTCCTTAATATTTCTAAAATATCAGACTTCCATATTGATTTGGATTTTTAATAACTATTAAAATAATTTATTAAACATAGTAGTTTACTTATGTTTCTAGAAGGCCCCATGCCTGTGATACAATATTAGTATTTTAATCTATACTCTGGTTTTCTACATAAGACAGATAGCAGTTAATGTCTTGGGTGATTGTTCCCTATCGGTCAAAAATGGAGAAATGCATAACTTTGTTACTACTTTATCAATTTATGATTGATTTTTAGATTCAACCTGAATGATGTGTTTTAAAATTTTGTCCAGGTTCATGAAACAGTCAAATTTTTTAGTAAAACAAAATGTGCCTTTCCTTTTGAGTAAACCATGTATAACCAGGCACTATCACTATCTATATCTATTTAAAAGACAAATCTCTTGATACTCACTGTATGTGGTTTTCTTTGGAGCCCCTGCTTCCGAATCGACTGCCTGGAAGTCAGAAAACAGAGCAGTAAGCCAAAGAAGGCAGCTAGTGGGGTATTCTAGAGTCAGCTGCATGTACAGAAGTGTTCTAACAGCAATGCCAGGCATAGAGCTGTTCTGGCCCGAAATGCAGAAAGTCAGGCATAATTAGGCAGGTATTCTAGAGTCAGCGGCCAGTAGAGAAAGGTTCAATAGTCAGAGACCAGAAGAGAGGTGCTATAGTGTTAAAAGCATATAGAGAGGACAGTTAGAGATGTTCTAGAGTCAGAGGCTGTTAGAGTATCAGAGGCAGGTAGAGAGGGGTCTTCCATCAGTTAGAGGCAGAGATGCGTTCTTGCTCAGAGAACAGAAGGGAGGTGCTCTAAGGTCAGAACCAAATAGAGAGGTGTTCTAGTCTAAGACAGAGTCAAATGTGCTCTAGAGTAAGACGCCGGTAGATAAGTGTTCTAGAGTCAGAGGCGGATAGAAAAGCATTCTACAAGCCGTTAGAGAGGTGTTGTAGAGTCAGGCAGGCAGAGAGGTGTTCCTACCTAACAGAGAGCAGAGAGGCATGCTGTCCTCAGTGAGAAGGAGAGAGATGGTCTATCATCAGAGAAAGGGTGGTACAGAGGCATTCTAGATTCAGAGGCAGATGGAGATGGGTTCTTGCCTCAGAGTGAGGCAGAGAGGTGTTCTGTCAAACAGGTAGGGAAGTGTTCCATCAGAGATATGTAGGGAAGTGTTCTATCCTCTGTGAGTTACAGAGATGTGTTCTTGCACTGAGAGAGTCAGGGTTGTGTTCTATCTTTGCAAAGAGGCAGAGAGATGCTCTAGAGTCAGAAGCCATCAGAGGTGTGTTTTTAGAGTCAGAGGCCAGTAAGAGGTGTTCTAGAGTCAGAGGCTGATAGAGTATCAGAGGCAGGTAGAGAGGAGTGTTGCCTCAGTGAGAGGTAGAAATCTTTTCTTGCTTAGCGAGAGGCAGAGAAGTGGTCTAACCTCAGAGAGAGGCAGAGAAGTGTTTTATCCTCAGATAGAGGCAGTGAGGTGTGCTAGAGGCAGGCAGGTTGTGAGGTGTTCTAGAGGCAGGCAGGCTGTGAGGTGTTCTAGAGGCAGGCAGGCAAGCTGTGAGGTGTTCTAGAGGCCCTTACACACACAGAACAGTTGCAGCACACTAGCAACAGAAGGAGCAGCACAAGCTCTCCTTACACACACAGAACAGTTACAGCACACTAGCACCAGGAGGAGCAGTGCTAGCCTCTCTTACACACAAACACACACAGAAGAGCTGCAGCACACTAGCACAAGCAGGTGCAGTGCAACTCCACTTACACATATAGAACATTTACAGTGCACAAATACAATCAGGAGCAGCGCAAGCTCCTGTTACACATATACAGGACAGCTGCAGCACACTAGCACCGGCAGAAACAGTGCAAGCTCCCATTACACATACAGAACAGTTACAGCACACTAGCACCAGGAGGAGCAGTGCTAGCCTCTCTTACACACAAACACAGAAGAGCTGCAGAACACTAGCACCAGCAGGAGCAGTGCAACTCCACTTACACATAGAGAACATTTACAGTGCACATATACAATCAGGAGCAGCGCAAGCTACTGTTACACATATACAGGACAGCTGCAGCACACTAGCACCGGCAGAAACAGTGCAAGCTCCCATTACACATACAGAACAGTTACAGCACACTAGCACCAGGAGGAACAATGCAAGCCCCCCCTTACACACACAGAACAGTTACAGTGCACAAATACAATAAGGAGCAGCGCAAGCTCCCGTTACACATATACAGAACAGTTACATCACAGTAGCACCGGCAGAAACAGTGCAAGCTCTCATTACACATGCAGTAGTAGTTTAATCTCCCCTTACATACACAGAACAGGTGCATCACACTAGCACCGGCAGGAGCAGTGCAAGCTCCCCTTATACACAGAGAAGAGCTGCATCACACAAGCACCAGCAGGAGCAGCGCAAGCTCCCCTTATAAACACAGGACAGCTGCAGCACACTAGCACCGGCAGGTGAAGTGCAACCTCCTCTTACACACACAGAACAGTTGCATCACACTAGCACCGTCAAGAGCAGTGCAAGTGCCCCTTATAAACACAGGACAGCTGCAGCACACTAGCACCGGCAGAAGCAGTGCAAGTTCCCCTTACACACACAGAAGAGCTGCATCACACAAGCACCAGCAGGAGCAGCGCAAGCTCCCCTTATAAACACAGGACAGCTGCAGCACACTAGCACCGTCAAGAGCAGAGCAAGTGCCCCTTACACACACAGAACAGTTGCAGCACACTAGCAACAGAAGGAGCAGCACAAGCTCTCCTTCCACACACAGAATAGTTACAGCACACTAGCACCAGGAGGAGCACTGCAAGCTCCCCTTACACACACAGAACAGCTGCAGAACACTTGCACCGGCAGAAGCAGTGCAAGCTCCCCTTACACACAAAGAACAGCTGCAGAACACTAGCACCGACAGGAGCAGTGCAAGCTCCCCTTACACACACAGAACAGCTGCAGCACACTAGCACCGTCAGGAGCAGAGGAAATTTTGCTTGCAATGTCAGAAAAGGTACAGCACAGACAGGCGTAGTTCGAGTCCCCCTTGAACTCATGAAACAGATACAGCACAGGCAGGAATTGTGCCAGCTGTCATTGCACGCTCAGAATACTCAAGGCTCTAGGAGGAGCAGGGCAATCATCCCTAACACATATAAAAGGGAAAGCACAGGCAGGAGCATTGGAAGCTGCTCAGACACACACAGTTGCCCATATACACTTGTGTGTTCCTATTGTTGATGGCCCCGGCATTGGACAACAGTGTTGGGCTGCATTTTTAGAAGAGTATGTGTGTGTGTATGAGGTTTTTGGATAGAGAGTACACGAGAGATACGGAAGGAAACTGTATTCTGGAAGCACAGATGTATTGTTGCTGCATTGTGATCGAATCTTCTTTAAGTAGGTGCATTTTCAACTCTTTCCTAAATTGCAGCGGCATTGGTGGTGTCCTGTTGGGGGTACTGTAGTCATAGCGTGTAACCCACGCTGGCTAAGGCCAGGTGATAGGTAAATGTTTATCCCATGAGGCACCAGAGCATCATTTCATTAGTTCATGTCATATGGAGCAGCGCTCCAGGCCCCATCTCATCTTCTGTTTGGCCACAGTAGTCATCAATCTACAGGATGTCACAATGGCGCGTTGTTGTTGCTCTAAGAAAACGTAGGGTCTGCCAGAAGATAAACATCTTCAAATAAACTTACCAGAAATGCTATGTATGAGAATTAAGGACCGGTGATTCAGTTGTTGTCTGATGTGCAATGTTTAAGTTAAGATTCTGTATACAGCTGGCACAGATCCACTTCAAATTTATAAGTGCTACTCAGGTAACACAAAACTCAGCCCACATTTCCTTACTGTTCACAAGAGTATCAAGAGAGAACTTGCTATGATTAAAAGATGAAATGTTACCTCTGTCTGGGATATTAGGAATCAATCTCTAGAGTTAGAAGACAGAGGGTTTTAAAATGTGTTAGAAATTCAAGATATTTGATTACAGGGACGTGTGGCTCAAGAGCTAGTACACCCTTGCACAAGGAGTTTATCACTTTCCAGTACAAGAAAACTTACAATTAAGTTAATTTTAGCACCTCTAATGCCATTCATACTCTTATTTAGTCACGTCTCATTTCCAGGATCAGTCGTACTCCAGCTATAAGCATTGTCATGAACTACTCATACCCCAGTAAAATCTCCTTAAACCATTAGTCCACCATGTCCCAAACTATCAGAGTAAAAGGGTGCATTGGTCTTTGTGGAAAGCGCAGAATAACACAGAAGTAGAAAATAAAACAAAGCAAGTACCTGACTGCTACTAATACTTGTTTACCGGAGTAATGTGCTACTCTCCGCAAAGCACTTCAGCACCTCATCAGGAAGTAGCAGGCGCTATACACGTGGAATTACAATAGTACAGAAGTGGCCCATGCCATTTGCCAATTTATTCCAACTTTGTCAAAAAAAGTGTAGGTTTCGGTATTGATCTCCTTGGAGAGAAATTACAGGTGACCCCAGTCGTGATGTAAATACCTAAGTGATCACCTCACTCTTACTAGTACTTGTATTTACAGTGTACCCTCTTTCTTAGCTCAGCTGCACTATTTTCAATGGTGAACAATTATCTTGTTATCCAAAATGTAAACCCATTATAAATGCAAGAGCTTCTACCTCTGCAATAGAGTATAAACAGACCCAGGGTAACTACAGCCAATACTCTATAGTTTCTTTGATAGCTCACAGTCATTGGCACCAGTTGTCTGTGGATGATGCCTGAATCATTCTGGGTCTCCATGAGGACTACGCTGACATAAAAATACTTCAACTTGTCTATTCACGGCGGCCGCCAGTAGGTAGTTATAGTTAGGACCTAGTTTCCATAGGAATTGCATTTTTTTACTTGGCTATAACTTTGGCGTCGTTTGACCAATCTGCATGAAAATTTGCCAAAAAAGTATCACAGTGGGTACTATTGATTGGGAAAGTTTAGGGGTGATCTGTGCAGTGGGGACCAAGAATTTGGGGTGTGAAATATGGTTGCGTTTTGTAATGTTAATTCCCCTAGGAACCTTCAGCCAAGTCTACAGCCCGAGCCGCTGAACAGACTTACACCACATTTGACAGGGAGGTAGATGTCGGTTCAAGGAAGTGCCGTTTGCTTATTTGGTATAAATCCATTCAGTAGTTTTTGAGTAATTTAAGCCAAAAGTTATAGTGATATCTCTGGCTGCGAAGCCTTTGGGAACAAAGACAAGCTCGTGTAGTGAAATGCACTGCTCTGATTGGCTGCCAACACTTCAACCAGGAAGTGTTGGCAGCCATCTTGGGACTCAGCTTAAAGCCGAGTCCCAGAAAAAAAGTAAAAAATAAAGAAAAGGGTGCAGGGTAGGACCCTGACCCCCCATATATGATGGGGAGGTCCCACAGGGACCCCGCCACGTTCTTATTTTTAAATTTTGCAGAGGTGGTCAGAGGCCATGCCCATTTCTCCACCACTCTGCAATCACGCCTCTCTGCACACTGCTGGTGGGGGGATGAGGTCCTCTGCCTCCCGGGGGCCTCAGAATTAAAGTGGACTTCTTCCCCCAAGCAGCAGTGCACCCGGAGGCGTGTTTGCAGAGTGGTGGAGAAAGGGGGCATGGCCTCTGACCATCTCTCAGCAATCCAGCTGTGTGGACCTTACTGGAGGTAACAGGGGGCTAGTTGGCCCCCAAGGACCCTCAAGAGCCAAGGGGACTTCATTCCCCAAATATTAGTGCACCAGGAGTCGCGTTTGCAGAGTGGTGAGAAAGGGGGTGTGGCCACCCAAAACCTCTCAGCAAACCCACTGTGTGGGACTTGCTGGAGGCAACAGGAGAGGTAGTTGGCCCCAAGGACCCTCAATAGCCAAGGTGACTTCATCCACCTACTCGTAGTGAGCCATGAGGCATGTTTGCAGAGTGGTAGAGAAAGGGGGTGTGGCCTTCTACGATGTCTCAGCAATCCCGCTATGTGGGACTTATTGGAGGTATCAGTAGGGGTAGTTGGGCTCCAAGAACATCCTTGGGGGCCAGCTACCCCTCCTGTTACCTCCAGTAACTTCCACATAGCGGGATTGGTAAGAAGTGTTCTGAGGACACGCCCCCTTTATCTACTACTCTGCAAATGTGACTAGTGGTGCACTACTGATTGGGGGATGAAGTCCACTTTACTCCTGAGGGACCTTGAGGGCCAAGAAGACCTTCCTGTAAGTCCTACACAGCGGGATTCCTAAGAGCTGGTTCGAGGACCAGCCCCCTTTCTTTACCACTCTACAAATGCGATTACTAGTTGAAAAACCATAGAAATTCACTGAAAAAAAAACAAGGTTACAGGTAAGTTATAGTTAGGAATTAGCATTTAAAAAACCTTATAAATTCAATGAAAAAACCGAAGGTTACAGGGACGTTATAGTTAGGAAATAGAATTTTTTTTAAACGTAGGAATTCACTGACAAAAACAAAGGTTACAGGGATGTTATGGTTAGGCTGACATTTCACTCGTACAAAACCAGAGAGATTCAGCAGTTATAGTTAGCTCAGCTAAATATAACTCACGCCCCCGCAATGCACTGCTTATGACCTCACATATTACATCACTCATGACATGGTCAGTGACATCACTGATGACATCTCAAATGACATCATCCAGTGTCTGTGGGTGTTTTAAAAATGTCTATGAGCATTAAATATATATATACCAAGGTGTATTGATGAATCAGGGAGTGTATGAGTGCCTGTATAGATGATTCAGTGGGTGCATGATTGACTGTATAAGTGAGTAATTAGGTGTCTCAGTGAATGTATGGGTGAGTGACTTGTTTTGAGAATGTCTGTATCTGTCTGTCAGTTGGTGTCTAAGTGGTTTTATAGGTGTGTGAGTGGGTACGTGAGTTTCTGTATGGGTGAGTTATTGGTTGACTGAGTACATGTATTGGAGTCTCAATTTCTGTATGTGTGGGTGAAGGGGTGTGTAAGTGCCTGTATTGATGAGTGTGAGTGTGAGTCAGTGGCTCTATGGGTAAGTAAGTATGTGTGTAAGGGGCTGTATGCGTGAGTGAATGTGTGTATGGCTGTGTTGGTGAGTGAATGGATGTGTCAGTGGTATGTGGTTGAGCAACTGCATATGTGAAAGTCAGTATAGGTGACTGTTGGAGTATATGAGTGACTGTATGTGCTACTGAGTGATTGCGAGAGTGGCCATATGGGTGAGTGTGCGCTTGTGTCAGTGACTTTGTAGCAGAGTAAGAATGTGTTAGTATCTGTATGAATAAATGAGTGGGTGTGTGTATAAGTATATAGGGTAGTAAATGGCTGTGTGATTGACTCTATAGGTGAGTGAGTAGATGTGTGAGTAGCTCTATGAGTGACTGACTGTGTGTGAGTGGCTGTATGTATGTATGAGTGGATATATCAGTGGCTGTACTAGTGAGCGAGTTGGTGTATGTGTGGCTGTATGGGTGACTGAGTGGATGTGTGTGTAATACTATGAATCAGTGAGTGGGTGTGTAAGTACAGGTATGGGTGTGTCAATGGTTTTGAGAATACTAGGTGGAAGTTGGAGTGGGTGTACAAAAGGTTATATTGGGGTGTGAGTGGTTGTGTGTTAGAAATGGGGGTCTCTAGTTGGCAGGTTGTTACCCTGTCCAAGTAGGGTAAAGCATTTGCACATATTCAACAGTAATACAGTACAAATACTACAAAAGGACACCACACTCGTTTGACAAACAAAATCCAATATTTTTTCTGTGCAAACAAGACCAAAAACAATAAAAATCCACAGTACAGTTCTCAGAAACCTCAATAATCAAAAATAGACTAAAAATACAGTTCCTTGAAGTCAATAGCTCACTCTGGGGCTATCACGGTGTCGTGAACAACAAAGCCAAACAGTTCTGTCTGACAGCGGCATCGCGGGCCAGCTACGGTGTCGTGAAGACCTCAAAACAGTACCTTTAGAAATGCAGGGCATCAGCGACCGCTTGTTGAGCTTCTCGCTCTATGGCACTCCACCTCAGTTCCCTGGGGAGTAGTCTCCTGCTAAGGAAGACTACAGGCTGGTCTAGGCCCTCTTCGTTCAGTTCTGAGAGCACCGCTCCCACACCATGCTCTGAAGCGTCAGTCTGCACTGCAAATTCCTTGGAGAAGTCAGGTGCCTTCAGCATGGGCGCCATGCACATGGCTGCCTTCAGGTCATCAAAAGCTGTCTGGCAGGCATCAGTCCATATCACCTTCCTGGGCTGCTTCCTGGAAGTCAGCTTTGTTCAAGGGGGCAACAATGGTGCCATTGCCCTTGACAAATCTCCTATAGTAGCCTGTGAGACATAAAAAGGCTTTCACCTTTGTCTGGGTCTTGGGGGGCTCCCAATCCAGAATGGTGTCAATCATAGGCTGTAGGGGCGCCACCTGGCCGCTTCGTACCTGGTGCCCTAAGTACACCACAGATCCCTGTCCGATCTGGCACTTACTGGCCTTGACCGTGAGGCCTGCCTTCTGCAGAGGCTTCAACACTTCCCAGAGATGTTGCAAGTGATCTTCCCAGCTGGAACTGAACACTGCAATGTCATCCAGGTCGGCGGCACTGAAAACCTCCAGGCTATCCAACACCTGGTTGACCAATCCCTGAAAGGTTGCAGGGGCATTCTTCAATCCAAAGGGCATCACCCAGAACTGGTAGTGACCCTCTGGGGTTGAGAATTCTGACCTCTCCTTGGCCCCCTTGGTTAAGGCAATCTGCCAGTACCCAGACGTTAGAGCAAATATCCTGAGGAACTTGGTAGCTCCAAACCGATCTATGAGCTCATCAGCTCTGGGGATGGGGTGTGCATCAGTCCTAGTGATGGCATTGAGCCCACGGTAGTCCACACAGAACTGCAGTTCAGGAGTGGCACCGGGTTCAGCAGCCTTTGGGACCAAGACCACTGGGCTCGCCCAATGACTGTTGGAGGGCTCTATCACCCCTAACGCCAGCATCTTAGAGACCTCCACTTTGATGCAAACTCTGACCCTATCAGTCAGCCTGTAAATCTTGAGCTTCACAGGAGGACTATCCACATCATGGGTACACCAATGGGTGACACCTGGGGTCAGAAAGAACAGGGCGGCAAACTGCCCCAACAACTGGCGACAGTCACTCTGCTGCTCTGGGGTCAGTGTAGGGGAGAGGATCACACCTTCCACTGACCCATCATGCTCCTTGGTAGAGAGGAGGTCAGGAAGAGGCTCACTCTCCTCCTCGACCCCATCATCTGTCACCAAGAGCATGCTCACTACAGACCTCTCAAAGTGCGGTTTGAGGGGGTTCACATGGAAGACCCTCAAAGTGTTCCTTGGAGACTTCAAATTCACTAGGTAGGTAACGTTACTTTTGCGCTTTATCACCTCAAAAGGGCCAGTTCACTTGTCCTGCAGAGCACAATGCTCTACTGGGGCCATAACCCACACTTTCTGGCTAGGGTGAATCTCTACCAGAGTGGCATTCTGGTCATACCAGCATTTCATCTCCTCCTGGCTTGCTTCTAGGTTCGCCCGAGCGAATTTCCTGAAGCAGACAGTTTGGTTTCTGAAGGTCAGAATGTAGCTGTATACATCCTGTGGAGTTTTCCTGGGAGCTGTCTCCCAGTCTTCCTTTTCCAAAATGAGATGTCCTCTCACAGGGTGCCCATACAGAAGCTCAAAGGGACTGAACCCTAAGGACTTCTGTGGTACCTCCCTGTATGCAAAGAGAAGGTATGTTAAGAGGACTTCCCACTTACGCCTCATGTGTTCCGTTAGACCCTTGATCATGCCTTTTAGGGTTTGGTTGAACCTTTCTACCAACCCATTACCTTGTGGGTGTAAGGAGGAGTGAACTTGTAAGTTAAACCACACTCCTCCCACAGGACGACATATACTTTGATATGAAATTGGTCCCCCGGTCAGATACCACTGTTATGATCCATAATGTATCTCAATATAGGCCTAGGTAGCTACACGACCTTTTACCTATATTTGTCCTACCATGCTCTACATAACGGTTTGGTGCTAACCTTTTGCCTAGTTATGTGTTGAATAAATGTTGTGTGGTTTTCTTCGAAAAGCCAGCCTCACTTATTATCCATGAGGATTCTTAGTATCACAGCAGGATTATCATCTTCTGCATAATAACTCTGTATTAGGGTCATCACTATTGATGGAGCAAGGACTCACAAATGAGACTTGCTCAAATGCAATCTCCTCACAGTATTAATTTATTAAATTTGTATTGTCTCTACTAATCCTTGCATACACTACACGAATAGTAAGGGTGCTTGCCTATGTGTTTTATTAATGAATAACGCTTGTCCGTAATCCAAAATGGCCGCTAAAACGCGGGAAACTTTCTGCGCATGTCCCAACCACATCACGTGTTGTGACGTCTCTTCTTGCTTGGTGGGAAATTTCTGCTTCTGCGCAGTGTGCATTAAAATGGCTGCTTGATGTTTTCACATGCTTCAGCTTGCTCTCATGTCATTATTAAACTGTAGTTTCTCTAACGCTACTAATGCGGGATAGAATTTATAATTAAATGGGAATAGAATAGAAAGAGTGGGCATACAGTGAAACATTTTATTTGTGATTTTGATGTTTTCTTCTTTGACTTTTATTAGTTCGTAAACTTGGGCCTGGGTTTTGGTGAACTGAAAGCTCGTGTGACAAAGATTTCGCACATGCACCCTGCAGTGGCAGACCAGAAAGAAAAAGATGAAGTCAACTTGGACATCACCCAAGGCCATGACCTGCTGGCCGACACCACTACATACCAAGATGTTCTCGTCGAAAAGAAACATTTTATATGAATAAATTGTAAATTTTGTCATGAGACGGGTGGGAAATAAAGCAAATGTATTAAATTGAAGGGGCGGTAGTCTAAAAACAATAGGCTTCAGAAATACAAGACAAATCAATATGGTGTGAGAATCCACCCCCTGTCCCTGTCCAATCAGAAGTAGTAGTCCCATATTTTAGCAACATTAAGGGGAGGTACATGGGTGTAGAAGGGTATAATAGAATATAGCATTAGTTAATTAGTTAGGAGCAGGCGTTCAAGAAGGAGATGCTGCAAGAGAGCAGAGGACCAGAGAGAGGCTCTTAGCTCCAGACTGCAAAGCTGATCGATTGCAGACTGAATCGCTGTCCAGAAAGGTCCTGAGGAGGGGGCGGCGGAGTCCATTAGAAGGAAGACACGGGAGAATCGAGGAGAAGTTGAGTATCAGAGAGGGGAACGACGCAGGCGTCGTTGTAAAGAGGTCACCGGTCCTGTCCTGATCCTGGAGGAGGTCTTTGCTCTTCATCCTTCCTGGGTCCTATTCTTTCCAACTCCTTGGCCAAGGGGTTTGGTTCTCGCACTTAGGTAAATATAATGCAACCTTTAGTTGCGCTGCTGTCTCTATCCTCTCCTTTTCTGAGGGACCGTCATTGATTAGCAATAGTTATTCTATGCTTCATCTTGGGTATTGCGATTAAGTACCGTGTGGTTCTGTATTTTACTCTGCTAAATCTTTAGATAAACATTTTAAAACTTCCTGACTCAGTGGTTATTTCAGGATTATGTACTATAATGAATGTCACTCATTTTAAATTTCCCAATTAGCAAAGGATTCATTGGTAAGTCATTACTCTTCATTCGGAAGGTAATTGGTAGCAGGGATTTTGATAAAGAGTAACAACTGATAAAACCCAGCGTAAGTATTAGCGTAGTATGAATGTATGGGCCCAAGTGAGTATCTGGTGTATGAATGCTGTTTGCTAATATCGCGCTGGATCAGTTTTCTGGTAGCAGAGGATGGTTACTCTTTGTTAATTGGGTAATGAGAATTTTATTTTTTTATGAACTAACATCCGTGTATTCAAAGTTTGTTTTATGTTGTCCAGAATCCCCAGGGAAAATTGAATAGCAGTTGGTAAGTGGAAGCCATACTGCAGTGAGGTTATCTGTCAGGCAGAAATAGTACTGAAAAGTTAAGCAGGACTATCAGTACTGGTTAGGGAATCTATGCATGTGAGTAATAGCAAAAGAGTACGCTGGTGAAAATTTGATGTTATATCACCTAGAAAGGGTAACATTGAAGAAGTAACAGGTACTTCTGGAGCTTGTGTGAAGAGTAAACGGAAGGGTTTTACTCGTAGTGTATATGTTTAGTAAACGGAAAGGTTTTACTAAGGGTGAGAGAAAACTATCTTTTCTAAATTAGAGAAACTGGCACGATAGTGAATGTTTTATGTTGTTACTGAAATTTAATTAAGATTTATAGAGAAAATAAGTTTGCGTAAGATTTTGTAAAGGGAGGGTCAGCTGCCGGAGAGGGAGCTGACGTCACAAACGCCGCGCTGGGATTGGTTGATACGGCGGGTGTGGAAAGACCCTTGTAAAGGAGGGGTCAGTAGTCAGGAGTAGTACTGACGTCACATGTGCCGCGCTGGGATTGGTTGAAACAGCGAGGGACAGTGAAGAGCAGATTGTAAAGGAGGGGTTGACAGACAAACGTCACCAAAAGGCCGCGTTAGGATTGGTTCAGAAATAAAAGTTAGCAGGCATTTGATTGGTTGAGATTCTAGAAGCTAAATTCTTAGTGGATAGAGATTGCAAGTTAAAACGCGATCCGACTTTAATAGGAACTCGTCCGGATAGGAGATTCCTAGGTTTTGCAGAATATAATTTTATAGACCGAAGATTAGATAGAATGTACGGAGAGAAGAGAAAAATGTCCTTTCTGCAAAAGATTAAGAACTATTTTAAAAAGGACAAACCAATCAAAACTAGAGAAGGAATTATCATTCCACCAGCTAAAACGCCCGCTTCATTTATGATGATGGAGAGAGGTTATCATACTTGTGTCTGGATAGAGAATTGGATAGAATATACCAAAAATGATGGAATACTAGCATTTCCCGAGAATGGTACCTTCAATGGAAGAATTCTTCAAAATTTGAGATTGAGGATGAATGACCTAGAACCCAGACCTAGATTAACTCAATACGAAGCCTTAGAGGAATGGGAAACCGAGGCATTTGAGCGTGACCGATCCAGGAGTAATAGGGGTTATCGAGGATTTTTCCCCAGGAACCAACATGAGTCTAGGGACAGTCAGATGAAACAATGGAGAAGGGCAATGATTACAGAAGGACTATATCCATTGTTAACAGCAGAGGAAAAATTAGGAAGTAAATGCACAGAAAAGACAAAACATTTAATGAGAAGTGACGATTCTGAAGACGAATTTATGGAAGAAATGTTAAGGAATCCCCCACCATATCAGGAAGGGACAAGTGGATGCACCCCAAGTGCACCACCGTTAAAAACTCCATTAGTACCACAAGTAATGCATGAATTCACCCCTAGTAGAATACTTCATGAGAAAGAAAGGGAAGCCCTAGAGAAGACCAGAGCAGAATTAATACAGAAAATAACCCAGATAAAAGTACATCCTGATTCATTGACCATACCTGTAACAATTGGTCCAGTAGTTCCATTATATGGTACTCAGGGAAATTGTCCTCCACCGATACTTGCACCTACTCCTGTAAACGCTACAAAACCTGAAGCAGTAGTAATGGTTGAAGATCACTTTAGTGACAGCGAATCCACAATATCATTGATGGATTTACCCATTCGAGATTCTGTCAATATTACTCCCAAGAGAACTACACCTGGGTGTTCAAAAGATATAAGTCTAGTAACTTCATTAGGAGCGAAAAGTGCCACAATAGTCACCCCTGAAGATTTAGAAAGGTGGGCACAAGAATCAGATAAACAGTGCACACCTCCAAAAATAATAGACATTCATAAATTAAAAGTCGAATTAGAAGAAATAATAGCAGGAAATATAGGACTAGATCGCTTAAATACCTATGATGATGAAGAATTATTATTTATGTGCAGGAGTATCACAAGAAATGTAAGATTATTCCATGAAAAATGATCCAATTTAGCACTGCAGATGGGAATAGAAATAGGGAGATCAAAGGTGTTGCAGAAACCCTATAGAGCAGAATTTTCGGAAAAAGATTTAGAAAACATGAATGCCTCTGGAAGAAAATTACAAGTAAGGGAATTAATGATAGTTCTACAAAAATGGGGAGACCTAGATAGATGGAGAACTAGATGGGCCAAGAAAAAAGAAGAAGCACAATCCAGTAGATCAGCATCGGAATATGTGATGAAAGAAACAGGGAAAGCTGACCAAATGTACCCAATGCGAGAAGTTGCGGGAGGAGGATATATACATGTCCCATGGAGCAGACAGGATATTTTGTCATTTACGAATGATTTTCCAAAGGTGAGAGAAAAACCAATTGAATGGTACAAGCAGGTTGAAAGGTTTGTAGAAGGTGTCAAAGGTATTGTTGAAGGTCTTAGATGGTTTGTTTGACATAGTGGTACCTGCCGATTTGTGGACAGATTGTAAAATTACAGTGGATTGGCCAAGTGACGAGTATCCTAGAGATCCGAAAACAGGTGCCCCGTCAAATGATGTGATGAAAAAGTATCAGCAGGTGATAACTTACCTGAAAGGGAAAATACCACCGAAAGAAACCGATTGGGTGAAAATAGACCGAACTACACAAGAAGCTAATGAATCGGTACATTCCTACTATGAGTGGTTATTGCAGGTATTTAAACAGTATAGTGGATTTGAGGACATTGGAGACAAAAACATGAGTCAGTTTGTGTATCGATTTGTTTACGGTTTGAAGCCGGAGATTTGTCAGATGATTAAACAACACATGCTGTGTTGGCAAGGAAACCTATCGACGAGATTTTGAAATATGCAAAATATTGTGGAGATGATATTGAGGATAGGCATAAGAAATTACAGGAGAAGGTAATGTGGGCACAGGTGAAAATGGCCAAGAAACAGGGAATTAATTTGGAAAATCCAAGTAAAAATCAGGGAAAGGATTCTGGAACGAGTGGTGATACTGGGAATAGTGGAAAATTGAGAGTACGAATGAGTAGAGAAGAAGCTAAAAAGAAATTTCCTTGTCATGGATGCGGAAAATTGGGGCATTGGAAGGATGAATGTAAAAAGATTCGGAATAATAATGGCCCAAATCAAAATTTAAATCCACAGACGCAGAATGACTCACAGCAGGGTGTAAATCCTCAGAGTCAATTGCCACCTGCACCTATTCAGGGTAATGTAAGCAGAGCAAAGCACGGTACAGACATCGGATATCAAGGAGGAAGTGGTAAGAATGATTATATAACCTCACAGTTTCTTTTACAGGACGATTTCTGTCAATACAGTTCATGATGGTGCCTAGGAGAGGGGGAGAAGGAGTGCGTACTTGGTGCATCCTTATCGGTAGATCAGTCAGGTCCATATGTTGAAGGAAATGTGAAAGGTAATGATATTACTTTTCTGTTGGATACTGGTGCTACCCGGTCCACTGTAGGAACAGCAGACATTCCAGACCTTCCTCTCTCTGGTGAAAATATCCAAGTAGTGGGGGTAGCTAATCAAAGGATTAGAACACCTCTTACCGAACCAATGGAAGTTAAAATCGGAAACTTCAGAGAAATGCATCAATTTGTAGTATGCGATTCTAGCCCACTAAACTTATTAGGCAGGGATTTGTTGTGCAAAATGAACTACACAATTTTTTGCACACCGGATGGTGTGGCAGTTCAGACACCAGATGAAGACCATGTATATAAAATTATGATTGAAAAACAGGGTACAGAAGTAGATGAGATGTTTTCGGTATTAACAAAAGACGAGTTGCCAGAAGAATTAAAAGGTACAGTAAACCCCATAGTATGGGATTTCACAGGAAAAGAATTAGGACTTATGGCTAATATAGACCCAGTTAAAATGACTGTAAAAGAAGGTGCAATTTTCCCAAATACCAGACAGTACAAAATGAGTGCAGAAGTAAAAGCAGGAGTCATTGAAGAAATTAATCGAATGGTTGAGCAAAACATACTAAAAGAAGTAATGAGTAGCCCATGTAACTCACCAATCATGGGACTAAAGAAACCTAGTGGAAAATATAGGATTGTTCAGGACCTGCGAAAAATAAATAAAATAGTGGAATCATGTTGTCCTATAGTGCCAAATCCTGCAGTAATTCTATACCAAATTCCTTGGAGTGCAGGATGGTTCACAGTAATTGATTTATGTCAAGCGTTCTTTTCAATACCATTACATCCAGACAGCCAGTATCTCTTCTCATTTAAATTTGAGAACAAAGTCTATGTATGGAATCGTGTTCCTCAGGGGTACACGGAAAGTCCTTCCATTTTCAATCAGATATTGAAAAAGTGCTTTGAGAAACTAGTGATGCCAGGAAGCTCAGTCCTAGTGCAATATATCGACGACTTATTGGTGGCATCGAACACCAGAGAGGACTGTGTTGTTGATTCCATAGCACTATTAAATCTTTTGGCTGAAGAAGGGCATAAAGTCTCACCTGAAAAATTGCAGTTTTGTACAACAGCTGTTAAATATCTGGGACATCAAATTGAGAGGGGAAAAAGAAGAGTAACCTCTGAAAGAGTAAAATTAATAAAGAAAATGCAAATGCCTGTAACCCAAAGACAAGTAAGAATGTTCCTACTAGTAGTAGGTTACTGTCGGCAATGGATACCAGGATTTTCTATACTAGCTAAGTCCTTAATTAACATGACGAAAAAGAAAGCAAAGGATCCTGTTGAGTGGGATGATGAAAGTGTAGGAGCTTTTGTAAAATTAAGGAATGCACTATGTTCAGCACCTGCCTTAGGCATGCCTGATTATAAAAGAGAATTCGCATTATTCTGTCATGAAAGAGAAAATTGTGCACTTTCTGTCCTAACCCAGAGACACGGTTTAGACAGACGTCCTATAGCATATTTTTCTGCTACATTGGACCCAGTGGCAGCCGCGTTGCCAGGATGCTTAAAAGCAGTGGCAGCTACTTGTTTGAGCATTGAACAAAGTGAGTCAATTGTGATGGGACATCCTGTAAAGGTGTTTGTTCCACATGCTGTTGTGATTCTATTGACAAGAACCAGAACGCAACATCTTACTCCTAGTCGGCTGACTAAATATGAAAGAATAATAATGGGTGCTGAAAATGTGACAATGGTAAGGTGTACTAAAATAAATCTAGCAACCTTACTACCAGACCCATATCATGAGAAAATTAAAGATGATGAAGAAAATGAACATGATTGTTTACAGATTACAGAGTTATGTACAAAACCTCGCCCTGATATTGAAGAACAGCCCCTCAGAAAGCCAGACAGGGAGCTATTTGTTGATGGTTCATGTCAAAGACACGAAGATGGTAAATTAACTGCTGCCTATGCAGTATGTGAATTAACTGGAATAGTCGAAGCATCTTATTTACCAGGAGTCAAATCTGCACAAGTAGCTGAATTGATTGCATTGAAAAAGCCTGCAAAATTGGGAGGAATCAAAAAGTAACTATATTTACAGATAGCCAATATGGTTACAGGGTTGTGCATGATTTTGGCCAACTATGGATGCAGAGGGATTTCCTGACTTCTTCAGGATCCCCATTAAAAATGGACAGTTTGTAAGGGAATTGCTAGAAGCAATACAATCACCAAAAGAATTGGCGGTGGTGAAGTGTGCCGCACACCAGTCAGGAGATGACTGGGTGGTAGTCGGCAACAGATATGCAGATCTGGTGGCTCAACATTGTGCCAAAAATAGATTGTCAGTCAATAAGAGGGTGGAAAGAATGGGAATCAGCTGCCAACTTATGCTGTATATTCCACCTGAAACTTGGAATGATGTAAAGAGATTACAAGATGATGTTGATGAAAATGAAAAGAATTTGTGGATCAAAGTGGGTTGTTCCCAAAGAGGAGATGATGAAGTGTGGATCAGTGCTGATGGCAGACCAGTAATGCCAGATTGTTTACTCTCACAAATGGCCAGAATGTATCATGGAGACACACACATAGGGAGAGATGCAATGATTCGGCTTTTTAGACAAAACTGGTACAATCCGAAGTTCAGGGCTGTTGCAGAGAGTCTTTGCCAGAGATGTTTAACTTGCCAGATGCATAATCCAGGGTGGAAGACAATAATTGGGTTTGGAAAAAATGGAAAGGCAGAGGGTCCTTTTATAAGACTCCAGTTCGATTTCATACAGTTACCACCATGCAGAGGGCTGAAATATGTACTAGTCATAGTGTGTCTGTTTTCAAAGTGGGTGGAGGCTTACCCTACCAGGAGAAATGACAGCATTACAGTCGCAAAACTGTTGCTACGAGAGCTCATTCCTAGGTTTGGTTTCCCAGTAACTTTGGAATCAGATAGAGGAAAACATTTTAACAGTGAAGTGATCCAAATAATCTGTGAAGCATTCCAAATTAAACAGAAACTACACTGTGCATATCGTCCAGAAGCTTCTGGAGTGGTTGAACAATTGAATGGCACTATAAAATCAAGATTGGGAAAAATGTGTGCATCAACATCATTAGAATGGCCAGATGCATTGCCACTTGTTTTAATGGGACTCAGAAGCATACCTGACAGAAATACAGGATTGAGCCCACACGAGATAATGATGGGAAGAGCAATGAGACAAACACATGTTCCCACAAACAAACTGCTGAATATATCTGATGATATGGTTCTGGACTATTGTAAAGGACTGGCTGACCTAGTGCGTTCTGTCTCTCACCAGGTTGGAGAAGACGCAGTTTCCAGGCAGCCTAAACAGGAACATGATCTGAATCCTGGTGACTGGGTGGTAGTAAAGAATCACACCAGAGAAACGTGTCTATCACCTAGATGGGGCAGTCCTTGTCAAGTAATACTGACCACAAATACAGCAGTGAAGTGTGCAGGATTTCCTAATTGGATTCACGTAAGCCACACCAAAAGAGTACCAGATCCTGAAGAAGAAAATCCTCAGTCAGCATCAATTACTGAGGAAGCTGAAGGTTGCCCAGCTGAGGAATCTCAGGCTCGAGATTCAAGAGAAGCTGACGAAGAACAACCGAGCACAAGTCAGGACTGGAAATTCCTGAAGTTTACCACAGAACAAGAAGTCAAACAAGATTTGAGGAAATCGAAGAAGATCAGATAGGTGAAGAAGAAGCAGCTCAGGAAAATGAAGAACATACAATAAAAGAACCTGAGCAGGACCAGATAGGGAAAGGAAACTGGGCTCAAATTAACAAAGAACCAACAAGTTTTGAGCAGGAACAGACAGGTTTAGAAGAATCCGGTCAGGCTGCAGAAGTACAAAGTGCAATAAGCCCTGATCAGAACCAGTTAGATCAGGAAAATCACACAGAAGAAAAAGATCTCGAGAAAAATGAACATGAAGAAATAAATCAAGCACAGGGTCAATTATTGGAAACTCACAGTGGAGCTGCTGAAGAAAAACAACTCAGACCTAAGAAAGAGCAAGAAAGAAAAACAGTAATTGCAGAAAACGAAAAAGGGTCAGAAAGTGAAAATAAAGAGATTTCTGAAGACGAAGATAAGGAAACAGTGCAAACAAAGAAAACAAGAAAAGGAGATCATTGGCCGAGTGTCATTAAAAGAGTAAAATATCACATAAAAACCAGAAGTGACGATCCAGATCAAGTAAATGAAGTAACAAGCCAAACTGAACAACAGAATAAAACTGAGAAAAGAAGAAGTAAAAGACTGAAACTTGTGAATAACAAATTCAAGGGTCCTGATTGGACTTACATCATCCTTGAAGATTACGAAAGTTCAGAGTCAAGTGAAAGTGGTGACGAAGGAACAAGTGCAGAACTAACGTACGAGAAAGAAACAAGAACACCTTGACTAAGCAAAAGAGTCATATAAAGAAGAAAAAAGGAAATAGATAAGAAGAGCGATCTTCCTTGTCGAAAATGCCTGACGATAGAGTTGCTGGGAGACCAAAACAGAGATGTTGTAGAAGATGCTGTGCAATATGCATATGTAGTCTAGTAATGGTGCTTATAGTATGGTTAGTCCTCATTGTAGCAGTTCCTTACCTTATGATAATGGATAAAAAGATGAATAACGAAACTAAGGAAAGGACGGCAAACTTGAAGGGAAATAGAGTAGAACTAATGGCAGAAAATGAACCAGAATTTCATCATGAAATAACTGATAACAACACTAGTTTAAATGTTTTCACAAAGTTATTATTTCAGTATGTAGATACCATGGAAGTTAGTAATTGTTATGTCTGTATGAAGTTACCCGAATCAGTAGCAGAAGGTCTAACATATCACCATTTACCACTGACATATGGCATATCATGTAGTGTATTGGCTAGTTTATTCTATAAAACAGGGAGACTTCAGTATTATTATTCAAACATAGATGTGATATTTTCTGAGGTTCCGATTCGAAAGAGTATGAACCCAGTGCTTAGTAGTCAAGACGCACAGTTTATGGGAGAATTTTTCTTAACAATGAAATCAATAGACATAACACATGCACATAGACACAATCTAACATGTTCTCTACATGAAGAAGAAAAGATATTTTTGAATTTAGTAGAAGATAGAAGACAAGATTTCCAAAAGAAAGCTTCTGAGCATAAGGCTCATTTGCCACCTTGGGCTGAGAAAGAAGGGAGTTACACACCTGGCAAGGATCAAGCTGCTATGGCTTTGGATTTTGTAAAAACAGGGAAAATTTGTCTACATAGGTTAAAAACTGATTATAACAATGTTTTCATCGGTACCAGTGAATGTGAACATAATTTCTTAATTCTTGGAGGTTGGGGAATCAAAGGAGGAACAGATTCAGTTTTTCCTGGAATCTATTATGTGTGTGGGAATAAGGCTTACTTTAGGCTTCCTGCACGGTGGTATGGAAGTTGTTATTTTGGAATAGTATTTCCAAAAATCTACCACGTAAAAAGAAACACTGGGAGCAATGAAAACAATAATGAATTAATACGTAGTAAAAGAGCTAGTTTTTCTGAAATTGTAGGTGATATATTTGGTGCATTGATACCTTCGGTGGGAATAATTCTGAACTCAAGGAAAATATGTAAATTGTCTACAGTGGTTGATCGTTTATCAACGGATACTGCTGGAGGATTTCTAATGATTAATGCGGAGATGGTTGCGATTAGATCTATGGTGATGCAAAATCGACTTGCTCTTGATATTATATTGGCAAAAGAGGGCGGAGTCTGTAAATTATTGAAGACAAAACACTGTTGCACTTATATTCCTGATAAGAGTGCGGAAATTGGAACGTATATACAGAATATCACTAAACTCGAGAAGGAACTAAAACCACTGGAAGTTGATAGTGTATGGGAAAGATTGACAAGTAGTATTGCGTCAATTGGTACCTGGTTTGCTAATGTAGGAAAAGGACTTATAGGTCAAATATTAGTACCCTTAGCAGGGATAAAAATAATAGTACTGGCAATAACAATATGGTGCAAATGTTGTAGAAAGAATGGAACATGTCATGTGACAGGAAAAGGAAAGAAGAGAAAATTAGATGAAATAGAACTTGAAGAATGGAGAAGTGAATTATACAAGAAATTGAAAGGGGATGGTAAAAATAGAAAATGTAAAAATAAGAATGAAACTATTTGCTAGAAGTTGGCATCTGATTGTGGGTAGTATTTTGATGGCTCAGAAACGCCATCAGAGAGGGGATTGATGGAGCAAGGACTCACAAATGAGACTTGCTCGAATGCAATCTCCTCACAGTATTAATTTATTAAATTTGTATTGTCTCTACTAATCCTTGCATACACTACACGAATAGTAAGGATGCTTGCCTATGTGTTTTATTAATGAATAACACTTGTCCGTAATCCAAAATGGCCGCTAAAACGCGGGAAACTTACTGCGCATGTCCCAACCACATCACGTGTTGTGACGTCTCTTCTTGCTTGGTGGGAAATTTCTGCTTCTGCGCAGTGTGCATTAAAATGGCTGCTTGATGTTTTCACATGCTTCAGCTTGCTCTCATGTCATTATTAAACTGTCGTTTCTCTATCGCTACTAATGCGGGATAGAATTTATAATTAAATGGGAATAGAATAGAAAGAGTGGGCATACAGTGAAACATTTTATTTGTGATTTTGATGTTTTCTTCTTTGACTTTTATTAGTTCGTAAACTTGGGCCTGGGTTTTGGTGAACTGAAAGCTCGTGTGACAAAGATTTCGCACATGCGCCCTGCAGTGGCAGACCAGAAAGAAAAAGATGAAGTCAACTTGGACATCACCCAAGGCCATAACCTGCTGGCCGACACCACTACATACCAAGATGTTCTCGTCGAAAAGAAACATTTTATATGAATAAATTGTAAATTTTGTCATGAGACGGGTGGGAAATAAAGCAAATGTATTAAATTGAAGGGGCGGTAGTTTAAAAACAATAGGCTTCAGAAATACAAGACAAATCAATATGGTGTGAGAATCCACCCCCTGTCCCTGTCCAATCAGAAGTAGTGGTCCCATATTTTAGCAACATTAAGGGGAGGTACATGGGTGTAGAAGGGTATAATAGAATATAGCATTAGTTAATTAGTTAGGAGCAGGCGTTCAAGAAGGAGATGCTGCAAGAGAGCAGAGGACCAGAGAGAAAAAGTGTAGAGGCTCTTAGCTCCAGACTGCCAAGCTGATCGATTGCAGACTGAATCGCTGTCCAGAAAGGTCCTGAGGAGGGGGCGGCGGAGTCCATTAGAAGGAAGACACGGGAGAATCGAGGAGAAGTCGAGTATCAGAGAAGGGAACGACCAGGCGTCGTTGTAGAGAGGTCACCGGTCCTGTCCTGATCCTGGAGGAGGTCTTTGCTCTTCATCCTTCCTGGGTCCTATTCTTTCCAACTCCTTGGCCAAGGGTTTGGTTCCCGCACTTAGGTAAATATAATGCAACCTTTAGTTGCGCTGCTGTCTCTATCCTCTCCTTTTCTGAGGGACCGTCATTGATTAGCAATAGTTATTCTATGCTTCATCTTGGGTATTGCGATTAAGTACCGTGTGGTTCTGTATTTTACTCTGCTAAATCTTTAGATAAACATTTTAAAACTTCCTGACTCAGTGGTTATTTCAGGATTATGTACTATAATGAATGTCACTCATTTTAAATTTCCCAATTAGCAAAGGATTCATTGGTAAGTCATTACTCTTCACTCAGAAGGTAATTGGTAGCAGGGATTTTGATAAAGAGTAACAACTGATAAAACCCAGCATAAGTATTAGCGTAGTATGAATGTATGGGCCCAAGTGAGTATCTGGTGTATGAATGCTGTTTGCTAATATCGCGCTGGATCACTATCGTCATCCTTGAATGACTGGCCCACAGTACCATTTTAGGTAGATTCCCTGAGGGTACCGTTTGGGTATATAAGCACCAAATCTTTGCTGGGTAAACTAGAGGCGAAGCTTCTATGCTGACACGAGACGCTGAGGTCCTGCACGCAGTGGTCTGACATCCCTTGCGGGGTGTCCTACTCGAGATCAAATACGGGGTCATACATTATCTCCCATCAGGTAATGGGGTTGGCTCTTTCCTAGGGGATTCTTGGCTTCACACCCATATACATGCTAGGTACACTTAGGTGCACGTAGGTAGGATTAGCATCTTAGGAGTACGTCTAATTACTGACATGTATCGATATGCATGCATACATTCACTGTTTTAGCACCACAGTAGGGTTCTACCTTTTATTTGCTTTGTTGGTGTTGGTAATCTTATACATATGTGTCTGTCTAATGATTGTCGCAGCAAATACATTTTACACTAGAATGACGCTGGTTCAATGAAGACTCACTGAAAAACATCCACATTGTTTGTTCTGTGACACTCTAAGAGAATAAGTAAGCATGAGTGACTGAGCAAAAAGTACTGTACTGTTTCCCCAATCCCTGAGGGGTTCGAGAGTTGTCATGTTCAGTGGTTGCCAGAAAACTATTCGATCGGTAGGTCATGAGCTTATAGTGGCACTGCGAGCTAGCTGGTCTATAGGCTAACATATCCTGCGGGGTGTCCAGAATCAGTCTAGACACCAAGTCCTTAGTTTATGTTATCCAAACCAAACTCAGATCCTGTAGATGTGTAAGAACAACACAACACCACCTCTCTGGGGAATCCCATGCGGGAAAAGATCCCCATAAACGCCCAGCCCACCACTGGCACTGTCGTTGTCCTGGGAGGGATAGCCTCCGGGTACTGGGTGGCATGGTCCACCAAGACCAGGATATACCTGTTGCCCATGGCTGTCTTGGGGTCCAATGGCCCCACAATGTCCATCCCTACCCTTTCAAAAGGGGTGCCAACAACCGGAAAAGGTTGGGGAAGAGCCTTACACTTCCTCCCACTCTTACCACTTGCCTTGCAAGTTTGGCAAGACCTGCAATGTGCATCTGACTGCCTTCACATTTGGGGCCAAAAGAAGTTGGTGACAAGCCTGTCAAAGGTCTTGTCCTGTCTCAAATGTCCTGCCAAAGGCACGTCATGAGCCAGACCCAGTAGGAAGGCCCAGAAGCGCTGGGGTACCACCAGAACACAGGCTGACCCAGGCTCTGTGACCTTAGGCTCGCTGTATAGGAGACCATTCTTCCAGTAGATCCAGTGTGATCCAGACTGATCACCAGCTGCCTGGTTTGCAACCTGCTGCCGCAAACCCTCTAGAGAAGGGCATTCCTTCTGCTTACTGCTGAATGTTTCCCTGTTGGGACCACCTGCTTGCTTCCAATGGGTCAGCTCAGATTAGTCCCCCAGTTCAGCCACTTGCTCCCCTGTGGGTACCAGGGCGTCCCCTTCAAGGTCAGCCTCCTCCCGGACCATGGGAACTTCAGGGGTGGGTTTCCTGTGCCCCCTGCCCTTTCTCTTGGCAGGCACCTGGGCCACTGTTTCAGGCTCCAGGTCCTTCTGATCACCCTTACTGGCTGCCATGGACCGAGTGGTCACGCATGCCCACTCTGGCAACTCAAGCATCTCCAAGTGAGACCTGAGCTTCACATCCTTCCACAAGGACTGCTCGAGGTCATTACCTAGCAGACAATCTACAGGCATGGTAGGGCTCACAACCACCCTCAATGGACCTGAGACCCCCCCATTCAAAGGGAACCTGCGCTACCTTATACTGGCGCTCTGAGTTGTCCACAGCAACTACTTGGTGGAATGCCCCGGGGACTACCTGCTCCTCAGAGAACAGGTGACATCGGACTGAGTTCACACTGGCTCCAGTATCTCTGAGAGCCTCTACCCTTCTCCCATTGATGGTCACCCAGGCACTGTACTTCTTGGTGTTTGCAGGCACCTGGTTTCCTGGGAACATGTCACTGTCCCTTAGTGAGACAAGGGTCATTTCTGCGGGATCTCCACCCTCCTCTGGGTACCCCTACTCCCCATGTGCTACACATTGGACTGCCCACCGGTGGGTGGCTGTGCCTTTTTAGGGCACTTTGGATCCCCCTTCAAGTGACCCACCTGACCACAGGCATAGGACTTGCAGGGACCGGTCTCTGCAGGCTTCCCTAAAGAGACCCCTGGTTTCTTATCTCCTGGGGGATGGCAACATTTACCTTGGGTACAAGTTTGGGGCCCTTTAGAGAACTGCTATGCTTTACCCTTGGCCCCCCCACTCTTCTGCTGGGGACGCTGCCCACCTTTGATGGAGTATCCCCCATACACCTTCTTGTGGACCCTGGTACTCACCCAGTGGTCCGCCCCCATAGCAAGCTTCCTGAGTTCAGTCAGCTTACTATCAGTCAAGTGCTGGCACAGCTCTGCAAAACATACAATTCGACAAGTGCTCCCACGCAATCAAATTGTGGAGCCCCTGAAAATCTGTCACATTACTGCTCTTCACCCAACCATCCAGTGACCTGCATAAAGAATCTATACATTCCAACCAAGTGTGTGCATCAGTTTTCCTACTGGACCTAAACTTCTCCCTGTACTTTTCAGGAGTGAGACCATACCTAGTGAGAAGGGCTCCTTTATGTCAGCGTAGGTTCTGACCCTTACCCAAAGCCACTGAAGTGTCCCTCCCCTCTTCTGGGAAAAGAGATCACAATCCTGCTCCCCAATTCTTTTCAGGGACCCCATAAATGTGGATAGATGCCTCATAACCCTGAAACCACATTTGTATGTCATTCCCCTTTTTGAATACCTTTCCTACATTCTTGGGGATGTGTACAATTCAATCTAAGTGCACTGAGGAATTGCTGCCACCATCTGTGCTGGACCTACTCCTCTGATCCAGCTCCTTTACTCTAAGATCATGGTCTAACATCATTCTTTTCTCCTCCATTGCTAGCTTGAGCTTCTCCAGCTCCATTGCATCTCTCATTGCTTCCTGCCTGTCCTCCATCTCCTCTGGGGTCAAGCCACTGTTGCCTGATCTGGGGGGTGCTTCCCCACAAAAAACACATCAACCCTTGGAATAGGCACCTCCGCCTCCACACCAAGACCTCCAGATTGCTCACTAGCACGTCTGGCTGCTACCCAGGCCCTCAGCACATTTTGTAGCGCCTCTTTTCTGGTGAGGCCTCTGATTTGGACTTTTAGGTTCTTGCAAATAGCCTTCAACTCCTTCATGCTGTAGGTTTCTAACCTTTCCTCCTTAAAAGGCCACTTTCAAGGATGGAACTGATCATGCTCTTGACTCAGGCATGATGCAATAGAAAGTTCAAGTTTCTAACAAATGGCAAGATCAAAAATAGACCAAAAGAAAGAAACAGTATGTGGTACATAATGGTCTACAATATGGTAGTAGTGTACACCAATCAGTGTAGGTCAAGTGCAAAAGCAAGTCCTATCCTCACCGCTGACAACCAATGTTAGAAATGGGGGTCTCTAGATGGCAGGTTATTACCCTGTCCAAGAAGGGACCCTTCTTCCTAGTCAGGATAAGGAGGATACACTACTGAAATAACCCCTGCTCACCCCCTTGGTAGCTTGGCACGAGCAGTCAGGCTTATCTCAGAGGCAGTGTGTAAAGCATTTGCACATAACCAACAGTAATACAGAGAAAACACTACAAAAGGACACCACACCAATTTTAGAAAAATAACCAATATTGTATCTGTGCAAACAAGACCAAAAATGATAAAACTCCACAATACAGTTCTCAGAAATCTCCATAATCAAAAATAGACTTAAGATACAGTTCCTTGAAGTCGATAGCTCCGTCTGGGGCTATCACGATGTCGTGAACAACAAATTCAAGCAGTTTTGGCTGACCGCTGTGTCACGGGCCACCTACGGTGTCGGGAAGACCCGCAAAACAGTACCTTTAGAAATGAAGGGTGTTGGCGACCTCTCGTTGAGCTCCGAAGAGCCGGCGTCAGTTCCTGAGGACAGAGCAGGAGTTGTCGGAACCTTGAAGACACACGTGTTGCGGATCGAACTCCTCACGGTTGAAGTCAGGAGTTCCACTGCCGGCAGGCGTCGGGCTGTGGTGCCCTCAGGTCGTGGTGCAGGCAGCGGCTCCGTGACAGTCATCCAGCGGCATCGGTGAGACCAGGTCTGCGGTACAAAGTGATGCGGTGCTCAGTGTAGTGCTGGAAGGTCACGGTGCAAGCAGTGAAGCCGGCATCGGTAGGCCAAGGCTGCAGTGTGGGATGAGGACGGTGCATCGTGTGACTTACGAGCGTTGCCCTCGAACCACGGTGCAAGCAGCGGCATCGATGTCAGTGTGGAGCATCGTTGTCGGAGATACCAGGGCGGCGTCATGAAGCAAGGCAGGGCAGTACCCATAAGGTCTTGGTGCAAGCAGCGGCTCGGTGGCAGAAGTGAACGGCGTCGTCGATGAGACCGGGGTTGCGGTGAGGAGTGCGTCAGTGCCCTCTGCGGTGCCTTCAGGACACAGAGATGGCAGCAGCGTCAGTGACGGCGTTGGGTTGCTTTTTCTTCTGTTGCAGCACAAAACACACAGTTCCCAGTGCAGGTAGCAGATGAACTTGAAGTCGTTGCTGTTCCTGAGACTTCTTGAACAGGGGGTAAGCTCTACCTTAAGCCCTTGGAGAAATTCACACAAAGAAGTTGCAGAAAATTCAGTCAAGTCCTTTCACTGCTCCAGACAGAAGCAGCCACCACAGGCCAACACAGCAAAGCACACAGCAAAGTGGTAGTTCCTCCTCACAGCTTCTCCAGCTCTTCTTCTTGACAATCTTCTTGGTCCAAAAGAGTTCTAAAGCTCTGGGGTCTGAGCCCCAATATTCATACCACATTTCTCTTTGTTCTTTTGTGGTGTTATATTCCATATAGGTACCCTAATATAGGCCCAGGTAACATCATGACCCTTCACCTATATTCTTCCCCTACACTACATAATAACGAGCTCTTAGGATTGAACCTTTACCTAGTTTCAGTTCTGGTTACAGAATTAGGGTTTTTCCCTGAACAATAGCCTCCTATAACATTATCAATAAACTCATTCATTATGCATGGGTATTCATGAGGATTCTCAGAAACCAAGCAGAAGCTACATCACCTGCATAATAACTACGTACCAAGTTCATCCCCTACGTCATCCTCAGTCCGACAATGGCCTTAGCAAGGGACAAAGATGCCCTATATACTTTTGGGTATAAATACATCAGATCTTACTAAGGAAAGAGAGATGAGATCAGGACTTCCCTGCAGACACACTGACGAGAGACGCTGAGGTTCCTGCATGCAGACACTACAGCTCGCAGTGGTCTGAACATCCCTTGCGGGGTGTCCAGCTCGAGACCAAGACAAGGTTCCACAGTCTCTCACTTCAGGTAATGGGGCTGACTATATACTAGAGGGATTCTTGGCTTAACACCCACATACATGCTAGATACACTTAGGTACATCTAGTTAGGATAGCATCATAGGAGTACGCATCTTATACGCCTTCTATTGCATTTTACTGTCATGTATTTCATATACTTGCCTGTATTCATGATCCTTGCAAGATGGTAGAAATCTACCATCCTTTTACCTTCTTAGTGCTTCTTATCATTTATATCCTTTACTGTCTCGTGATTGTTTCAGCACACTTATTTTACACTAGAATAACGAGTGTTCAATAAATACTTATTGAAAATGTCCCTACCGTTTATTCTGTGTATCTGTCTGAAGAACAAGTGAGCATGAGTGACTGAGCGAAAAGTAAGTTACTGTTTCCACGGTCCTGAGGGATCAGGATTGTCATGTTCGAATAGTTGCCAAGAACTATTCTCTCCTTGGTAAGAGGGGATTCTAGTGGCACTGTGAGCTAGCTGGTATACAGGCTAACATACCTGGTGGGAGTGTCTGGAATCAGTCTAGACACTAGTCGCGCAGTGTATGTTGTCTAAACGCGCAGATCCTATATAGGGTTTATAGGAACTACACAACATGGCGCCCAACGTTGGTATTGGCACTTATTTAACAGTCAAATCTGAATAGTTTCAGTCGTGCTCTTCTCAGAGACCCCTACTCACAATATCCCAGAGACGTCTGAGGTAGGAAGGGAATAGTCCGCCACAGCTGAGTAGGCAAAATTCCATTTATTAGCTGTTGGATAATTCAAGCTTGAAGGACAAACAGTTCCTATTGTGCATAAAACCTTATCTCAGTACCCTTGAAAAGCCTCGCCTCACTAAAAAAATGACCGAAGAAGCAGAAATAGACGAAGCTGTGCAGCGTCTAACCTTCACGGATGAAACTGATGCTGACGCAATAGCCATTCCAGAGAATGTTAGACAAGCCATCACCCTAAAACCAGCAAAATACGGTTTTTCATCAAGGTGTGGGCCATTAACTTTCATGATCGAGGCACACGAATCCTATAGAACAGAGGTATTCTATTCATGGATTAAATTTCCACACGCAAATGCACAAACAAATACATTTCACTTCTACTTTGAAGATGACATACCAAACGAATATCGTCCGTATGAGGACATTGAAATTCCGCTTACCTACCAGGAGCATGTAAACTGGTTTAAAGGTGCCCTCCCCCATACAAGAAACAGAGTAAGACTTGGCCCGCTCGGAAGAGACGGAGCCACATGGCCAGTATTAGCTGCTTACACAACACATCCTGACATTGGAACAATGCCAGCAGCAGATTTATGTCTACTGCATAAAGAACTAATAAAACTCTACAGAAACCTGGCACAGTTCATGTTGAGAACACTCACACTTCAACCAGCTAATACTATTCCAACAGGTCCAATCCAAACAACTACTACTACTAAAATTACACCCCAAACGTTACACGTGGTGATGGGTAAAATGCCCACTAAACGTGAACAAACGCCATTCTGGATAGCTCAGAAAATACAACAGCTGGAGGCAGTGTTTCCACACACTAGCACTCAAGAGAAACACAGAATGTTAACAATATGTTTGCCCATGGGATTATCTCCCCCGATAGAGGATAGCACCACTTGGGGTGCAGTTTTCGCTGCCATATATACCAGAGCTCATGGTATCCCTTCTTTAGCGGTAATACCAGATGTATTAAGACAAATACAAAACGAGTACGGAGCAGAACCTGCTCTGAACTTAGGGATGAAATTACTAGGTAATTTTGCCCAGGTATCAACTATAATATTAGCAAATATTAAAGGGGAGGCAGCATCAGTGGCTATACGCCAACACATGAGGGAGTTCACTCCTTTAGAACAGGAGGTTGAATTACCAAGAATTATTGTAGACACCTATGCAGAATTAGGGAGAGATAATTTGGGAATGAAACCAGTTAAACCACTGTTTATGGGAGGTTCTGAGAAAGAACAAGACAAGAAAACCCAAGCTTCTTCCAAGAAGAAGTGGGAAAATACCAATAAACAGCAAAAGAATAGAATAAACAGATCTCAATCCAGAGGTGAATCTCCTCAACAGGAGCCCTCCGAAAGGAGGTATAACCTTAGGAATAGGGACAACATTAAAAAACCTGACAGGTATCAGGATACTGATACACGTTCCTCTCGTTCCTTTCAGGGTTCATCAAAAAACTCCGAGAGGGAAGAGTGGTCAGAACACAGACAAGACAAGCGTTCAAAGTCCAGAGACACTCATCGTGCTCAAGACTACACTTCCAAAAAAGAAGAGAAACCGAAATCAAAACCTCAATTTAAAAAGAAAAAAAATAGCAGGTCTTAAGATCAGACATGCCCAGAATTCTGAGAACACAACTACTGAACGGGGAATGGGCTCTGACGATGCTAGACAGCGCAGCAGAAGTAACAATAGCTCGCCAGAACCTGATGGAATTTCTGGTGAAAGCGGCCTTGAGTGAGTATATCATGGTGGAAACACCTGATACTAGGGTAAGTGTCCCACATAGGTTACATGAGATAACACTCCGGCTGGAAGGGCACAAACCCAGGAAAATAAAAGGTCTCTTTTGGGAAAATCTGACTTCTGGTTATGACATCCTGTTAGCTGAAAGAGATTGGCCACCTGAGATTGTTATGGAGTGCCCAAAAGGAGAAAACATAATTTTTCCACCTTTCTCCAACCTCGTCCCAGTACACCTAAAATATAAATATGCACGGGAGTGGGCAGTAGCCCTTGCTCCAGCTCTATACCGTAACCACGTTGGATGGGATGAGGATTCACCCCACCACGTAATTCCAAGTAAATCAAATCCTACTGCACAAAGACAGTATCCTATAAAACAGGAAGCTAAAAAACAGGTCAAGGAGATCTTAGACCAACTTGAATACCAGGGTGTGATTGAAACATGCACCTCCTCAATGAATAATCCTTTGTTTCCTGTAATGAAACCCGACAATTCATACCGTCTAGTATTAGACTACAGACATTTGAACTCATGCGCGAAAACCTTTGCAGTTCAGAATGCACACAGTGCTGCATTAATGAATAACATTGTGCAAAGAAAATACAAAACAACACTAGATGTCTCAAATTTATTTTTCTGCCAAAACATAGCGCCTGGAAGCAGATATTTGACAGCCTTCTCAGCGCTAGGTTCCCAGGGTCAATTTTGTTGACTCCCCCAAGGGTATAAGAACAGCCCGGGGTTATTCTCAAGAAGGGTAACAGAGTTACTTCAAGAATTAGACGAAGAAGCATTGTCCTATGTAGATGATATTTATCTGACGGATGATGAACTAGAGGTACACTTGACCAGGGGGAACACCATAATTTTGGGATTCGCCACTGTAGGCTACAAATTTTACTTTAAAAAAATCAAAAATAGCCCACCTCAATGTCCTATTTTTGGAATATGAGCTTTCAAGTGAAGGCCGAAGCCTTAGCTGCCAACTTTTTAGAAAAGTGTGCGCAGCTCCAACCTCCAAAATCATGAAAAAGTTTGCAATCAATACTGGGATTCCTGAATTTTGGTCGAACATACATTTTGGATTACGCTGAAAGGGTTAAACCTTTCTACGACCTAATGAGACCTGATTTCTCAGTCAGGCAATGGACACAGGATAACACAAATACCCTTTGTTCCCTACAAACTGACATGATAGCTTAATAAACACTTGCAGACACGCGGAAACATACGCAACCTAGTGATCCGTGTAGTCGCGGGTCAATCAGGGTACACTTATTTACCCTTTAATAAAGGCGAAGCTGTACCAATTGCATACAAATCGCACTTGTACATGAACGCTGAAATGCGTTTTGCTTCCACAGAAAACAATTCTGACAGCAGTACAGACTGCTGTAGTGAGAGAGAGAGCACTGGCTCAGGGGAAATGAATAATTGTTGTGACCCCAGTACTGGCCTTAGAGGCTGCTACAAAGGCAAGCGTTCCGAATGCTAAAGCCTTACATCCAAGATGGATACAATGGGCTAATTCTCTCACTGCAACAGATGTGGAATACAGGTATGATCCTAGTTTAAAAACACAAGCATTTTTGCAATATGAACAAGAATATCCTCTACCTAATGAAATAATGCCTCTAGATCAGTATGAATATATTATTTACACTGACGGATCTGCTCAACCAGCCATAGGGAGTAAGCAACAATACAGTGCAGCATGCGCTATTGTAAAAGGTAGAATGCAGGACAGTAAGTTCCGTCCAAGCTGTACAAAAACGCAGTCTCTCGGTGACTGCACGGCTCAGTTGGCAGAATTAAAAGCTCTATTACTGGCACTAATAAATATGGATCCAGAATTCCCCACACTGATAGTGTGTGATTCCTTTTACTGTGTCCAGTCATACAACGAATACCTCCACTATTGGGTACAAAATGGGTTCAGAGATGCAAAAGGTGGCACAATTAAGCATAAAATGCTGTGGGAACAGGTAGCTGAGTTGAAAAACGAACTACCGAATGCTCACGTGATACACACGTTGAGTCATCAACGTGAGGGCGTTCACATTGAAGGGAATTCATTGGCTGATGAAGCTGCGAAGGGGGCAGTACGCACTGCGTCCGTAGCTGCAATCACTCATTCAAAAACGAGAGTAGACGGTAGTACAATGGTGGCTGTAATTGCTTCAGGCAATAACAGCAAAGCACTACCAAAGGGTTTTCCACTCAAGTACTCCTACAAGTTAGATGTGAACAACGTTCCATTTGCTCAGATTCCAGGAGTGGTGGATAGAGTGATACCAAACATGAATCGAAGATTAGGTTTAATATTGGGAGCACACGAGGGTCTGGATTCTGCGCACGCAGGAGTAACAGCAACAGTTTCTTTACTGAAACAACGCTTTTGGTGGCCAGGGTTAAGAAAGCAGACCAAAGACTTTGTCTTAAAGTGCGAAATCTGTCAACAGATTAAAGGTTCCACCGTAGCATGACCTGCGCAGACACCATTGTTAATATCAGACAGACCTCTCACTTGCGTTTACCTGGACCACTGCGGCCCCTTACAATCTGATGGGGCTTACAAGTATATCATGGTTGCACTGGATTCCTGCTCGAGATTCCTATGGGTATCTCCTCAGCGCTCGGCTGACGCTCGAACTGTTATAAAAGATTTGCGAGTCTTTATAGGGACATACGCAGTTGGCACATTACATTCTGACCGTGGCCCCGCGTTTAGCTCTAGGGCTTACAAGGAAGCCATGGGAAGTTTGGGTGTAGCACTGCAGTACTCCTCTCCATACCATCCAATGGGAAATTTGGTTGTGGAGAGGAAGAACCGGGACTTAAAGCAATCTTTAACAGCTAGGGTATTAGGTTCGGGAGGTAGTTGGTTCAGTCACCTATATGGGGTTCAAAGGGCTTTATATAACTAGCCAAGAAGTTCTCTAGGGGGTGTCACTCCTTTCAAGGTCCTATTTGGGACGAAAATGTGGGTACCTGATCTTGATGTTGAAGGCACAGTGGCGGATGCAAAGGAATTTGACATCAATAAACGTTTGGCTGTTTTACAGGATCTGAACGAATCCAGAGAACATCGAAGCAATGTGCGCACCAAACTGACCGCCACTGGGGAAGTCAAGTCATCGATGGCAAGACCTGCCTGGATCCCTAAAGTTGGGGATCTAGTCAGAGAATAGATTGTGGACAAAAAAGAGTTTGGGCCATCCTATAGAAAGCCTGTGCCTGTCCTGTCCATTGAAGGAACAAGAACAGTACTTCTACCTCCTCTTGCTGGAAAAAAGGAGAAGAGATCCGTCTCCATCGACCTGATCAAACCACACTATGTGGCGGATACTGAATAGCAGGCCCCGTGGGATCCCGAGTAGCCGACGCCCTCCTCTTGCTACTATACAGGAAGTTCAGATGGAAAGGCTCATCACGTTTGAAGAGCCGCCCTTACAAAGCAGTGGAATGGATAACAATGCAATGGAACTTGTTCCTCTGGAAACATCACAAAATCAAAGTGATAAACAAATCTCAATTGTACCAAATACTGATATCTACATCAACATGCCTCGACAAGAGCCACCTACAAGTTCAACAAAACCTGCTGAGCGACCAAAAATTGATCGAACAGCATCTGGCTATTTCATGGACTTCGATACCTTTTCATTGGATCCAAGTGAACCTGAAACAACGCCAGCCCCAAAATCACGTAAACAACAAGCTATTGACTTTTTGATTTTTCTTTAAAAGGCATACCTGGTATCACCATGGTTGCAACTGTGGATAATTACTGGGATTTTATTCTTTCTTTTCTGGTTAGGCTTAGTTACTGTTTTCTGCTTGCTCATTAATGGTACTTGTCTTAGACAGCGCTCTGCAGCTTCGGAAGTGAACTTGATTTTAAAACCACATGTTTCTTCACACCGTGAACAAAGAGACTTGTCCTATGTGAACATTACAGCGATTCCTATTCCTGATGGGATAGTATGGGACAAGATTTACTATGATATATTCGGTCCTACGGAACTTTTAAAAATAGCACATTTATTTAAAATATCGTTAAATGATATCATTACCTCCAGTACATTTTCTGATGATTGGGACTCTGAAACTGTTAATAACATGTTGTCTGATTTAGAAAAAAGTACAGCATTTCCAAACACTGAAATGTTAGAAGGTTCTTCAGACTATGACACTTTGTACTGTTACCAACATTATGGTCATCATTTTCTGCACAAATCAATATCACCAAGAAATGTTTTCGAATACCACCAGTGGGAACATTGCCCCACACCACCGAAAAGTAATTCACAAACATTTGCACAGAAATTTTCATATTTTTCAGGGTTTAACACTTCTGAACCAACCTCATATTATTATAAGGTTGCACCTATATCGGCACAGAAAAATATGTTGACAAACACCAAACAGATTTACTCTGCTTCCTTTATTGCCCAATTGTCTGAACAGGGTTTTGACCTATGGAAGGACACAATAGACTTAAAATCAGTATGGGGTTCTAGAGACTGGCAAGTTCAGGGAACAGAAGCACTATTTAGAGCATGCCTCATTCCACAACAGATGACATTTCTAAATGACACAGTGCAACAGACATCCTGTCTTGGAATAGCCAAGAACAAGGACCTGAACAAACCTCAGCTTCCAACACCATCACAAATGGAGGGGTGGCAAAACCTACATCATAAGATTCACATCACTTGAAGGGGCGAAAATAGATGACATTGTTCAGTACAATAGATCAGACCCCGATTGGAAAGGATGGTTGTTTTGGCCCACACACACAAACAAATGTCAAGAAAGATTCTGGGGTACCACCGAAGGGTTCAGTATCCACAGGCCAGACCCGCGCTATGTACAAAGAGAACATCCGGGGGTGGTGACATCATACAGTGTTGGGAAGTTATGCCTAGATTGGCTAGAAACCTCAACGCTCACACAGGTGAAACATCACTTATCCCTACTGTCAGATGACGTGGACCTACAGGATTTTTTATTAGGTCCCAGAAAGCCACGTGAAAACGCTTCTTATATGCTGTCTATAACGAAATCTGGAAAATCTCCCAACAAGAAGCAGCGGAGAGACTTAGAGAAATAGACAGGATTAACCTAGAAAAGGCGTTAGCTGTAGTTGACAATGGTATGACTACATTAACATCCAGGATTTATTCACTGGGCAACATTGTATCTTCTGCTATAGACGTACTGGAGCAAGATTTGTCCATGTTACAACACAGGCAATCGCAGCTACGTTCTATTATGTTGTTAAGCTGGACGCTGCAGTCACTGCGCGCTGGTTACGTGCCCTGGCGTTATATCAACATTACGTCCTTGTTTTCCGCATATAATCTAACAGAGAAACAGATAGAAATGGCACAAAGGGGAGCAAAATATAAAATGCTGCTCATTGAAAAACTTGATAAACTACCCTTTACTGTGGCAGAATCACCGTCCACGGAATGGTTAATCCATGGCTATATTACATTACCGGTCACGACTATTCGGTTCCAGTATTGCCTTGAAATACAACAGGCAGGCAGATATGATGAAATGGGTAGGGGATACATCTAGGAATCATGGGAATTACCGTACAGATTTTGATGCAGGAGTGGGGACCGAGAAGTGTTTCTAAGTGGTACAAACTGCAAGAACGCTTTAGGTGGTTCTCTCATGTGCCAGGATATTTTACTAAACGAAGCTTGTAATGGTTCGGTGGCGAACTTATCCTGCCACCTGAAAGGGACTCCAGCAGCCGTGATTACACCGGTATTCAAGCTGCACTCGAATGGGAGTTACTTGATGCTGAACGATCAATGGGCCCGATTCACAGAACTAACTTAAGACAAAATCCTGAACTTACTACCATTTTGGTATTCACAGAAGGCACTTACTCATTTTGGTATTCACAGAAGGCACTTACTTACTCATTTTGAGTAACTTACTCATTTTGAGTAACTTACTCATTTTGTGTAACTTACTCATTTTGGTATTCACAGAAGGCACTTACTCATTGATGAGATTCTCAGAAACCAAGCAGAAGCTACATCACCTGCATAATAACTACGTACAAGGTTCATCCCCTACGTCATCCTCAGTCCGACAATGGCCCAAGCAAGGGACAAAGAAGCCCTAGATACTTTTGGGTATAAACACATCACATCTTACTGACGAAAGAGAGAGCAGATCAGGACTTCCCTGCAGACACACTGACGAGAGATGCTGAGGTTCCTGCATGTTCTCAACATCCCTTGCGTGGTGTCCAGCTCGAGACCAAGACGAGGTTCCACAGTCTCTCACTTCAGGTAATGAGGTTGACTATATCCTAGAGGGATTCTTGGCTTAACACCCACATATATGCTAGGTACACTTAGGTACATCTTGTTAGGATAGCATCGTAGGAGTATGCATCTTATACGCCTTCTATTGCATTTTACTGTCATGTATTTCATATACTGGCCTGTATTCATGATCCTTGCAAGATGGTAGAAAGCTACCATCCGTTTACCTTCTTAGTTCTTCTTATCATTTATATCCTTTACTGTCTCGTGATTGTTTCAGCACACTTATTTTACACTAGAATAACGAGTGTTCAATAAATACTTATTGAAAACGTCCCTACCGTTTATTCTATGTATCTCTCCGAAGAACAAGTGAGCATGAGTGACTGAGTGAAAAGTAAGTTACTGTTTCCACGGTCCTCAGGGATCAGGGTTGTCATGTTTGAATAGTTGCCAAGAACTATTCTCTCCTTGGTAAGAGGGGATTCTAGTGGCACTGTGAGCTGGCTGGTATAGAGGCTAACATACCCGGTGGGAGTGTCTGGAATCATTCTGGACACTAGTCCTGCAGTGTATGTTATCTAATCACTCAGATCCTATATAGGGTTTATAGGAACTACACGACAGTGGCAGAGAGTGTCTGTGCTTAGTCCAAACCAGTTCTGTCCTCTCTGGCCTAGATTCCTGGCAGGAGGTGGAGACAGCATTGTCCAAGGCAGACCAGGCCTATTCAGGTGCAAGGAAATCTCCTCCCACTACTCTAAATGCAGCCCAGGTCTATTCAGCCTGGCCCTGACTCATCCAGGAGAGGCATGACACACCTCAACCCCCCCAGTGGCTGTCTGAAGAAAATGCACATCCCTAGCCCCTGTCACTCCAAAGCCAGACAATTAATCCACAACCCAGCAGAGGCGCGCAGGATGGCTAAGCAAGACAATATCCACTTTCTAAAAGTGGTATTTTCAAACACACAACATAAAAATCATCTTTACTAAAAGATACATTTTTACATTCTGAGTTAAGACATACTAAACTCCATTTCTCCATCTTGTCCCAATGCAAAGTTATACTTGTAAGATGTTACAAAGTACCTCCCATTCTATCCTATGGGACAGATAGTCTTTCCATAGTGAAAAACGAAATACACTGTCTTTCACTATCAGGACATGTCACACACACCGGTACATGCCCAACCTTTCACATACACTGCACCCTGCCCATAGGGGTAGCTTGGGCCTACCTTAGGGGTGACTTACATGTAATAAAAGGGAAGGTTAGGGCTTGGCAAGTGGGTGCACTAGCCAAGTCGACAAGGCAGTATAAACTGCATGCAGACACTGCAGTGACAAGTCTGAGATACATTTAGAGGTATACTTCTGTGGGTGGCACAATCAGTGCTGCAGGCCCACTAGTAGCATTTGATTTACAGGGCCTGGCACTCTCGGTGCGCATTACTAGGAACTTACCAGTAAATCAAACATGCCAATCATGGAAACACCAATCCATAACATTATTTACAACAGGAGCACTTGCACTTTAACACTGAACAGCAGCGAGAGAGTGCGCAGAGACACTAAACCAGCAAAAATAGAGTCAAAACCAGGAAGTCAGAAAGCAAAAAGACAGGGGAAACACGCCAAAAGATGCCAGGTGTAATAGTGCGTCAGAGATTGTGTGGATGATGTCATCAGTAATGTCATTTGAGATGTCATCAGTGATGTCACTGACCATGTCATGAGTTATGTAATATGTGAGGTCATAAGCAGTGCATTGCGGGGACGCGAGTTATAGTTAGCTGGGCTAACTATAACTGTTGAATTTCTCTGGTTTTGTACTAGTGAAATGTCAGCCTAACCATATCGTCCCTGTAACTTTTGTTTTTTCCAGTGAATTTCTCAGTTTAAATTTTTTTTTATTTCCTAACTATAACGTCCCTGTAACCTTTGTTTTTTTCAGTGAATTTCTAAGGTTTTTTAAATGCTAATACCTAACTATAACTTACCTGTTTTTTCAGTAAATTTCTTGGTTGGTGTATGTCCCACCTTTTTTCAAACGTTCGCTTCCATGGAGTATTACCTCGGGAGCGAGCAGCTGCGCGCAAGGTGACAGCTGTGAGGCAGAACACGCGCTTTGCTCCGACAGTGTTTTTTTATTTAACTCCCCGCCCCATTAGCTCCACCCCCTCTCTGGCCTCTCTCCAGCCCTCACTTTCTGGTCTTGTTGCTCTACGAGAGGAAAGTGAACGTAAGTGGCCCAGGAACATAAAATGATTTTTTTCTCTACCTCTCTAAAGCCCTTGCCGATTTGAACATGTTCATGTAAATGACGCACTGGTAGTAAAACCAGTGCGCTCCTCCTAATGGAATCATAAATAAAATGTCACTGTGCGGGGCTGTTCACATTGGCGGCCGTGTTATTTCCAGGCAAAATGAGGAATTACCAATTGAAAGTAGGACATAGCATGGAGGCGTGGCTCGGTCCTATTGGCAAAATACTTGGTTTTCGCCTGGAAGCAAGGTGGCAGTCACTCATGACACTGCCCGTCCATTGTGCAGCCTCTGATGCGCATTGTTCTCCATCCGCATCCATCCAGACCGGGGAGCGTTCCAGCCATGAGCGCGAGACACCTTACATTGGCAGCAGCATCAGTCTGATCTCCAAGGCCGAGATTCGTTATGAGGGCATCATCGACACAGAAAACTCCACTGCGGTGCTGGCCAAAGGTGCTGCAAATGGGTTTGGAGTAGGGTTTTAGGCCGTAAACCACGAGTAACAAAGTTGTATGGGCCAACGGGAAACAGTGGTTTGGGGGACTAAGAGAGCATTGGGTAGGGGAGGACAATGGGTTGGGGAGGGGTGTGTAACTTCCATGGCCTCCTTGTTGGCCTTCCCAATGCGGAGAGGGTGTGCTTTTTAAGATTTGTACTTGCCCCGCTAGCCGCCCGCAAGGATGTGCTTTGAAACCTCTGGTGGTGATCGGGTTTTCACAGGTGAACTAATCACTTTACGCTCTCATATTTGACTTTTGTTTTCGGTGGTACCTCCAGTCCTCTCCCAATTGTTTTCGTTGTTATTTCTCTTTGAGCCTCTATCACATTCTTTGTGGTTTTCCAAAAGTGCGTATCAACATCCTTGCTTGTTTTTTAAAGAGCGATATATAACGCCCTCACTGAAGCGTTGCATCTCTGGTCCCAAGTCATTTATGTTTTCAGACTAGGAGCACTTCATCGTGTTTTTGTAGCCTCTGCATCTGTTTGCTGAAAGCATCTGCTGATGTGCAGTGAACCTTTCACATAAATATTTGTGCTTTGAGGTTTCTCCTAAGTACAGCTTAATCGTAAAACATTGCAAGTAGTACTGTCTCGGAAAAATAGTATTCTGCTTCAGCCCCATTAACTTTATTTACTGAGAATAATTTCTACTGGTAAAAGCTCGCGATAACTACATTGTGAACGCCGTAATCTCCTAATGAACAACATGTCAGGGTCTCTTTCATGTGAGACTTGAAACTGTACAGGGATGGTGTAAGTGATGCCCGTGAGCTAATTATTACTCTTTCTTCTGTAGTTGCTTCTCTGTCGGTTTGTAGTCTGACTGACTGAGGATCGTGACCCACAAACTTTAATAAGTGCCTTATACCCACTACTCTGGTCTATTGAAATAAGACTCATTTAATCGTTGTAGGAGGCGAAAGAAATGAGTACTTAACTTGGCTGCAGAAATACTTATTATTCACATCCCTTTTCCGCTGGATATGTATTCTAGGAAGGGTAGAGAGCTGAAGCTGCTAGTGTTGCAGCAGTGAGCACGATCTGAAAAACTGCACTGAGGAAAGCCTGGTTCTCTTCATTGTTTGTCGTCTTTCTGATGTATGACATTTCAGTTGCAGCAGAAGTTTCATTCCTCTGCATAGGGGAGTTATGAGATGGTACATTATAATGGAATATCTTGAAGTATGAGTGTGTTTAATATGTGGGAGAATATTAGCTGCGGATTAATTGAAACTGGGTGTCGTTTTTGGGACTATATACGATTTAAGGGATCACTGACAGAATATCGATAACGAGAATATCGACCTACAAAAATATCGAAGTAAAAATATAGAATGCCAAAATATCGACTCCTATCTACAAACAGGTAAGTACAAAAATATCGAATCCAAAATATAGTTGTAAAAAATATAGTTAGTCAAAATATCGAATTTTTTAAATGTATAAAAAGTAATGTAAAATTAATGAAATAATATATATAATTAACTAAAACATACTTAAAATACTTAAATAACTTTAAAATTAATAAATAATTAATGTAACTTAGAAAAAAATAAACATACATTTTTTTTTAATACATATATATATTAACGTAATATTTATAAAAATATTCAATATTTTTAGCGTAGGATAGCGGGAGGGTAAAATTGACTATTCCCACTCCAGTGAGTGCAACAGTAGGGAAAGCGTTGGATAGCGGGAGGGTAAAAATTACTATTCCCACTCCAGTGAGTGCAACAGTAGGGAAAGCGTTGGATAGCGGGAGGGTAAAAATTACTATTCCCACTCCAGAGAGTGCAACAGTAGGGAAAGCGTTGGATAGCGTAGGGGTAAAAATTACTATTCCCACTCCAGAGAGTGCAACAGTAGGGAAAGCGTTGGATAGCGGGAGGGTAAAAATTAATATTCCCATTCCAGTGAGTGCAACAGTAGGGAAAGCGTTGGATAGCGGGAGGGTAAAAATTACTATTCCCACTCCAGAGAGTGCAACAGTAGGGAAAGCATTGGATAGCGTAGGGGTAAAAATTACTATTCCCACTCCAGAGAGTGCAACAGTAGAGAAAGCGTTGGATAGCGTAGGGGTATAAATTACTATTCCCACTCCAGAGAGTGCAACAGTAGGGAAAGAGTTGGATAGCGTAGGGGTAAAAATTACTATTCCCACTCCAGTGAGTGCAACAGTAGGGAAAGCGTTGGATAGCGTAGGGGTAAAAATTACTATTCCCACTCCAGAGAGTGCAACAGTAGGGAAAATAATGATTTAATATTTAAATAAAAATAAAATAATTATCTATACCAATAAAAAATTAATTAAAATTAATTACAAATTACAAAATATTTAATAATTAATTCTAAATACCAATAAATATTATTTCTTAAAAATTAATTACCTATTAATGATTAATTAACAAAGAATTAATTTTCAATACCAAAAATTAATAAATAATAAAAAAGCAAGTAATAATTAATTGACAGTAAATTAATTATCAATACACAAAAATATTTTCAATAATTAATTAATTACAATTAAATTACTTCCCACCCTATTCCCCTATAAACCCACAACCCGCTACGAAGAATAAATTAATACAATTAACATAATTATCAATTAATAAATTAATAAAAATGAATTACCAATTAATAAAAATGAATTACCAATTAATAATTAATTAACAATGAATTATTTATCAATACCAATAAATAAAATTAAATAATTACTTAATTACAATTAAATTAGTTCCCACCCTTTTCCCCTATAAACCCACAACCCGCTACAGAACTAAAACGCAAAATTAAATTAAATATAATTAATAATTCCTAAAAATTAATATTTAATTTACTATAATTAAATTACTTCCCACCCTATTCCCCTATAAACCCACAACCCGCTACAGAATTAAATTACGCAAAAATTAAATAACATACAATTCATTACTTTAACAAAATTAAAACATACATTACAAAAATAATACATACTTTTAACACATATACTAACACTTAAAACACTATAAAAAAATTCGATATTTTTAACAACTATGGGGCACATTACGATACCCGGCGTAAAAAAATCCGCCAGGCATGGAAGCGGCAAAAATCCGCCCGCACACACCGCCTGAACACCGACCACGCCATTATGAGTACACAAACTGAAAACCGCCATCGGCGGAAAAATCATACAAAATACCGCCCGCCATCGTCCGAATCGGAGTCAAACCGCCCGCCACGGACGGAAACACGCACGACAACACAAAACCGCCCGCCCTCACGGCCGACACACCGCACGTGAAATTACGATCGCACCGCCATGAGCGCGGAAAACAACAAATATACCGCCCGCCAGCGCAAACAACGCCGATGAGAATCGACACGGCAGAAGCCATGGCGCCCACGTACCTGCACAGAAACCATCCGCACACAAAACCAATAGCACACAACATGGCCAACAAGTCCACACAGCAAGGCACGCACAAATACACAAGCACAGTACACATCCCGAAAACACCCCCCGGACAAACAAAAAATACAAAGGCCAGAACCCCAGACACAACACACCTGAAAACAACAGACCATGAGGACACACCCACATAGGTGAGTACAAAAGCAGCACTCCCACAGACCACAACCCCTTGCTACATTGCAAACCAGAGAGGAGAGGAGAGGACACAGTGACACAGCAAGGACAGCAGCACACCACAGAAACGCACACATCACAACCACCACCACCACCACCACCACCAAACACCGGCACCACAAACCCCCTGCACATTACACAACACACACCGCACCACCACCACAAACACCATGGCACCACAAAGGATGCCCAAGTTCACGCCCATGGAGCTGACGGTCATGGTCGACGAGATCATCAAGGTGTACCCACAAATCTATGGGAACATGGTCCAGCACACACCACTAGCCACCAGAAACAGAATGTGGACCCGGATCGTAGACCAGGTCAATGCAGTCGGGACCCTGCCCAGGAACAGAACCGAGATAAACAAACGTTGGAATGACGTAAAGAGCCTGGTCAAGAAGAAGGAGGGCAAAAACAGAGAGCTGGCTGCCGTCACTGGCGGAGGGAATCCCGCGCTCTTTAAGACCTTCAAAGCGTGGGAGGAGAAGGTGCGAGTCGTAATCCATCCGGAGATCCTCGCCGGATTAGCAGGGGGAGTGGAGGCTGGTAAGTACAAACTAATGTATACCAGCACACCGCTATGTACACACATGCGCAACCACCATGCCACAGCTCCCAGGGACAAACACCCCCATGTCCAGCACACAATACACAACACATCACACGCACATGCAACAGACACTACCACACACAGGCCAAACCGAACAACTGTAAGATGCGTGGGGACATGTGTACACTAAGCCAGCCACGTAACCACCAACAGGTCCCCAAATATGCCAGAAGCGCCACAACGAGCACCCACCACACCCATGTGTCCGCCACAGCTGCACCAACTGACAAGTAACAGGTAAGTGGCAGGAACACAAAGTGCAGTGGGTCGGAGGGGGACAGCTGAAGTACAACACCCACCAGGCCCCCACTCCCACAGACCAGCAAGGTGGAGCACTCCCCACACCCATGTGTCAGGCACAGCTGCACCAACCGACAAGTAACAGGTAAGTGGCAGGAACACAAAGTGCAGTGGGTCGGAGGGGGACAGCTGAAGTACAACACCCACCAGGCCCCCACTCCCACAGACCAGCAAGGTGGAGCACTCCCCACACCCATGTGTCAGGCACAGCTGCACCAACCGACAAGTAACAGGTAAGTGGCAGGAACACAAAGTGCAGTGGGTCGGAGGGGGACAGCTGAAGTACAACACCCACCAGGCCCCCACTCCCACAGACCAGCAAGGTGGAGCACTCCCCACACCCATGTGTCAGGCACAGCTGCACCAACCGACAAGTAACAGGTAAGTGGCAGGAACACAAAGTGCAGTGGGTCGGAGGGGGACAGCTGAAGTACAACACCCACCAGGCCCCCACTCCCACAGACCAGCAAGGTGGAGCACTCCCCACACCCATGTGTCAGGCACAGCTGCACCAACCGACAAGTAACAGGTAAGTGGCAGGAACACAAAGTGCAGTGGGTCGGAGGGGGACAGCCCAAGTACAACACACACCAGGCCCCAGTCCCACAGCACAGCAAGGAGGAGCATCCCCCACACCCCACACCCACGTGTCAGCCACCGCAGTGCACAACGACAGCCGAAAGGCAGACATCACGGTCCACAGCAATCGGTGTCAGTGGGTGTACAGCCACCCCCACGACCCACTACACCCCCCCACCCCCACAGACCTGCAACATGGAGCACCCCCGCTAAGAGCCATGTGGCATCCAGTACAGTGCACGCACGAACAACTTGCAGGTGGGAAACTGGACAGGGCTGGATTACTGGAGGCATGAGGACCATAACACCACCAACACATGGGACATGTCACGTAGCACACGAACACGCAGCACCGCCCACCGTCACGAACAAGTGAACAATGTGCACACGGACATGAACAGCAGACTCACACCCCACATGACCCATCACAGACATAGCAACACCCAAGGAGCCACGTCTGCATGCACAAGCCACACTGAATATAGTCCCACACGGCAGCCACTGTGCAACTCATCACACACAACCGAAACACCATTGAAGTCCTGTCCATGTAGCCCCTACTGCCTGTCAACCACACACCCCACAACTACGCCTATGTAAGACAAACAACACTAGACGCAACAGAGCGGAACAACAGAAATGCACACGAACACCACTGAACCCATCAAACACACAGACACACCATGCACATACAACATACCATCCATCCCATCCGTCAGCCCCAGTCTCATGAAAGGCATGTCATCCGCACAGCTGCCACACATACAGCAGTCACGCTAAGACACATGCCCATGACCAACCATGTGCCAGAAGTCAATTAAGCGCACGACACACTGTGAGCAACAACACACAACATGGGCCACACCCCCCCGAGCACTGCAGTGATGCACATGGCACAGGGCAGCACGCACACCAAGGAGATGGGACAACTGCAATACGTTGGCTGGCACACAACTATCACTCACTCATAACGATGCGTCCAATGCCATGTCCAGTAACCACAACAGACAGCAAATATGCAGGGCATGTCAGGCATGCACACACCTCAGACCATGCACTGTCATGCTGCCACAACACATGTCACGTTCGGCACCCATGGCTCACAGCATGTACCCCAAAAGCATATACCCTCCCAAATGCGAATCTGGGGCATAGCCCCCATGTTGCCATATGCGTTCCTAAGCGTTCCATTTGAACCCCAAAAGCATATTCCATCCCAAATGTGAATCTGGGGCATGGCCCCCATGTTGCCATATGCGTTCCTAAGCGTTCCATTTGAACCCCAAAAGCATATTCCATCCCAAATGCGAATCTGGGGCATGGCCCCCATGTTGCCATATGCGTTCCTAAGCGTTCCATTTGAACCCCAAAAGCATATTCCATCCCAAATGCGAATCTGGGGCATGGCCCCCATGTTGCCATATGCGTTCCTAAGCGTTCCATTTGAACCCCAAAAGCATATTCCATCCCAAATGCGAATCTGGGGCATGGCCCCCATGTTGCCATATGCGTTCCTAAGCGTTCCATTTGAACCCCAAAAGCATATTCCATCCCAAATGCGAATCTGGGGCATGGCCCCCATGTTGCCATATGCGTTCCTAAGCGTTCCATTTGAACCCCAAAAGCATATTCCATCCCAAATGCGAATCTGGGGCATGGCCCCCATGTTGCCATATGCGTTCCTAAGCGTTCCATTTGAACTCCAAAAGCAAAGTACAAACCAGACCCAGGATGGGCCAGGAGCCCGCATACACCAGAGTCACAATGAGTAGGGGCAAAGCAACACACCCATCGGCATGGCCAATCCGTCCCATGCCACATGTGCACAGCACACAGTCCCATTGCCTAGCACACACACCTACAGATGCCACAGCCACACACTCGCCTCCGGGAAACCCATGTACGAGATTGCACGAACTGCCAATGTCAGACGACTAATACATACTTCGCCAGGTGCAACACAATAACAAATCTCATTCTCTCCACAGGTGACGAACTGCTGGACGCTGGGGATGGAGACAGCAGCCAGCACAGCCAGCCTACAAGCCCCCAACGAGGACACACGGATCTGGAGGATCTGTCCACCTCTTCGGACACGGACCACCAAGCTGGCCCATCTGGCGTGGCAGGGCCCAGCCGCTCCCCAGGACCCCTCCTACCCACCAACCCATCATCCAGGGATGCTGAACAGTCCCAGTCCCCTGCTGCCACTGTCGTTGCGGCCACACCCACGGTCATTGCGGCCACTACCACTGCCGCAACCGCCACCATCGCCGCACCGACCACCACCGCCTCCACCACCACCACGTCTTCGCTGGCACCAGCCCCAGCGCAGGTGGTGGCCCGGCCGACTGGATCCACCCTGGGAGCCACAGCGAGGACCGTGGTGAGCAATGTGGCTAGTGGGCAGGCCGGTGGCAGCAGGACTGGTAGGAGGAGCAGGGTCAGGGAAACGCCAGCCTCCCCTGGGAGCCATGCCCTGCCTCAAATGGCCAGAGTCCTTGGGGCCTATGAAGAGGCCCAAGGACAATGGGCCAGGTCTGCTACTGACACGCGGGAGGTGCTGGGGGTGCTGAGGTCCATGGACGCCCATATGGGCCAATTCGTGTCCCGTATGGACCAACTCGTGGACCTCATGGGCCAGCTGGTGGTGGCGGTGGGGTCACAGGCAAGGCCAGCAACACCACCTCCGCCACCACCTGCTAGGGCGCAGGCTCGGGCAGCAGTGTCCACTTCCCCTGCGTCCACAGCCAGTGAGCACACCTCACCCACCACCAGCAGGTCGCCACCACACACCCCCTCCCAAACGTGGAAGGGGCCGTCCGAAGAGGAAACAGATCTCCCGGGAGGACTTCGCACGCTCCAGTCGCAAGTGAGGCAGCCAGCCAGCCTTCCGCCAGCCTTCCTTGACCAGCCACTGCATTGACTTGCTCTACGATCCCACTCCACACAGCCATCTGGATGGCATGTGTGTGTTGGACTATGGACATAGAACCAGTGGGTACACCCTGATCATCACGCAGCCATGACCGACAGCTCATTGTCACTGCACGCACCACTTTTGTCATCACCTTACACACAATCACATGTCACAGTTTGTAATAAATGCACCTTTTTCACTAACTGCTGTTTGTGCCCTGTGTCTTTATTGTACGGAATACAACGGCCACCTTGGGCGGAAAGGCACCTGATGCGTGGCATGGAAATGGAATCCGGAGGGCCTGTTGGGACCTAGGGGTGGGAGACAGAACAGGAGCACATTCAATGAGTGTGTCACACACCCATCACACAGTACATGTCAACAACTACAAGCAATGTACACACATCGCACAGAGCAATAGGGCACAATGCCACAGCCACCAACAGTGGCATACTACCCTGGCCATGGAGCGTTGACACACTGCACGCAGTGAACATACGGCCACCCTGACACAGCACACACACACCTGCATAGATACAGACACATCATCCGTCGTACATGGACACTCACCGTCAAGTGAAGTAGCGGGCGATGAGCTGCTGGCGCACATTCCCAGCTTCCTCCTCTCCGCTGTCCACCTCACTCGAGCTGTCCTGGTCTGCGGGCTGGGGCCCTGGTTGATCTCCGTCATCCACAATGAGGGGGATCTGCTTCCGAATGGCCAGATTGTGCAGCATGCAGCACGCCACCACTATCTGGCACACCTTCTGTGGGGAGTACGCCAGTGCACCCTCGGTGCGGTCCAGGCACCTGAACCTGGACTTGAGGAGGCCAAAGGTACGCTCGACCACACGTCTGGTCCTCCCATGTGCCTCATTGTATCGATCGTCTGCTGGGGTGCGAGGATTCCTCAATGGACTGAGCAGCCATGCCCCATTCGGATACGCAGAGTCACCTGGGTGTGAGGGACACAGAGAACCGTTGCTATTCCAACTGGACAGGGGACAGCATCGCACAACCAGCACGCTACACCACTCCACATACTCACCGACAATACAGCCACGATCCTGTTGCAGATTGGCCATCAGTCGTGGCAAGATGCTGTTGCGCATTATGTGTGCGTCATGGGCCGAGCCTGGAAACTTTGCACACACGTGGGTGATCACCATGTCCGCAAGGCACACCACTTGCACATTCAGGGAGTGCGTGTGCTTCCTGTTGCGGTACAGGTGCTCAGTGGCCTGTGGTGGAACAAGGCCAACATGAGTGCAGTCAATGGCTCCCACGACGTGTGGGATTCTGCCAAGGGCATAGAATGCACCCTTCACTGCCGCCAATTCACGAGCCCTGGGGAATCTGATGTACCTGTTCCGGTACAGCATCATGGCTGCCAGTACATCCCTCAGCACCTTGCTGAACATGGGCTGGGACATCCCTCCTCCACTGCCCACTGTGTGCTGGAATGACCCAGTGGCGAAGAAATGCATGGCGGCCATCACCTTAGCCGTGGGGGTGGCAGCAGTCGGATACACCCTGCGGGGACGGAGATGGGGCTCTAACATGGCACACAGTCGATGCAGAGTTGGCCTGTCCAGCCGAAACTTCCTGATTACCTCTGTATCGTCCATGTCCGCCAGCAATTGGTATGGGCGGTCAATGTTCGGTCTCCGCCTGGGTTAAATGGCAGAGGACACATGTCAAAGCAACACGGCACATAGCAATTTCGCATACACATCACTGACATGACTGAGCAAGCACATGAGCCACAGCCCAGCTGTCAAGCTGGGACGGCACGGCCACAATACACTTACACAGGTCTCCCAACAATGGCAATGGCAAGTGAGACATACCACTGCCATGTGCATGCACATGGGGATCTAGGCCCCAATGACTTGCGGGGCGTGCTGATGGGGACTGACTGCATATTCGTCAGCGGCAACGCCACGGCAACATGAGTGTCTGCTGAGCATGGTACTGCTTCCGAGGCTGGATGAGTATGGCACACGACGACGACGATGTGGGCACGGGCTGAGCGGCCAATACAAGTGGGACCTGTGGCACGAGGGGATATGAGACAGTAGTAGGTGTCAGCACTGCACCCTATGTACAGCACTGTACGGATCACAGCTCCCGAAACATTGACTGGTGTCCACATTGACAGCCCCATGCCAAGACGGCTGTGTGCTTGCAGTCACACGTCACAGGTGAGAGGTTACATTGCACGTGCCAGGTGGCAGTCGTACATAGTGGGAGCTGGCATGTGTGTGCATGTGTCTCCTGTTCAGGATCCACCAGATGGGCGCTGACTCTGTACTGACCATTGGACACAGCATGTTCCGTGGAAGGCTTGTGTGTGTGGGATGGTGGCACTGGATGTGCCTCCGTTGGGTGGGGGCCATGCACAGGGCGGGTACGTCGATGATTGCGCATTGTTGGTCACAGTGGGTGCACCAACTGAAGATGTGTTGCCCTGTGTTCAATTCCTATGTCCGCATGATGATGGACTGTAGATGTGGGCAGACTACACATTGGTCGATGTGCTGTCTATATGCATGTGCCTTCACACCAGGCACAGCTGCCCCTGCACATGTGACCCCTGCTGGACTCGCTGCTGGGTCTGTGGAGCTGATGCACCTTCTGCGCGTGGGGCGGACAGCTCTCCTCACTTCCCTCATTGCGCATGTCATGTCTTTGCCGCAGGTGACATGGATCATGGAGGGCCCACATGTACGCGTGGGTAGGCTACACATGATTGTTCACTGGTCGCCACCCCCAGTCAGTGTTTAGAATGGGAAGGTTGTCGTGCTGGTGGTATGTTCGATGTGGCGGATGGGCGGGCCTAGGTGCGGGCTTACATTCCGGACATGGGGGGGTAGTTGGATTGGCGACTAGTTGCAGTACACACGGGACACGTCTCTTCCTTTCCACATCTGGGTCATCCCTTGTACTAACTGACAGTGATACAGTCATCTTCGCCCCAGCCCTCATGTCCTCCCCTCGCCCCCCAATATGCATGCTCACCTGCGAGGCTAGCGCTTGCACAGGCAGCCCCAAGCTTGCACCAGAGAGGGCAAGGAGTGTATGTGTGGGTCCAGTTGCACGAGTGGGCTGTCTCAGGGTATGATGTGTGGCGGGACGCCGTCCACCTGCGTGGTGCCCCAAATGGAGACCCGGCCTGCATGGACTATGCATCACAGTCTTCGCCTTCCGGATCCGCCACCTGCGACACCCAGTGGCTGTGGCTGCCCTTGCGGCCATGCCGCGTCCGTCTGTGGCTGATGGCCCACACATTCACTCTTTGGCCTCTCTGGGGAGGGCTCAGGGGTGGTGGCGCACGCGCTTGCACTTAGTCGCAATGGCATGTGTCGTGGTTGGTATGATGGGCAATGGATGGGATGGTGCGAGCCACCTCCCGTGACGTCAGTGCTGCTCGTGCTGTGGTGCGTCCCCCTACACTTCCATTTGACTTTTTGCCATGCTGGACGTTGAGGTTCTATTGCCTGCGTGATATGAGCAGGAGGAGCGCGAGTAGACCTCTCACACACCATGCTCCACTGCCATCCCGTGCCCTGTATCGCCTGTGCGGATTGACTATGTTGGGGTTACACCTGGTCGACTGGGGCTGTGTGTGCCTTGTCAAGGGGCATGGCGGGCGCACAACAGGATCCAGCTCGTCCACAGAGGGTGGGCTGAGGTGCGCCTGGTACCGCTTTGTACGTGTGCCCGGCTGCTGTGCACACACGTGTTCACTCCCCCGACAGGTGTCCTCTCACAATGCCCAGGGAAGCGGTGGTGTACTGTTCATGAGCCCTCCCAACACGGCGTGCTCCAACTTGGCATGTGCGCATCTACCCGTCGCACCCACCCACCTGAGCACTGCGTCCATACGACTTCACACGACACATGTGTGTCTTCCACAGTAGTGCTACTCATTTGCGTTGACATCCAATACCAGTGGACTACATGGTCATGTCACGACTGCCGTGTACTTCACATACTCTCATCCTCTCTCATTCGTACTTGTGAAATGAGTCAGCGGAGACAGTTCTGGTTTCAAACATTATATTGAGTCTTCTGTCCTCTGTGATGCAGTATAGTGGACACTACTGGCAGCGGAATACATATTGAGGATATACTGAGCATGATTACAAATGGGATAGGGTGTGGGGTTACATCTGCTTGGCCAAGGCTGTGCTAATGTACATTTACGTATAGCTGCGGAGCTGCGGACTTTGACACAGACGGTATACATGTAGCCTACCAGACCGCTCGGCATCATGGGCACAGTCCATCTCAGTTCCATGTGACAGGTTTGCTGCGGTTGTTCCTCATGCACGCGTGCATGTGAGATGACATCAGGGCATGTGCTTGCGTGCATGCAGCGGCGTGCCACTTGTTGTTGCACTGTGGTGGTTACTGGACATGTCACAGTCACTGGGGTCATGTTGTTGTTGTATGCACTTGTCGTCCATGCAAAGGTCCTGGTATGGGATTCCCGGGGCGGGGGTGGGAGGGGTGCAGCACCCACAGACTCCAGGCGACCTATTCATGTCCACTGAGCGGTGTGTGTGTCCATGTGCGCTGGATCCATGTCGTGTCCTGGTTGTTCGTGCAGTTCCGTCCATGTGGGTGCGATGCACAGAGCCCATGCCACTGCCTCCCACGATGCATGCGGTGTTCCTGGATGTGATGGGGAACAGTGTGCATGTCCCGGTCATATCCGATGTCATGGCGATGTCGTTGATGGTGTGGTTACAGTTGCCGGTCGTTTGGTATGGCTGTTGTGGTGGTGACTGGCCAGTCCGTGCGGAAGCTGAGCATGGGTGCGGGGTTGGACTTCATAGGTCACTCGGGGAACCTGCGTTGTGGTCCGACGTATTTACAGGTTGTCAGGTATGCGATGCCGTCCAGCAGGGCTTCCATGTCATTGGTGGTGTACATGTTTGCCAGCCAATGAAGCGGATGGTGGCTGTCAAGGTGTTGTTCGTAGGTTGTCCCTTGGAGGACCATGATGGGGCATGCTGGGTGACATTCGATGTAGCTGTTCTCGATGATCCGTCGTGTGGAGGCACAGTGGTTCCATTTCAGTGCGCGTGCGATGTTGGCCACATACGCCATGCCCCCATAGGCAGAGCAGGCCCTGTCGTGTGCGTCCAGAGGGAGGAGTAGTGGTAGCAGGTCCGCCTTCAGACATGCCGGGTTGGAGAGGCATATCTCGACGGGATGCTGGTAGGGACACCTCCGACAGTAGAAGACGGGCATGACGCAGCTGAACAATGTGATGCGGTAAGTCAGTCGGTAACTTACGTTCAGCAGGGACAGGAGATCGCATCCCAATGTATGTATCGTGCTGGTTTGGTACAGCTTGAGCTCTTCGGCGTAGTTGGGTAGGTGTGTTGCGGTTGCCATTTCGCAGCGGTGCGTTGTGGTGGCGTGCTCCGGCTGTGTGTGCAGTCTGCAATGTGCACACTCCGGGGTTGCTGTGAGCTCTGTGTAGTCGTGGGGAGACAGGACTTGTGTTCTGTTGGCTTGTTTGGAGGACACGGGCCCTCTTCCCACATGCTTCTCAGACAGTTCAAGGTCAGTGCTGTGTGACTCCTTCCAATTAACTTGCATGTGGCCGACATGGGGGAGTGTTTTCTTCTTTCTTCCCCGTCCGTTGTGTGCTTCTGTGATATGCGCTATCTGCCCTGTGGTCGGTCTCCTCGGCAAGCCTGTGTTGGTCTATTCTTGGACAATGGCTGTATTCACCGGCTTCTGTCGTAGGGCTGTGGTTTCGGTGTTGGAATGGAAGGTCATTCAGTGCTGTCTGCTCTCCCTTGTGTGGGCGGCAGCCTGCCTTCCCGCTCTGCGTTGGGCCTTGTGTGTGGATGTAATTCTTGGGCCACCTGTTGTCGGTCACCGGGCTCTTTGGTGTTCCGTTTCATGTGTCTTGTTCATATGTGCAGGGTGGTATGGGTTTTTCAGTGTGGTACTGGCGTTCCTCTTCCCGAAGGGGCCCTGCTTCTCCTAGTTGGTGTTGCCGCCGCTGTGTGCTTCGCCATGTTTGTTACACTGGGGTGTGTCCTGCTGTTGCGTGACTTCACTGACATGTGTGCGTCGGTTGTGTGGCGTTGGGTGTTGTCCGTGAATTGGGCGTTGGGGACATGTCTGTGGCCGGCCTGTCACGTGTCATGTGCGTTCGGGGTGGGGCTGATGTGTGTGCTGCTTGGTTGTGTCCCTGTGTCTGTGTGCGACGCATGCATGGCGCTGCGGTTGGCCTCTGCGTTGTGCGCATGTGTGGTGGCGTCATCGGCGC